>CM072884.1:35795738-36447513 GCA_037013685.1 Acridotheres tristis | reverse complement strand
AGTGAGAAATAAAAACAAAACTTCATGGAAACAATTCTGCTGGAATGGAATTGCACTGGTGATCAGAGAAGAGAAATACTAACCAAAAGGTATATTGTCTTAATAAAAGAAGGGAAATTAAGAGATATGCAGAGACACACAGAGAGAGAGAGAGAGAGAGAGGATATCCTAGTAAAGCCAAAATTGCACTGGGGAAGAGTTGTAAAGACAATGTGCAGTGAAGAATGCAGAAACCTGAAACAGGATGAGAACGCCTCCCTTTTAGTAGGAAAACATTAATGGAGCCAATTTAACATCAGGTCCTCATATGTAAAGGGGAAAACAGAACTGGCAGCTGAGTTCTGGATATACACCCAGCAGATTTCTCCAATTCAGAGTCTATTTGCCATATACCCTAGCCTTTGTTTTCATAAAGAACAAAGACATCCCTGAAGAGCCTGCCATAGAAAATAAGGTTGTATTGAAAGCAGATGAGATTATTTTGGTTAAATTAAATAGAAGAATAAACAAAGCAGACTAAGAAGGGGGCTTGCACATTTTGATAAATAAAAGAAGCTAATTAGGAAAGTGAAGTCAGCTGTATTGAGGAGCTTAGGGACTTGAATGTGGAGGAAGGTTGGCATTTCTTAATATTAAAGGTACAAAAATATTCTCTATAACTTGCATCCAAAAGAGGGAAAAACACAAGAAAACGTTCCAGATCTAGATGAAGAAAAAGTTGTCTCAGTAAGGATACTGGGGGCAAGAAATGAGGCTAGAAGTAAAAGATATGTCCACCAAAGAAAACTGCTAGAGAGCAAAAATGGGTAAAATGGAAATTGAAACCCCCCCGAAATTCTTTGACTTTGCAAAGACTTCTAAAATGACTAAACTGCCCTCTCAGCACAGTAAAAAAAGAGGAAAGAAAAGGCAAGTTACTGGGGGAAGGGGACCCTGAAAATCGAATTTAAATGGCTCCTGGTTTGAAGAAAGATTTTGCTACACCTTTTAATAAGGACAACAGTGGTGGTCTTGGGGACAAGGCAGGCTGACAGGTGAGGAATTAGCATATCTAGAATAAAGTAAAAATATCAGAAAGATTGAATATACTTGATGGCAGGAATTTCTTAACATCTGTTATCTCAAAGATAGTGTTGTGCTCTCAAAGTATTGAGAGCTACATGTGGGACCTGTAAAAAGGGGCTGAAATGTTCTTTAGTCCTCACTGCCAGTAGGGAAGTGCAGATTTCTCTCAGGCTTGAGTGATTTGATTTCTCTGAGTTTGGCTCCCACATGCATCCCAAAGAGCAGTGTTGCCATGACTCACTTGCAGCTGTGGTGCTCTCACACTTTACTACCCATTTCCTCCTCCTTTGCTATGGTGCTGCACAAATGCTGTTTCTTTTTGCATGAATGGTGCTCGCAGTAAGTCAGAAAAGCAATTAGTCAGGGAGTACTAAGAGCAGTAAAACAGTGTTGCCACCTCTGCAAGATTAATTTGTCTGCCATGGAGTATGTGTTAACATGGCACCTGTATTCAAGGTGGGAAATTGTTGAAAAGGAAGAATGAATCCAGAAATCTTTGGGCTCTTAATCTCAATTGTATCCAAGACTGGAGAGACAAACTCGGAGGGATAGGAAAATTAAAGATGTATATAAAGACAAATGGAATACAAGTCAATGTGAGCTTACACAAAGTGGCTGTACCAACTAATCTGATAATCTTTATTTAATAAAAGCTAGACTTGGACTTTCTGGATCTGGGAGGTTGCTCAAAATAGATCTAGTCTTGGAATCACCAGGGTACCACTTACAGTCTGTTGCTACCACTGCCTGGACAATGATGAAAGAAAATTGTTGGACCAGAGGGAGATAACCTACATTGAACTAATTTTGTCTGTTTCAGAAGTATTACATCACAAAACACAAAGAGAACTAATGAAATTTTGTGATAATACAAAGTTGAGAGCCTCCACTGATACACGGAAATGTCAAGATCTTTTTTTGCTTGAGGACTAAAAGACCAGAAAGTGGATAGAGTATAATAACATGAGATATGAGGTCAGGTACTGAAGGAATAATTGTGTAACAACAAAAAAAAAAGAAGAGCTGCATCAGCAAGTGACTGCACCAAGAACAATCACCTATATGATGCTACCACATAAAAGCAAAATGTGGCTTCAAGGCATACCAGGTCCATTTTGTCCGTCCAAGAAAGGACAGAACAGAATAGAATGTTTATATTTTCTTGAAGGTATTGGTGCTACTTCATCTGCACTACTGCAAACAGGTCAGGTTTCTGTTTAAGACATTAGTTTAGTTTGGGTAAGTGATCTTAAAGGCCTAAAAAACCCAGGAAAATGAAGAGCAGAGCTACTTTGAGGAAACTAAAAGTATTTGACTTGTTCACTTGGGAAAAAAAAAAGGTTGAGGGGTAAACGTGTTTACTCCCCATTAATATTGCACAAAAGTTCTCAACAGGTGGAGAAACAATCCATTCAAATTAAATGACAATTGTAATTCTACAAATAAAGATATCCATTCTGAGTAAGCAACTAATAATCAGAAAGTTAAAATAAAGTGAAAACTAGTTTGAATCATGGTAAGAGATAGAAGAGCTTTATTTTAAGTGTTGGGTTCAATGGATGTTTGTGAATGCTGAAGCTATGTTTCCATCAATTTCTTAGCATTGAGCACCTTCTAACTGAATGTGAGAGCAAATAGGAAGGCCAAACACACCCAGTCCCAGAGCTAAGAATTCTGTGGATGCAGGGTCCAAGAAGTCAGGAGTACAAAAACTGAAACCATCAGAGTGGGATCTCATGATCTGCTCATCAAAACCTGTTCTTGTTAGTGTCACAGCTGGTATTAAAAGACAATTTTTCCAAGTGGTTTCAGAAACAGGTTTCTCCACTGTAGATTCCATCACAGGAAACAACTGTCCTGTATCCCAATGGACAGGAAAAATAATAGGGCAGGAATAAAGAAGGGAAAGAGAACTGGTGTTGCCAAAGAGATGAAGAATAATTGAAAACAGCATTTAACAATGAGGATAACTTACCTTCAGGTGTATCACACAGATGTGGAGTGAGGGCTATGGAAAGGGAAAGAGCTTGGAAAATACTACAATACTTGCTTATATTGCTGAATATGTTTATTTAGTAAACGGATAAGTACCAATATTATAATTCTACATACAGGATTTTTTATTTTGTACAGATTTACATATGAGAAGCATTGTCCATCTCTAGACCCACATACACATTAGACAGAATTAAACATGCAAATACACCAATGTTCTTACAGGTAAAAGAAACATGAATTTTGATTTAATTTGTGTTGCAACAGCACCTTACTATTCAAATGGAAATCAGTCTCATTGTGCTGTGTTAGCTGATATATATATAGAAAGGAAAATAGCAGAGAGGGTGAGGAGGGCTGACAAAATGCACTAAAAATACCACTTTCCACTAATGCATTATTTGGCAATGAACCAAGGTTAATATTAATATTCTGCCAAAAGTCAAAGGGTTCCAAGTCCTCATTACTATTTGAAATTATATTGAGTTAATGTGCCTAATTCTCACTTCTCACAGATTTTATGCTGGCTTTAGGACCAATGAAGTTTAAATGGTTTGCTTTATCTTTGTCCTCTGGGAGATGCCTTGCTGGTTCCCACCTTCTAGAGTGCTTCCTACCAGGTTCTTACCCCAGCCCATAATGTTACATTTATAGCTATGGCTATACAAAAGCATCTTTAAAGATCTTAAAAGCATCTAGTGGCTTTGATTTACGTGATGCACCTTCATGATACTTGATCACTCAGCAGTGGTTGTTGAGCTCATGTAAACTTTAACACTTCTAAAGTTCAGCAATGTAAAAGCTGCCTTCAACCTGGCATGTTTAATTGAAGACACACAAAATCAGTAATTGTTTTTGAAAATTCAGAACACATTTGACATTTCAAATAGAAAGGCAAGCTGATTTAATTTCATTATTTCCACATACAAAGTTTTATTTAATTTTGTGGTGTGTTAGATGAAATTACTCTCTTCCCAAATTAGAACTGATAAAAGCATTAATTTCTGTAAATTAAATCACTTTGAGAGATCAAAAGTTGCTCAGCCTCTCACAGAAAGACTGGGTGCAGTTATGTAAGACAAGAATGTTGATTCATACCAATTATGCTATGCATTACTTGGAAGAGTCTTCACAAATTTTCCCCAAAACCAAATTTAAATGTGGGAAAGAGGCTCCTGTATGATCTGAAACAATCATTATGTTGTAAGGCTGGCAAAATTCCCATGTTTGAGGAGTGAATGAGCAGTGTCCAGAAACCTCAATCCTACCCATTCTTTACGTCTCTCCTGCCGAACATAATAGGTACAAGCCCAAAGGCTAATAGGTCATTTTATTTCACTTCATTCTTGGACCTCCCATTATATAACAGCATTAGAATATATTTACTTTTGGTCATGCTTCACATTTAAGAAGAGTGATGCATAATTACATTGTTTCCAGTTATTAGATCTCTCTGTGAAGTCTAGAACAGAATGGTGTTGACAAGTCCTGGAGAAACTGCTGAAGTCCTGAAGGTATGATTACTTCTTGTACCACAGAAGTAGGTAGAGCTGGTTAATTTATTCCTTATACACCTGTGACTTATTTGAAGTCTCAAAGTCTCATCCAAGAAAAATCTCTCATTAACTTCTTCAAAGGGAGTTGAGTGGTCATGATGCTATAGCTCTTCCTTTTTTCTTCGATCATCTAGATGTCTTCCTGTCATAACCATTCCCCAACTTCATCTTTTTCTTCTCTGACGAGGTCTAACTCCTTTCACACCATTTTTCCTCACCATTTCACTTTCTACTGCATTCACTCCCCTTGCAAGTACAAACGTAATTTCTTGTTTGCTCAAAGGAAACTTGCTAGTCCACCTGCTTTTCCAACTTCTATCCTTGTTAGAGGCTAAGAGCTCCCAAGTACTGCCTTAGTTCTCCACCATTTTCCCATCCCCTCTATCACTCCACCCGTATCAATTTCCAGTCCTCTTCCACTCTGCTTCCTCCCTAAGAAATTTTACCTGAAAAGACTTCTGTGGACATTTACCAAACTATGCCCTTTCAGTTTCATCTCCGAGAGTCATGTCTCCCTGACGTAAAACTAAGAACTGGCAATTTAAAAGGTATTTAACCTTATGACGATTATGCAGATGGAATTCCCTGCTGTTCTTCACAGTACTTACCAAAGATAAAGAGATCTTTGGGACAGGGTCAGCAACATCACATTAAGGATGATCCTAGAAGGAGATCAATTAGTGCGTATTTAAACCAGATAAGACGACTACGTTCGATTTGTTTTGGGTTTTTTTGTTTGGTTGGTTTTCTCCCAACAGTCCCAGGGTGCCGCAGAGTATCACTGATACTTTGATCAGTATCTTGAAACTTATTCTTCCAGGCATTGCTCCCGTCCAGTCCAAACTCCCCTTTCCTGTTGTTTGGGCGAAGGGAACGTTTCAGAACAGAGCCCCTCTCTTCCTCCCCCTGGATAGGATTTGATGCCTCCGGCCGGCCGCCCTCTCCAGCGAGAGCCTGTTCCCTGGGCGCTTCCTGCCCCCGGAGCCCAGGCGCGAATCCCTCGGGAACTCGCCTTCCCCCGGCGCCGAGGGGGCCGGGAGAGCTCCGGTGAGTCACGGCGGGTCCCTCGGGACTCCCTGTCCCTCCGCGGCGCTGCGCCCAGCCCAGCCCTGCCCAGCCCGGGACACGCAGAGCTCCGGCTCCGGGCCTCAGCACGGCTCTGCTCCTCTCGGCTCGGTCCCCTGGGACGGACAGCCCGAGCACAAGCGCATGGACCAGCAGCTGCCTCCCCACATCGTCCCTCGCTCAGCCAAACCACCCTCCCAGACTTTCTCAGGCCCGGCGCTGCTCGGTGGGGTGTGATCGCTCAGCCCCATATAAACGGGACTTGCCGGCATCCCCCGCCTGCAGTTAGACGTGCAGCGATTGGGGAGCGCAACACTTACCCCTCCATACACTGCTTTTGTCCCTAAGTACGGTTTAACTTAAAGCAAGGGCGAACGAGCGCCTGCTCCCCGTTAGCAGGAGCTCTAGTCACCGCACGTGAGACACGACAGCGCTTGGGAAGCGACACTGGCTAAAAAACCCAAACCAACACCCCCTCCACCCCCAGGAGAAACAAGCCAGCAGCTCTCTCTCCTTCCCCGTGGCAAGAGAGCACCCGCTGACACAGGGGACCGACGGCAGAGCCCTCTGGCTCCGAGAGTGGGGAACGCAGTGCTTCGGACTTCGGCCAGCTCTCAGCAAAGTTTGGCCACCCCGACCTGCATGCGCATGGCAAAACGAGGGAACTCGAGTCTCGAAGGAATGAGGAGTTCCGGGAACAGCTAAGTACTATAAGAACTGTAGTAGATACACCACGATTTCGGGGGTAGCACTTTATACTGCACCGACACCCAGTATCCAGCCGAGTGCAGGTGTGCCCAGCTCTGCGCATCAGGGAACAATCGGCTCCATCGACGGGGGGAACCGGAGGGGGTGTAGGATCCGCACGCAGCGGGACGTGCGCGAACCGGGCAAGTTGGCCAGGAGGCGAATCAGAGAAGTTGGTGCGTAACTACAGAGTTATGTAGTTTGAAACACATGTAACCAGCCCGGCAGAGAAGAAGATATAAAGACAGTAAGTTTAGCAAGTAAAAGCCGTAGAGCAACATTCAAGCACACACAAGGAGAAATTATAGACACGATTCAAAGACAATAGCCTGCTTTATTTGTTGTGTTCTGGTTGAAGGATATGCGATGAGGAGACAAGAAGGCGATTTCGTGAAAGACTACCGTGAACTGTGATGCAGGCTTCAGAGCTGAGCCGCTTCCCCACGCATGCACAGCACCGTATCTTTAGGACTCTTGAGCAAGTTTTAAAAGCTCCTCCTTCATTCCTCCGACCACTTTGGGCACGCCGGTATTTTAAGCAGATGGCACGGATTCCCCTCCTCGAGAGTTCCGCAGAGACCACATAATGCCTCATAAGGAATCACTGAACGACCTGCATTCCCGGACGGAGGGCAGGACGGAGCTCGAGGGAGCGCAGGGGAGGTGCGCTGGGAAGGGTGACTGAGTGCCTGGGGGTCCCTGCACACAGTACAGGGCAAGAACCGATGGATGGGTGCTCTGGTACCCTGCCTTCAGCGGCCGGCTCGCACGGACTCGATTCCTCAGGACAGCTGGAAGCGAGGACCAGGATAGCGGCGGGACTCTCTGGGCGCTCGCTACTCCCTGCCACCGCCGAGGCAGGGTGCGGGGGTTAAGCCCTTACCTGAGTTCCGAAGCTTGCGGTTCTTGAAGACGGAGAGGATGACCAGGAGGTTGCCCAGGATGTCCACCACGGTGGTGAAGATCAGCACGCTGGACAGCACCGGCACCACCCAGGCGGGCCGCGGGGCTCCCGCCGCCGCCGCCTCCCGCTCCGCCAAGCCGAGGCGGCCGCGCCCGCCCGGGTCACAGCAGTTCCTCAGGGAGCCGTTCTCCAGCATCGCGGCCACCCCGTCCCGGCGCCTCCCCGCGGTGACCGGCGGCGGCCCCGCGGACTGACCGCGCGGGCGGGTGGGAACGGCTTTAAGGGGCGCGCCGGGCGCTGCTCCGCCGGGAGGGGCGGGGAGGGGGCGGTGCCAGAGCCCCCTCCCCTTTCCCGGGCGGTGGGGGAAGCCCGGGGGCGGGCACGGCCCCGCCTGCCGAGGGAGGGAGGGAAGGGGCGGCCGGCGGGAGTGGCGGCGCGGAGCGGCGGGGGCTGCTGGGGCTGGGACAGCATCCGCGGGCAGCGGAGGCGGCCGCGCTCGGCCATCCCCGGTGACAGCTTGCGTGGCCGGAGAGCCGCGGGGACAGGCGAGGGCGGTGGAGAAGCCCCTGTCCCAAAACGCTGCTCTTGGCCCAGGGCTCAGCCGCGAACGTCTGCCGCCGGGAAAGCGCTTGTTTGGGAGTTGTTTGTGTTTTGGTTCTGGGGAGTTGGTGTGGTTGATTTTTCCCTGCCCCTTGGCTCGGACCGCGGTGTTCCCGGCGGCGCAAGGCCAGCGTTCCCCCCGCCTCTCTGGCCGCCAGGCACACGGTGCGTCCAGACGGGTGTTCCTGGCACATTCCTCCCGCCGGCCTGGCAGCAGATCTGAAGGGATTGTACACTGCCTTCGCCGTGGCCTTGTGCCTCGCGTTTGAACACAGCGATCAGGTCGAGACTAAGAGCAGCGCCCATGGGGCGGTAACTGCGAACGCCACGGACGGGACGTGCCCGCGCCCATGTCGGCTTTGGAAGCTGGGCGCGTTTCGCGGGATTTTCCTGTCAAGCTGCCGGGCAGACAGACGGGCTTCACTCTGCAATTACGCTTGAAACACAGTTTCCTTTGGGCCCTCAAAGTGACAGCCACCATATGCTCATTTGCATTAAATAAATCAGCGAGAAGCGTGCGGCAGAGGAGGGCACAGCCCGCGGGTCGCCAAGCCTGGCTGGCAGTGTGACACCGGGCTCGCACAGCGGGGACCGGCAATTAGGGCTGCTGTTCTCAGCAGACGTAACTCGGGAGGGTTTTGTGCCCTACTTCATATTGTTTTCAGGCCATCCAGGTCACACTGTGTCATTGTCTTGCTTTCAGAGGAAGGTATGCCCCTCTCTAATTAGAATTAGATCCTGAGGTAACCTGCCTCGTGGAGTTAGTTTGTAAAAACAGGACAAGTTTCTGTCTTTTCTAACGGCAAATAACTTACCGTGACACATTGCTTCTTTGAGACTTAACATGCATTGGTGTAATCAAAATGCTAAAAATTACTTTGTGGACTTAATTTAAATTCCTAGTCAATTTTAGATAAACTGAAGTAGTCTTAGTTGGAATGAGCATAGAATCCTGCATGTGGATTTTTGTGCCAGTCTTATTTACACTGATTAAAAAAGAAAAAAAAAGAAAACAGCCCTACTTAATATGCTTTCTGTTTAATGTAGGCAATATGTAAGGCGTCATGATCCTTTTCAAACTACAGCTGGAATTATCACGACTTCATGGCTTGAACCACAGAAGAACCTTCTTCTGAGAATTAGCACTCCTAAATAGTTATTTTGCAGTTCTGATATAAGAAGGTAATAATTGCGCACTTGGCCAAACAGGCTCATTCTTGATAGAAGCGAAAGTTCACTTGGTTTTTCTTTTTCTTTCTCTGGAAGTTGAAAAGGTAGTTGATCCAAGGAAATGCCTATTTTCTGTATTCATCAGTGCAAAGGAGGATTTTTCACTCATGAATAATGATCTTTAAGAATAGCTTAAGAATAAATTTTGCGTTACAGTGTTTCCCTTTATCTGCCTCTGTTCCAATTTCCCCTTTCAGAAAGTTGTTATTCTCACTGCCCATTATCTATGTACTACTCTAGACTTATGGACTTGTTATGGAAAACTTACACATATTATCATTTATTTTCTTGCCTGAGGCTCTTTCTGGGCATCTTTCCAGAATCTGTGTAAGTGCTTTCAGGACGACTGTACCATTTTGTTGTCTGTCATTACCACAGGCTTTATCTTTAACTGTTTGTCAAAAGCTTAAACTGCCCCTGAGCATAAATGTGGCTTTTCAAGGTAGGCTTTGCTCCTGGCATTATCCAGGTTTGCAGTTTGTCCCCACAAGAGGAACAAGGCATTTCCTCCTGTCGCACACAATTGTTATCTATCATCGCTCACTTTGTTTTATAACTCCCAAAAGTGTACCAAGTGATTTAGAGAAAAATTAGAAAGCTATGGCCTGAGCTTGGCCTGCAGTATAAGCCTGCCACAAAATGTGAAACAGAGTGAGCATTCTGGCTTTGGAACAAGAATCTGACTTTTGTGGATGCACTGGCATTTGACAGTAGAAAAACAAGCAGGTAGGAATAAAACTGGTACCTTTTCTGCCTCAACAACATATAAAGAGCATGTTCTTTATCTGCTCTGAATTTCCACTCTCTTCATTAGTATCAGTAACACAGATTGGAATTTCGAGTTGCTTGTAAAAGGAAAAATTATAAATGTTAATCTTATTTGCTTTGTAAAATGATTGATTAAGATGCATTAAACGATGTGGATGATCTTACTCAGCTTTTTAGTAGCCTTATTTCAAATTAACCAAATTCTCTTTGAAAATGAAATGGTTATTTAAGCCTACTGATTGTTGCAGTTAGTAGGAAATAGCTCATTGTTGCAGAAAGCTCTCCATCTCAAAGAATGAGATATATTCTTCACAGATGGATTGTTAAGACCTTTATATTTTTAAATCTGGGGAAACTTTCTCCTATGTCTAGGAAAATTAACTGTGTTTTGTATTTCTTTTTGAAAGGAATCTAAAGTTTTCTAAAGGCAAACTCTACTTGGGTTGTGGTGTAAGACCAGGAATTGCCTGAATGGTGGAGCAATGAAATATGCCATGCATTGCTCTACTGCCTGAGGCTAAACTCTCTTGTTTGTCTTTTTTGTTTTGTTTTGTTTTCTTTTCTTTTCATTCTGAAGACAAATGACTGCTTCCTGGTGATACATTCAAGCACTTTATTCTCTGTGATTTGTTGATTTGACTTTCCGAATCTGTAACTGATCACAGAAGTCAAAACTTTTCATAAGCAAAAATGAAATTTCAGGACAGAGAATCCCTTTGGCAAAATCTCTTGAATTTCAGGTATTCCACAGAAGAAGAAATTACATCTCCCCTATGCTTGTTATTGCAGCACACATTTCTACAAAACCAAGGGCACTTAGAGCTAAAATGCACAGTTTCCAAATAGTGTTCCTACTTTTAACTATTCTCAGCTTGAGTTGGCTGTTCTCACTGTGTACACCATGGTAGCGGATGGAGTCTTATACCTTTTATACCTCTTTCCTTTCCATACAATTTGGGGTTTTTTTTATATAGGTCTATATTTTTAAATCAACCTGAGCCTACTGTTTAAATTAAAGTCTGTTTCTTGTCCACTGCTGTTAGGAGCACAAAAAAAAGTGTATCTTCTCTGATCAAGAAGGGTCTTTCTTTTCTGTAGGAACAGAAGATTCACTTATTAACATTTTCTGGTCTGGGTTTTGTCTGTTTCCATGAAATGTTAATACTTTTAATGTAGAAATCAAAGCCTTAGTTAGAGGAAGGTTATTTTGTTGTCCATAATTTTCCAGCCCCTTTTACCTGTTGGAAATTACCCATAAAGTGAGATCTGCCATCCCAGTCTCAATAATTTATTGATGCTTTAGTCACTCTGAATTTCCATGGCACATAAGAGGATCCTTTTGCATGAATTTTCAATGAAAAGAATCACCCATTTTTGAAGCTTTAATCAATAGATTGGAAGAAACAGAGATGTGGAGTAGGAAGGGATTTAGGTTGAGTACATCTCAGCCTAAAAGAGAGAGAGGAATCGAGATCAGCTTCCAAAGGATTGTGCACATTTATTGCCCTGTGATCACTGGATGGGTGGGGGAAGTAGGTGGAATAGATAACATTGCACATGTCTTTCTGCTGAAACTGAAGAGGAGCTTTGAGGACTGGCTTAGACTAGGCACTGCAGTGTGGGGTGATTAAAGGGGACTCCTGCTGAGGAAGATTACTCCAAGGGTCATCGCAGGACTAAAACTACACGTCAGATCTCCTGATTCGGACTCAGTGTCAAATTTCAAAACATTTTAAAGCCATCCTATCCCTAAACATGCTCTCCTATTCCACCTTCCCTATTCTTTAGTGTAAGTGGATATATGTATATATGTACTTTGTACACAATATATGTACACACACACACACACACACACACACACACACACACTGTGTATACCACAAGCTGCTGTTGCTATTCCTCTACTGGGACTGTTCTGCCAATTTGTGTTGTGTTTTCCTAATATATAACCACAAGCTGGAGTGGAAGAAACTGATTTTCATTCATGACCTCAACTAATATGTGAACTTATATTTTTCAGAGGTGAAAGGCTAATTCCCTTATTCTGCATAACCCTATGACTAATCCTTTTTAAGATGGAAACCAGAGCCAGAAGAACATAATTGGTTTATATTATTAGAGAGAGCTACCACAATCCCTATGTTTATGTAGCATTCAGGTGCTGTTATCTCCGTCCTTCAGCTTGTTTTTTGCAAGCAGCTGCTAGTTCTGTCACAGCCAGAAGGCCTAGACAGGCTGGGGAGGGAGCAATGCACTGGCAGTCAGGAGGCTCTGAAGTCCTGTTGGTGACTGTCCCATGAATCTGTCGTGGGACAGGGGCTAATTAACTAATTTTGTTTCTTTGTCTCTTTTGTCGCATTAAAATGAGGCTAAGGAAAGTCTGTTATGTACTTCTTGGAAGGGAATTGAGAGTGGATTTGTTAATGTTTTAAAATAAATTTAATTTTGCCATGCAGCTTATTGCCTTTTTTTTTTTTTTTTTAAAGTTAATGCAAAGCTGTCACGAATGGTCTAAGCTGCATAAAAACAAGCCTGCAGCTCTCTGCCAATACCAGCAGTAACGTATGGTCTGCTTCACAGGATTGACCATGCATTCGACATGAGCTGAAATTTGGAATTAAGGAATAATTTGGTTTGGTGAAACAAATTAGTTCAGAACTTGAATACAACTTTTTTATAAAAATAGGGGTTATGTTTTATTCTTCACCACCAGTTTCCACCAGTGTTGTCCCCAAGACAATATGAACTGTGCTTTCTCATGGTGTCCAGGTACCAGCTGAGATGTGAGGTATCACCTGAGATCAGTCAGGAGGCTGATACAATATACACAAAACACAGTTACAACTGCCTTTTTCCCAAAGGAGTGGATGTCTGGCTCCTCTACCCAGCTTTTGATTTTCTCAAAATGTCTGAAAGTATAATAACCTCAAAGCTTGCAGTTTAAAAGTTGTTGGGAGTAGCTAAGAATAGGCTGGATATGTTAATAGAAGGCCTGATTATCTTAATCTTCCAATTTTCATGGGAAGTTTAGGTTGCAGTGGTTCTGTAATAGGACACTTCCATCAAGACTACCCAGTGCTGCATCCAGTTGTTGTTCCTCTCACATATGTTCTGTGCCAGGGCAATAAGAGCTGAGACTGGAGCTGGTACATGATGGACCTCTGGAAATGAAATATGAGTCAGACTTGGTGATTGCTTGATTAGAATATATAATTTTTTGATAACCACCATCACACCAACCAAATTACATCCTGAGCTGAATTTGTTTTCTCACTATTACCTATGATTCATAGGTAGTGGGTTGACCCTGGCTGGATGCCCGACACCCACCAAAGCTTTTCTATCACTCCTTTCACAGCTGGACATGGTAGAGAAAATATAATGAAGGGTTCATGACATAAGGTAAGAACCTAGAGAGATCACTTACCAGTTACCATCACAGGAAAGAGACTCAAATTTGGGACATTATCTGAATTTATTGCTAACAAAATCAGAGCAGAATAATGAGAAGTAAAAATAGACCTTAAAACGCCTTTCCCCCACCCCTCCCTCGTTCACAGCTCTACCTCTTGCACCCCAGCAGCTCAGGGAGACAGGGAATGAGGGTTATGGTCACTTCACACATTGCTCTCGCCCTGCTCAGGGAGAGGAGTCCTTCCCCTGCTCCAGCATGGGATATCTCCCACAGGAGACAGTTCTCCATGGACTTCTCCCCTGTGAGTCCACCCAGCAGGCAACAGTTCTTCATAAACTGCTACAATGTGGGTCACTCTTCCATGGTGTGCAGTCCTTCAAGGACAGCTTGCTCCATCATGGGTCCCCCACAGGATATGAGTCCTACCAGGAAACCTGCTCCAGGATGGGCTCCTCTCTCTGGGTATGCAGGTCCCTGCCAGGAGCCTGCTGCACCATGGGCCTTCCATGGGTTCACAACCTACTCTCAGGCATCCACCTGCTCCATTTTGGGTCTCTTCCATGGGCTGCAGTTGGATCTCTCCATCCCTTTGGACCTCCATGGGCTGCAGGGGCACAGCTGCCCCATCATGGGCTGCACCAGGGGCTGCAGGGGAATCTCAGCTCTGGTGCCTGAAGCACCTCCTGCCCCTCCTTCTGCACTGACCTGGGGATCTGCAGGGCTGTTCCTGTCCCATATTCTCACCCTGCTCTTCTCTGAAACCAATTAACTTTTTTTTCGTCTTAAATATATTATCATAGAGGCATTACCATCATTTCTAATTGGCCAAGCCCTGGCCAGTGGCATATCCATTTTGGAGCTGGCTGGAATTTCCTCTGCTGGATATGGAGGAAACAGAGCAGCTTCTCACAGAAGCCACCCCTGTCGCCCCTTGCTGCCAAAACGTGGCCAAGCACACCCAATGCAGCAGGAGTCTGGCCCCTTGACTTTGATAATCAACAGGACCACCAGCTAAGTCAGCAGTAGCTGATTTTGTGGTGCCATTCAGTTGCAATATAAGATGGATAATGTTTCTCAGGGTTGGGAGACAGAACAATAGATCATGGTGTAAATTGAAACTTACTGTTTGGATCCATTGCTTTGCCTGAAACAAAAGCTGACCCACTGGATAATCTACCACCCGAGGTATAGCTGCTGTTTAGGGGCAATGCTATGTCTTCAGTGGCAAATAGCATAAAGGCTAAACATCACTTCAGTTACTCTAGCAGTGTTTAAGAGGGAAATATTATTGTAGTAGATTAAGAAGTGCAGTGATCTTGTGATGGCCTTCATTCCAGGTGAGCTTCATCTATTAAAGTTATTGAGGTAGTTTTATGTGTATTAAATCATTCACTGCACTAGAGAATTCTTCTTCTTAATGTTAAAAGTATGCATCTAGTTTAGGATTTTATTGCGTCAAGTTCAAAAGAATCTCCAACTTTTTCATCTGCGTGCAATAATAATTATACTTTTCTGTCACTTGCCTTGCACAAAGGACAAAATCATTTAGGACAAAGTTATATTTATAGTAAATGTTCACTATTCATGCATTGACTGGAATTCATTAACTGTACAAAATGCCTGGAGGTATGTTTGTGGAAATAACTCAGAATTGTTTTTTAATTCAGTATGATTATTAGATCAAACAATAAGAAAGTAAATACTGTCAGGGTTGGTATGGATGGCATGCAGGATATGATTGAAAGCAGAACAACAAAGGAAGCATTCAGGAAGCAATTTGGAACATGCTGTGGCATTATTTTTGAAACTAATGTAAAGGAAAGGAGTGTATCTGCTTTATGAAGTGAAACTTGACTGGCAGTAGAAGAGATCTGCATGGGTTATGGAGAAATGGTGCGGGTCATGGATGAAAATTTGGAAAGGAAGATAAAACAAAAGTAGCTTATTTTTCTACTTTTGAATTTTAATTTAGACATTACTGAAAACAGGATATTTGAAAAATGCACTGTATGGTAAAGGGCTAGTCAATTCAAACTATCATACTTTTAAACTCGTACAGAAGAGAAGGAAAACCAAAACCAGTTCCAATTTTTAAAGTTAAGATCTCTAAAGCAGGCTATGAAGAATAATAGAATATATAGTTTTTCCACTCAAAATTTCAGAGGGGCCACATTAAAAAACCCACCAGTACACCATTGAGACATGCCAATTGACAGTACACCATTCTTTTGTCAGGAGAAACCTAATTATCATTTCCCCACCACTGGTGTGGGCAAAACTTGATCCACTTATGGAACACATCTGTCCATTAGAGATAGTAAGTGGTCATCCACCCTGTGATGTGGAGTGACACAAAGAGTGTTGAATTCGGATTGTACCAACATTGATTTTACTGTTTGTCTGACACATGACTTGGCAACCTTAAACTGCAGTTTCCTGGAATTATTTTTTTGTCATGTCCTAGATTTTTTTTTTTTTTAAGCCCCAAAATCAAATACTCTGTCATTCAGGATTACTGACCTTTCTGTGGGCTGTCACTGATAGTGACCATTATGTATTTAAATCTTCTCTACAGCTCTCTTCAAATTTATGATTTCACAATTTGTTGTCATTCTCTTTTTTTCCATCAGCATTAAATTAGTCTGAAGCTATTGACTTTCATGGCCACTTGATTTCAGCAGAAGAGAGAAGCTCAGGAAACTGGATTTCGTTCTAGAGGATGGAAAAGTTGTGTTTTTAGGGTTCTAACTTTCCAAACTGATTCTCCCATATATGTTCTCTTCTGCTCTATCCTATCAAGTTCCTCCACGTCTTCTCCCTTTGGGTTTATCACACCTTGCTCATACTTTAATCTCTTTTTCTCCTCCTCATTGCTTCATTCCTATTTGCTTTCTCAGTCAGTCCTTGTACCCCCTTTGGGAGCTTCTTTGAGATCCCAGGACCTCCCTTTTCTGATGTGCAGGCCATCTCCTTGCCTAACAAAGCCTAATACTCCTTTCAAAACCATGGAAGCTTTGTTTCACCCTTTCCCCTGGTCCTATGTCTTCCCAATCTCATCATCCTTTCCCTTCTTTAATATCAATCAGTCCTGTATTTTCTTTCTCCCTTGCTGCTGATCCCTTTTTCTCTCCCCAGGCACATGTCTGTAGCTCATGTTGTCTTACTGCTTTGTTTGCTTTTCATTTCTGAAAGTCTAGCCTAGGCTTCTTGAGCAGGCTGGGCCCTCCACCAGCTTTGCCAGATGGATTGATCAGCTCCTCTTGCTATGTCCTTCTTTTGACTTGCACTGGATTGATTTTTGTCCTCCAGACTAAGTGAAGGAAAATTCCTTTGTGTTTTGTAAGGATGTTCACACAGTTTAAGGGAAATGAGAACTTAGGGGTCTTTTTTTCTCATTTCCAGTCATACACCCAGTCCAGTCACCCTCAGGACAGAGGACTTTGGGAAGCAGCTTTCAATTGAACCATGAAAAGTCAGGTCAGTGTGAGCAGTATGGAAGGAATGAAATACATTCAACCACTCTGCTAAGGTGGTATTTGCAATAGTCACAGAGTGGAGAGAGAAAAATCTCTGCAGGTTTGGGGGGATTCTCCCATTTTAGTCAGCATTAGAACTTGGCAAAAGCTCATATATCTCGAAGGAGGATAGAAGCTACAGACAGGATTGCCCTGTAACTTTGGAGACAACATGACATTGGCCTAAAATTTGGGTCCAAGCAGCTCAGTTCCATAGGATGCATCAGCAACAGGGGCATGGTGGGGTTTGGATATCTTCTTGAGGGTCTGTAGCAGAAGGGTTTGTGAGCTTTGAGATTACTTACTGCATCTTCTGGGAAAGGAAGCAGAAGAGAATAGCAGCTCCAGGGCATTCTCTCCCAAGTGTTTGCCTAACCATGTCTGTGATTTTCAGTCTTAGATCCATATATGCTTATGTCTTCCTGCTTTGTCATGTTAAACTATTTTTTTTTCTTTTTGGCAACCCTTTGGGACAAAGTGGACCTTTACTTTCAGTCAGTTTTTTAGTAGTTATGATTACCATTTCTTGGCGTCACAGTCCTTCTGCCTCTATATTTATAGTAGAGTTCCTTCATTCCCAAATTTGTGTCTCAATGTTTGAAGAAGCTTTCATAATTTTACAGGAATTTCCTTTATTAAAAACTTTCCAATCTTGTTTTTTTTTTCTTATTCCACACTAGCATAATTTTAGAAAGCTGCTTTAAAGACTTCCTCAGAGTCCCTTGAAATTATAAACATTTTCCTGTCTTTTCCCCTGTGTTTGAAACATGATGGCTCACACTGTTATATAAGTTCCCAGTTTCGGTCTTGCCTTTATGATTGTGAAGGCTGCATTTTTTCAGAGACCATGGGACCAAGTAGTGAAGCTGGAGGAGGATAGTCTAATGGGTCTAGTAGGAATGGCAGTGTTCATGCTACTTTATGCAGTCCTAACTAAAACTGTGTCACTGAAACATGACCAAGCAATGAAAAGAAAAACTAATTGGAAAGGTTAAGGAGCATGCTGGAAGATCACAGAACAGTTTGGGTTGGATGGTGGTAAACTTCCCAGTCTGCCATTCATGAAACTCTCTGTCAGTCACATCTCAATGCCAGAGGCTGGGACCGAAGCCCCCTCACAGCTCCAGTGACCCAGTGGGACCCTGCTTGACTCCAGACACACCCCACACACACACACAGGCAGACCAGTTTCCTTATTGCAGCTTTAAACCCCAGAGTTGACCTCAGGTTTTCCATAGCAGAGTACCATAAATTGCTTTATTCCATAAAGGAATTTATTTATGGTGCAGCAACACAGATACAACCCTAGCTGGTGTCTGTGAGAAAGGACCCCAAACAAAGAACCCCTGGGGCTGTTACACCCTCACAGTCCAAGTCTCAGCTATTCCTCCAGATCCTTCAGATCCTGATGTGTTTCTAAGTGTCTGGTCACCTGGATGGCCCACAAGTCCCCATGTCTTTTGTTATACAACTGTCAGGAATTCATATCTTGGGCTTAAAATGTCTGTCCCCCTCTTCCTTGTAGGACCACTTTAAGTATTGAAAGACTACAGTAAGGTCTCCCTGGAGCCTTGTCTTCTTCTGGCTAAACCATCTCATCCCTCTCAGCCTGTCATCATAAGAGATGTGCTCCAGGCCACTGATCATGGCTCTCCTACATGTCTTTCTTGTGCTGAGGACCCCAGAGCTGGACAAAGCACTTCAGGTTGGGTCTCATGGAGGCAGAGTGGAGGGGTGGAATCCCCTTCCTTGCCCTGCTGCCCACACTGCTTTCATATAGCTCAGGATATAATTGGCTCTCTGTGTTGCCAGCTCATGTCCAGCCTGCCATCCATCAACACCCCTAGGTCTAAGATATATTCTTATTCACTGTTATATAATCTTCTTGTCTTCCATGAGACTGGAAAGGCTTCAAAATAAAGTTAGCTGAACACTGCTGTTATTGGAGTCTCCTGGTTCTGTAACTCCTACAGAAATGCAGATATTTGTGATGTCCACAGGAGTACACCAATACTTCTATGGTGCAATGAGGTATTGGCACTTGAATAATAGTGCCTATGAGCCTTAATCTGCACTTTACTAATTCTCACTACTTGTACTTCTCGTACTGCTACCTCATGTCAGATAGCAAGTTTAAAGCAGAATTGTTAAGAACTTTAGTTATTTGAGGGGGAAAAAATCAAATGTTAGACTGAAATAAAGGATGTGCCTCTAAAATTTATGTTTGTGTCAGCAAAGCTTTTCTGAAATTCATGTTTATCTAAAGCAAACATTTTATTGGGACAAAGTTCCCACTAATAGTTTTTAATATTGAGACTCTAAATCATTGTACTTGAGGTTAGAATCTGGACAGGGCAATGGATCTTCTTCAAGGCTTTCACTTTTTCCTATTGGTTTTGTGATGTGAGAACTTGCAAAAGTCCAAGGGCAGCCCACTGTACCTTCTAGTACTGGTTATGTACCAGCCTGCTAAGCTTTGAATTGCTGTAGTCCACGCAATCTGCACAGTCACCAAAATCCCCCTGATCATTCTTCAGGCATCGAGTCCAACCCAGCTCACCTTCTAAACACCCTTAACATTTGTTGCAATTGATTAAAGTTCACCCCAAAAGTTTACTGTCCTACTATAACCCACATTTGCAATAATTTCATTCATAAGTGTTATTTTAAAACGAAGGAAGAAATATCCTTCCACAGAGTTTAAAGTACATATTCACATACACACATATTATAGATTAGCTTAGAGTAGTTTGGGCACAAAACATACACAAAGACCAGTGCAGCTTGCATAGGCAATTACAGATTGATTGGAAATGGATGGGACAATTCCAGAGTCACTCTTGACCACTTTTGGAGCAGAAAGCTGTTATCTTCCCAAGTGTAATGCTTGCCTTGCCCTGATGTTTGCTGTCTTCCTTCTGTAGAGACTACCCAGAAAATTCCGTCTTTTGTTCTAACCCAGGTCCGTGATTTTATTCATAGATGTTCTAAAAAGTCTTGGCTGTAGCACTACATAAACATGCAGTCTTTTTAAGTACAACTCTTACATTTATGTATCTGACTGATTCTCCTTTGCTTTTCAACACTCAGAATAGTAAGTCCTATAAACAGACAAAATCATATCCGTGTGCATTTTTATATTACATACACACCTTTATGAGTTGGTGATCTATTAAGCGTATTCATATTAATAGAATAAGATATATCCTTCATCAGTGAGAACACCAGACAAAGCAACTGACCTATGAAAGTATTATTTATGCCGTTTCAGATATGATAATGAAATGAAATGAAAATCAAGTGAAACGAAGTCAAGCAACTTATAATTAAATATATTCTTAGCGTTTGAATATATTCCTTTTCTGTTCTACCTCTGGCAGATAAAGCAGAAGGATTGTTATTAATAGTTATCCAAGTTACTCCAGCTTAAGGATTGTTATTAATGGTTATCCGAGTTAGTCCAGCTTACTGGGTGTTATTAATAGTTATCCGAGTTACTCCAGTTTAAGTATCTCTCTCCACAGGATTTTCTAGTGATCTTAAAGGCCTGATTAACTGCATGTAAGCTTTTCTATTTCACACAATTCATCAGCTAATATGGCTGTACTATTGTTTATATGTACTCAATTAACTTTTATTATCCATTTCTTATGTATAGGTTTGTTTTATCTTAAATTATAAGTTCTTATATATGCATAGGCTTCTACAACTTCCTTTTGTTTAGCTGGGCTTTTTGGGCACATTTTGTTTTGTTTTGTTCTTTTCATTTCCCTACCTGTACTCTGGAAAAAATACTGGTTTTCACATGTAATTTAAAATCAGACATTATAGTCTTAATATCAGTATTCAAGAGCTAGATCTCTCCAAGTAAGGTGAAATAGCTAATACCTAGCTCTCTCTCTCCCATTGAAGGAGAGACACCTAATCCACCATCCTTTCAACTGTTAATTACTTACATGTACTATGTAGCACTCAGTTGGTGTTTGTCCTTTTTATTTTTCTTTTGATTTTGTAGACAATGGACCCCCCCCTCCCAGGTTTCTTTTATGCACCTCCTCACATGCCTCACTGAATTTAACAATACTCTATGAATCTGAATGGCTCATTTCATTCTAATTGTATTGCATTTGCTTGTCTGGTTCTGCAGTTTTAAACATTTTAGCTACTCTAGCAGTTAGATATTCTTTTGTATGCAGTTCTCTTTTTCTTCCAAAACTTTTCAGAATGAGTGTTGGAGGAGTCTTGAAGCTGATGCTTCCTTTTCTTTTCTTGTTTTCTGCTTCTGGGATTTGTACCATAATTGGCTCTCCTATTTATACAATGCTTCACTCTTATCCTTCTTTCTTAAGTCCAATTGATGCAGGTCATCGCTAGCAAATGTTAAAGCCCTGACTCATTCCTGTGTTTATTACCTCTTGGAGCCTTTTGTTTATCTCTCAAAATTTTCCTTGCTTATTGGAACCTTTATGTTAATTCAGCCAAAGAAGTGGTTCCCAATCTGAAACAGTGGTTTCTGCTGCTCTAGCTGGGTTCCCCTGCTGCTACCCTAATGGTTTCCCCTCATTTAACCCATCATTCCACAAAGGTGTGCCTGTTTAAGACCGCTGTCGTTTTCCTAACTAGTTTAATTTGCTTGGAATTTCTGTTCCTTGTGATAGCAATTCACATTCCCATCTCCATCCCTTCCCATTTACCACAGTGTTGTTGCTTAGAAGAGCTGTTGGTTTCCTCTGCATGTCTGTCAGAGCTGGGTTTGGAATAATGCATAGGGTGGTGAATAATAATGCAGCTGTGGTGAGTGCCTTTCCAGTTTTCCCAGCACAGTTGTAATTATCATTCCCTACTCTGGATTGGTCTGGATCACTATGTCTCTCTTCATCCTGGTGTTTTAGGTGTCCCAAAGAGCTGCAGCAAACCCATTCTGACTTTGAAACTGTGCTTGCAGGGCTGCTGTGTGTTTCACTCATCCTTTAAGGCCAGCCCTGGCATAAGAAAAGTGGGAGTCAGTAGCCTCTGTGATTCCAGAATTAAAACCTGCACCTCTGGTAGTGTCTTCTGTTTTTCTCTCATTCTGCTACCTCTCACTGAACATTCCAGGAGATGTACTTAGCTGCCTTACACCATTTGAGTTTACAGGGTAAAGAAACAGCCTTCTGCTTTCCACAGCCACATTCCTATCTGCTAAATCTGACACTTCTTTGGCAAATTCTTCCAAATTTAAGCCTGTTGTTCTAAAATGGCTCCTCAGGCCAGGGTCATTTGTATGCACTTGAGCAGTTGCCACCAAGCATCTGGGAAGTGGTGGCATCCTCACAGTGAGGCTCATCCTGTTCCAGTCCAACAGCGTTGCAGGGATGCCCTCACACCTAGGTGCACATGCAACACTGGGTTGTGCAGCAGCTTCGGGCAGATGTTCCATCCTGCCTGAACACTGTCTCACAGCCAGGACTGGCAAATGCTGCTCTTTTCCACTGATGCCTTCTCAGACACTTTTTGCCTTGAAAAATAGATCCAAACAGAAACAGGCTGAGTGGCAGAAGGTCTGCCAAGAGGATCTAGAGGCTGATCTCAGAGAATGGATGTAAATATGAGCAAACTTCTGTTTTTGTCTTCAGCTGTTTGCTGACTGCTTCTTTTCTGTCAGTGTCGTCAGCAGTGGGCTGTCAGAAGGGATATGTGCTGGGGGAGAGATCCCCAAGTTTTGGGAGTGTAACTGATTGGTTATAAATGGAGTGCTTTCACACATTAATATTGATGCAGCATGTCCACAAACAGCAAAGGAAGGTTATTTTTATATTAAGTTGTATTTTAGTGCAAATCTGAAGAGGTGTTGTGAGACTTCAGTGGCACAACCAATATGAAAAAGTGATTTCTTTGTTGTTTGATCAGTACTCAAGGGAGTATCAACATATAAAATCTATAAGTTTTCATGAATGGCTGAAGATACATTAATTCCTTCATCAGTTTCACAGACTATTGCAGACAGATTTCGGTGAAACTGGTTACTGTGCTATTAATTATTAAACGAGATCATATTACCCCTAATGGGCTTGAATCATCAATAAGAATGTTTTAGCTTTGATTTTGATCATGCTAATAATAGTCTCACCTGTCTTGATGCATGGTACAGCTGCTCTCATGCTCTCTAGGAGCAAAACTTACTTTGGTAACATAATGGTAGGATATATGCACACAGTTTTGATCTATGTTCCCTTTCCAAGTGCCATTATATCAAATCCATTAAGTGCTTACAATGCACAGCCTGAAAAATTGACTATGAGAAAAAAATAAAGAGGTGACATATTTCTGTGTCTCAGTGACTCAGCAGCAGATCTACCGAGTTCACAAACAAAAATCTAATTTTTAGTCCTGCAAACTAGATTTCATCTCCAATAGTCAATGGGGCTCTTGACTTTACAATTATCAGTGCTGCTAATAAAGAAAACTTTCAAATGATCATTACCATGCTATGTTCTTTTCACTACATCCAGAATTGCTCTGACAGCCACCTGTCCCCCCATAAAGGCATTTCTGAAATTATTTCAGACTGTGATTAGCCAGGACAAACCTCACTTCGATTTCCAGAACCCCTGTTGAATAAATAGGATTTGCAGTGAAAAAATCTCAGTTTTTAAAGTCTAGATCTAAGTAGTAACTGAAAATGTAGAACTTCTGTCACCTTGATGATTTCTTTAGCACTTAATTTAGCACCAGTTCTAACCCAGAAAATAAGTATTTATGTTTGAATGTGATTTAGTTTGACTGTGACTGAATACCTTGACAAGAAGTAAATGGTCCTCTTTCTAGTGGCCTTAATCCCTCAGAACAGAGACATGATGTCCGAATTACATACCCTGGCTTGCTCTTTCATATATGCTTATTTAAAAAAAAATAAACTAATTACCTTTAGACGAGAGATTGGTATTTTCACCGGCAGAAGTCATGCAATTCATCTATTTAACCATTTTTACAAACTGATGCACCTACATGTAGTAGGTGCATAGGGAGTACACTCCCAAAATATTAACTGCAGAGTTGAGACAGCAGCTGGATCAGAAGAAAAAAGTTTGAATTCCTGTTTCTTCAGAAGCATCTCTTCCTTTCCACAAAATGGCTATTAGGATGGACCTTGAAATACATTTTTTACTTTAATTTAAAAAACTGTTTTTAAAGGATGCAAGAGTGGGAATTTGTTACTGCTTGTGTACTCTTCTCCAGCTTTAATTTTTTGAGCATACAATAAAAAGATCGTGAGGATATTGTAGGGCTTACTGTGCTAAATTCGCTCTGTGAACAGGAAAATAACTCCCTGTCCTCTGAGCTCTGTGTTCTGTTATTTTGATCTGCTCCCAGCATTGCAGCACACAGCAGTCCAAGAACTCCACCATTTAATATGGTTTTGCAAGTTTCCTTAGTGTACACAATACAGCTTCAAGGTTTTCCAAAAACTGTGTGAAACCAAATAGATAAAAATTTCCCCTCTGTAAGACTGCTGATTGTGGACATAAAAGTGCTCCCAAGGTCTTCTGAAAATTCATTGGCCATAGCTGTGCTTTCATTGCAGAGAGTTCAAGCAGCTGTTAACTCTGCTTTATCACCACATGATATATCATGCTGCTCTGGGCATTTTTTTTCTGTCTCTTCCACACACAATGTGCCTGTGACTTTTTCTTGTCAGGCAGAATTAAGTTCAGAGGTGCTGTTGAAGCTAGCGAGCTTTTTTTACGTGCCAGAAAATTGGAGTCTAATAAATTGGTGTAATTTACATGAGAAAGCAAGAGTGATGAGAGGTGTCAGAAAAAGTAGCCAACAGGGAAGTACATGAAAATAATTCAAGACTGCAACAAGACCAAAAAGTTGACTTTACAAATGTGCTTTTAAAACCCACCACCGGGTTTTTTTGGCCAGTTTTGTTTTCATCTGGCAGCAAGGCAGCAATTTAGACTGTATGGGCTCTTATGAGCTATGGAGGACTGAGCTGGAGTCTCATTGTCCACATCAGTCAGTGAAGAAATGATGGGATTTTAATTATTGAATCTTCAGTGCTGATAAAATGAGAAGAGGAATGGAGAGCAAGGGTGATACCTGGAGTCCAGATCTGTGGTTGTTGGTAGTTGCACAAGTCATGTTTTAACTTCTAAAATAGCACTCACTGCCTTGTAATCTGCAAAATCCTGTTTTATCTTTTTTCTCATTTATTGCATGAAGTTTGTCATTCTTCTTACACCTTTAGGATTTTGCATCATGTTGTCACTTCTGTATATTTCATCTCCTCAATTGTTGCTTTGCCTTTTCTAGTTGCATAGCAGAGCTGTTTGGAAAGTTCTATCTCTACTGTCCTAGGAATGCTTTTCTGAGCTTACCTACCAGTATACACATCTCTTTTCATTCAAGTACTTCCCTAAAAGTTACTTCCATTCTTACAAAAAGTCAAATAACTACCATTAAGTAGGAGATTCTAGACAGTCACTCCACAGAATAAAAAGATTTGAATGTGCAAAAAAAAATTTAGTATTTTTTCTCCTAACATATATGTTTCCCTTTCCTTACTGCCTAACATTGTATCTCTTTAGAGGAATAGTTAAGATTACTTCTCAGAGATTTATTTCTTACCATGGAATTTTCCAGAGATTGTTGGAAAATTAAAAATGCTAATAATCGGTAATGCTGGGAATATGATAATACTGAAAATGGAGGTAGGAAAAAACCCTGAAGTCAGACAAAAATAATCTCATTTTTATATCACTGTAGTCACATTTCAATACCTCATGTCACACACAACACCCACTTTTAAGAGTCCTCATATTTCCTCCACTATCCTAGCTTTTCATTACAGCTTTTCAGATTCAAATTCATATTTGGACATGAATAGTGAGTGTATACAGCATTCTGGGTGAGTCACGTCTTACGCAATGTTTCATGCTCCATATGGGAAACTCCTGGACTGACTTACTGCAGGATACCCTTTTTCACTTTGGTGGCTTATGCTTATCCTGAAGAATAATCAGTTTCATCTCTTTCATTTGCTTCCAGTAGATGACTTTTCAACTTACAGACAAAATTCTCATCAGATGATTGGCACTGAGAGTTCCATTTTTCACCATTCAACGTATTTTGGTCACTGAACCACCCAGTTCTTCATCTGTACCTTGGTATCTTCTACACTGCTAATACCAGTTCAATTTATGATCATGTCAGTGCATTTATACTCTCTAATCTCCTTCCAGTTTGTCTTCCTTCAAGAGTGTTTGTTGTCACTCATTCCTTTGCCAACATGCAATTTTTGCCCCTCACTTGCAATACAATTTCTAGGCCACTGGTTGGAAAAGCATGAGGTTATGAAAGTCTCCACTTCCAAATCCAGCAGCTGGCAAAAGTTCAACATGACTGCAGAAAAGATTGGATGGCTTGACACAGGTGCAGTCCAGAAAACGTGAGGCAAAGAGCCAGAGACTTCTTGCATGGAGCCTGAAGCAGTGCTGTAATGTGCATAGGCTCATCCCAGGAGTGACTCACCTGAACCAAAGGATTTTACATTGGAAACCTTACATAGTGAAGCCATGGAAGAGTTCAAATGTAATTCTGTTCCACGAACAGATTACAGTGAACAACTGAACACCCCAACCATCCACAAGAAAACCTCAGGAGCAGTGACTGTTAACCTGATGGTGTCTTACGATGGGAGAAGTCACTGGAGGAGAAACATCAGAAGGTGTAAAATTACGGCTCTGTTGAAGAAAGGCTTCCAACACTCTCTTCTGTAACATTAACACAGAGAGATAATACAGTAGATTGAAAACTGGCTGAACAGCTGAATTCAGAGGATTGCGATGATGGCAGGAAATCTAATTGAGGACCAGTAATTAATGATGCACCCCAGGGGTCAACACTGGCCTGGTTTTATTAAAAAATGTTATCAATTAACTGGATGCTGGGACAGAAAGTACCCTTAAAATTTTGCTGATGACACAAAACTGGGAGGAGTGGCTGATATGCCAGAGGGTTGTGCTGCCACCCAGAGGCATCTGGATGGTCTGGAGAAATGGACTGACAGGAATGTCATGAAGTTCAATAAAAGGAAATGCAAAGTCCTGCACCTGAAGGGGAACAACCCTAGGCACCAGTTTATACTGGGGGCCACCCTGTAGGGAAGAAACTAGGCAGAAAGGTTGAATACCAGGCTGAATGTGGGCCAGCAATGGACCCTTGCTGCAAAAACAGCCAGCTGCATCCCGGGCTGCATTAGGGGATATATTGAGGGAGAGGTGCTCCCTTTCAACTGGAATTATTTTATGAGTCCATGAGGGTCTCATATATTTAACTTCTACAGTAAGTACTATCTTGGAGATAGTACTCTGATTTGTTGTTCTAGCCCACAGCAACTTTCCTGGTAATGTAAATTTTTCCAGTACGAAAGTGCACCCATGATTAGTTCATTGCAGAATCAGGACAGGAATGGGCATAAGAGCCTGTACATATAATATAGTTGTATGCTGTTTCATACTTCTCCTATATTTTTCAGATATTCAAATGATGCCTCTGATTGTCAGCAACAAACTCAAAATCTACAAAGAGAAAAGTCAGATTGCCTTCTTATTGTTTCATTATCTGCATTTAAAAAAAAAATAAAAGATTTCATTAGAATTTTTTTTTTCAGTCAAAGAGAGCTGAATGTGTCTCTCTCTTCCTTGGTACACCAGAACTAATGCAGCTTAGTTAGAAAAAGAAGATATTTTGCCCACTTAGTATCCTTTCATCTCAATGAGGGGAATAACTTTGCTAAGTAAGAAAGTGCCGTTATTATATATCTTCTTGTGTGACCTTGCTTGCGTTTTAAGCATGCTAGAGTCGAGAAATGTGTTTCAGCTTGCTTATGCCTCATTGTGATAACAAGGCTAGATTTCATTTCGAAAGGGAATGATAATCTGTTTGCTTGCTACCTTTATTGTGTATTTTCACCATGGTTGCAGTGAAAAAAGAGGGAACATTGAAGAGGTGTATGTGAGTGATATGGTAGAAATGATGGAGGTATGCAGTGCTTCATTTGAGCCAATGCTAAAAAGGCAAATGTCAGCTATCACCAGGTACTTAAATTAATTTTAATGACAATATAGAGGTGCAGAGCCAGATAGAGCAGAGAAACATTAAAGGCATTTAGATAAGTTAGATGGATTCAATTTGTTCAGACCTACTGAAGTTCACTCTAAAGTTATTAAAGAACTTAACCATTAAAAACTGCCTGCAAGGATTTCTGTAAGTGAAGGGATCCCAGCAGACTGCAGAGAGCAAAATTTAAAATCAACAAGATTAAATTCAATACAGGTAATCATGGAGAATGACTATTAGGAAGAGGAAATCAAATGCACAAACCTAAAAATGATAAGTAACCCAGCTGAAGAGAAGCAGAAAAAAAAAGGATTGAGAGGTGCAATAAATCAAAAACCAATCCAACAAGTTATCATGTCAAAGAAGTTGAGGCACAGTGCAATGTTTTTTTTTCCACAAGTACAAGTTGTGTAGTGAATTATTAGACGAGGAAATTATAAGATAGAGTTGGGTTTTTTCCCATCTACTAAGCACTTAGCTAAGCTAAACCTTACTAAAATGCTGCATAGAGTTGGAGCATTATGTTTAAGTAAAAAGAAAACAAATTCTGATTGCTCTCAGAACTCTCTTCAAGAATAATTAAACAATTAGATAACATGACTTAAGAGGAAGATCTAAAGAAATTGGATATGTTTAATCCAGAAAAAGAAAACATGAGACAAAGTATAAAGACAGCATTCTGGTTGTAACAAGTTGCTATAAAATAGACAAAGAGCAATTGTTCTCCACATGGCCTATGGTTGGAGGAGACAGAGAGAAGTAATCTGATTTATTACAGTAAAGAAAAATGGATTATTATTTTAAGAAAAGATTTTATTTGGGGCTTGGGGACAGCTTTCGGTGTGGAAATAATGAAAAATCTAGATTAAGGGAGGTAAACCAAGCTCAGACTGGAGGCTTAAGGTTTGCTACCGGAGAGCTAAGTCCTAGCAACAAGGCAAAATCATTCTCTAAAAGCAGAATTTTTGGAGGCTCTTGACTGTAAATCAAAGAAGGTCATAACTCATTCATGCCCTCCCACAGACACGCCTGTAAAATGTGCAATTACTTATTCATGTGCCTGGCAATGCTGATGTTGAAGAGAGTGACTGAATAAGGAATGACAAGCTGTGTGAAACATGAAACCTGAAATTGAACAGTATTTTTATTGAACAGTGAATGGACAGCAAATGGAAGTGCAGACTGCAAGATGGCATATCCCTTTCAACATAAAATAGGGATATATTAACATCACTAGTGCTTTTTCCTGCATTATAATTATGTTCTCATTTTGTTCAATTTGCTGTCTGCATGAGACCCATGCCTGCCTATGAAAGCCACTAAGGATGAAATGTTATTGTCAAGGAGATTGATGTGACAAAAGATGTCTGGGTTTATGGGGGAAAGAAGGGATCTAGGAGCAGAGGAGGAAGAAACAGTCTCTCTATCTACTTAAGTTAACTGGGTTTGGTACTAACAGAACAGCAGGTGTTGGAGAAGGTAATTAAGGCATGAAGTTTACAGTATTGTGAAATATTCTATAAGGATGGATAATTGTATTAGAAAAAAAACCTGTGATGCTCAATGGGGAGCAGCTCCCTGCCTGAAGAGTCTTCAAAAGTGTGAAATACAATGTATAAGTACATCTAAAAAACAATAAATAGCAATCAGCTCAAGCATTGATTTGCTTGAGGAAGACTGACATCTCTGTGAGTCAGGTATGCAGATCTCAGGTGCAGAATGGATTTACTTACTGCTTGAAGAATTGGCAGAGTTTATGGAAGCTTGCCTATATGTTCAATTGAAATTGCCTTCAGAATTGACTGGTTTATATGTCTATAAATATGTTTATGCATACAAGTACACTTTCTTTGATAAGTAGACTTCATTAAAAACTATTGTAAAGAGCAGGGATAAGAGTGCGTCACTTAACATCTCATTACATTAAAAAAAGTAATTAAACATCCCAGTTACTCATTTAAAGAAAAGTACATTGCCCATTATCTTCATGCATTGCAGAACACAGTGCCTTCTTGAACCAATAATTTTTTCAGTGAATTCATGAAAAAATTTATGCTGCTAAAGGAAATAATGTGTTTGCAACAAAGTGGTTTTTCTTTCTCTTTTGCTTTTCTAAGAGTTGTATTGACACATTTCTTCAGAGGAAGAAAGTTCACAGATTATTTCTTACTTAATAAGATAAGAAAAACTAGGAAGGAGGTTTTTAAACAGGCCAGTGTGTCTGTATGTCCCAAACCCTATGTATCAACATCTACATGCTTGAATGCCCATGCAAACAGAAAGGATGACCAGTAAATCTAAGGTCAGCATGAGTGACCTCTTTCCTGAATGATTAGTTTAAGCTGAAGAGCAGAATGATTATTCAGTTTCATTACATTCTTTTCCATCTGCTATAACCAAAATACAAGTAATTGGTGGCAGGCTGTACATAAACACAGGGAATAAGCCAGAAGGCATTTGTGTTAATTCAGCTCTCTTTGTCATGCTAATTCTTTGATGCCTCAAGTGACTGTTCTTCCAGAATATCTGCAAGGTGATGTGTAGTGTTTATGAATATTTGAAGAAGGTTTCTTGCTTATTGTAATTATGCTGGTGCTAAATAGCTGAGAGAAGCAGATCTGTTTGCTGTATCATCACTGTTCTGTCCCAATGTCTTGCAAAGGCCATCAGGGTCTGTTGAACACTGAGAGCATTTAGGGTACTTTAGGACATGAAACAGAGTAGTTCTTGTTAGAAATTAAAATTCTAGAGGAAATGGGTATGCAATATGCAATTTCACTGTGAAACTCCAAAATAAAAAATATCCCAATTTTTATTTATTCATTTCTATAGTTTTTGTTTACCCTTTACTTGAGAGCAGTATGGATCAATATAATGAAACTAGGATAAAGCTTAAGAGAGCTATGTAATTCTATTTATCTGTATTTTAGGATTAATTCTTCAGCATAGCAGATGAGTGTCTTCTGCATTGAAAACAAGGTGGCAGAGAAACTTAGGGCTGATTCATCTGACTGATATTTTTGAATACTGTTGAACTACTTGTTCACAATCCCAGTAATTGTAAATTAGTGAAGCAGGTGAGATGGATTTTGTGATGAATTTGTGGTGGTGGTTTTCTTCTGAAATAGATATTTAATAAAGCTCAAGTGAACCACATCTCAAGTGTGTTTTCACCAAGGATGTCTGCAGTAGAGTTGCATTAGATCCTTGATGGCCTTCTTCATGCTGAAATGTTTGTTCTGGCCAGGTGTAAGGATTGTGCTGGCTACAACACAGATCTTTAAAGATGCAGATAAGAGAAGTAGGTTGGCTTTCTAATAATGATTACATAGCATAAACTCCTAAATTTAATTATATGCCTTGAAGATATGCTGCTTTGAAATTGTTTGTACAGGTACTAAATATGAAACCTGGAATAGTCTCTAATAGAGCAGAATGCAGAGGGAAGAACATTTTGCCTAGATTAACATCTACGCTTGCAAAATTGGTTTCTCTCTTGAAAGGAAGCCTAGACTCACTTTCTCTAAAGTTAGGCAAGGTGAGTCTGGCTCAGAAAGTGCTAGCATGACCTGTTGGACTACAAAGATTAAATTTAAGTTCGATAAGGCAGACATGAAGCAGAAAAAATGAGAAATGCAGCATTTGGCCAGGCTGAGGGGGAAGCAAATAACCACTGTGTGAGAAAAAGATGCATCTACTTTGCTAGCTCAGATCACTGCTCCAGCTGCAGTCCTCCATGATCTGATGACACAACAGCCACTACTAAGGAGGCTTTTTTGTACTTTTTTTTTCTGGAGTAATAACATATCAGCTTTATAATGCAGCATGCGAAAAATACTACCTCCACATTTGTTTTTTCTCTTAACAGAAAACAGCAATACAGCTCTGCATAATTCAGGTCTTTCCCATTTCAGAGACCACAGCCACAGTCTTAAACTTAGAGTATCTTAGGCAGACTGATAGCACGTGCTCTTACACTCAGACACAAACCTCTGCTCACACAAGGGTTACTTATTTTTCTCAAGTCTCTCCAGGGATTATTGGGGTTTTCACTGATGGATGTTGTAGACTGGAAAAGAAGTTTTTAAAAGATTGTGACCAGTGCTCAAATGCTGATCAATACACATACATGAGCTATACTGTTTTATAGAAACACAGAACTGGGGTAACCAAATGAAATGAAATCAAATCAAATCCAGTCCTTTGTAACTGAGGTCAACCATGAAACTTGTGTTAAACACACAAGATCCCAGATCCCACAACACCCCTTCGGTCCACAGTATTTTTCTGCCACTCTGCAAATATCCTTTAGTAGACCAGAAAAAAAATGCAGCATGTCCAGGATGATTCACCAGAGCAGGAACAGTTTGTCAGTGTATACCTGATACAAATCAGTAAGCATTTTCACCATGGTCCGTGGGATTTTGGAGCTAGAGCTCCAGTAACATTTATGCTTTCAAATGATGATGAGAAAAATCTCATGCACAACATAGCCTGGTTTATCACAAATATGACTAAACTCAAGTCCATCCTGTCCAATTATAGCTGAAGCTGTAGGAAAGGTGAAAAGTTATTTTATTTGATGACTTGCTAATTAAACAAGCTGACAGATATGTATCACAGGGAAGAGGGTGTCTGACTGGCAATTTATCCTAGACAAACAGAAATGTTTCTCACTCTTGTTTTTCTTTTTCATTTTTCTTTTCATAGCTTCTGATATAAATGAGTTTTATGGCCAGAACAACGGCTAAACAATGGAGTTTGCAGCAGATAGTGAATAAAAGTTTATACGTCTTCACTATGTTCTAATGACTCGTGTAGGTGTTAATGATGAGCAAGAAGCGACTCAAAATCACTAGGTCTCTGGGTTCATGTATTTCATGTTCTATTTCCCAGACTGTCAGGGAGAGTGTGATCATGCACTGCAATCACCACTGCTCATTACACTGAGTGTCACTGCTTCTCATTGTATAATTGTATAATGGGCACTAGTGTAATCTCATTGTGTTCCCCACACAGATACTTGTTGCTTTCTTTTGCTTGAAGCATCATTGACTGTTTCAGGTCATCCCATAGTTTCCTGAAATTGGCTGATCTCATCTGTTACTCCTGAGTACATGAAGCTTGGGGAAGTATGCATTAGAGTTAAGACAAAACTGTGAAGGATTCAGTTTGAAATTAATTTCTTTAAACTAGGGTGTGGTCATGTGGATGTCTATATGTTAGTTGGGGTCTCTAGGATATAATTACAGCTTTCAGCTGACTGCATTTCAGTACCTCAGTATTATGTGACATCCTTGAGGCTGCTCAAAACCTCTGCTCAGGGCTGGCAGATGTGACAATGGTCATACACCAAACCTGTGCCCTTTGGGAGTTGCACCTTCAAGTAGCAACCCTATACCACCTCAAATAATACTAGAAACAGGTATATATAATAATACAGAATAATACACAAACATCTGCCTAGGCAGATAAGTCCTATTCATTAGAGTCAAGGGATAGAATTATTTGCTTCATCTTAAACCAGCCACATAAAGGTTGGTCATTCAGGAAGCTCTACTGACAGCATTGACTAGGACTTCAGCTCAGTTTTTGGAAGATAGTTCGCTGCCTTTGAGTATCTAAGGTATGCTGGCTTGGTACCAGCAACAAGTCCAGAACAGCATAGCTTTTACACAGGTTCTGTGTTGCATTAGCAAATCCCACACAGGTGCCTTGAATACCACGGGTTATCTGCGACAGCACTAGAGCTTCATGTTTATACAAAAATATTACCCATGGAAGCCCAAATACTAGAAGGGAAGTTTACTTTGTGTGCAGAGATGCACTGCAGTGTCTAAGAGTGAAAGTCAGCCTTTAATGGCTCTCCCCAAATGTGGTGGGTTGACCCTGGCTGGACACCAGGTGCCCACCAAAGCCACTCTGTCACTGCCCTCCTCAACTGGGCAGGGGAGAGAAAAGAGAGTGGGGGGCTCCTGGGCTTCCCACATAAGGGCAAGGAGAAAGAACTCACACATTATTGGCATGGACAATACAGACCTGAAGTGGGGGCATTAGTTTAATTTGTTGCCAATCAAATCAGAGCAGGATAATGAGGAATAAAACCAAATCATAAAATCACTTTCCCCTCACCCGTCCCTCCTTCCTCATCTCAATTTCTCTCCCGATTTCTCTACCTCTTCCCTGACAGTGCTGCAGGGGGATGGAGAATATGATTGCAGTCAGCTCATCACACATTGTGCTGCTCTTTCCTCCTCAGGGGAAGCACTCAGCACTCATCCCTCCCATGGGAGACAGTTGTCCACTAATGTCTTCAATGTGAGTCCTTCCCATGGGCTGCAGTTCTTCATTAACTGCTCCAGTTTGGGGTGCAGCCCCTCAGGAACAGACTGCTCCAAGGTGGGTCCCCCGTGGGGTCACAAGTTCTGCCAACAAACCTGCTCCAGTGTGAGCTCCTCTTTCCATGGGTCTGGGAGACTGCTTCCTTAGACTCGTTGGCATCTTCAAAATCCACACTGTTGCAGCAGTTTTAAAGGCATTTAGCACTTAGAATTCAAAACAGCAGGACCTGCTGTGAACTCATAATAAGACTCAGAGCTATGAAATTATCCCACTTGTTTAATTTATATTATCTAAAAAGGAGTGCTAACTCCTTTGCTGGCAAAAATTGTTGCAGCTTAATTGACTTATAAACAGCTAGTGGTTTTTAGTTTGAAGTGCTTAGGATCAGAGGATGCATATCTCAGTTCTAGACAACTTGAACCAGCAGAAATTAAATAATAACCTTAAATGTCTACTGATTTTTTTTTTTTGTGGGAGCTGGAGCAAGGACTTAACTCTTGGACTTGGCAAGAACAATTCTGAAATGAAATTAAGGTGAAACTGAAATAAAATATCTATATTGAAGCCTTTTTCTATTCTAGGTCTCAATTCTATGCTAAACTGTGCCAAAATCTTTCATTTAAGTAATGAATGTGTTGAGGAAACTGAACCTGTGAATGGATTTGGACAATCACTCACTGAGATCACTATCATAACTAGGCACCAAAAGGTAACCAGGTGTTGTGTGCTCTGGACTCCATTAAGGAGAACTGCAGATGCTACTCAGCCCCAGCATTTAATTAGTTATGAGATCATTAAATGAATGTAACTCATAGAAATGTTCTATGTTGAATCATGCATGATCAGCTGGGAGTAGGATGCACACAGAGTGATGTTAGGCCCCATAGGAGAAAATTAGCAAGTTACAAATGCTAAAGTTTAAAATAGAGGTTGAGCTGAGCTTTGGGAAAAAATGTACCGGGTGCAGAACTTTTCTAAACTTGAGGTACACTAAGGCACAGATGTTTCCTAACAGCTCATTAAACTGAAGTATATCTGTTGCGTCTTTTTGAACCTGCAGATCTACAGAAAATTGTATTAATCAGCTTTCATAATTGACAAGTGAATGTGTTTTTCATAAGCTGTCTTTCAAATTAAATATGAAAGGAATTGGCCTGGCTTATAAAAAAACAGAATTCAATAAGAGTTTTTTCCCCATAGGTTACTTTTAATCAGGCCTCAAGTTATGAGTAATACTGGATGGCTAATTCTTAACTTCTATACTTCCATCAAAGTTAGACACTGTCAACTTACACAAGTGCAGCTCTGACAGCAGTCAGATGTTCCAAAAATTATTTCTAAATGGTGGGTCTTTTATTCATGTGCATGTCCTTTTTTTTTTATGACATAAGTACTGGGTTTGTTCCTCTTCATTTTTAGGGAAAATGGGATGAGGGAAGACAGGGCCTGCATAATTTCTAGTGCGAAATCCACCAGACCTTGCCAACTCAAAATCATTATTTAATGCGTCCCTTCTGCATTCTAATCAAATTCTTATCTTGTTGAAATTCACATGGATTGTTAGCATGCTTTTTCTCTCCAAATGAAAATTTAAGAGACTACTGAATACTTCAGCCTTCTCTGCATCATCTGCATCATCTGCTATATGATCTGCAAATAATATTGAGTCTTACTAGACCTGTGCTTTCCTTTGTTTTTGCATTTCAAACACATTTGTAGGAAACTTTTTAAAAATGGCTTTTATATGATATACTAAGTAAAACTATTTTTTCCAGCTTTTTTTTAAATTCAGATAGGCTTATATCATTCTTTATCCCTTGTCATCATTGTGCTCCGCAGATCCACTTGGTATGAATCTCTACTGAAATGTCAAGATTTTAAAGACCTCTAATGCAATTATAACAATCCCTATATTTTCCTTCTTCAATAGGATGATTTGCTGTGGTACATCTATCTCAGTAAGTCTTGCCTTTCATATTACTCTTGGATGATCCCAGAGAATTGTACCTCATAGCTCCCAGAGTTTGGCACACACTGAAATTTTTGTTGATTGACAGCAGCAGAAGAATCCCAAAATCATTCTTGTTGGGAGGAACGAGGGACCCACACATCACTCATCCAGCCCCTGCCTAAAGAAGGGTCAGCTATGAGGTCAGACCAAGTTATTTCAGTTACTTAGGGCTTTTTCCAGCTGGACCCTGAAAAACTTTCAAGGATTAAAATTCCACAGCCTTTATGAACCAGCTTTTCCAGTACCTGTCTGTCTAGATGTTGAAAAAGTTCTTATATCCAAGAACCTTTCTTCTTACAGTTTGTGACCATTGTTAGTGTCTTCGTGCCACATTCAACCACCATGAACTTGGCTCCATCTTCTTGAACCTACCCACAGGTTCTGGAAGGCTGCCATAAGGTCCCTCTGAGGCAGTTTTTTCTCCATTCTGAGCAAGTCCTGCTTCCTCAGTGTCTCCTCAGAGGGCAGGTGCCCCATCTACTCTGCTCTCATGGGACCCCACCTGGATACTGCATCCAGCTTCCTCAACACAGGAAGGACATCGACCTGTTAGAGCAAGTTCAGAGGAAGGGCACCAAGCTGATTAGAGGTGATGCCTTAGGATTTTAGCTTTTATATTTTTCAAATCCTGTACTGCATTAGTGTATAACTCTAACTCCACATAGAGTATTAGTTAACTGCCTTCACATTTTGGTCAGACAAAACAATCCCTCTAAGCCTGAAATTCAAGGAAACTCTACTGCCTCAGGCCTCAAAAAAAGCATAAACAAAAGTGCTTTGGGGGGGAGCAAACTGGGGATATATGGCTTCACTACCTGAAGCTCTAATTGGAGGATTAACCCCTGATATGTAAATAGACCAAATTTTTTTCTGCCTGAAAAACTTGTGACCATCGTCCATCTTGGGTGTAGCCCCTCTTGGAGGCTTTTGACTGCCCAAGGTGTACCTATTGTAGGCCTTTAATAAATACCTACTTTTATTCTCTTAATCTTGTCTAGCCTCTGTTCTAGGCAGCCGCTCCAAGGCATCATAGGGATGGAGCACCTCTCCAGTGAGGAAAGGCTGAGAGAATTGGGACTGTTCAACCTGGAGAAGAGAAGGTTTTGGGGTGACCTAACTGTGGCCTTCCAGTGCCTGAAGGAAGCCTACAAGAAAGATGAAGTGAGACAGATATTGCAAGGAAGTTCTTTACTGTGTGGGTGGTGAGTCACAATTACAGGTTGCTCAGATAGATATCCTGTAGATATCCTATCCCTGAAAGTGTTCAAGGCCAGGTTTGATGTGGCTCTGAGCAACCTGATTTTGTGGAAGGTATCCCTGTCCAAGGCAGGGGAGTTGGAATGAGATGATTCTTTAAAGTCACTTCCAACCCAGGACATTCTAGGGCTCTATGATTCTATGATCTCCTGAAAATTTTGGTTCTATGATGGACTTGAATCACTTTATCAATCTCTCTGTTTAGATACCTAACAGCTACCCTGAACAACTTTTCTCCTCAGTGCTGTCTCCCATGGAAACCCACCTCCAACCTTCCTGAGCAGCCTGAGGTCTGCTGACCAGAAATCCTGGCTGTGTGCTCTGCTCCTTGCTTTTCTCAGTCCCCTCAAGCCCTTGAAGGCCACAGTTTCATTGGCACTACAGCCAAGATTGTCACCAGTTCTTCCTTGATAGTGAACAGCAGATCCAGGTGTTTGTCATCTCTTCCAGAGCCATGGAATCCTGCAGCAATATTCTGGATTGCTTGAATCTGCTGAATCTGTACTGCTTTTCCAGCTGATGTCAAGAAAATTAAAGATATTGTTAAAAATCCCCAATAATAGCATCAAAGTCCCAAAAGCAAAACCCCAACGCCCCCCAAATCCTCTCTGATCCAGAGACATCTTCAGTTGGTTTCATATGTTCTTCCATGGTTGTTATGATGTTGACACAAACTAGAATTTGTTCTGTCTTTTATTTAGTTATAGGCATCACTAAAAAGCCCCAACAATTACAGTTAGGCTTATTACAGTTTATATGCTCTTTACGGGTAAGCATTGTTGGCCTAAGTGTGTTAAAAAATTTTTATAGATTCTAGCTCATCTAAATGTCATATCATTTTTTAAATACCTAAATAAAGAATGATAGCACAGATTAGAACCTGGGTTATTTAAAGATCTTGTTCAGCATTGGGCTCTCTGAACATTCCCCTTGCTGTTTCTCTGCTCTCAGTGGAAAACAGCAATGCCACTTTTGACAGGGTAACATATGGGCATTCTGTGGAGTTCCTGGAAGGAGACAACCAGACAGATGACTAAGTACGGGCTTTCCCAGCTGCTTGTATTTGAAACTGTAAAAAGGACAGCACCAGACAGAATCACTTGCCTGTGTGAACACACAAGTGCCATGAGCCAATGCAGCTAAATTGGAGCGTTCACACACAGAGACAGCTGTACTTCTCTAGTGACTTGTCCTCTATAAATATCCCAGGTTGCATATGAAGTCCATCTTACCACAGGCAGTTTTTGCTTGATGACCGCCAAAGTCCTTATGCAATCACAGGATCACAGGATAATTCAGGTTGGAAGGGAGATCAGGAAGACTCCTATGTGCAGTCTGCGGTGTCAGCATAAAATGTATTTTAGAACAGCACACAAATCCATCATTAAACAATGCAGTCAGGCTTGGGTGAAGGCAGAGTGTAAGTGGATGACTCCTTGCCATGTAAAACAGGAAAACTCACACAGGAAGACCTAAGGCACATGAATACCTTTTCTTTCCCAGTAAAATGTCCCTGGCTTTACCCTTTCTGTATTCAACAATGAACTTAATTCTAAAATCTAAATCTTTAGAGAAATGTGTAGGATCATTCCTGTACTTGTCAAAATCTGCTTTGAAAATCTGAGCTCCGAAGTTTGGTTTGATACCTGTTTCATTATATATGTTATGTTATGTTATGTTATGTTATGTTATGTTATGTTATGTTATGTTATGTTATGTTATGTTATGTTATGTTATGTTAATCCCAGAGGAAGTTAGATGTAAGATCTCTACCAGAATTATGACTGAGTCTTCTGTCATAGAAGGGCATCAATGATCAAATTTAGTGCAGATTTATGCTGAAGATTTTGAGTTGAAATTATTTTCTGTTCCCTTACAGCTGGTGGGAATGTCTAGCACAAGATAGCATCAGGAGTATTTCTGTGGCAAAGCATTCTCCAAGAAAACATTAAGCAACACTGAACATTCAACAGCACTGAACAACATACTCCAAAACAGTGAACTCTGCACACCTCAGCTGTTGGAATTGCCTTGGGTGAGAAAAAATTCAGAAATTAAGCTGATGAGCATAGAGTAAAAATTTGTCAAGAACAGGAAGAACTGAAAGAGGATTTGTGTTTCTCCATATTTTACTTTTTCATCATAGTATTTGTGCAGTCAAAAGAAAAAGAAATAAGTTATAAAAAATACAGTAAAAATATATTTAGTATAAATTTAATAATTATTTTAACATAACGCAATAAAAGGTTTTGCTGTTTCATTTCAAAATTCTGACATATCTGTTACATTATTTGGTGTTCTGAACAGAAGTGGTGTGAGGATATACTATCTGGTTTTGTGTTAGTTTTTTAGCTTTTAACTCTCTATTTGGATAATTGAATTGTCAGCAGTTTAAATGGTGCCACATTAAATCTTGCCTGGTTAAAACAGCCTTGTTACAGGTTGATACAGACCTTTCCTGTGATCTGTGTCAGTTTAATGTTAATGCACCTAAAAACTCAGTATTCTATTTAACTCATCTCAACACCGCACTTCAGGACCTGGCTGTCCTATAAACCCTGAGTGGTGAAACCACAAATGGGGTCCTCATTGGAGTGGCGAACTCCCTGGGCTTTTCTCTGGAAGCTAAGAAGGAATACCAGTGGCCTACAACTGGGCTTATGAAACTTTGAAAATGGACACAAAACACAGATATATGTCTGAAACCTCTGAGAGCTAAGCATTGTCTGATGAACTGAAAAGAAGGTATCCAGGTATTTTCACTTTGTATATTATCTCTGTCCATACTTCTAAATTATTTTCTTGTGACATCAGGTTGCCTATCATTAGTATTTTTTTTCTTTTTTTTCTTTTTTTATTATTTTTTTTAACTGAATAAGTTGTAAAGCATTGCTGGTATCTTTTCCTGCATTTTGATACCCTTGCCTTTTTACAATTGGAATGGTAAAATGTGGATTAAGGCTCCCCCACTGTAGTGAAAAACTTCATGGACCAGAGGCAGTTTATAAGTATCTCCTCCAAGAAAGTATAGGATTCTTATGAGACCCAGCGGAGCTGGAGCAGAGTTATGGCATGCATGGAAAAGTAGAGTGTATGTTTCTAAACCAGTAGATACAGCTTTATAATGTGCCCTTATTAACTCCAGGACTAAAGATGATTTTAGTCGTTTGGCCTTTCTATGATCAAAATAGCTAGTTCTCCTAAAGTCTGAGATGCTTGTATAGTACTAGTAAAACTATTACATGTTCCAGAAGAGTAGCTAAAAACAGTGATTATCTTGTCAGAAATAAAGGTTTCAGAGAAATGAGTGCCAGTATATATTGATCTGATGGAAAATATCTAAAATCTACCATGCAATTGCTACAACAGCAGAGAGTTTGGAAGAAAGGCATCATGAGCTTATGACTCATCTGTGTCCTTTGAGAGGTCAGAGAGTGTGGGACATAACTGTCTGTGGGCTTTGTTTCTTCTTGGCAGCCATGGAGCCACAGGACATTGTCAGCTGATGCAAAACCACAAACAACCTCCCAGATTTTATTAACAATTACATACTACAAAGAGACAATGTCACTATAGCTGAAAACCTACTGAAACCTGGAAGTGGCAGATCGTCAAAGCTGGCACACAAATGTGCTTGTAGCTTTCTGCACCAGCTTGATTTGCTGTATTTCACTAGTATTACAGCATTTTCAAAAGGGAACATGCTGATGAGTATTTGGACAATGAAGCAGATTTTATGGCCCTGTTGATATGCTAATGTAAGACAGATATGCCAAGAAAGTAAAAAAAGTGATTATGAGCATTTACCACTTGCCTAAAAGTATGCATGCAGCCAAAGTGTGGTCTGAAGTATCTTTGGTATAGGACATAATTTAGAAATTTCTTTGGCAAGTATTGAGAACATGGTTGGTGCTGTCAACTTGACCAAACACCCTGCAAAATCTTTTGTCTTCAAGGAGCAATTCTGTTAATGGTCCTTCTCAGTGTCACTTTAACTGAGCTCACTGAGTCTATCTGGAACTTTGAACATGACACATTTTGTATTCTCTAACAGTTTCACTCAATACCACTCTGCAATGGGAAGACCACAAATCAAGCATCAGTGGCTATCTCCTTTTTCTTCAAATCACTACCTGCGATATAGGAGACTCACATGAGCTATAAGCTCAGGAAACAATTTTGGGTGATTAATTTTATAGAATGTTGTGGCAATTAACATCTATCACACCCTAGTGATAAAGCCTCAAGGACTGAGCAGAATATTTGACAGCTTTGCTGATTGTCATGTTGGCTTTATCATTAATGGGTAAAAAACCCATGAAAATCCAATTGAGTCACTGTAAAGAAAATAGCACTAGAAACATCTTTATGAACTTCTAGTGCATTCTCAGCATGAAGAGTCCTTAAGTGATATACAAATTTTCTGCAAAAGTAGACAATTCTGAAGGAAAAAAAGCAAGAGCTTTTTAAACTTCTATTTTTTCTGAATTACTTTAATGCACTTAATCATTATGTTAGAAAAAAGCTTCTGAAAAACTTTGTATGCCTGTATGGTACTAACCATCAAAAAATGTTGGTCCTGGTACCATTTAAGATTGCTGTTACCAAAATTATACTATACTTACCTACTTTTCCCCTAGATTTTCTCTAGTGTGGGGTTTTTTTTGTTTGGTTTTGTTTACTTTTGTTTGGTTTTGTTTGATTCTGGTTTGGTTTTGTTGTTTTTTCCTGTGGGGGTGTTGTGGTTTTTTCTTTGTTGCTATTGTTTTGGTTTTTGTTGCTGTTGTTAGTTTGTTTTTTGTTTGTGTTTTGTTTTTAATTCTATTTCCCTTCTGATGATATCTGAAGTCACTGGAGTCCTCATCCAGACTTTTATGAGACTAAATGCTCAGTTTTATTTTTAATATTGCCCAAAAGTTGCTTTGGAGGCTTAGGGCCCCTGAGATCTATGTGAAATTCTGCCTAGACTGATATAGCATGACAAGAAAAAAACATGAGAAAAGGGGAGAGCCTAGTAAATCACATCCCTCTAAAGAAGGATGGAAACAATTAAAGATTGACCAATTTCTTATTACACTAGTAGCTGACAGGATGACTAATTGCATTGTAATATTTGTAGTACTCCCTCCTGGCTGTTTTCTAGTCCTGTGGTTATCTTGAAAATACTCCTGGTCTGTCAAGGCAGGACTCATCTGACCACCTCCAAGTGTTTGCATTGCAGGTATTCACATTTGAGTTAGTCACTCTGATTCCCCTCTACAGTCATGATTCATCTTATTCTGGTTTGATGTCACGTAAGATGACATGTCATGTAAGATGGGTCACGTGAATGCTTCTGTAGAAACATCTGGAAACGCCTCTCCACTGCCAGCTGAGATGTGAGTGTCTCTAGCTGGGTAAGAGTTATGCTAAACTGGCTCCTAGATGTTGTACAGGGTGAGATCCAGAATCAGGAACCCATAGCTATTGGTTAATTAGTATTAGAAATTAGTTATCAGGGTTATAGAATATCCCTAAGAAGTTTAGGCTTATTTTAATGCTTGAAGCACTCAGTATTCCTCTTCTATGCACACAGTATTGGGTCATATCTATGGTCTCTGGGGTTTTTGCTTACCACAGACCACAGAACTCTCTGCTTTTAATTATAAAACAGTTAAGGAGAGATTCCAGACCTACTCCTGCACCAGATCATTCTACATTGGACTGTGTTGTCTTCCTCCTTCCTAAGAGGACCCTGTCCCAGTTTAAATTTGCAATTGCAGCATCACTACTGCAAGCCAGTCTCCCTTCAAACATAAATCTGAAAATAATGTGCAGTCTGTATGAAGTTATATGACTGCAGCCTGACTAAATAATACACAAACACATCTTTGAGTGTGACAGATTTATGACATGCTCAGCCTTATAACGTGAACCTTGCAGTTTAAGGGAGGGGATTCTGCCCTTTTAATCCACTCTCCAGGTGAGACCCCACCTGGAGTACCAGGTCCAGCTCCGGAGCCATCAATACAGGAAAGATAATGGACCTGTTGGAGTGAGTCCAGAGGAGAGTCATGAAAATAATTGGAGGGCTGGAGTATCTCTGCTATGAAGACAAACTGAGAGAGCTGGAGTTGTTCAGCCTGGAGAAGAGAAGGCTCCAGGGAGACCTTATACAGCATTCCAGTACCTAAAAGGGGCTACAAGGGCATGTAGTGATAGGGCAAGGTAGAATGGCCTCAAATTGAAAGAGCATAGGTTTAGATAAGATAAAAGTAAAAAAAATTGCTGTGAGAGTGTTGCAGCCCTGGAACAGGTTGTCCAGAGAAGTTGTGGATGTTCCATTCCTAAAAGTATTCAAGGTCAGGTTGGATGGGGCTTTAAGCAAGGTGATATAAGGGAAGGTGTCCTTGTCTGTGACATGGAAATTGGAAACATAATGGTCTTTAAGGTCCCTTCCAACTAAAACTATTATATAAATCTGTGAACATGAAAATTTTTGTCCCCATTGAATGAAAATGCAATTTTCAGGCTGTACAATTCTCTCTGTAGTAATTTTTCTCTCTTTCTCTTTGTTGTCATACCCAGTGAAAAAAAGAATTAAAAAAACAGAAGATTTCCTGAGAACTGGGGTAACAAAATTATTATGTTATTTTAATACTAGGAGGAAATAGCATGAGTCTTTCAGCAAAATTGCATAGATAGTGCAAATGATAGAAGTGCAATTAGGAAGGAAAGTGCTTGATTTCCCCATTATATCAATTTTTTATGTTCTGTTTCCTCCTTTAATTTAAGGGACTGAACCATGACATCATGATGAAAGTAGCAAATGTTTCAGCAAAGAATCATATTGAATTGTTTAGTCATCACATGTCCTAAATGAAGAATAAAAAAAGATTATTCTTCACATCTACAAAAATCTGAGAAATTTTTTTCAAGCTGCATGCTGTGGTAACATGGGAAGCATTATCCAACTGAACACAAGTGATGGTGGTATCCTAAGTTAGGGTAGGGTTGTGTGACCGTGCATACTTCCTCAATTCAGCTGTCCAAGGGCCTGAAGTTTGCAGGAAATTGGAAACTGGAGTTGGAAGACTGGGTAGCTTGGTGGACTGCCTGTTCCATCCCCATCCAAGCCCAAGAAGGTGATACTAGTGACTTCTGTGTGTTACTGATATTTGTAGGTGCCTCTTCCTATAAAAGCTCAGAGAATGCTTGAACAGTGAAATTACTGAATACAAGCTGCCTAAATCAGTTGTGATCTTCAGCTGCCCATTGTGAGAAATTGATTTTTAAAGGATTCTCAAAGCCTGACTGAAAGCTCACACAGCCTTATACATCTGTATGCAAACTCTGATATAAAGCATACTGACTTAGAAAGGCCATGGAATAGAGAAGACATTGTTGAGACAGAGATTGAACTAGAAACAAGTTTCAAATGATGGCCTTGCAAAAAGATCAGATATTTTTGAGTATTAGAACTGTGAAAGATGCATTGAGGCAAGACCACGTGGGGTAAAAGAATAGGTGATTGGTGTTAGAAATATTAGCACCATTGTGTGGCAAAAGCTAATAGGCTGAAAAACATTTATAAGGTATTGCAACAAGGAAATAAGTTGGCTTCTGATAGAATAGCACAGAGTTTTACATCTCTTATGTTTCACCCTTCAATGCGATGATAATGGAATAAAATCTTTAAAAAAAAACAAAAAAACCAAAAAAAACAAAAAAAACATCTCTCAGTTGCCCCATCTCTGTAGAGCTGGGACTTTCCAACAGCTCATGGTGCTGCACTCACCGTACCATGACAGCTCTGCTTCTGATGTGCTAATGAATGTTCCCCACAGTGGAACCAATAAAGGCCACCTATTACTATCCTCATTTGTATTTGGGGAAATGCAATATAGAAATTCAGTAGGATGCACATCCAGAGGCAGAGATCTACATGTAGGTGTTTGGAGATGAGACAAGAGTCTGAGCTCCCACAGCAATCAAAGAAAATCAGAGAACAGTGAAAATTACCCAACAGCAGCATCTCTGAAATGTTCAGTAGCTTACATTCACTGTGCTGCTCATTCACTGATTAATAGCAATATTATTAGTAATGGGAACTTAAAAAAACCAATTCAGTTTTTTTCAACATGGGTGTCTAGGGTAGTCTGAGCCCATCTTTGACGTCCAGATGCTTTGCCAGAGGTATATGTGCCCTGCAGGTCAATTCTGTGCATGTGTCAGGGCCCTCACAGCATCTCAGCTGGTCAAGACTCCTACCTGGGGCCAACATCAACCTGTGGCACTCGAGATGCTGTAAAAGCTGCCTAACTTCTGGTTACAAGCCTTTTCTAGGTGCTGTGACAGCCTTGGGTGTCTGTACCGGGAACCATGGCACACCCTAAATGACACTAGATGTCTCTGTGTGGGCAATTGAATCAAGCCTTTCTTATCGACCAAGACACTGGTTTGTCCTTTTTGTTGATAAACACACTGGCAATCACATATTTTGTGGGCTTACACCGGATCCCTGAGGTTCCTCTGCACTCTTTACACTCATTAATATAATTTTATTTTTCTGCTCTAGATATTAAATAACAACACATTTCAATTGGTAATGGTTTTAAGCAGAGGCATTTCATTTAGAAGCAGCAACCCTGCACATTCTTTTTTCTTTTTTCTCTGGCTTTTATACAGATATGAGTTGGCTGAGCAGAGCAGAAGTAAGTTCTTTGTGTTTGTGAAATATCAGTGTGACATCCTGAGCATGGGCTATTGGAGTCTCAGAAGAAGCTGAGTGCAGTGAGTAACTTCTTTTTGTCCACAAGTGGAGCTGCAGCCATTGGTGAGGTGTGTATGACGCACTACTGACATGCCTTGCTTGCGTGCTTTCGTGTGTGATGGGGCAAAAATGACTCACTGCTGTGTGGGCTGGCTATCAGCTCAGCTGAGCTTTCTAACTGCAACGCGACTTCGTAATTGACTCTGACAAGTCTGTATCTATCTTTTATATAATATTTTATAACACTACACCCTAAGGTCAAAATAAAGTTCTGCTCCTCTTGCTTAACCTTCTTTCACAGAACATCAAAAAAAAATGGACTAAACCAGCTGGAACTAAGTATTATTTAGGTGGATGTACTGTAAAGTAACATTTTTCTTCTTTGTTGACAAATAAACTCTGTGACAAATGAAATAATAAACTCTGTAAATATCAGAAGACCCTTGTTTGTTAGGGAATAAAAAGTTGGTCAAATGTTATTCCTGGAGTGGGTGGCAGGTGCTTTTATTGTTAGTTAGTTAGTCACTGTGAATTTGATTGTGAAACAACCAAAGGCAAACTTCACTGTTCTGTAGTGCAGGGTTGCCCTTATATTATGGAGTACCACATTTACAGAGAATGCTAATATTTAGAGTCAGGAAGCAAACAAAGAGATAATGACTTTGAAATAAAATCTTCTTTATTCATAGAATCACAGAATGGTTTAGGTTGGAAGGGACCTTAAAGATCATCTAGTTACAACCACCCTGCCATGGGCAGGCACACCTTCCAATATACCACATTGCTCAAAGCCCCTTGCAAGCTGGTCTTGGACACTGCCAGGGACCGGGTATCCACAACTTCTCTGGGCAACCTGTGCCAGTGGCTACCACCCTCACAGTAAAGAATTTCTTCCTTATACCTGATCTAAACCTTTCAGTGTGAAGTCATTCTCCTTTGACCTATCACTACATGTCCCTCTAAAAGCTCCCTCCCCAGCTCTCCAGTAGCCCACCTGTAGGTGCCAGAATGTCTTATAAGGTCTCAGAGTCTTCTCTTCTCTAGGCTTAACAGCCTCAACACTCTCAGCCTGTCTTCATAGAAGAGATGCTCCAGCCTCCTGATCATTTTCATGACCCTCTTCTTGGACTTCATGACTCCAATAGGTCCATATCTTTCCTATACTGAAGGTCTTCAGAGCTGGACAAACCACTCTAGGGAGGGGTCTGACCAGAGCAGAGCAGAATTGCCTCTCTTGACTGCTGCCTACACTGCTTTTGATGCAGACCAGGACTGTCTGGGTTGCAAGCACACATAGATAGAGGAACGTGTGACTATGTCACTTGAGGACATAATTTAGTGGTGAACATGATTGTGGATAGGTTGATGGTTGGACTTGATGATGTTAGAGGTCTTTACTACCCACCTTAACTACTCTATGATTCTGTGGTTTTCAATTGTGATGAGCTGCTCATCAACCAACACTCCCAGGACCTTGTCCTCAGAGCTGCTCTCAATCCATTCTCTGCTCAGCCTGTATTTGTGCTTGGGATTGTTCTGACCCAGGTGCAGAATCTTGTGCTTGTTGAACTTCATGAGGTTTTCACAGACCCACCCCTAAGCCTGTCCAGATCCCTGTGGACATCATCCCTTCCCTCCAGCCTGTCAGGTGCACCACACAGCTTGGTGTCATCTGCAGAGTTGCTGAGTGTGCCCTCAATCCACCTTCCATATTGGTTACAAAGATGTTAAACAGCACTGGTCCAGTATAAAACTCTAAGGAATGCATCTGTTCTCTCCGTGTGGACATTGAGTCATTGACCACAGAACTTTTGATTGTGACCAATTCTTTAATCCACTAAGTGGCACACCTGTCAAATTCATGTCTCTCCAGTTCAGAGAGAAGGCTGCCGTGTGGGGCACTGTAAAATGCCAGTGCTGTAACCTCATCGTTGAAGGCCACCACATTTGTCAGGAATCATTTGCCCTCAGTAAAGCCATATTGTCTGTCACAAATTGTCTCCTTATTTTCCATGTGGCTAAGCATGGTTTTCAGGAGGATCTGCTCCCAGTCTTGCTGGACATCAAGGTGAGACTGACTGGCCTGTCAATTGAAAAATTGAAGCCGTGTTTCTCCTTATCCAGCTAGTGGAAACTTCATGAGACTGACACAGCTTTTTAAACATGATAGATAATGGCTTAGCCACTTCCTCCACCAGATCCCTCAGGACCTGTGGATGCATCTCATCAGGTCCCAAGGACTTGTGCCCCTTCAGGTTCCATAGATGTTCTGGAACCTGATCTCCTACAGTGTATGGTTTTCCCAGTCCCTGACTTTGCTCTTTATGACTTGAGCTGTGGCTGGAACTCTTGCTGGTGAAGACTGAGGAAAAACATTGAGTTCCTTAGCCATTTCCATATCCTCAGTAACTAGGTCTCTTGTTTCTTTCCAGAGAGGACACACATTTTCCCTAGCCTTCCTTCTACCTCTCATGTACCTGTAGAAGCTTTTCTTGTTGCTCTTCCTGTCCCTGGCCAGATTTAATTCTCTGTGTTTTAGCTTTCCTAACCTGATGCCTGAATGCTCGGACAATCTCCACGACAATTCTTCTCAGGCTACCTGTCCTTCCTTCCATCCATCCTCTGTGGGCTTCCTTTTCTGGTTTGAGGTTGTCCAGGAGCTCCTTTTTTATCTACACAGATCTCCTGGCATTGTTGCCTGATTTCCTCTTTATTGGGAATCACTCCTGACCTTAGAAGAGGTGACCCTTGAATTTCTTGAGCCCCTCTTCTCTTGAGAGCTTTGACCCCGAAGATGCATAAGTTTGCTCTTCTGAAGGCCAGGGCAATGAGCTGGCTGTGTGCCCTCCTCACTGCCCTAAGGATCTTGAAGTTGACCATTTGATGGTCGCTGCAGCCAAGGCTGCCCTTGAGCTTCACATTGCCTACCAGCCCCTCCTTGTTGGTGAGAACAAGGTTAAATATAGCATCAGGGAGCAAGGTCCAGCATAACACCTCTCCTTATTGGTTCCTGTATTAATTGGAGAAGGAAGCTATCATCAGCACATTCCAGAAATCTCTTGGATAGCTTGTGCCCTGTTGTGCTCAGGATGTCAGATGCCCAGAGTCTTGAGACACTGTTCATCCATTTAACTTTACCCATCTTGGTCCTGAGTGTGTCATTCAGCACAGTCCTCTATTATCCTTTGGTAAGGAGGGTGACCAGTGTCTTACCTCACAGTTGATTCATTTCTATTTAGATATGTCTTTCAGAATAGGATGAACTCTCCTCTGGAGAGTCTCTTTTATTACCTCAGTTTGGGACTTAGCTTTTAGAATTAGTAAAGTTAGAGAAGATAACCCCATCATTAGGTACTGTTTTGAGGAGGCAGGTAGGTACTAGGCTTTTTTGGGATGTTTGTGCAGTGACTATCCACTGTATTTGACAAGAAGACCATGGTTTATGACAGAAATTCTCCAGTGCTACTGCAACATCTTCCAGTTTTTAAAAAACCTTACTAATGTTATTGGGAATTATTATAGTTCAGTTCTTTGGGCTGATATTAAGTAGAGTTTACCCCAAAAGGAGAAGGTGGATAGATCAGAAACATAAAAAATCTGACTGAAATAATGAAGATGCATGTATGTTATTTGCTGCAACATAGATAGATAGACACATAGAGAATGGAGAATAAAAGAGGCAAATTTTCTGGTTTATCTGTGCATATTTATCATATGTCTCAGTTGCTGTAACTCAAGAAAAGAATATGCTTGTGTTAAAAGTGATGTGGTAACATCTGAAAATTGTGTCTGAGAAAGTGAGGACAGAATTAGATTCAGTGAGACTAGAGTGACATGAGTTTGAATGAGGAGAAGGAAACAGATCTGTTTCTAGGAGTATCCCAGTGGCTCAGTTGAAGACTAATGAGGTCATGCAGACACCGAAATCATAAAGATTGTTTATTATGACCGTGCAGGTAAAGTAATAGAAAGCTTGAGACTATGACTGATAAATAGCTGGGTAATGAAAGAGTTGCCTGCAGCCCATTAAAGAAATGATAAAAGACTGAAGTCTGCCACAAGGTTTCTGCAGCCTGACATAGATGAGGTGGTGGAGATATCCTGATCAGACTAACAGATAACTAGTAAAAACTGAACACATGGATCTTGCATGCATATATAGCCTGGGGATAAAGATACTCAGCAATTAAAAATGGTGTGATGAAAGATGGTAAGGGAAGATGGAAAATGCTGAAGTACAGATAAGATAAGAGTAATATAAGTGGCTGGTAAAGTGCCAAAGATCATGCAAAATTATTGCACCAGCATTAGTGGGAGGTGTGAAGAGGACCACAGGAGCTAGAATAAAGGCATCAGACCAGTAAGACAGTGCAAACATGGGGGCAGGTTGGGAAAGAGACTAAGGACTATGGGTTTTAGTTCAGCAGAAGGGAACTGCAATGCAAAGCAAGTGAGCAGCCGTATGTGCTGGAGAGTTTATCAGCCTTGGGGCTTACTGTACCTTCCCATCTGTACATCACCGTCTGTGCAGACTAGTGGTCTAATTCTGCTAAGAGTCAGGATGATCTAACAGGATGGGAAAGAGCATGGAAAAGGACATGGGAGGGTTGGTGATACTGGTGAGTCAGCAGGAGAAATTATAAGTTTCAGCTGCAGGATGAAAAGAAGACAAGATGGTTTTGATCAAGAACGTTGAATTCTGATGAGAGTGGAGGAGGGAGAATGATGTAGTGCATCCACAGGCTCAATGATAGAGCACATGGTGGGGAGCATGGAGAACCTTATGTTCATGTGAACACAAGCTGCTTGCCCTCTCCCCTCCCCTCTGCATACCTTCCATCCCATCCCATCCTATCCCATCCCATCCCATCCCATCCCATCCCATCCCATCCCATCCCATCCCATCCCATCCCATCCCATCCCATCCCATCCCATCCCATCCCATCCCATCCCATCCCATCCCATCCCATCCCATCCCATCCCCTTTTCACCTAGTCTCCAAACGTAAATCTCCAGCCACTGCATCCTACCCATTTCTTGACCTATTTGCATTGTCTGAACACATGGATGGTATTTATTCTTAATTGTGTGGGAAGGCTGCTCTAACCATTCTCTAAACCTTTCTCAGGGTTTACTAGGTTTACCCAACTTGAAGTAATCATTAGCTTGCCACAGCTTTTCAGAACTTCTCCCATGGGAAATGGGGATTGCTGGTTACTTCTTAGGCCCCTTAAGTGGTTTCCTCAGGTCTCCAAACATCCCCACAGGCCTGTGAGATGCTGTGCTGACACCAGTGAGGAGTATGAGATCGGCTTGAGGATTTTCCCACTTGAACAGATCTTGAACAGAGCTTCAAGATCTTGAACGGAGCACATAGAACTATAATTCCATATATGGTACATATGAAAATGATAACATTCCTTGGCCAAAGTATTCTAGCAATTTTTAAAATTTTATAACTGTATCAAAAGGGTGTGAAGACAAATTTGTGATAGATGAGGTCTTTTGCAAAAGTAGCTCCTCTAATATGAAGTTGACTATCCCTGACTGACTGCTCCTTCTTTGGGTGAAAGCTTTGCTCTTGGTTAAAATTTACAATTTCCTCTAATTAATTTCAGAAACTTCCAAGATTTTACAGTCTTTTAAGAAACCTTATTTTATGGACTGCTTAATAACATAAACTGTCTCTCCACAGTGATAGACACAGAAAGTCTGTAATTTGAGTATCTGATGTCTTAATACTCTCTTTGGAAGAATTTTAAATCTCAAGTTGATTACAGTAATTCTTCCCGTAGGGCAAATAAAAGCACTGTTCCACTTTTTAATACATTTGCTAATCAAACACTAAATATTCCCTCCAAAAAAATCTGCGAGGTTCAGGAGAACATGAGAGTAGGCAGTCCAAGGGGTATTTAAAACGTCAGATGACTGTATGAGATAAGAAGGCTTGTGTGGGCTGACAAGTTTAATAAGCACTGCAATATTTAGTAAGTCTCCCTGCTTAATAGCAATTTCTCTAATGGAATAAGGTATCCAAGAAAGCCTGTCATTACTTTGAAGTACACATTTATTTTAATCTAATTCCACCCAGTTGCATGTTCTACTCAGAGTGGTCTGAAAATCACTCTCTTAGAAGATGACTCTTCCCAAACATCTCTGATCATTGCATCTTCAGCATTTTCATTGTGGCAGCTTATGGTCTACTACAATACCAAAGCTCTTTCCAAACCTGAGAGGAATTTGATTTTCATACATATGAATAAATATGCCTGCATGGATTTAACTATAATTAAAACGTCCAACAAATGTCTTTGTATTTTTCTATTGATTTTAAATATACACTAAGATAATGGTTGTCCAGAAAAATGCAAGACAAGTTTTCACCCCGACTTAGTCTGAACTCTAACTTCAATATGACTAAAGCAGAAAAGAGAAAAAAGTAATGACTCTTGTAGTCTTTTCCTTACCTTTCATGCAGTATGTAAATCTACATATGCTTTCAACCTTGAAAGAATCAAAAAGTCCAGGAGTAATTTGCAGTATGTACATAGTTTGCAGAATAAATACTTGGAAGGAGAAACTTCTGTGCTTACCCTAAAATCTGACACAAATCATTAAAATTTTTGTTAGCCATGTGTCTTGAGCTGTTTAGCCACTTCGCAAAAAAGAACGATGAAGAAAGTAAATATTGATAATGCTGATAAGGATTTTAAAAAAATCTATTTTTAATGAATTTCAGTGAAAAGTAAGTACAACATTGATGGATTATGAGCACAAGCCTGTACTCTGTATTTGCAGAATGAAAACTAACGCTAGACAGTTTTATTAGTGTACCAAAGCAGTAATGTGTGATCACCCTAAAAAGTCCCTGCGTGTTATTGTCCAAGAATGGTTAGTGACACAAATATCTGTATCACTTGTTCTTTCTTTTCCTTCCTTCCTTCCTTCCTTCCTTCCTTCCTTCCTTCCTTCCTTCCTTCCTTCCTTCCTTCCTTCCTTCCTTCCTTCCTTCCTTCCTTCCTTCCTTCCTTCCTTCCTTCCTTCCTTCCTTCCTTCCTTCCTTCCTTCCTTCCTTCCTTCCTTCCTTCCTTCCTTCCTTCCTTCCTTCCTTCCTTCCTTCCTTCCTTCCTTCCTTCCTTCCTTCCTTCCTTCCTTGCCTTCCTGCCTTCCTGCCTTCCTGCCTTCCTGCCTTCCTGCCTTCCTGCCTGCCTTCCTGCCTTCCTGCCTTCCTGCCTTCCTGCCTTCCTGCCTTCCCACCTTCCTGCCTTCCTTCCTGCCTTCCTTCCCGCCTTTCTTCCTGCTTTTCTTCCTGCATTTCTTTCTTTCTGCCTTTCTTCCTGCCTTTCTGCCTTTCTTTCTTCCTGTCTTTCCTGCAATTGAGATGAAATGCTTGGTTTCTTTATCCTATTCTCCTCTACACAAAATGTTTTACTTCAGACTTCAGTGAGTTACTGAGGATTTTCTGACCATCATGACAGTGAAAGAAACATCAGGAACTAAGTGAAAGGTTTGAAAAATGTCCATAGGCAGGACTATTCTTCATCATGTACAAGATGGTAAATTATCCTTTGCCAGTGTCTTAGTAGTGCTCACTGTCCCAACTCAGTGCTGGCCATTGTCAGGGACAGGATGATGGACTTCTCAGCATGTTCATTTCCATTAGCCCAGTTTACTGGGGATCACAGGTCATTGTTTCCAGTCTCCTTCCTCACTTTGATTCCTCAAGGCTGGGATGGAGCTAGCCTTGAAGCTAGTGGTAGTGAAGAAAAAGGAAAAATATGGGTAATTTTATATCCTAATTGGCTTCAGAATACAGAGCAAAACCAGTGTCCTGGGGTACAATGCAAAAATGTGTATTCTATCACCATCTGTTCAAATGTGGGAGGGGTGGTGATCCTTATCTCTGTGGGAGATATCCTCTGCTGATGTGCCATCTGATAAGATCGGGGGATGATCATCGTTATCTTTTCACAACCCATCCTTCCTCCAGAAGATATATTCCGTTAATGGGCCATTAAGTCCTATTGTGTGACTGATAAGATTACATCATCCCATTGGGAGATGCCCCAGCCAGGGGCAGGAGCCAAGCCTTTCCTACCTAGATAAAAAACTGGGGTTTGGGACACGAAGGCAGACCTTTCTACTGGATCCCAGAGGAAAGTTGGATCATTTCCACATCATCGCTGGATCTTTGGAGGAAAACTGCACCTTCTACAGCACTGCTTCAACTGAACCACATCTGTCATCCAGGAGGACTGCAGCCACCATTTATACGGACTGCTACCAACACCCTGACTGACAGGGTGTCATGTTGTATTTCTGACTGTGTTGGTGGTTGTTTCTTTTATATTATTGCATGTATTTTATTTTTTTCTCTTTTCTCCTATTAAATTGTATTACTGACTTGGAGTCTCGCACTGGTTTTACTTTCAAACCAATACAACCAGTTGGTTTGCAAGGAAAGAAGTAAAGGTAGAGATCAAGGATTTCACAAAATCACAGAATTTTCTTAGTTGGAAGCTACCCACAAGGATGATTGAGTCCAACTCTTAAGTGAAGGGCCCATACAGGGATCCAACCCACAATCATCTGTAGCTTTTTCTACTTTTTGCCATTATGAGCTACCAAGATCTTGCTTATGAGTAAAGAGGAAGATTTTAATGATTTTTAACGATTTTCAATGTGTGTATATCCAATAATTTAATTTTAATATACTCAAAATCTTATCATGCTAATTATTGTTAGTCCAGATAGAATCCACACATGGTAGCTTTTCCATCACTTAATATCTTTAAGTCAAAGTTCAATAATCTTCTATAAATATTATAAGGGAAGGAAGGAAAAGGAAGGAGGTAGGACCTAATGCCAAAATGACATGGTAAAACCAAAGAAGTTCCAATCCTTCAGGAGGGTAAACAAAACTGTCAGTCAAAACTGTGTTCCCCCCAAAAGCAGGAGCAGCTGTTAGACATTTGTGGTGAGTGGAAGATGTGCTCAGTAGCAGTCTAAGGAGGATTTCTGCACATCCCCTGTCCTCAGAGATGAATTAGGATGGGTACACAGAGCCTTACAGACACCTTCCATCTCCTTGTACCTCCCTTGAAATGCCAGTGTGCCTGAGTAACCCATCTCATGTCCTGACCATTTCTCCTCCCCTCCAGCCTGAATTCCATCTTCATCACTGTCTGCTTTATTTGCCTCATCTTTCAAGCAGGGATGCTGTATTACTATCCTAAACCTTATTCTCCCTCTCCCCAAACAGCTGTGATCTCTGTCCCAGCTGGAGCAAAACCTGCTGCCCACCAGCATCCTCACAGTAGCTCTCCATGCAAAAATCCTCCCTACCATCTTTCCAGGGGTAGGACTTCCTTCCTGCCATGAGAAAAGCCATGCTCTGTGTCACTTGAAGCTTGGATGAGGCCCTGGATATCCCATTTACTGATGGGATACTGATTTACTACTGATATTTAGAGATTCTGTATGTGTCTGCTTGCTCTGTCATCACTTCCTAAGCACCCTTTAATACCTGTGTGTGACTAAAACACTGTTGGCTTTCAGAGGAGATCATAAGGCAATGGGAGAGGCCATGTGATGTTCTGGTTCAGCTGTAACTCACTTATACATATTCCCTGGTATTCCAGCAGTTTGTCAGATTTAATTTTTAGAAATGCAGTGCATTTCAAATAAATACAGATTTTATACCTAGCAGCACAGAGCAAAATTTCCAGTACATGAGAATATCTATGGGATGCAATAAATGAAGTTAGATTTTTAAAATTATTATTATTATTTTAAATTGTTCTGACGTGGAGAGAAAGGAGTTTAGAGGATAGTAGTTTTATAAAGAAAAAAATGACAAAATCTTGCACTGAAGAAGAAAAGGAAATTCTTTTCCCTCTAGAAATAATGTAATTGGCACAGAGTATACACTTTTCACTTTTAAGCAATGTATTTTTATGCCTTTGATTATTCCTGCTCCATCCTTCCCATGCATCCAGGACGTTTGGTAGGTCCCTGTGAGAAGTAAAACCACACATTAATTTTATGGACTTTCTTAGTCAATCAGGCATGAGTCCTGGCATTTCTGAGCAATACATTTTCCCAGATTAGGCAGCATTTGCTCTGTTCTCTGCCAATTTGGACCCACTCCCAAATCATCCTCTTCCACTGGCAAGAATCTCACTTGAGTGAGATTTGACACTTCAGTCCTCAGTGTTTCAGAGATGAACTCACAACTGATATAAATCTAGAAGCTTGTTCTGTTTGTGAACAAATTTCTGTGCAATAAATGTCTGCAATAGCAGCAAACTAAACCAGGGACTTAATGTCTCTGCTGCTGCCATATTCACACTGGTATGAATGGAATGAAATAAATGAAATACTGACCTCACTCTAACCAGTTTGTATCTGTCAGCTTAGCCAAAGTAGCTCATTCAACTATCAACATGGTACCAACCCAATTTCAACCCAATTCAAACAGATCAGGTTAAACTGCAACACAAGTTGCTCTTTAGCTCCCCTGTTATCCATCTACACTGTGGCATTCAAATAACTTGAACACAAATGCATCGGCTGATTATGCCAAACCTTCTCTTGACAGTCATGGGGTTCTGCTCTTTTATTTAAAATCCTAGGCCTTGGAGTCAGATGAATGCCATAGAATCTTAGTTTCTTCATCATAAGTCTTATAGGTGAAAAAACAAGAAAGCAAACAAAAACCCCTAATACATAACCCAATTATTTTGAAAAGTAAGAAATCAAGTAAAAAAAAATTGAATAAGTTATTTTTAAATGTAAATATTTTCATCCATTCTTAAGATTTCAGGATGCTTTCATTAGATGTCACCTAGATGTTTTATATCCATGGCTTTTTGTAGTTTGAAAAACTGTAAAATCAAAACAGCAAAGTTATGTGACAGATATTAATCCCATCACTTAGGTACATTGGATCTGCTTATGCTTCTCTATTCATGCAAGCTTATCATACCCAAAAGCAAACACTAAAAAGATCATAGTATCAACAATATAGAACAGTTTGGGTTGGAAGGGACCTTAAAGATCCCCTGGTTCTCACCCACCTGCCATGGGCAGGGACACCTTTCACTACACCAGATTGCTCAGAGCTCTGTCCAACCTGGCCTTGAACACTGCCAGGGATAGGACACCGCAACTTCTCTGGGCAACCTATTTCAGTGCCTCACTAGTGCTCTTGCCCTAGGAAAAACCTGCTGTTCCCCAGAACAAAGACTTGTCAGAGGAAAGGACGATGAACTAAGCCTGGCAGAAACATGCTAGATGCAATAGTTCCCTCAGAGCTTTTCAGTGTGCAGTGGATAGAACTGAGATTACCCATTTCATGCATATTTTCCTGCAAAATCTTTCTTTTCATCAGAACTGCACAGGAAGCTCTACACACAGTCTAAGAAATTCCCTGTTAAGGGATAAGCTTCTTCACAAAGTGTAAGATCATGCTGTACTTTATGGTCTCTGCCCATTCTTATTCTTTCCCTGCCAACAATTCCTTTAGCACAGCTATAAATCCCATTAGGTGAGGTCACCAGCTCAAATGAAGAAAAACATGTTCTTGTGTACATTTCCCAGTGTCACCCCAGGCAATGTATTTTTATGGCAGGCATTTGGGTGATTCCCAGGAACAGAAACCATGTCAGTTATAAATACTTTTGCAAAAAAACCCAAACCTGTCAGTCCATTACCATTAGGCCACAGAGTTGTACTCCGCTGTTCCTGCAGAGCTATCAGGTGTGATGATGGCAGCCTTTAGCTGCTGTTGCTAAAATTCAACCTAATGGTCACTTTGCTGATAATTTTTGGAGCCAGAAGCAAGCCTTGAGCAGATGCCACATGAAGAAAGGTAAACATTAATGTTAATGTTATTATTTTCTGGAAGGAATGTGCCTGGTAAATTATGGGCAAACAATTTTCACTGAAAGAAATGCACTCTGCCACTTGTTTCTTTAAAAATATCAGAAAGAGGGACTTTACTTAAAAGTGCCCATTGAAAATGTAATACCACTTATTCTACTTTCACCACCTTCTGACGAAATCAATAAAATAGAACATATTTGAATAGTCACTCTTTGAAAAATGACACATCTTTAACTTTTTTGCATTATTACCATTTGTGGTATCCAGTTTCAGATTGTTCCAGTCTTTTGAAAACAACAAGCAGCTGGAAACCCCCTCCCAATACATATCCATGTAGTAGTGGGGCAAGCTTTTGGTTTGAATAATAATTAGTGACAAGATTTAAGAGTTTGCTCTGCATAAATGCTTTTTGGGTCTTTTTTTGACGTCTCCTGTAGAAAGTTGTCTAAGACAATAAATGCTCATTATATTGAAATTTCTGTGTGTTCTGTAAGACCTTATGATACTTTTCTCCTGTGTTTTTATGCATTTTAATGCTGCCAACAGTGCATTTAATACATAGCAGTTTCACTTTCCTTTTTTCTTGGAAATTGTTCATTATGTGCTTGTGTTTCTTTCTTTGCTGGAGTTCCACAAGGAACTTTCCTAAAACCAGAATACAAAAGCAGAGGAGCTCTCTAAAGTGCCACAATAGCAGGACCTTTCCAAGAAAAATTAGCAGTCATAGGTCAAATAGGAAAATTACATTCCCTTTGATTCCAGTCATGTTTATTTGCTAATCCATTTCTTTTCTGATATTCCAGTCTTCTGGGCAGAATGAAAAAAACCTTTTGAAAACTGTTCCTGTTAAAAAAAGGTGTTCTAGTTGTCCTTGTGGATAAATGAATTCTCCCTACTGTGAATTATTCTTTTGATCAGCTTTGCTGCAAGGTGATTAACACTGATTTTTGGGCCAGTAACATGTTTCCAGAATATGAGTTTCAAGGTCTGAAGCCTCATTGTCCTGTAAGGCTGGAGAGTGTTCTGCACAGTGAATCAGAGACCCTGAGTTGCTGAAGGGGACATATTATATTTGTTAGAAGCTGGAGATACCAGGCTATAGTCCTGAAAAGTCGGATTTTCAATATAGAAACACCATTTTTAAGGAGGGTTTAGGCATCCTTTTTAAGCTTAATTTCTTGGGTTAATTGACAACTAAGACATCTAGCTGCATGTCTAAAAGGGCACAAAGTTTGAATATTTTAAGCATGAAAAATGTCTGTAAAACATTTAAAATAAATTTTCTGTAACCTATGTAGCATATGTGTAACAGCTTAATTTATTTGGCAGACTGAGATTTGCTTCATAGGCTTCAAAACTTTGTTTCCAAAACATTTGAATTTAACATTTCTCAGTGTGTGCTTATTTGGCAAAGTTTCTGAAAACTTCAGCTATCATCTACCATGACAAAATTCTAACCTTGCCTAACATAAATGGAGTTCTTAATGTAAAGAAGACAATAAAAGAAGACTCAAAACAATGAGAAGAAAACACACTGGACAGATATTTTCAAATGTGACTAATGTATGGTACTCACTTCATTTTGATTGTTTTAGGCACAGAAGGTAATGTAGAGAATGTCTGATAATAAAACTGTCATAGTAATCTGCTTTCAAAATCATGCACTACAGGCACTTTTTTTTTAAAATCAGGACAACTCTGACATTCAGGTGGTTATTATTTTACTATTTTGCTATTTTTAATTCTAGTTAAAACTTTTCATCATGTTCATCTTTATGTATTCAATACATGAGTGACCCAAGCCCCATGGAAAACACTAATTACACCTGGCCACATCACATTGTGGGGAAAGGAGATATTGTGGGAGCTTAACTGAAATTTATGCCTTTATAAACTTAGGGTTTACATCATACATAAAATCAGATACAATTCGGACATTGTTATTGTAAAAAAAATTGCGAAACAATCCTGGCTGCCTGCAGGACAGCCTTGTTAATGACATTGCACGGAAGAGAAGTGCTGTAACTGAAAGGATGTCACTTCAAATGAATTTTCCCAGCAGAAGCTACTGCTGAATCATCTTATTTCCTGTATATTGAAACAAATTGAAAGCAAGGACCTTCCCAGTCACAACGTATTACTGGAAATTCAGTATTGGAATCTACTCTGTGCTTTAAAAGTACGAGAAGTGAAAGATACCTTAACTGAAGGTACTGCATGTGCTGCTCCCTTTTCAGGTGAGATATACAGGAAGGCAAGAAAGCATTCAAATAAATGCAGTCTTTTGGAAATCAAGTGCACTAAAATGCACAGTCTGGAAGAGCATTTTGAGATACACCTTTAAGTAATCTAAGGATGGAACTGGAAGTTTGCTGAATTAAATGCTTGACAAGAAACCAAAGTTGTAAAGCCAGCTCTGCTATCCTCATTATGTGTGGGAAGTGTGGGATCTTGGAGCATAACTGGCTTTCAGCAAGCTGCAGTGCAGCTCTCTCCAAGCGCTGTGCTGGGAAGCAATCCAAGGGATATTGACTTCTGGTTTTCTGGATCCAGGAAATAGTACTGTCAAGTCCTGAGGGTAAAACTAATCCTTATTTAATTAAGACTTTTGATTAACTGAGTTTGGGTAAACAGGATGGTAAAGTAACCAAAATATTTTGAAAGCAAAATATAGGAACTGAGAAGCAGGTCCTCGTCCAGCTACCTGTCAGTAAAAATAGACGCTTAGTCTCTCTGCTCTTGCAGCTTCTGGGGATAAAAATGCAGACTCCTGCAGGCTGCAAAGGGATCAGTATGAGTGGAGATGGGAGAACACTTTGGTAGAATTTGTGTAAGGCACCTATCAGCAGTGTTTTACAGCATTAGCTGTGCTACCAACTGTGTTAGAAGAAAGAAAATGAACCTTTGTACTGGATCTGCTTGAGATGAAGTTAATTTTCATAGCAGCCTGGAGAACAGAGTTTTGGATCTGTGACCAAAACATTGTTGATAACATATTTTAGCTATTGCTGAGAAGTATTTTTCCAGTGTCAAAGATCAAAACCTTTTCTTTTTCCTACTCTCCCTTCCCCAGTTGCTGGCAGTGGACAACCAGGACAGCTGACCCAACCCTGTGTTGACATGCTCAGCTATGAAAGCTCAGAGAAAGACAAAGAAAGTTGGATGTCTGACATTTGTCTTCCCAAATAACCACGGCATGCAATAAAGCTCTGCCTTCTAGAAATGACTGAACATACATCTGCTGATGGGAAGTTGTGAATGAACGCTTTGTTTTGCTTTGCTTATTTATTAAACTGTCTTTATCTCAATCCATAATGGTTTTTTGCTTTTGTTTTTCTGACTCTGTCTCCTGTCCCTCTTGGGAAGCAACTGGGTGGACTTTACCTGCTAGCTTGGGTACCAATCCACCACAATCTTGCAACAAAGTGCTAACAAGCTCTTCTCTCTGCCTCTCCCTCCAAACCTTCAGGTTTAAACATTTTTCCCTTTCAACTTATACAAAACACATTCAAGAGCTATTCAGTAATGGTCCATAATAAGAAACATGCAAGGATGCAGTTGAGTACTTAATTCAGGTGCACAGCAGTGAGGACACATTGCAAAGGAGGCACACGGAAATTAAGACTGGCATTTCTTGAGTGAGCTGTTCCTTTGCTTCTGAATTGTCCAGACGTTGTTTAATGCACGTGATGTAACTGCTCTGGTTGTGTGGCTGACCTCATTGGAACGCTGTGCCAAAGGCTGTCCTCAGTGGTCGCCCTGCAACCGCATTGATTTCTGTGCGATCGCACAGGCGCGTTTGCAGACACAAGATCACCTCAGCGGCCTGCCCTCTTCCACTGCAGAATCACCCACTGCTTAGGTCTTATTTTTGTCATCAGAGCTGGTTGCTGCTTGCATAACTAATGTGTCAGTGTATCAGTGACTCTGTTCTCCAGTCTGTACAAAGGCAGGTCATGCCAGGTCATCCCAGGAGAGCTTCTTCCAAAATTACTTCCTTTGCCTCTTCACTTATTAGCTTATCAGAATGCTCTTTCCAATTAATCAGATAAAATGTGATTACTTTACTTTATGACAAAAAATAATTAATTTAAAATGGAAATTATGGAGAAATATTTTGAGGTACTACCAAAGTTCTTTGACAAAATTTTTGGATGTGCTTAGTGTTCAGATCATTCTGAACTGTCATGCTCCACAGATAGAAAGGCCCTATGTGCAAATGCAGGGTGAACAGGCTCCTGATCCAAGAAACACGTTGATGCTTAAGGATAGTGAAAAAGGCCCCTGCTCCAGGAAAAAAACATGCATTTATTCCCACAGAGGACTGAACAGACCCCCACTGCACAGAGAGCGAGGTGCCATGTGCTAACACACACTGAATAGGTGCCTGCCCTAAGGAGGGACACATAATGCATCCAGCTCTGGAGTCCTCAGCACAGAAAAGACCTGGATCTCTTACAGAACGTCCAGATGAGAGTCACAAAGATCATTAGAGAACCAGCCCACCTCTCCTGTGAAGAAAGGCTGAAAGAGTCGGGATTGTTCAGCCTGGAGAAGAGAAGGATCCAGGGATATCTTTAACAGCCTTCCATTACCTAAAAAGGGCCTATAGGAAGGATGGGGACAGATTTTTAAACAGGGTGATAGGACAAGAGGCAATGGTTTTAATCTGAAAGAGGGTGGACTTAGACAAGGTGCAACGAAAAAATGTGGGTGGTGAAACACTGGAACAAGTTTCTCATAGAGGTGGCAGATGCCCCATCCCTGGTAACATTCAAGGTCAGGCTGGATGGGGCTCTGAGCAACCTGGTCTAGTGAAAGGTGCCTCTGCCCATTGCAGAAGTTTGGACCAGATGACTTTTAATGGTCCTTTCTAACCCCAAAAATTCTTTGATTGTCTCCATTCCTAGGAGTGCCTGTGACTTTGCATTTAATGAGGATAAAATTTAAGTTTAAACAGGCCTGTGCTCCCAGGACTGATATCGATTTTTCAGGAGGGTTAGAGAGGTCATCACTAGCAGTTATTGACATCACAGCATGTCACTACTCTCAGACTGTCTCTTCCTCTGTCTGGAATTCCCTGCTCCTTGGAAAGTAATTTGTGCCATTGCTATATCCGGACATCTCCTCAAAATGTCTTTTCAAAGTATACCTGAATGTTTTATGCTCAGTCTGAAAATGAAGGAAAATTTTATAACTACCTTGATTTCTTCAGCAATTATCTGTCACACTGTATGTCTTCTACAGCTTTAATGACCTGTTGGAAACAAAAACAGCAGTGAGGAGAAAAGTTTAATAAATACCCATTAGCATCTAGCATCCACCTTATAACCCATGAGACACAATTTAAATGATGGATGCTTCTACCTCGGTCCTCATGGCCGGACTTCCTACTCACCCAGCTGTGCAGAATAGCAGGGATCAGTGTTGCCAGGGAGCCAGTTAACAGCATCTTGGTACAGTCATAGCCTGGGACACAGAGTGCAGCAGGCTGCAGGCTGCTTTAATAAACCCACAGCACATTGTACCTACACAAGAGCAGCTGCTCCAGCCCCTCCTGCCAGTTTACCCCAGTAGGTATCAGGATCAGGAGAATATTGGCACTGGCAGTGCTGACTGCATGCATCAGAGTGAGCAGTACCAGATTCATGGCCTTTTGCCTGAGAGCTATGAGATCCTCCTGATAATGAGATGTTAAAGATGAGATATAATTTTGTAACTATGTCATCAAATCATTTTGATGGGATTTGAATGTGTTTTTGACTGGCTTTCTGCCTGCAGGATTCCTCAAGGGCATTCTCTTCCATTCTTAGCCCCTGTATGGGCAATCTGGGTTTCCCACACCCTATCTTGAGTCCTGGTGAAATTAGATGCTGACTTTCAGAGGAGTTTGCTGCTGTCTAGGCCCAAGTCATTTTTTCTCAGAGAACAAAGTGAAACGAGACCTGTATGAGAGTGTTGGAATAAGAGAAATAAGCTTCCATGGGAAGCAGAGGACAAAAATAGTAACTCCATTAGGTTCATTTTTCAAAAAGGCTTGATATTTTAAATCTATTAAATCAACTTCAACTGTTTGAAATATGGATATATACCCTTAGTAAAACATACATGTTAGATATCAAATTAGGTGTCTACCATTTCACTTTTCAGAGGAACACTGATGTCTCACTGAGACTGGAGATGTCACTTTTAGGAAGCAGCTGTAAGATGGAAATAAATCTTTTCTTGGAGGACAGTAACTCCAGAATAAGTCTAGACAACCTGCTCTAGGCTGGGTTAGGAAGACAAATCTTAAAAGGTAAAGGTCAGGTAGCAGATATTGTCTGTGTTTCCCTCAGACTATGCTTAGCATCTGTGGATAATAGGCAACAAAAGTCCAAACTGCTCCAAGTTAATTTACGTCAATAAATGAAGTAAAGGCAACCAGCACACGACCCAGATGAAGCAGCTCTCCAAGGATAGTGCTCAGAGCTAGTTACTGGCTCCTGCCTTCAACATTCCCCAACCAAGTAATGAGCTGCTATCCTTTGTCTCTCCCTCTCTATTATCAGAGATTACAATTTGCTCCTTTTTGTGGATTTACATGGTAATAAAACTACCTGAACTTGGAAGTGCTAAATAATCCTGATCATAAATTCTAAGAGAGATGTTCCTGAAAACCAACATATTTTGCCAGAAATGGGAATGAATGGGTGGGGATGGGTGGAGGGTGGGAACCACCTGAGCCAGGTGCAATAAATAGAATAGGCTTTCTTCTGTGTTCTAGACTTGTTACTTAAACTGAGTCCTTGCCAGAGTGAGCAGCTGGGTTTCTGTAAGAACATAGTCTTGTTGAAGATACTGAGGTGAGGTATTTTCCTAGGATAAATAAAAGGAAAAAAAAAGTCTGAATTTTTTTTTATATCCATATTATGTGGCTGGGTATATAAGAACAGCAAAAAGAAAGGCTCCTGTCCCTGTACAGGAATATGCAAGACCAAGACCAAAGTAATCTTGGGAGGTACATTTCACGTGGCTGTCATTCTATTGCCTGAATAGCTCTTCAGGGATTTATTAGTCACAATGGACTCTTCTGCTTTTCTTCCAGTTGCTCAATTAGAAGAGCATGGGTCTTATGTAAGGCTTATGCTATATTTGCTGTGTTGGTACAGATATACTGTAGTCTGATATCCTATTTGCAACTTATTAGTAAGGTGAAAATAAAATATGAGTCACCAATGTGCACTTGCAGCCCAGAAAGCCAGTTGTATACTGGACTGCATAAAAAGGATTGTGGCCAGTGATCAAGGAAGGGGATTCTGCCCCTCTACTTTGCTCTTGTGGGACCCTCTGATGCCTTGAGGTGCTGGAACAGAGGCTACACACAGTGTTGAGGAGAATAAAATGGGTATTTATTGTGAGGCCCAAGAAAGGCCAACAAAAGCCACACCCTAGCAATGTAAGTGCCACAGTCGTGGCCCCTGCCTGGATGGCTCCAAGATGGAAGCAAAGGAGGGGTTGGTCACACCTTTGTAGGTTTCAGTCCATTTGCATGCAGGAGTCAACTATCCAATTATTAGTCTCAAATAGGGAAGTTTCATCCTCCTTGCTTGCTTGCGTGTCCACCCTCCTCTTTTCACGTTGTTTATGCTTAGGGCTTGAAGTTTAAAGATACTGTCCTTGAGTTCCTAGCTGGAATAGGACTGTTTTGTCTTCATCACCCAAGCACAATGGAAAAGCACATCCAAGCAGAACAGAACAGTAAACTTAAAGCTTAAAGGTATCAACACCTGGGTGCTGTGTCAAATTCTGGGGCCTGCAGCATAAGAAAGACTCCAGCCTGTTAGAGCAGGTCTAGAGAGGACCCACAAACATGATTTGAGACCTGGAGCACCTCTCTTGTGGAGACAGACTAAAAAAGCTGGGATTATTCAGTCTGGAGAAGAGAAGGGAGCCTACAAAAAAGAGGAAGAGATACTTTTCACATGGATAGGTAGTGACAGGCCAAGGGGCTTTTAACCTGAAGGAGGATAAATATACATTGGACATGAGAAATTTTTTTATGGGGATAGTGAGGATACTGGCACAGATTGCCCACAGAAGTTGTGGATGCCCAATCCTTAGAAATATTCAAATATAGGTTGTCTGGGGCTTAGAGCAACCTGCTCTAGTGGAAGATGTTGGATTTGGATTAGATGATCTTCAATGCTACCTTCCAACACAAACCATTCTATGATTTTATGATTCTATTTCACTTCTCTTTAGGCAACGAATCCTGTCTCCAGTCTAGCTCCTCATTTTTTTGATGGAGGAAATGACTTAACCATAATTTGAGTCTTGGTAGAAGTGGGAACACTGTAAAGGTAAAAAGAAGATACAGGTTTGAGGACATATGAAAGGACAAGAGTATCTATGAATGGAGTGGTGTTTTCTGTGGATGACTATGATGTGGTTTCAATCTCACATAAAGCAGGTCCTGTCCTACATATGGCACAGTTCAGCTGCCTTTCCATTCAATGCAACCCCTTGTGGAACTGCCCCAGTTTACCCCAGAGGAAAACCAGCATGCAGTTGCGTAAGTCCAATGCATGATGCAAGTTGTGACTCAGAGGCAAGAAAAAATGACTAGAGAAGAAACTTCATATTATCTACAACCTTGGAGAAAAATCTGTGCTAGATTTCCCTAGATAAGCTCAGAAACTGGAAATCCTTTATCCCAAAGATGGACTTACGTGAAGGTTGGCACTGTATTTAAGAAAAAGGCTTATCAATGATCTTATGGAAAGGGAAAATCAACTTGCATTTTATGATGAGAAAAAAGCTCTTCATTTGCTGTCTCAAGAAGGCCAGTAGAGCAGTTCTTAGAGTAAGCCCTTATACCTCTCAAGCTCTCTCACATAGGCATTTTACTGCTATTCATTACATGTAAATGTCTCTTTGTCCCAACACAAACTTGCAGCTGTCAACACAGCCAACACTAACTACCAGGAAATGAATCTGTCTGAGAAGGAAATGTTGCAAGCTATCAAATCCCCACAATGTGCTAAAACATCCGTAGAGGCAGGCTGCCAGGAGTTTATTATAAACTATGGACCATATGTTCTTTTTGGCTTCCATAGTTTTGAACAAGGAAATGTGTCATCAAATAATCCCGAAGGGAAGGGAGAATGAACTGTGCAGGGGAAGAATCATAATGATGCTTCACTGGGATGGTACCCCAACATCTTCTTTCCTGAAGAGTGTGCAGGCTTAAAAGACCAATAGAGATATAAAAAGAGGGTTGTTACTAGAGTGTGGATAGGAATAAACTTGGCAGGAACTCCATCATATGGCAACCTCAGGAGATGTGATGGGTGTCTAAGGAAAAGCTGCTATCATTCATGCTGGTTCAAGAAACAATAATTTTCTAATGTATGTATCACTTCTGGCTCTAGTCAAGAGAAGTATGTCCAGGCATGTATGTATCACAAAACTCAAGATGAAGCAGACAGGTGATCCTACTGTCCAGGTTTGCTGACCATGCTGTTGAACAAGTTCCACATATCTGCAGTGTAGATATGATTGGTGTTGAAAAAGAAATGAGGCTGGTAAAATAGATCCACATAGAAAGGAGACTGAACTGAGTCTACATCAATCTTCACCATCTCAAGCTGGCAATAGTTCTTTACAGGCTAATGTTTTCTATGCTGATACCAGACAGTGCAGGTATCACTGCCTCAGAACACTGAACACCATGGGTTGTGGCATATTTTTCTTCATTTACTTGACAGGTAAATGTCACCGCTACCCAGAATTACTCTCACAGTTCAGTGCAGTGCCCTTTAGAGCTTGAATACATGTTGACAAGCAGACACTAAGGGTGAATCAGCAGTGCCTCAGGTGAGGAGACCAATGAAAACAGAGATTGTGGGACATGGTAGGAAGCTTCAAGCATATGCTTCAAGCACAGGCAAGGTTAGGGCAGAAGTTGAGTGTGTTCTTGCAAAGATGAGATTGGCCAATTGAAGACAAAACAGTTATGAAAAACAAATAAACCAAAACATATTTCACTGAAGCATGACCTAAGTAACAGGAGGTAGATTTAGACTAGATATAAAGAAGAAACCTTTTAAAATAAGGGTGGTGAAACACTGGAATAGATTGCTCAGAGGTGCCCTGTTCTTTGAAACATTCAAGGTCAGGCTGGATGGGGTTTTGAGCAACTTGATCTAGCTGAAGATGTTCCTGCTCATTGTAGGTAGTTTTGACTAGATGACCTTTGAAGGTCCTTTCTAACCCCAATTATTTTATGACTCTATGATTCTGTCTGAATCTCATCTTTTCTCTTAGCTGCTCCATAGGATTTGCTCTAGGAAGAGTCTTGGCTAACAGAGCAGAGGGAACAGATTCCACAGCACCTCCTCTTCTGGGGTGAATTAATTTAATTTTCCTCAAATTGAATGTGTTTAGTTCACAGCAGTAATTAGTAAGCAATCCTTCTGTCTTTATCTTGATCCACAGGCTTTTTTTCCCCTGTTCTTATTTTTTACCCTTTTCCACTTCTGTCCTGGGGAGGTGGGAAGTGAGCAAGCAGCTGGGGGGAGAGTTAAGCTGTTAGCCATGGCCAATCCACCACAGTTTAACATCCCTACATGGCATGCACACAATGGACTTGACCGATTATGTATTTTTTCTACCTTATTTCACTGTCTCAGCTTTCAACATTTTTGGATTCTTTTCTGACTTTTAGATGCTTAAAATTATGTCAAACTTAAGACCTGGTCTGAAACCTGCAGTTCTGTGTGTTCACCTCTGACATTTTGGAATAAATATCAGCAGACCTAATAAAAAGAAAAACATTCTGCTTCAGTATAAACACTCATAAAAATTCATTCATTAAGAACATCCAGCAAGTCTGTGCTTTGGGTCTGTACCTAAAATTTAGTTGACGGTCTCACAACAAAGTTGTGCTGGTTGAAATCTCTCTAAATACCTCTTCAACTTTGCTCAGTTAAAATAGCATTGGAGCTTCAGGATTTTTGTGTGCTGTAGAGACCAGGATAAGGGATTGCCATTCATTTCTTTCATAAGTGCATGATCAATCTCTGTGATGCAACCAAGACTTCTCTTGTCCTTTGGAGCACACACAGAGGGCACAGATAGAGTGTTATGCCAAGGCTTTGAAGGGGCATGTACACCTTGTATCGGGTATTGTTTGAGCTTATAACGTTCCTCTTTCCTACACATGAAAATCATAAATAAATGCTCCATGGGGACAGTTCAACACGATGCTTTTATTTCAAACTTAAATGCCACAAGCATCTTCTAACTAAGCATGACTATGCTAGGAAATTCCTTTCTGTGTCTTGCCTCCCATATATTCTGCCTCAGAAATGTGCTACTTCTTTGTTTTTCTGTATTGGAACTAATAGAATCAACACGGTGCAGCTGTGAGCGTGACGCAGCAGAATAGCTGCAAATCTTCATGCACATGACATCCTGTGACAAAAAGGATCTCACATTTTGAAGATTTAAAATGTCTTAGTTTCATTAATTTTTCCTCAAGGAGAGCTAACATTATTTTGAATAGGAAATAGTAAAACTGTAGTTCTACTACACCAATCTGTCAAGATGGCAAACATAAAAGTGATATCAAGAATATGCTACAGTTCAAATTTTATTGAATTCATAATTATTTTCATACTTCCCAGGCAAGATTTAAGAGTTTCTAAAGCAAGGCTTAAATGCGAAGCATATGGCAGATGAAGTGATGCTAATAACAATGGGGACTAATGAGAAGAGAAATGTTTTGCTAACAAGCATATTTTACTTCATAGGTTTTTCCTGAGGATTAAAGAAGAAGCTTGGAATTTGAGATCTGGCAGAGAAAAATGATAGAATTCCTTCAGGGTCTGAGTATTTAACCTCTAAAAGCCCAGGGTGAATGGACTGCCTTTTACATTTACTAGGAGAAAACACAACGTTTGATGGAATTATCAGTTGTGGTTGGGCTTTTTGTTTGCTTTGTTTGGTATTTTTGGGGTTTTTGTTTGTTTTGTTGGGTCGTTTCATTTTTTTTTCAGAGAGCCTTGAGAGTTCTACAAGGCCTGACAAAACCAGTAAAATTTGCCTGCTTGAAAATATATGTCTGAAGTGGCATTAGTTGGTTAAGATTTCATCTACAGCTCTGTCTTTCTGTCTCTACAGCAATGCACAAGGGTTTCTAGATGTTTAGCAGATCTCTTTCACATATGTTCCCTCATATCACATCAAGAAAAGATAACCTCCACTCAACTCTGTTGCACCAAACTTCCTAATTTCCAGATATTTAACTTCCATACTAACTGTGGCAGAGTGAAAAGACAGCCTGCAAACAAGCTCCAATACGAATTCATTCTGACTTTGGGTTAGCTAACAGTCTGCTGAAGGAAAGGGACACTAGCAAGAAAAGGTATTTTCCCAGACTTTTATGTTAGGTTATTGTGACTGGTGGGGATTTAGCATTTGGATAAGCACTAGGCTAAGGATGGAATATATCATTAGATTGAGAATGGGCCAGCTGAGAATTCAGCTTGGGAAGCAGAACACAATGGATTTCTGCCATGTGCAAAACCTGAAGATTTTCACTACAATGTGAACCCTAATCTTCCCTATCTCTGATGTTCCCAGGACTGTTTTCTGGGATGAAGAATGATGAATCTGTCATTCAAAATGACATTAAAAAAAATTTGGGATGATCCTAAGCCCTTGCTGAGGCCAGTACCACCCATATTGGTTATTGGTTAAGAGAGTGCTCACTGGTCTTGGCCAGAGCTTTCATAGTCCAAAGGTCCAGGGGTCCATCACATCCCTACCTATTGTTTAAATCACTATAGGTAGACTTAGCCAGTGAGTTCACTTTGGGGAGTACCCTTGCTTCTCACCACTTAGGAGGGTAACTCTGTGCCCATGATAATTTCTGAACTCTTGTTCACATTCCCATTTGTTAGGCTGCATGGGCAAACTACATCAAACTCCAGGATAAAGACAAACACTATCTAATACTCATGTGAATCCCTTAGAAAAGTGTACCTCTGAATAGTCCAACCAAAGCCACCATTGTCCCTGTATGCCAGCACCCCAGGCTTCTTTCAGCACCAACTATCTAGTCCATGGTTTCTGCATTTCTGGAGTACCTCATCAATATTTGTCAACTTACATTTCTTCTACTGTTGGTATTCTATTCCATCATGAACTTAACCTTTATCCTCATTAAGTGCAAAGTCCTGCACCTGGGGAAAACTCCATGTACAAGTACATGCTGGAAAGTATCTTGGCAGGAAAGAACCGTGGGTTCCTGGTAGACATCAAATTGAGCAAGAGCCAGCAATATGTCATCACTGCAAAGAAGGAAGATGGAATCCTGGGTTGCATTAGGCCAAGTACTGCCAGCCTATACTCTGCCCCACCTGCACTATTGTGTCCAGTTCTGAGCTCCTCAGTACTAGAGAGTCATGGGCACACTGGAGAAAGTTGAACAAGGGGCCACAATGATGATTAAAGGGCTGGGGCATCTCACATATAAGGAAAGGCTGAGAGAGCTGGAACTGTCAAGCCTGAAGAAAAGTCTCAAGGGATATTTTAGAGGAAGGTTCAAGGAGAGCAGAGACAGGATCTTTTCAGTGCTGTTCACTGATCAGAAGTGATTGGCACAAACTGAAACACAGAAGGTTCCCTCTGAATATCAGGAAACACTTTTTTAACTGTGATAGTAACTGAGCACTGACAGATTGACCAGTGAGGTTGTGGAATCTCCATCCCTGGAATTATTCAGAAGCTCACTGTATATGAGTGCCTTGGGGAACTAGCTGTAGTTAGTCCCACTGTAGTGTGGGATTTGGACCAGATGATCTCCAGCAATCTCTTCCAGTCTCAATTATTCTGCAATTCTGTGAACGTCTGGGAGCTTTTCCTTCAAAATGTTACCATATAAAGTCCCCACAGAGTTGCTGCCTATTGACATATGTGGCTAATTCCATGGTTATTTGTAGCAAATTCTCATCCTGTCATAGTAATTTTTTTCCAGACTCAAAGGCTCTGTCCACAATGAAAAAACCCTGTTTTCTGAAAGACTGTATTTTAGCTGCCCAGAGGAGGCTTAATCAGAGTGTTAGGTTGATCTTGTAGTGAAAAATACACTTTCCATCTTCTAGTGAGATTCAGTTGAGGTTTAAACACTGAAAATTAGCTACAGGGTAGGTATTTAAAATACTGCTATAGATGACTGAGACCTTAATCCTCATTCAGTTGCCTCAACATAGTGTGTAATGTCATTGGAATTTCCTGGTAAAGACACATGCATAGGGCTGGTTACCATGACAAAGAACCTATAAGAAATCCATATATTTTTAAAGATGTGGTTGGAAGCTCAAATGTGTCTGCAGGTGTCTGGGTATAGGGGTATAATCAGTACAATCAAGAGCAGAGTAGAAGGCAATTTTGGTATAGATCAGCCACTAGGAGGGCAGTCCAGATATTTACATCTAGACTTGAGTGCCTGTAGCTAGTCCCAGCTGCACTGTATTCACAATGAGGCTGGTAGCTCTGTCATGGTACCTATAGCATACCTACATATTCCTGAAAGGCTGCCTAAGGACCAGGAAGAATATCTTGCCTTGTTTATCTTGATCGATTGGCATCTGTCAAAGTAGTCAGGGCAGTCAGACTTCTGACTGTAAGTAATGGCATTGCAATGAAATGCAGTTTGGGAGAGGGTCCACCAACCTTTATGAGGCCTCTGTTAATAAGGATATATCCTTGTTTAGGGAATAACAGTTTTCAGGAGTCAGAGGTGGCACAAGTTTTTATACCTGCTCATGGCAAATTAGTGCATAAGAGCATTCTTGAATTACAAATACATCTCCCAAAAGGTGAAGAACTGACTCTGTGTATCCTCACAGTGAAAGCAGAGCACAGGCCGAAGCAAAAGCATTTGTTTTGTGTGGGAGGAAACCTAGGCCAGTGATACAGAATTACCTCCCACACTTTGGCTGGTATGTGTCACACTTTGAAAAGGGTATTAAACATTAGATGAGACAACAGAGAAACTTTCAGTCAACTGGCATTTTGTTCTGCTCTGTCTGCACCCCCTACACTTCTCTGAATATCATTCTAGTATTTCCTTTTGGCAAAATTCTAAGTTTGTTAAATCTTCCATTGATCCATTGAAGTTCCTGCAGGTCTCTTTGTTCTTCAGGTGCTGCCTAGATCTCTCTGCCAGGGTCGTGTGAGAGCTCTGCTCTCCCCATTCCACCAGCTTCCTTCCAAAGCCTGGCCTGCACCCTACCACGAGCAATCTAGATAGTGTCCCACATGTGTGCCAAGATCCTGTGGTTGCAAACTTTGGTTAAGAATGCAGGAGAGTTCAGCCTTGGAAGTGTGATCTGTAAGGTAGGGAGGGTAAGGGTAACACAAGACATGTTCTACCTTGTGCTGCTGTCCATCTGACCTAATCCTGCATCTCAAGAGAGCATGTGAGCCTGGCCTGTGCAGTCACTCGTTTAAAGGTAGTGGTGATAAATTCCTGTGTTGTCCTTTTACTGTCTCCTTATGTGCTTGCTTTCCAAGAACTTACCTATTAGCCTTTTGGACCTGCCATATTTCTACCTGCAGGGTAGAGACATATGCATGAAGTCTAAGGGCAGAATAATTTTCAGGTCAGCTAGTCCACTAAAGATAAAAAATTGACTCGATTCCTTCACCTCCTTGTTAAGTCCAAATCTTGTGTATTACAACAAGCTATTTCATTGCTCAGGAAAAAACCCTATATCCCATCCCACAGGGAAAAAATGAACACACCCATCCTCCTTGCAACAAGTTCTATAAGCCCACATCAGAATACTGACCACACTAAATGTTTTTTCTTTCCTGGCTTTTGCTGGTCCTTGGTTATTAAGAGAAAAGCAATAAAAAAATTTAGGCCTTCCAAAGGCAAGTACTACTGGGGTAAAATTCATTTATGCTAGTGCAACTGAAAACAAAATTTGTCCCATTCTTATCCTTTTTCTTCCATCAGCCTCCTCCTTCTATGTTTCATTTATTCTCTCCCTCCTGCTGCAAGGTTTTCCTTAAATCATATCTTCCCTCAAGGCTTTGCTGTGTCTTTTCCAAAAACATTTTGTGTTTGAATTCCTCTGGTACATTATAATTGTCTGAATGAAGTAGCACATTTATCATGACCCAGACCCTATCTTTTAACTTGGAATAGAGAAGTGGGAAAATTCATAACACTATGGAATTATTTACAAGTTTAAGCTCTGTGCCTTTTTAAAATCCTCTGATAAATATGATTTTCGTTCTCGTTAATGATCATGGCAGCATGTCACAGTTATAAGCAGTTATTTTACCTTCTGATTACAGCAGCACCTCTTAGCCATGGATTTCAAAAAGGTTTGCAGTCTCGTACTCCATTTAAGAGACAGGTAGTTTATTACTGCTTTCTGAAAGACAATGAACTTTAATGCTTTACTGAAGATTTGTCAACAACCAGACAAAAACCTAAACCAAACATCCTTTGTTTCTTTATGAACAACTTTCAGTGAGATTCAGCTCAGAAGTAATTTCAGGATTGGGATGTGCTGTTGAGTGCAGAGAGATGCTGATTTAGACCAAAGCCTTGTATTTATACAATAGAAGTTGGGTCAAATGAATCACAGTCCTGGCTGCCATGTCATTACTGAAACTTGGGAAGTTTCTTAAGGCAGGAAGAAGACTAAAAAGGATTTGGTTGTGCTTGTTTTGCCAAAGTGTTCCAAGTCAGAGGACCGGTGCTGCATTGCTGGTGTGCCCACCAGCTGGGCTGGTGCTGTGTGCTGCACTGGTCAGCCCATGGCCTGACTGCCTCCTGTTTGACCAGCTGAGCACTTTGACTGCTTCAGCTTTGCTGCCCTCTGCCCTGTGCAGACCTCCAACTGTGCCCCAAACTCCCCTCTCAGGGTGCGCAACACGAACCCTGGGCTTCCCACTGTGCAAACAGCTTCCTACTGTGCTGAGACCCACAGCCCACATCTACTGTGGATCTGAACAGGGAAAAACCCCAGGTGAACTGAGCAAGAATTATGGTTTTGGGTCTTCAAGGGACTCATCCCATTGGACTTGGAAGAGACCCAGGTCCTAGGGCTGTGTAGACTTTCTTCCTGGCTTCATGGCAAGATACCCTCTCAGCAGGATGTTTCCTCAGTTTTATATAGCAGGGCAGATGTGTTCTATGATGCAAATGTAGTCAGACAGGAGTATATAAGCAAAGCACAGAATTTTGTGTATTGATTTACATATCCTGAACATTGCAGCTCTTTAGAGAAAGGCCATATGAAGATTACTCAACCCAGCTCCTCTCTGTTCCAAAGCTGCTGAAGATGACCAATATTTAATCAACTCAGAGAGTAAAACCAGTGGGATGAGAAGAAAAATATCACATTTTTAGAAATATAAGGATGTGGTATTTAACTGAGATACTGTACTTTCATGCTTTCTGAGCTTTTCTTGCAATTTAAAAGACATTTTCAGCCTGTGCAAATGTGATGTGGATATTTAACCAAGAGTAGAACCCTCAATAGTTTAAACTGAGATAGTACCAGCTAAGTCAGTTGCCTTAAGCAACTCAATTTAGTATGAATCTAGCCCAATAAACACAAAAATATAATCAAATTTTGACTGAAATTGTGTGGACTGATAACTCACTAAACAACATTTCATATTGTTAGGTCAGCATCAGCTGCAAGGCAAATGAAATTGCAAGGTTCTTTTGAAATCATATTAATGAATAAATGAAGGATGTTCTTATCTCACACATGAATGATAACTTCCTGATGAGGGAAAACTGTACATCCTATCCCTCTGCCTCACACTGCTGGCTAATCAGTCCTGATGACTCTGGAGATTCCCATGCACTGAAGTGCAACCAGCAGAAGATGAACTTAAATGGAAGGACAGGATCTGGGTTACTTCAGGAGGATTTCCCTTTTCAGCTAAATGAAAATTACTGAAATTCAGACAGGTCAAATCTTGTTTTCTGCTGAGCCAAATGCAGATTGCTGCGTTGTCACAGCAGCATGAAACTGTCCAGGCCCATACGTTTCTCCACATGGGATATGAGTGAAAGACAGCCTCAATAAACTGTTAAAGTATTCACTCTCCAGACATGTCAAATCATAACTAATCTCATGCTTGCTGCTGTTACTTTGAGAGCTAACTCAGTGTGTACCATGCAGCTATAATTTGATCTGATAACTACCATAGAGAGGAGGTGATAAATGGAATCAGAGGAGCTGTGAAAGGAAGGGGTCAGGCTGAACAGACCCCTCTTTGAGAAGGGTGCATCCCATTTTAGGAAAGGCTCTGGGCACTATGGGGTATCTGAGGACAGACAGGGCAGTCTAACATTGTCTGCACTCCCGAGAGCCTGGCTTTGCAGGGAGTGTCAGCCAACCCTCCTGATGTGCAGTTCCAACCTTACCTAATGGATGAGGTGTTCAGGGGCAGCTCTGCTGATAGGTGTAGATCCAAAATAAAACATTTCTTTGTCAGGAAAAGTTTCATTACACACATGGCAGCACTCCCTCTGCAGTTTTTAGTTTGGAGATCTTTCTACAAAGGCTGGACTTGCCAATGTGTTTTCTGCAAGATTTCTTCTCTCTGGCAAAGACATAAATATTTTCAGGAAGTATTTTTTACTTGTTCCCAGTGGTGAATACCCTTTGTACATAAAACATTTACTCTCTTATGCAATTTTGCTATTAACACTGCAGTTGTAATTGTGCTTTTAAATTGCTATTTCAACTTATAATCCCTCATTTATTGTCCCTTCCTTATGGAAAGGGGCAGGGGAAGGGGAATGGCTTATTTGGATTTCAATTTCCCTGCTGGGGCTAAACTCAGCTCATTTTATTGATGCCCAGTGTAGGTCTTGAGGGAGAAGTTGAAATAAAATTTTGATTGAAACATATGTCTATTGGGTACAGAACTCCCTGGTTACAGTGCTTGATCTGTTCCTGTGGGTGCGTGCCTGGCCCACTGTATATTCCTGTATGTGCTCCTCCTGACAATATTTGTCAAGGTAGGGAGAGCAATTAGGATTGCTTTGGTGATGTTCTGTGTGACCTCAGTTTATGACATGATAACATCAAGGACAATGAGGGTCATTTGGGATGTGAATTCAGTGTTGTTAGCCTGTCCTGGCCTTGGCTGTTGCCTTTGGCACTTCATTAATAATAGTACCCAGCTGGCGGGGAGGGTAGGAGCGGATGACTTTACTCAGCCTTTCACCCTCTTAATCCTCATTCAGATCTGCTACAACAGCTTTTGAGAATTTTGAATTCCCTTTGGATGTCAAGGACAGGATAACCTTGCTGCTAAAACTGCAATGTCTCTCTGTATGGTCTACACTGTCTTTAGAGTCAGGACAGAACATTCTTGGGAAGTTGTTCAGAGACTTGCCCCAGGGATGGATAGTCCTGAGTAGCATGAAAGGTGAGAGAAAATGGCCAACTTTTGAAGACTTATTCTGCTCCAATGATTTGGAAGTTCACCCCTGAACAAATATAGGACTCTGATAAAATGGCAGAGTTTTGAAAGAAAATTGCTGTGGCAATTCCAGAGAGGCATGAAGCTGTGCTGGCCCTGGTACTGCCTACTGCACACTGTTATTGTACAGCACTTTCAGGGGAGGGGAAGGAAAGCAGACCAACAAGCACCATGGCCACTGACACTGCAGCTGAACCAGAGCAACAACCCATGCCAGCAGCAGTGGCCTCTGGTAAGAAGAGGAAATCCAAGACCAAATCAGTTCTTGCAGAGAGTGATGAGGAGGAAGCAGGATTTTCAAAACCAGTGGAAGAAACAGGACCAGAGATAATCACCCGATCCCTATCCCCGGGGGAGTCCCTATTGACCTGGTTTCCCCAGTGCTGGGATATCATGGGCAATGATGTGGCACCAGATGGTAGTGAAGCCAAACAACTGGGATCCCTCTCCGGATGCTGGTATTGACCAGGTAATCAGGAGAAGACCAGAAACTTTCAGCCTCTGTAGACAACTCTTGTCAGGTGTGAGGGAAAGATAACCATGCAAAGATGTGCATGGGTGCACCATGAAGGTGGAACAACATGGCACAAGTATCTTGTACCTTAGAGAATTAGCTGTGCTGGAGATAATCTTTTCAGATAATGAACAATTCCCCAATAATCCAGATAGTGTCCAGTGCACAGAACACATGAGGCAGAAATTTGTATGGAATGCACCAGCATCATGTGCCAAGTCATTGGGAGTGATGTCACTGAAGATGGGAGAACAAAAAGTGGAAACTTTGGTTGGCAAACTCCGGATATATGAAGAAACAATCTCTGCCCCGTTAAGGGCCTACATCTCTTCAGTAGATCAAGAATTACCAGAATTTAAAAGAGGAAATCAAAGAGGACCAGAAGAAACTTAGAGAGGATATTAAAGAGGAAATTTTCCATTCTCCACCAGTACAGACCAGAGACCTTGCTATTAAAAGCAGGTTCCCCCCCTTCAAGAGAAAGGGTACACTCTCCAAGGTAACCTGTGCTTTTACCTTTATGAGCATAGAGAACACATGAGGAAGTGGGATGGAAAACACACCTCTGCCCTAGCAGCCTGGGTTGAGAAGAAGAATTAACTACCATTGTAGTGCACAAGGCTTCTGTCTTATTTTCTGAGAAGTTAACAATGAAAAAATTGAACAGTATATGCAAATAGCAGACTTTCCTTCTCCCTGCTCTTGATACCGTCTGGCAGTCTGGAAGGAGACCTATGGAACAGGTTATGTTATTGCAAATGGACTTCCACCATATATTGGGTCTGGATTCTGAGGTCAGGGATTCTCCTGGAGCACAAGAATTCAGGGCTAGGATTAGATACTGATGATACAAATTGTACTTGAGGGGACCAAGCCTTGACCAAGGCTGCAAACTGACTCTCATGACACTGAAGCCTACAGGTTTGATCTGAACTCTTTATTGCTTGCAGAATTTCCCTAAAGGAGGCAAGACAAATAATGAAGTAGCTCATGGTGGCTAATGAGCCCTCATCTCCCAAACCACCAGATGTAGCCATTCACTGCATAAAGCAGAAAGCAAGAAATGTGAGTAGAGATTATTTCATAGTAGAGCAGCAAGTGGATTTTCCAGTCTTTCTTCACTACCTCAGGTAGGTAATATATTCAGTATGCCACACCAAATAATGAGAATTGCTTATCTCCTCATTTTCTCTGTTCAACACTTGTGTTTCTTATAACTTGTGAGACATGACAGTGGTGAAAATGGGTTTAAAAGAGCAAAGCAAAGTTAGATCTCAGGAGTTTGCATTCGAGTTTAACACGTGGCCTTGTTCCAGGAGAAAGCCACAGCGCTTGGCTGCAGGACACCTCTCAGCATGTTTCGTGCAATTAGGGAAGGAGCTGTACCGAGCCGCCGAGGATCAGCAGGGCTCTGCCCTCGCTTTGCTGCTGCTCCTGGGAAGAGGAATGCTAATGTTCTGAGGCCACCTACTGTTTGCTTTCAACACCTACATGTTAATATATGGGATGCTGTCCAAGAGAGCAGGCTTATCCTAATGACCAGAAGGTATTCCCAATAGTCCCTAAGGATGTCAAGAGACATCAGAAACAGAACTTGCTCTACTTTAACTTAAGTAGCTTTATAAGTATAATCATGCCCAGCTTGTTAAGATGATTTTTCAAGGAAAGTAAATATTACTATCTTGATAATTTTTTACTTCATTAATATCCTCTGTAATCTCTCTCTGTAAGAATACCCTTAAAAGTGCCAAACACTCCCAGAGATTCCACTTTCAAGTACTCAGGAGGAGTCTGGATGCACAGAATGAAATCCTAGCTCCACTGACTCACAAGCAATTATTCCCCTTTGCATGAATAGAGCTAAGTTAGGGTTTTTCACTCTCTCAGTTCATCATAATAGGAATTTGCTGATCCCATGCTGTTAAATCCATCTGCTGCCTCAAGCTTTGACTTGAAGCACAATGAATAAAAGAAGGAGAGAAAAAAGGAGGAGGAGAATCAGAAACTGTTATCCACAAAATACCCTAGACTGAAAGCCTCAAGCTGAGCCTCTGGAGGCCAGCTACTTCTGTACAAATGGAAAGAAAGCTGAAACTCCAGGCATTACAATCTTCTGCCTATTACTAATAGCAGGATTCAGTTGACTCTAATACACAAAGACTCCCTTCCATTTACACATTCATTACACATTCTCAGCTGCTCTTTAGGCATTGACTCCCAGTTCATGTTGTAACACAGGTCCCACTTTTCTTCCTTTTAAAAGGGGTCAGTTGGATGCTGAGTCCTCTTCTTTCAGTCCCATCTAGTGTGCAATGAGACATTCAGGCCTGTTCACACCAATCCCTCTCACCAATATCTGGCTTGCAAAGGCTTCAATGCTGAATCAATCAATCAATCAATCAATCAATCAATCATCAGTCAAAGCATCAACAGCTTACTCTTTTTTGTCAATTCTGCTCCACTAAAGCTCCCTTCTATTTGAACCACATTCTCCAGAGACTTTTAGGAATCCATTTTCCCAAAGTTCTCTGTCCTCTGTTTCCTGTACCCTGTCTGGATCGCAGGTCCAGTTGTGCAGAAGCACTGCTGCTGGGTGCAGTCTCCAGATCCTAACAGAGATGTTACCCGGCAGGTTCTGCAGAGCTCCAATCACCCATTTCCAAGGAAATTAAAACAACTTGGAGCATGTATAATCTCATATTCTTTTTAACACATTCAAAATATTATAGATAGGGAAAAATATGGAAAATTAGTATTTTAAACCTCATTGTAATGAATGACTATGAAGTCCAAGAAAGTAACCTTCAGAGACTGGAAATCAAAAATTCTTTATTAGTTTTTTCACTCATTGTTAAAGAAGACCTTAAGAATCAGTGGTGCATGAGTGGCTGGTAAATTTGATGTACGCACTGCCTTTCCTCAGCATCAATGCAAGATAATTAGAAGTAGCTTGCCTTGATTTATTTTTTTCCTCTCAAGTAAAAAAATTTACAATTTTCTTCCTTAAATTGACCTTGGAAATTTACAGGACCATGCTGAATTTAGAAAATGAAATAATTTCTGAAATGAAAGCTAAATGCTACCTGGATACCAGCAACCATGACCTGATTATTCTGAACTTGTAAAGACAGAGGTGGTCCCAACTGTAAGACACATACTTTCTGTTTCGTAAAGCACAGAATTTTCATTCTAAGGAAAATTATCAGGAGAACAGTGTAGCCATGAGAAAGCAGACGAAATGGAAGAAGAGTATTAGACGAGAGTTACACTGTAGGGTGAGGCAGGGCTCAGAGGTGGCATAGAAAATGACACCTTGATGGCTTAGGCAGTGTGCTGCTCTTCAACAGTGGGTACCAGCTGAATATGCCTTAGTGGCTGTGAATTAACAAATTGTCGACATTACCCTTGCACGGTGCTGCCATGTGCTGCAGACAGGAGCCCTTAAGCAATAGGATAGTAAAATCCCACAGTGTTGGCTCAGTCCCTTCTTCAGCAAAGAGGTCAGCCAGTGGACAGGAATGATGAAAAATAAAAATGTGAAAACTGAAAAATAGAACTATGTAAAATGTAAACAATACATAAAACGAAAGACATGAAAGGGGGGAAATACAAGACTGCTAGCAGTAATGAAACCCTAGCAATAGCAAAGTCCTATTATTAGGTGATATAATGTAAAGCTGATATATTAAAGGTTACATGTATGGAAAGAAATATTTAATTCTAGTCCAGTTTCCGTTCTACTGCTAAAGATAGTGATATCTCTTACTTGAACTCTCTAGAGCATTTAACTTGCTTTGGCATTCCTGTTAAAAGTCAGCACTGTACTGCAGAACATGAATGGATAAAGCCTTTGGTAAGTAAGGTTACATATGTGCTATCTTTTCAGACTCAACACACTTGAAAATACTGGAGAATATTTCACTCACTTATCTACTTCTGTGCAGCTACTATGAAGCCACAAAACCTCTAAAATGGAGCATGTGAGCCAGGTGTCCAGTGTCCATACTGCTTCAAGGCAGTCTGAGAGGAAGCTGTCTACCCAATTCATGCATCTTGGTAGCAAGTAATGTGGGACCCCTGCAGGAAGGACTAGCAATATGGCCCAAGATTTATTTTATAGCTGTCCTCAATATGAATCCAAACAGGAAGGCATATTACAGTTCAGAATCAGAGAGGAGGGTGTCCCACACTCTGTGTAAAACTGTTAAATATAACATGTATCACACCTCAAACATGAATGACTGATTCTATCAAGTATAAGCCCATTGGAATTTTAAGCCATTCAATTTCTTCATTCAGTCTCTCAATTTATTGCAGATCAAACTACAGACCAATACAGTCACCACAACAAACAGGAATGTGCAGATAGAATGACTGATCAGGCATGCTTAGTGTTCTTAGTCCATCCAAGCGGTGTTTTAATACAGCCAACAACAGTACCAGTACAAAATGGAAACAGCATATAGAGAATACACAAAATGGCTGAGTAACTCCTTAGAAGCAGTGGTTGTGAAAGCAATTTACAGACTGTGTTGAACAAACAGATGTGGTGGTACAAAGAACTAGTATTACTGAATCTGTAATCAGGGCAATAACTGGTAAACTTAGTCAGACTGCTCTTTCCATTGTCTATTAGGGATATTTAATAAACCCAGCACTGGAGCAATGCATCCTTTCGGGAGTGCTTAATAATACCTGTAGGTGATCAATAGAGAGCCACAGAAATATCTGAGGGCTGAAGGAAGTTCTTCTCTGGGACCAAATTAATGAGCTTAGTGTTTTTAGTTTGTTAGAACAAAACCTTACAAATTACTTATTTTCAGTCTATAAGTCCATTACAGACTGTGCTCTCATGACACAGAGGAATGCTGAAATTTAAAGAACTAGAGAGAAAGGAATAAGAATCAATACCAGAAGATGGAAGCAACTGTTTGCAAATAAGAAATTAGGCAGAAATTTTTCTATTGGACGCAATTGACAAAAGGAACAGGCCAGCAAGGGAAGCAGTAGGACCTCTGTTCCCTGACATCTTAATTTTTGACTAGAAGTCAGTCTGGAAGGTTTCCTTTAGTTTAGCACAAGACCTGTCTGTGCGTAACTGGGTGAAATGCAGTGGCCTGTGTATCACTGCAGGGCTCAGTGTATCACTGAGTATTTTGCCTCACAAAAAGTGAGTTGTATCTACTCTTGCCTCTCTCTCCAGCTTGCCTGCCTAAACACTGGGCACAGGAAACCTAGGCAGAGTCATCACTGTTTATCTTGTCCGCAGGCCCTCCCCTTAGGTGCAGGCTGCAGTGATCTATTCAATCACTAGTTCCCAACTAACAGATAAGCCTTCTCTTGTCTTATGCTGGTCTGACATGCTACTTTCACATGTTACCAATGTACTGTGCAGGCATTGCTGCAGACCTAAAGAGAAACAAAATTGTGAATGCCCATTTATTTGGAATAGGATAGGATAGGATAGGATAGGATAGGATAGGATAGGATAGGATAGGATAGGATAGGATAGGATAGGATAGAATAGGATAGAATAGAATAGAATAGAATAGAATAGAATAGAATAGAATAGAATAGAATAGAATAGAATAGAATAGAATAGAATAGAATAGAATAGAATAGAATAGAATAGAATAGAATAGAATAGAATATTTTAGTTGGAAGGACCTACAACAATCATCTAGTCCCTGTGCCTGACTAATTTAATTGAAGAGCTATGTCCAAATGGCTCTTAAACACTGACAGGCTTGGGGAATGAACCACCTCTGTAGAAAGCCTGTTCTACTGTGCTTCTCTCATAAAGAAATGCTTCCTCATGTCCAGTATAAATCTCCCCTAGTGCAGTTTTAAACCATTCCTATGCATCTAACCACTGGATACCAGGGGGAAGAGATAAGCACCTCTCTCTCTACTTCTCCTGCTCCAGAAGCTGTAGAAAGCAATAAAGTTGCCCCTCAGCCTCTTTTCCTCTAAACAAGACAAGTCCAAGGTCCTTAGCAGCCCCCTGCAGGACGGTCCTTCCAGTGCTTCCCCCAACTTTGTTGCCATCCTCTGGGTGCATTTAAGGACCTTCACATCCTCCTGAGCTGTCAGCTCAGCACTGTACACAGCACTCAAGGTGAGAGGACACCAGTGCTGAATGCAGCAGGACAATTCTGGTGATGCTGTGTCTCATGGACCCCAGGATGGGATTTGCCCTCTTGGCTGCCAGGGCTCACTGCTGGCTCACATTGAGCTGCTTCCAGTCAGCATCCCCAGATCCCTGTCTGCAGGACTGCCTTCCCCAAGCAGGTCTTCTGCACTGCTTACTTGACCTAGGACACACTGGAATTGCCTGCTCCTGGGCTTGTAAAAGATGTTTCTTACAGACTGACCAGCCCTGAAAAGTGAAAATTCTTTACTAAGTGTCTCCTTGAATAACTCAAAACTTGCACCTCTGATGGCCAGGGTAGCAACTTTGCTGTCCCTTATTCTTATTTCACTGAAAATTTTAAACTCAACTATTTTGTCATCACTGTGGCCAATACAGACTTCTACCATCACATTCTCTAACCCTCACCCAGAAACTCAACCACATCACCACTAACTGTAAGAAGTGTGCAATCAAACTTCTCCCTTACACAGAGTGTCACACCTCCGACCTTGCCTGTCCTGTCCTTCCTGTATTCCTGTAACTCTCCACCCCAGCACTCCAATTGTAGGACTGAAGAAGGCCCTCTATCTTCTCTAACAGGAAGAAAATTTCCCCAGTTTTCTTCACCCTGCTTGCCCCAGAAGGAAGGTAGAGGGGTTACACTCAGTCTACATATTTAAATACTTATATATATATATATATATAAAAAATTACGTGTGCATACAGCCACATAATTTAAGTACATCTATAACAGAAGGTCCAAATAAACTGTAATACAAGCAGTTTTATTAACAGTCAAAATTTCTAATTAACACAAGTATATATCATAAAGTTCTGTAACTGTGAGTTCTGTGCCTTGAAAGTCATCTGGTGATTCATGAATACTGTCGAGTTATGTGAAGTTCACAAGACTTACTGATATAGGAACAACTGATGTTAAGGAGCAATATCTGGCATCTCCTCATAATTAATACTCCCCAGTAGCACAACCACCATTCAGATTGACATTTCGTTCAACCCATTTCCAAAACATTTTTACCAATGGTAATTGCATCTACAGAAAAAGTCATGTACAGAGCTAACCATGTGCAGTATGCATGTGATATTTTACTCGAGACATGACAAAACTAAGAGAAAAAAAAAATGCTAGTTGCTAATTTACCAAGCCCCTGCTCTTTTTTTTTCCCAGTCTTTTAGTCTCTAATATAGGAAGTCTAAAGTTAAAAATAACTGTCAAAGCTAATTCTTCCCCAAGGAGGAATACTGGCTAGGGATATCATTTGTTTCTTAATCAATTTTCTTCTTTTTCAGAACATTCCCTAGGAAGCATTCAGAGACCATGTGCTTGCATATACACACTGTGGCTTCTCAGTATAAAAAGGGGACTTACAAGAATGATGGAGATTTTTCACCATGGCATGCAGTGACAGGACAAGGGGCAACATTTAAAAATTGAAATGAGGTGGAGCTAGATTGGACATGAGAAATAAACGTTTTTACAGTGAGGATGATGTGACACTGGAGCAGGGTGTCCAGAGTTGTGAATGCCACATCACTGGAATTGTTCACAATGAAGCTGGATGGGCTTTAAGCAACTTGGTCTAGTGAAAGATGTCCCTGCCCATGTCAGGATGGGTGGAACTAGAAGATATTTAAGGTCACTTTTAACCCAAACCATTTCACAATTCTGTGACTCTTTGATTCTAATGCAAAGATGGGAAAGACTAGGAGGACAAAGCAATCTGCCTTTATGAATAAGCTGATAAAAACACTTGCCTCGGGAAGTGGTTGAATCACCATCCTTGGAGGTATTTAAAAGACATGTAGATGTGACACTTATGGACATAGTTTAGTGGGGGACTTGCCAGTGCTAGCTATATGGTTGGATTCAGTGATCCTAAAGGTCTTTTCCAACCTAAATGATTCTATGAATTTATGATTCTCTGTGGAATAAAAAGACTGAGGCATTACTTATCCTCTAAGGAAAGGACACCGTCTATAAATGTGGGAGTGGTTATGTGTGACTCATTAATTCATCACTCCTTTTAGTTGTCTTGCAAGTTTATGTCAACTTGAAAGTCATCTCCTTATTGTTCGTATTACAAAGTTCCCTTTGAGGGGAGTTAGTCAATTTGTATTCTGTGGTGATCATTATAGCAATTTCTTTCCTGCTGATAGAATTTTAATGCAGAAGGCCAAAATTGCTAGCAACTCCTTTGACTTCAGTAAGATTGCCTGGACTATTAATTAGTGCAAAAATGGGTCCAACTTCTGTAGTCTTTTGGAAGCACATAACACATGCACCAATACAAGAAAAAAGAAGCAGTTATTTGAGAGAGCAACCACCTGGACTCCTTAACAGTAATACGAACACAACAAACCACTTGAAAAATCAGTGTCCTTGAATATTCTTTCACAATTGAATGTGTCATTTTAAGTGTCATGATTCATAGCTACTCAAATTCTGTACTTTTACAAAGAGCATTTATATTTTAACTTGTAATACAGGTTGTTAAAAATGAAGAAGTAGTGCTTAGGGTTGTTTTTATTAGGATAGATCATATTAATTAGTCCTGGTATGGAGGGGAGGAGAAGTTCTCTTGAATGCTCTACTTTGCAGTGCATTATTAATTTTCTCATTCATTCCTTTTTAGCTCTCATTAGCTTTTAAATGCTATAGTCTAATGTCGAGGTGAAGTTGCAAGTCTCTGTTCCATCTGCCACCCATTTCAAGCCATCTTACAATCACTGTCATTATGGTTAATTTATATTGCAGTGGTACTCAACCTAGGATAGGGATGTTATCATCACAGCTTCTGGTGATGACAAAATGGGACTCTTAAAGAATTCTTTCTGTATTGTTTTAGGATATTTTAGGGTTAAACTGAATTAAAGAATGAATTAAAACTCAAGTAATTCTCCCTTTGTCAAAGAAAACTTTTTTAGCAGATAGACAAAACATTCTTCTTTATAGGCAGCAAGCTCAAGAAGGAAAACTATCAAAATACTAATGCAAGAATTGTGGATTGACATCCACAATACCAGATAGCATTTCACGACCTTTGAGCTGCTAGCTTCATTTTGCAGAATATGCCTTTGATGAAGGAATTCCTAAGCCCACACTTTTGGAAGAGATCTCCCATATGAGATTGTACAATATTTATACCCCGAGGCTGTAAACAATACATTTGCACTATTTTTTTTTTAATGCACCATGTAGTGAATGTCATGGAGCTCTAGTCAACTGACCTACAATATCTTAGGTATAATTGTTGAGTGTACCTGTAATTCTCCCTTTGTCAATGGTGACTCTGTTAGGTACACTGCAGAAAGCGGCTCCTTCCAGCACTGTGCTAAGGAATAAAAGTACCAGGAGCTGGTGTTTTTAGGAGGCAACTGAAATGTGAGAGTTTTCTGAGAGTACTGTGACCCTGCTTTTATGTGTTAGAGTGTTCTGCTGAAAGGATTATATGGAATGAGAAGGGATTATTTTCAAGCAGGTATGGTTTCTCCCACACTGTGAAAAACATATGACTCACTTTGTGCTAATCACACAGTATTTCTGTAGCAGTACGTGATAGTTATTTCTTCAGTTCTTGCCAGTAATTTACCTTCCTAATAAGGTGGAACTGCTGAAAGGGAACCAAGACTCAATAGAAGTTGAAAGTCAGTGAAATCTGAAATGTGAATCTAATGACAAATCTCTTCAGCTTTACACCTTCTCCCATGCTTCCCCCATTCCTTCAAATTCCTTTTAAAATCTCCAATTATTTTAGTTCCTCCTTAATGCAAGTCTCAGAAGAGCATCTCTGCCACATCTACCTTGCTCAGAAAGCACAAGGGTTCCAACTATGCAAAGCATGGCTCTGCCCCATAAAATGTGTGAGAGAAGTTCTGGATAGCCATCGCTGTGCTGAGTGTCCTTCACAGCACAGAAACCCTTTTCCCATCAACACATACCCTTTATATGCACTGCATTGCACTATTAAGGAAGAAAGCTTATTTCAGGTCTTGCCAAAATCTATGCAAATTCACAAAAATTTACATTATTTGAAAATGTGTGGGGCAAAGCCCTGATGCTTTTCTGGTCTTTACCTTTCACTCCTCTCCATGTCTCCACAGTAGCATTGCCATCAGCAAATGTCCTCTTTTCTATGCTCTGTTTTTTGCATAAAAATTAATATGTTTATAAAATAGCTCTTGCTTTCCAGACCCTAAATGTATTTGAAGTCCACTCTGCATGTCATACTGCATAAGTTGACCCAAAATCTGCTCTCTATCCCTTTTACCCCAAACATCTGAAAGCTTTGTAACCACTCCTTTGGAGAACTGGTGATAAGGGTCCTGAGTCTGACTGCACCTGCTGGAAGCACAGTGGCCTGGAGTGCTAGAGCACTGCATTCAGATCTGTGTGCCTGTTGGAAACAAACCTGCAATACTGTGTTATGGGTCTGTTGCTGGAGACTTTCCTTACAGTTTTATAGACTGTACCTATTCATTGTTATCCTCTCTTTTCATCTACAGCTGTTTCATCCTCATGGATGAGTCTTGAATAGAGCTCTTTGAACCAAATATATCAGCTGATTGCTGCCAAAAAGGAGCAGTCCCAGTTGTCTCTCCTCGGAACATATTTTTTATCTTCTCTTCTGCCAGCCCTTTCTGTGGATCACAGTACACTCCAGTGAGCAAACTGACATTGTGCTCATTCACAAGAGCGAGTGCGTGGTTTGGAGGAGACCAGGCTGGAGCCTTAGTGCTTTATTTGATGGATGGGATTGAATCAGCTTGGATATCTGCTGGATGCCTTGACACTGGTTTATGGTCTATCATGGGGGCACCTTATCACATGCCTACAAGTCCACTGCCTGGAGATAAATGATAGTCAGTCACAAGTTCTCTATGGACACGTCCTCACTAGGACCTGGAATGCAATGCAGAGACACTAAGCCAGTAAACACCTGGGGCAGTAAAGCTACATGATGTGGCACAAGGGCTTGTCTGGTAACAGCACAGCCCTGCTTCCACCATGCTGTGTGTGGGGCAGGATACCTTGCTCCCTTACAGTGACAGCACATCCATTTGGAAAGCAACTGCCTCTAAACAGCACAGCTGCAGAGAGAACTAGCTGCCACTACAATTACCAGGTCTGGACAAATCCTCATGGAAAATTAGGTGACACTGCGAGAAGAGAACACCCTACCTATTACAAAGTTTCAAGCAACAAAGTGTTCATTCATTTAAAAATTACTTTGTTAACACAATTCTTGAATAATAATTATTATCTTGCATTGAAATGGTTTTGTCTTTGTTATGATAATAATTTTAGTGCATTTCACTCTTGCCTATTAGAAATTAAAAGTTTTCCGACTCCAGAAATTAAAAGTTCAGAGGGTTCATTTGAGAAATGCAGAGTCCTACATCCTAAAAAACCAAATTGAATGTGGATTCACATTGTTACCACTGCTACTCTTTAAATAAATTAAAGAAAATCACCATGATACTTGTGAGTTTGAGCAGCGGAGGCATCTTTGTGTCAGCAGCTAATTTAACAGGTTATAAAGAAATTATGAAGGTTCTAAAGGAAGTGGATGATCCCGATGGGTCCCCTCTAACTCAGCATAATCTATGATTCTGTGATTAAGGATGTTGATGCAACAAAGACATTCAAGCTATATGTCTGTGAAGTCTCTTTCCCAGATCAGAAAGCTTCTTAGTTCTAAATATTCTATTATTCCCTTCCTGGACATATTAGCTTTGTTTCTGAGTCAGCCAAGACCACCCAGGCTGATTTAATCCCCAACCCAATGAATCTTACTGACAATTTCCACAGCACAGAAGGAGGTCAGGCTCCTTTATTGGGCCAATTACTGCATCCCCAGGTGCAAGATTTGGAAGGTGAGAGCTCATCTCAAAATCAGCAATCTGGATGGTTCTCTTCATTACACAAAAAATAAACCACATCCACACAATTCATACAGTCTAGTATTTATGATATAATTGCTGTGGTTTAAACCAAGCTGGCAACTTGAGCCATTTGCTTTTCCATGACATTGGCATGGATTCCTTCCTCCTCCCTCTGCACTCAAATCAGTAATAATTTTGATGTATTTGTTTATTTTTGGGAGGGTTTTTGGTTTGGTTTCGTCTTTTGATTTATTTTTAGTTCTTTTGGTGTTGTTTTATTTTTCTTTTATTGTTCTGGGTTTTTTTGTTTGCTTGTTTTGTTTGTTTGTTTGTTTGTTTGTTTTCCCAGAAACAAGTTGTTTAATTAAAGCAAACAAGGAAAAGAGAAACTTAATGGCTGGAGAGTCAAATTTACACAACATATTTCTTCCAAGGTTTTCCTTTATTGTGTTTAAAAGCCATTCTTTCTATTTCCCAGCATATCCTATCTGACTCTTTCCCAGTAGCAGTAATTCCCAAATCTGTCCTTTTTTCTCTAGATTAGAGGTAGAAAGAACCCCACAGAAACAGAGATGGAAACTTCTGGGTTGTACAGCTGACTGGGCATTTGAGAGGTTTGGCTCATCTTGCTTGTGAACTGCGGCTTATTAGTGTTAATTGATGAACAACTTGACAAAGAATTAGCACAAAAAACCCTCCTTCTCCTTTTCTTTCAATCTCTCTCCTACAATTTTTCTTCTTTTATCTTCTGTAATATGGCAGCCTTGTCAGAGATACACACTCTGAGTCAAGGTTTCTGTTAGTCATCGCATTAGCCACTCTACATGGCAGTAGTGGAAGTGGAAAAAGAAAAGTGGAAGAGGAGATCTGAGAAACTGGAGCAGAAGGTACAAACCCCAAGGCACCTCAAACACTCCAGAATTCCTGCCAAATGGAAACATCAGTGGCAAGGATTTTGTGTATTCATGAATGAAAATGGACCTTCTGGAAAGCAAGACACACCAAAGGTAACTATTTTTATTTTAATATTAATGGATTGGACACACTAGGCTTAATAGCTATATTTAAATGAAGAAGAGTATGACAGCTAGACAGTCACAGACATCTGAAAAGTACTGTGCTCTAAAAAGAATGATGCATTTGAAAGGCATCAACTTGATAGGAGAAGCCAAAGAAAGGAAGGGACTGCTGCATCATTTATAACAGATTTGAAACTGCAGAGCTGAATATGCAGTTTTGGATGGTTTGCACAGTCTGAGTCCAGATGGGATATCAGGGACTCAAAGGAGAAACAGAAATGCTAAAGTTCCTTTTTTTAAGTTGAGGAAAAGTAATCAGAATTTGTCAGGCTGCAAAAAATAACTGTTCAGAAGGAAAACAGAATAGTGCATAGTGGACTGCAAGATCAGCAAGATCCTAGAGACTGTGAAAGGAAAAACAAATCCACATATCCTGAAAAAGGATTTTAAAAGCACCAGTTGAGTATACTTGCGTGAGAAAAAAGAGAGAATTTATTTTGAGGAGAGTCACCATGCCTCTGAGAAGCAGTTATTTTGCAAAAGTCTTCAAAAAGGTGATGTATGTAAATTATTTCCAGTTAATTCAGAGAATCAGAAATCTTTGTGAGAGTGGTCAAGATACAGGTTCATCCAGTCAATAGATAGTACTCTGTGGTCAAATGCAACTCTCACATACAGGCAACTGGGGCTCTAATCCATGGCATATTGTGCAGAGACAGCTGTATCTGTTGGAAATAAAGAAGTAAACTTCAGATCTTACAATGGGGCATCATTCTATGAAATTCTTTCTGCAAACAGATTACCTTCTATTTAAGGGCAACACAGCCCACATCAGAGTTAGGGATAGTCTCACCTAACCTGAGGTGTCTGCAGTGCACACATCTACACCTGAGCTGGCCCATTGGGTCCCCTTCTGTGAAATGGAGAGGGAGAAAAACTTCTGTAATTCAACCCATTCACTTATTTTATGTGTCTGCACCAGGACACAGTGAATTTTTTCCTTGAATTGTCCATACCTCTCTGCCTGTTTGGACATTGAGGGAGGGTGGCTGGCTCAAGGATAAGCACATGAAGTCTGATAAATCTCACTGAAGGTCTCAATGACAGTGTTTGTCCTTTAGAAGAACTGAAGTCCAGAAAGTTTAAATCACCCTGTCTTCTCTATTATCACCTTACTGTCTCATACAAAGATGTTTTAAGGGAAACATCACATTGTGTGTCCAACATTAAACTCGTTGTTATCCACTGAGAGAAAAAAATAGTATATCTATATAAAAAAATAATGATGGGTTAAATAGGCCGTTTTCAGTGTGAATATACATTTACTAACAATGGAGACAAGAGATACAATTTCTGTTAATGAGATGATTATCACAGTCAAATTATTGCCCATGTATTTCCTGGGAAGGTTAGATTTGCAGAAAAACAGAACTTTTGTTCTTGGGAGGGCATAGTAGGGCTGCTTCTTACAGGATGCTTTGCATTTTTCAGGGTAAAGCTGACAAGCAAGTATTTATTGTGTATCATAGGAAAAGAAGAGTTTTCCTTACATCAATGAATTGTTTCTGGTAACAGGGGATAATGAATTACCACATATAGAGCAGAATCAGCCATTTTGTAATCTGTCATGTTTTTGAGAAAAATGGTTATTTTTCTGCCCCAAGTAAGAATCTTGCAATTATCTTTTCTATGACTGACTGTCCCCAGGACTGCATGAATTTTGAACATGCTGGGTACAAAACTAGAATTGTCCTATCATGTGCTAATCTTTTCAGCAAAGGTATTTTTGTGAATATTACTGCCATACATACAGACACACTATCATTCTACAAAGATCTCCTTCATTTACCATGTACGTAGAAGTGGGAAGGATGGATGAAGCTCTATTGCTTCATTCTGAAAGGCTTGGAAAAGCTATGCTTGCAATTGGGTCAAAGCCCAGGTAAAGTTGGCCTAGCAAACAGCTGTGGTGGTGTCCGGGCTCACTGCATTCTCTGAGGGTTTCTAACAGCTTTTTCCCCACCGCAGTGGGTGGCACTGGGTGTGTGCCTCAGCTCTCAGTTTGCATGCCATGGCTGTGGGGCAGCAGGGCAGTCAGGGGCCTGGGCTGGCCTGTTGGGCAAGTAGCAGGAGAAAGGTCAAGCAGGCAGCTGGAGACATCAGCTGACAGCCCCACAGTAAAATTCACATAAAGTTGTATAGAAGCCCTAGGCAAGTCTGTGTAAGAACCAAGATGAATGTTGGTTATCGGGATCTCTGTCAGTGTTTCTCCAACCTCCTCCTTGAAGATCACCAGCAGTGTGGCTTTACTAGCTGACTGGAACACCTTAGAATGGAAAAATTTCAGACTTCTTAGACAACCTATTCCAGTGCTGATAAAAAAATTAATGTCCAACCTGAACCTCCCATATGGCAGTCTGTGACTGTTGTTAATTTTTATATATATTCTCTTACTGCTGCTGCTGAAAGGAGTTTCTATCTCTCCACTAAATTCTACAGACTGAACTTTGGTCTCTGTTTAATCTCAGATTCACAGTACCAAACAATCCTAGACCCCTTAACATCTCCTTGTTGGAATTCTAGGTACTGACCATCTGTATTGCCATCCTTTGGCCTCTTTCCAGTTTCTCCACAACCCTCTTAGTCTGGAAGACCCAAAACTGGACTGAGTTTTGCAAGGTGTGGTTTCACCAGGGCCGAGGAGATGAGGCTCCTTTGTCTTTTTCCTGTTGGCCTTGCTTCTCCATGCAAACTCTGCTCTGCAGCTTGTCTTATTTGTAAGGAGAGCACACTCTAGGTTGAGCCTTATGTCCATCATAATTCTTGGGTCCTGTTCAACAGTGAGCCAGTCTGTTTCCCATGTGTATTATGTTTGTAACAGTGGAGTTACCCTGCCCCAGATGGAGCACTTTATACTTCTTGTTGAACTTCTTGAAATTTCTATTAGTCCTATTCCTGAATTTACCAAGGTCCCCTTGAATTAAATCTCTACTGCTTTGCATATCAAGTGCCTCCAATTTAACTTAATCCACAAATTTGCTGAGGCTTTGTTCTGCCTCATTGCCTGTGTAACTGATGAAGATAATCAACCCCGACATATTCCATCCATTCCATCCTGCCCACTGGGCACTGAGACACTGCTTACTGCCCTCTGATTCTGGCAGTCCAGCCCATTTTTAACACATCTAATAACCTGTCCATCCAGCCTGTGGTTTGGATCAGTCCCAGCAAACACTCTCCCCTGCAATGCCCAGGCAGCGCTTGGCAGACACAGCAGCCATCCCCAAAAGGCCCTCTGGGCAGGAAACAATTGCGTGCTAGTTGGACATAGCATTAGATATTCACATTTTCAGTTTGTCATTCAAATGGAGAAACTGCCCCATAAAATAATTAAGGCTATAGTCAGGTCTTAATTAAGGGCAATTTTAAAGGAGGAAATTATGTTTTTACTAAATATTGCATTCAAGCATGGAAGTCAAAAACGTTCACGTGACATCAGACTAAAAATTTTCAGTAATTCCCTTAAAAGAGTTTGTTCTTTCCCAAGAGCCTTTCTTGTAACTCTTTAGGGATTATTTCTCTAAAAAGTCTCAGAGAAAGGAGACATCAAGTATCCCGTTCCTTTGTATCTTTGTATCTTTTTTCCTTTATATGACTGTCTATAAATCCATTCTATACAGAAGGGATAATCGAAATGCTAAGAAGCTGCTGCTTCTGTTTCAAAAATATTTCAGCATGCAGCAAACAATAACTAGCTTTAAACTTGAATGATAATTCAAGATATAACATTTTCTTTGGGAGGAGAAATTATGAAGATATTTTGGTTTAAGTCTTCTCAATCATTTAAGGGGTTTTACCCACATTTTAATCCTGATTTTAATTTTTATTCAATTTAATTTAATTCAAATGAAACCTCTAAAGAAATAATTATTTTTTCCTGAAGAAAACCAAATCCAACAACATTGAAATTGGATGCTTAGACAGATTGACATTATCTCGATCTTCTTCTACAAGAAAAAAAATGTTGGCCTCACTGGAAGTGTACTTATTGAGAAAAATCCAATAATTTTTCTGGCAATTTATATTTGCTTTCATGAACACAGTAGTATGTATTTTCTCTAACATTAACTATCTCAGATGTGTTGGTAGAGAGAATAGAGTGATGCTAACCAGTGGCTAGCCTAACTTCCCCATCAGTGTCTTAGGAATCAGCATCTGGACATTTTGGCTCAGTCACAAAAGGAAGGTAAAGAAAGAAAAGATGCAAAATCATTGAAGTTTATGATAAAATTGTTATTGTATGTCTGCACAGCATCATGTCCAAAGAAGTTTACTCTCAGCAGGGTCTTGAAGCAGAACTCTGATAAGAAAAGATAATAATATACTGGAAAGGAAGGAAAGCAGAAACTCAAAATTTGAGAATATGGGGTCCTTTTCTTGCTCTGCTACACCAATGGAAGCTATTACCTACTGAGTGTATTTTTCAGGGGATAAAACCTAACAGTTTTCAGATAAAGATATCTAAATTGTAAAGGGTAAGTAGTTTTGAGTTGAATAACAGCACATTCCAAAATACATGGATGCCTTGGGAGTGTCTGAGGGAGAGCTAGTGCATTTTAAGTGGAAAGCTTTCATCCCAAAACCTGTCTTTTCAATAGCTGAAATGTTCATTAAACATTTGGACTTGCTTTGAAACAGAGGTGTTTTTTACAAAGGGGTTCATCAAAGGACAGCTTGTCCCTGTGCATTTTTGTCTCCAGTGTAAGAGATTCAATCCATAGCAGTTGCTCCTGTTTGGGTAAACCATCTGAAAGTGAATCAGTGCAAATGCAGTGTATTCACAACTGCTCCAGGCTAAGCAGTCACATGGGAGTAGCTATTTTGGCATAACGATTCTGGAAAAAACTATCTGCATGAAGATGTTTACTTGGGAGTAAGTGTTCAAGCATGAAATAGATGCTGTCCTTTACTTTCATAGCATATATTATTCTGACTTAACTGCTGGATGTAGCTGGATCCACTATAAAACTCTCATCCGAAGATTGAATATAGGGTGGAGACACAGTAACAGGGTTAGTGAGAAAAGCAAAGCTTTCACTAAAACTGAGCTGCTGCATGAGGTGCATCGTGTGGCTTGTCCTTAGCTCACACATATGATGGTGAGTAACCCTTTGCAAACCTTGCAGAGCCTCACTGGTTTTAGTCACTGCACCATTTCTGCTTTGAACTTTCTAGTGGTCTGGGCAGTAATATCATCCCCTTTTGATGGATTTTTTCAGCTTTTTTTTTGGTTTTTTTTGTCTTACCCTTTTAAAATCCCAAATCAAAGCATACCACAGTCCCTCCTCATACTTTATACCGGCTCAAGAGTGAGGGAAGAGGAATTGTGATGCTCAGAAAACTTCACCATGAGTGAGAGTAGGTTTGAAATTAGTAGGAACAATCATTTTAACCCCTATAATCTTTTAAATAATTTAGCCTCTTTGTTCAAGGAATATCCAAATTCCATACACTGCAGATTCTACATGGCTCATTGCTTTTTAGCCTGAGAATGAAAATGGCCCCACTAATAGAAAGTTATATTAATTTTATTAGATTGTTATTCAAGAACATTAGAAAATATTAATGTATTTTTATAGTTCTGTTTTTTAAGACTTTCTCTTTTATGTAAAAAGGGTCATTAACACTAAGAGAACAGTTCTGGTTTTTTGTGCATGTTATTAAACATGTCATAATATTTCAAGTGTATTACACAGAACATTGAAATGAAAGACCTCACCTTTAAAAGCTTTTCGTACCCACATCATTATGCATATCCAAATTTTTATACTCTTACTTGTAATAAATATAAATTGAAAATATTATTCTGGAAGCTGCACAGTTAAGAATAATGGAGTAGTTTACATAGCAATATACTGCTTGTCAGGAATAAGGATACCTGCAGTAGTCCCTGTGTGTTAGTGATAAAATAAAATAGGAATACTAATGTATACTTACGCTAAAATAAAATGTGCCACCAGACATTATGCATCACAGGAGATAAGCCTGTTTTCCACTCTTCCAGACTGCTGTTAACCTCATCTTACAGGACTAGCACATTTCTCCTCATCTTTCCTTGCATTTACAACAGAGGTCACACTCTATTACATTGTTCATTCAAGCAAGGGTGGTAGAAGTCAGAAGCGTATTCAGGGTTAGGAAGGGATCTAAACAGAGGTAAGTAGACATTATGATCAAAACATCGTGCTCAAGACACACATGTACCAGCCCATCACTCCTCTGTGTGAATAAAAGAACTGTAATTGGTAGCCCTTCATATAATGGACTGTTTTCATCCTGCCTTCAGTTGCAGAGACATTAATTTGCTAAAGCTGCAGTGATTCAACAGAGCTTTGCACTTAGGTGAGACTGAAGTACTCCAGAGGCTGTGATCCCCAGGAAGCATATTGCCTCCCTCCATTTTCCCTTCTTAGGCATGCAGAAGTCATAGGCATATTATTATCCCTTCATTCTCTCCCCACCACTCTCTTCTCATACTACCTTGAAGTCTGTTCCAGTCCTGTGATGCATTCTGCAGGTCTCTGTACAGGTCCATGTGTCATCACCAGGAGACACAATTGTCCTCTGACTTGGGAGAACTATGCTTAATAAACCCCTAAAAGATGCAGGTTTTTTGAAACTGTGCCCCAGGAATCTGTGAAGAGACCTGTGTGTAACTCAGTCCTCAGAAAGAAATGAAGCTGGTGGTTAAAGAGAAACATGGTTTTGGGAGACAACTCAGTTTTAGCAAGAACAGTCAGAATGGGACTGCAGTAACAAGTGGGAGCTGATACCTGATAGAAGACTGATTGTTTGTGCTTACTGTAGCCAAGGTCAAAACCACAACCTGATTCACCAAGGCAATAAGTGGAAAGCCTTTTTTTCCCTGGTTTGATGTATTTTGAATACAACAGAGGAGGCTTAAACCCTGGTTTGTTATGCAATTGAACCCTCGTTGAATGCAATTGCCTCCCTCCAGTAGTCCCTCCCTGCCCAGCCAGCCTGGAAGCACAGCACCCCACACTTGTGTAATGTTGTGGGGTGGGGGGCAGCCCAAACACCCTATGCAGCAGCTGAGATATCTTTCCCAGCTCCTTCAACCATGCAGGTGATATTTCAGCACAGCTGTGTGCATTTGGCTCTTTTCCTCCAGGTGAGCGGGTTTTTGTACATGATCAGGAGGTGACTTGACCTTTGATAAAGAAATCTGAGCATTGTGTTTGCCAGAGGGACACAGGGTGACACATATGGTATTTTTACTCTGTGCTATGTCTGGTTTCTTTTTGTCCACGTGTACATAAAAGAAGGGGAACTCATGCATTTGACGGATGTGCTTGATAATTCTTTTCAGTCAGAACACGCCAATGTAGATATGTATTTAAAACAAACAACACCTCCCTCCCTAGCCCCTACTGGTAAACACACCTCCATGTCTACATTGTTCCCATTGCCAAGCCCCAGTGCTTCCATGGTGCTGGCAGTCTGTGCAGGAGGAGGCATCACACCCCAGCTTTCTTTTGTCACAGGTTCATGGCTTGCAGATACTGCTGGCAGGTTCTCAGGGTTCAGATCAGCTTTTTTTTGTGCACTGGAAACAGCAGCAGCTGCTGGGTGCTGAGCATTGCTGATAAAACCATCAAACTTGCCAGCATTTTGGTAAACATTGCTCTTGGTGGTGACAATCAAATGCAGAGAGAGAAACCTGGTTTGCAGTTGCTATCCGTCCTTTCCAGCAGAGCACAGAAGGCAGGCCATGCAGAGGATTGGATAATAAAGGGGCTTTTGGGAAGCCCTGGTCAGGGAATGGACTACAGAGTGTATGAGCTCCAGGGTGGGCCACCAAGTCTCCTCTTGGCAGGAGTCAACATATCCGTGATGGACACCTTCATGTCTCAGCCACAATTGTGCCATGAACATCAAAGGGGAACTGAGGGCCAACAGAACCCACGTTTAAAAGAAGGCAGTAAAGAAAGTAAAGTGTTGGACACAAGGAAAAGAGAATAAGTAAGGCCTGGGAAAAAAAGGAATGTGTAGAGAAATGGAGATAAGAATCCAAGCAGCCATATCAACTTTTACTTCTATCCCCTTATTCATATGCTTTTCCTCTCTACCAGCCTTTTTTCCTCATTTTGACTCTTCAAAAAGAGCTTTAGCTAGGGTGTCACCAAACGAGATGAAAGAAACTCATCCAACACCAATTTGATGCAAATAAGTATACACTTCTTTTTTGGGGATGGTGGGGACTCCTCTGAAACATGTCCCACTCAACAAACAAAACCCACTTCTTTTATATACTTTTTCTGCTAAAACATTGTTACATAAGTTCTTATACTATAAGTATATACCATATATACTATGCCTGCTCTTAAATTTAATCTTTACACAGATTGATTCTAATGGTTAATAAGTTCATCAATATTCATACCCTAAAACACTCATTGGCTATTTCTACTGAGATCTACTGATTGAAATCCTTGATATGAAAATCAAGATGGGAAGGATTGGTTTTCCAAGCAGCATAACTGGTGAGCATGATAACTGGTGAAACTGTCTCCACTGTTTCTTGACTAAACATAAGGGTCCAGTAACTTCTTGGTGAGGTTTCTATGGTTACACATCACTCCAGGTATTTCTATACCTTATGCTTCACAGTTTTCTACTTATAATCACAGCTAACCCTTTAATATGATTTAATTGATTATTTGATCAAAATATTCACAAAAAAGGAATTAGGAAATCATGGTGAATCCATTAATGAAAGCTTCCAGGGGAAGGTTTTCCCTTTATGTTTTTCATATGTTTTGATATCACAAGAAAGCTTTCATCAGAAGATTAAAGTGTTAGTTTAATGACATAAGAAGGGACTCCTGTTGGAAAATAGAATTTGATAAGGACCTGATGCTCTAACAAGTCTGTGAGCTGCTGACAACAGTATTGCTTAAGGTGCTTCTATAAACCATGTGCTGTTCATGGCAGACATATTATTAGAAGATAAAATTCTCACTTGCTTGATGAACTGGACTAGAAGTCTATCTAAAAAGACAGGCTTCTAAGACTTTGCATTAAAAGTAAACTGCAATTTTCCACTCCTTGAGCCCACATGGAAAAAAAAAAAAGGAAAAGACAAAGTTTAGGATTTATTTCTTGTGCTCAGAGATTGTCCCTAAATGTAACACTTCCAGAGCTCTGCTCAAAAAGGCATATTGGGAAGCCTGACTTTGAGCCATTCATGAAACCCTGCACAAGTAGTGAAGTACCACAGCTTTTTTCCATAAAAAAATTACTAATGAGGATGAAGCTTCTACTGTGAGGGGCCCACAGGGCTTCTCTCTTGGCCCAAGTGAAGCACTTATCTACTCTTTCCTGTTGAGGACTCCTTTGTCAAGGAGTCTCATAGTTAGAAGCTCACCTGTGCAGTTCTTGCTTAGTTCTCCATGCATATACCACGCCCTGAGGCTGTAGCAAAGATCTGTACTCCTTATACAGGACAGGCAGCACAGGCAGGAGTATATAGCATTTGGCCCTTCACCTTGGGTTAGCTTCTTCTGCTGGCTGAGATGGATCACTAAGTGCCTGTGATCCATCCATATCCTGCTTACAACCTCTCAGCCTGTGCATACTTGGTGGTCCTCCATGCCTATGGTTCTCTTTTGCTTTTGCAATGAGTCTTGGAAATGCATTTGGGCAACATACCAAACCAGCTTTGCGTTGTGATATGAATGAGGATTTGACTGTTCATTGTATTAAAATTGCATCCATAGCATAAAGTCCAAGCTGCCAGGACAGACCACAGACAATGTGTTAAAAGTGATATATTTTTCCAGATGGAGGGAATGAATTTCTCATTATTTCAGGTTCCCCCAAGAAACAGGAAAGACAAATGTAATTTACAATAATAATAGGAATTTAATACAGGAGTAAGCAAAATGCTTATTTTTTTTTCTTTGAGGAGTCATTTCATCCTGGCAGAGGGCCTAAACTGGTATTCTGGGAGATCCTTTCCATGTCTATCATAAACAACATTAATCTATGTATGTCTGTGTCTTCTTGTGTGCTGCCAGCACACATGGGCTATGCACTTGAATATAGGGTTGTGTCTTGAACTAACTGCCTGTCTGTTATGGATGCCTCTGGAGAGAAATTTCTCCATTCAGAAGTATCCTTGTAGTACATTTATTTTTCTGTCCACCATGTTATTTAACAGACCTTTAACAATTGTAACTGCTTGATGCAGATTTACTGTTTGACTGGCCGTGATCTGGTCGTGACTAAGTGGTGATGACTAAGTGTCCATTTCCAAGGAAAATGCACAAATTCATTCCAAGAGACCTGAGGTTGTCGTTCTGAAAGTGGCACACATAAATCTGAAACATTTTGCTCCTTTCCCTGCAATGGCCCCTTAGATACCCTCCAACAACCTCTCATTCTCACAAGGGTGATTATCAGTGTACAAACAGGAGCTGCAGTTTCTGCACTTTACTGTGAAAATAAGTAATATTTTCTTTTTCTCTGAGCCTTGATAGCTATGGCAGATCAGGGTACCAACAAAATGCTATGGGAATTTTTCATCTCCTTATTAGTATATGTGTGTGGTACTGCAGTCAATCACAGCATTATCTTCATTTATTCCATCTTGGATTTACTTCCAGGGCACTTTCCAGCAGACAGGGAAGGCCTTGGTGATGAACTACTATTGCCATCCTCAGGGCAATAGCCTGGAAATGTCATCTACTCAAACAGAGACCCAACAAGTTTTGCTGGAGGGTTTTCTGCAATGTGGGAGTTTGCTTTGGTTTGGGTCCCAGTGTTTTGCTGCTTCTGTCTCTTTTTTGTTGTCCAGTGTGTGTGGCAAGGAAGCTGCTTGGTTTATCTAGAATAACCAGTAGTTTTCCCTAACATCCTCCATTAAGAGGTTTTTTTCTACTCAGGAGTCATCCTGAGTTAGTGGAGGGCATTTAGCTTTAATGTTTTTCAGGTCATGGACTCTGTTTATTTAGTAAAAGTGACTGCTTTCCACATCTGTTGAGTTACTTTGTGCAGCAGATGAAACACCTCTGAGTCATATGTACCTTTAAGATACAATATATTTAGACAGCATCTTTCAAACAAATCTTGGCATTCTCCTAGCAGTTCAGTCAGAGAGGAGCCAAAATTCTCAGTGTGCTTTGATATTTTTTGTGTTCTATTTGTCCTACACATAGCTGTTCCATAGCATGGTTTAGGCCTTAGGGCCAGGTGATCCATAGCTGAAAGAAAAGACATCCCTTTTAGCCTTCTGCCTGAGCCTCTGTGTGGCAAGACTAAATCCAGGTTACTTAATACTCTGCTGTGGGTGTGTAATTGTACCCACCTGTCCTCCAACTCATCCTGTGCCTGGCTGATGTTGTCCAAGCACCTTGTGAAAGTTTCTGCCTCTTCCTCTTACCTCACGACGAAACAGAGCAACAAGTCTTACATTTAGAACTTTCTACTTGGGGAGTTTCCTCCTTAGTCCCAGTGTTATTTCAAGTTGGTGCAAGTCATCATCATTTTTATTAAATCTAGAATAGAAATTGATTTACTGGCATAGTTATTTTTCTCTCCATGCTTTCCCACTCCTTTCTGCCTTCTTCTCTGTTTGCCATCCCACCCAATACATTTCTGACATGAAGTTGAGAGAGTCTTCTTTCACTACATATTCAACATTCTTCCATTAAACGCTTCCTGAAAGTAAGTTTTTGTTTCCTCTTAGCAGTTTCCTTAAGAGAGAGATAGGGTTGAGATGGATGTGCAAGTACCACCTAAGAGAGGAAATGAGAATTTTGTTTCATTTATCTCATTATGGTAGTGACAGCATTAGTCTTTGAGGAGTCACAATGGCACATAAGTGATTCAGTTCAGCCATGAGCATAGCCTGCTATACAGTAAAACTCCTAGGTTTACATCTCTGAGTCAATAATCAGCTGCAAGCCACCTGTTGTGTCTCAATTCTGAATGACATGTATCTGCACATTTGCTCTTTCTTCCCTTCCTCCCTCATGAGTACTGGAGAAGTACAAGCATGTATTAACAATGTCAGCTTCAGTTCAGTTTTTCAGCTGTCTCTGTCAAACATTTTGGAATTCGGGTTCATATTCTTTAAAAAAAAATTAGCAATTGCTGAAGCTCATCTATTTCTAATCAAGGAAGGATGGTGAGGTAACTCAGTGTTCTCATTTTATGAATTTCTCATAAACAAACACGAAAAAGAAAGATTTTGGTTTTGTTTTTAAATAAGCCAGATCCACTGACTCAAAGTCTTTAAGTACCCTTATATTTTAGAATATAGTGTACTGCCAGGAGAAAAAAACAATGAAGCACATCCCTGCCTCCAGGTAGTCTTTGCTTTTAATGATTCATCTACTTAAATGTCAAAGCAGATGCTTGAAATCAGACTCCACTTGAATGTGGAGGAGTGGCCTTCTTGTACCCATCACCAGTAGTGATTGGATTTGGTAGTTACAGTGTCTAAAATTTCACTTTTTTTCTTTTCTTTTATTTAGTCCTTTTATTTCTCTTAATGTGGAACTTAAGGTGCCTCACAGAGAAATATTCTTATCACAGAGAGCAAAGAAATCAGAAGTTTGTGCTGAATCCACACTTTTAGGAAAAGCTTGAAGTAAGATTATAAATAATCCTAAATAATACTGCACTTTTAAAAAATAAATCCTCCGATTTAAATTTAATTTTTTTTCTTGTTGAATGACCATAGGCACTTAGCACTTGGGACTCATATATGAGACATAAGACAAAGGTGTGAGATTGCAGTTAATTTTGTTCTTATTTATCAAGAACTGTTGTCTATAAATAACATTTTTTTCAGGTTTAGCTTTGTACTTATTGGAAAAAACTTATCTGAAATTCAGCAATAGCTTAAACATCATTATTGGCTGCTGACAGACACTTGCATTCATACAAACACAGAGCAGACTTGTTCCCTCAGGAGTGGATAGGAAGGAAATACACTTTTCTTCTCCCCTTGACCCATCTGTTAACAAGAAAGGTGTAGAAGAGAAGTAGGAGCTGTTTCCAGACCTAAATACCAGTGGTACCTAACTTAGCTATTGCACTGTTCAAAAACGCAGAGTGCCAAAGGGAGGCACTTAGCTGCCCTGTAGACTCACTGAAAACATTCTGGTACTTCTCAAGAGTGAGTCAAAGCATTCTCTCCACTCACTTAAGAAGGTGCCTCAGTATTTCATACTTCTACAGACTGCTTCACAACATCTTGACACTGAGCAACAAAAATAGCAAGAACCAAGAAGCAAGATAAACCAACTACTGAGCATGACTTAAAACAGGCCTTAACTGGACATGATTTGTGGGCATTGCTGACTACAGTGGAACCAATGAGACCTTTCAGAGGTTGTTAACAGAAGAGGCAAAGGAAGGTGCAATGATGCAGCTGTCTAAGAAGCAGAACTGTCCCCAATCCTGACTGAGTCCTGGGAAACCCCACTTGTGACCAGATGGATGTAACTCCATTCACCATCACTCTCTGGGCTCCAACATCCAGCCAGTTTTTTACTCAGCAAAGAGTGCACATGTCCAAGGCATGAGAAGCCAATTTCTCCAGGAGAATGCTACTAGAGACATTTTCAAAGGCTTTAATAAAGTCTAGGTAGACAAGATCCACAGCATTTCCCTCCTTCACTAGGCAGGTCATGCTGTCACAGAAGGAAGGAGATCAGATTGATTTGCTGCATAGGATGCATGAAAGTCCCACTCCATGCAAAAATATAATCTGTTCCCAGGGGCTGAGATTGCCACTCACAGTGTAAAGGCTAGAAACACAATATTCACTGGTTTGATGTCATAGCTATGAATTATGAATATTTCTTAGTCATCGCCTCCAGATTGGAATGCTAGTAAGGAAGTGCAATTTGTCCTATTCATTTACTGTGGGTGTTAATACAGAAAGGCCTTTAAACACATTTTTAGCTATCAATGCAGAGAAGATTTTCATCCATAAGCAGAAATCTTTTAAATTCCTTACTATGCTTTAAGCAGCTATTATGATGGTTTTAGTTTCTTTAAAAAAAACAATAATTCTGGCTGCTTGTGTTTAGGATGCCTCACTTTAAGTCTGGTTTTCTGAGCTCTTAGCATGGGCTGAAAGCCTTGGTAACTGCACTGTGCCTCAGAGGTAGCTTCAGAAAGTCTGAAGAATAATCTGTACACACATTTTTCTGGCCACATGGGTAACTACTGGACAGGTATTCATAGGCTCGGGGTATTAAGCAGCAAACCAAGCCTCTAAGCTTGGGGTGGGGGAGTTGTGTTTCTGGTTTTTTTTTTCCCATTGGCAGTGAAGTTTATTTGCATGCAGTTTTAACTAGCCTGTTCTCTACAGGCACATGCTATTCCAAATCCTGATGTACATGCACGTATATATGTATATGTGGATGTGGATACAGATAACACATGCAGGTGCTATCTGTGCAGCTTCCAGTAAGCTGTATCTGATTCTCTTTCCCTGAATAATAAGAGCTTCAGCAGGCCAGACCTCCTCTGCTGGGTGCCTGGTTCAGACCGTCTTTGCTGTGTATCTGTGGTTAAGTGGCCTGATGTTCCCTTTCTTCCTTCAAAATCCCTTCCCTTTGTACAAGTGCATATAGCTGACATCCAGCCCCTTCAATGACCTGATGTTTCAGCAGCTCTGGCAGCTCTGACAGCTGCACTTGAATCCATTTAGTCGATGAAAGCTGTAATTTATTCTGGCAGCATGCCAGCCAGGTCAGTCACACCCAGGAACTGCATGTCTGAACTTCGGATGAACCTTTCCCAAGAACATGATGGCTGATGGAGACAGTAATGGAAATTAATGTAAATGAACATCAATACAACCAGTTTTACAGGGCCTAATAGTCAGATCAGAGCTGATCACCCAGACAGTTGTTAAACACCTTAAAACACTTAGTTGAACAGTGAGCATATCAGCCCCTAATTCCAAGAGCATGGTTCAAAAATAGGGTTGGGAATTCAACTGTAGTAATGTAATTAATCTTGCACAAGACAAATGTCATCTGACAGAAGGTAACCCGAAGCCAGATCACTCAGCTAAACCAAAAAGCTGGCGCTTCTTGAAGAGAAATTGAAACAAATTAAGTGATTACTGCCAACTTACATTATAAAGGAGTACTGAAATTTGTGTTCCATAGCATAGCAAATTCAGAATGTAAGAACACAGGGTGACTAACAGGCCATATGTCCTGTCTATGAAGGTGACTAGCACAAGGCGCTTAGAGAAAGAACATAAGAAATAGAATAACTTGAAGTATGTAGTGATCCTTGCTAGTAAAGAGGGCTGAGGAAGTCTCCTAAGAAATACCTGAACCAGAGATTTCCTTTAAACAATTTCAGTTGAATAGCCATCTGTGAAACATTTGTGTTATAAACTTCATATGATTCTATTTTAAGCACTATTTACGTTTTGGACTCCTTAACTTTTTAAATCAAACATTTCTCAAGTTAACTATAGAGTACTACTTTCCATTTGTTTCAAGATAATTGCCTAAGAATTTCATGGAGTGCCTCTAATTCTGTATTAGGAAAAGCAGATTGTTTCCTAGGCATGTTCTCTATACAAGTGCTCAATGTTTCCAGTACTTCCAGGTGTTTGTCATAGAACATTTTGGTATTTCTCTCTAAGATATAATATCTTAATACATGTCTTCCTGTATGGTGGAATAGTGCTTTTGCTGTCCTTTGCTGCCCTTTCTGCTGTTCAGCTATACCCTATGTGAGATAAAAGACCACAAAAATACACAAAATTGAAGATAAGGGTGCTTTATTGTTTCAGAAAGAAGTATATTTTCACCTGTATTTTCAATTACTTTCCTTATAATTCAGAATACAAATTGCTTTTGAAGAATGTCTAAATATTAAGTTGAAGTTTTCAGAAGAAACCTCATTTTTACAATGACTGCTGACAATTCTTAGATTTATTTTTGAATAAAAATGCATCATTAGAATACACTATACACAATCAGAGTGATTTTTTTGTACCTATCATTTATCAACATAAAATTTAATCTAACATTTCTGAAAGTGATTGTAGTCATCTTAAATTCTGACTACCCTGAATAATTTTATAATTATTTGCACACTTTGGTACAACACTTTTGGGAATAATTTGTGAATATGTTGAACTGCTCAGATTCTATCACAGAGCCTTCTGAAATTATTCTTGTAACTGTGATATTAAAACTCATGGCCTCCTCTCTTTTATTTCTGATGTTTCAACCAGATTTTCCTCCTGAGGGATCTCTGATTTTGTACATTAGGCCAATTTCTTCGATGATTTTTTTCCTGTAGGATGAAAGCTTTTTAAAGACTCTAAGTATACCATGCTTACCAGACACTCATTACAACATCCTCATTGACTTCTCCAAAGAATTCAAGTAGATTTGTGACAGCTTACTTCTACCAACCAAATCAGTGCTAACTCTTCTCTAATTCTATTCTCTATCACTGTTTTGAGTTATTTGCTTAGTGCAATGGTCAATCTTATTGGTCTGTAGTTACCTGGAGCTACCTATAAAATTTGGTATCATACTTGCTGTCTTCCATTTCCCTGGTGTTTTATTATCTAAAGCAATAAGCTCATCTCTTAGAAGTGAAGTAAATCTGAAACTGTAGAACTCCTGGGAAAATTCCAGGAAATTCAGATATCAATTCAGAGTGGAGCAATCCTGGCCCACTACAAAACATGTATACCTTTATAGGAAACAAATTTTCACTTATGACCATACCGAGGGCCACGAGAAAATCTGAAATGTTGAAAGTCCTGATTAAATGTGTAGTTTCACCCCATGGTTTATTTTGCGTGCTTTCAATAAAATGGCACAAAAGGAAATTCAGTTTTAATCCATGTTCCTCTTAGTATTTTGTTCCTAAGTTCTTGTAAATCGACTGAGCCAGATATTTGAGAGTTAAACATTTCCATACTGAGCTAAATTCTAATTATCCCTTCTACTGTAAGTACTTCATTTATTTGAGGAGACAATGGTATGTAGCTTAGCAAAAGGGCAGCAAAATTATTGCAATATTAATAAAAATGCATCACAACAGTTGTGGAATAAACTATTAGGCTTTAAATCAGAGAAGTAATTATAGGCCTATTATCCAATATGGCTACATCTGCTCTGTGTATTTATACACACAATTGCTTTCACATATACACCAGGAGGATTAGAATGAAATAAAATCCATGAAAGAAACTATTTATCCAGGGAGCTGGAGTAAAAGTAAAGATTTCATTTCCATACCAAGAAAAATGGAGCCAAGCAGCTGTTCAGTTATTTTGGATTCTTGTTCTTGCTTGACAATGATTAAAGATATTAAGAGTACCAAAATGACATGTCAAGATAATAAACAAGGTTTTGTTGGTGATCAGCATCTGTCATCAGAACTCCTATTGCTCTCAGCAGTATTTCTCTACTTACAGAAATTGCTCCTTCCAATAAAGATTACATTTTATTTTCAGTTTCACAGGCTTTTTTTTTTTTCTTTTTCCCTGAATATTGAACTTTTGCATTGCAAAACTCTAGATATTGAAAGAGGGAAATGAGAAAAATGATTCGTAATAAGGGATCTTACAAACTGCCCATTTTGACTGAATGAAAATCCAAAGCCCATGTGTGCAAAGTGTTTATAGGTTTTCAGGAAATCACTACCAATACAGTTATAAAGCCCACGTTGGTCTGGCATCCAAGTTCCCACATTTCTGCCATGCTCATCTTCTCCAATATTCAACTACATTCTAACCTAATTCACAAATTATGTTTTCAAATACCACTCATTTACTGCTCGCATTGCACTTTGGATTGGGGTAGTTTCTGTGGGTACTGGAGGGTTCTTTAGCCACTCTAATCTGCTTTCAGAGAAAGTTTAAAACCCCCAAACTACAGTAATTTTTTGAGAAGTAAAATTTTTATATTGCAGCCGGGAATTGGGAGAGGGCAAAAGATGAAAAGCGCCTGTACACCCAGCGGCAGTTCCATAATCAGCCCCACTGCAGAGTTATCCAGCTTTTGCTTGCACCGCATTCACAGGACAGAGGCATTGCCACCCCATGCTTTAGGAAATAATCCAACATATTCATCCGGAATAACAAGCCACATGATCTCCTCAGGCAAAAAGAGCACTGAGAGGAGGAATGCCTCTGCTTATCACAGTCACCACAGGCATGCTGGCTCCTGATAGCACCATCTTATCACGTCCAGAGCAGCATCTCCCAGGCAATTTGCTCCTCTCTGTGCCCCGACAATCAAAGTAGCTTAGCTTTGAAAATAGTTTATAGGACAAAAGCAGGTGTCTTGGGATCCTGCCCTGGCAGAAAGCCATGCTATAATTGACACCGTAAGTCTGAAGACGAGAAGAATCCACTTGGTGTGAGCAACAGAAATGACATTGCAATAGGTGGTGGTGCAGAGGCTGTTCATTAGAGGGACCTGCACAGATGGAAGCATGTGGGAGGGAACAGGCATCAGGATGCAAAGGAGAGGGCATATACAGGCAGCTGGCCACTGAGACAATTTCCATTTCAGCATTGGACCCACACCAAGGCCAGCATCACTACCCTGGTTGGTACAGAGCAGCCCCCACTACTGTGACTCGCCCAGGTCATGGCCAGAATCCCCAGCTATCCAAAACACTGCAAAGAAAGCAGCTGTTTCAACTTGACTGTTGTTTCCTCCTTGAGCCTTATTTTAAAGCTGCCTTTTCATACACAGCCTCTGTAGTTTCCCTGAGCTACTTTTTCCATGCATCTTGTTGTACTTTTTTTATATATTCTTCTGCCTCTTCATCCAGACAAGAAAACAAAGATTAGAAAAAGGACAACAATTCAAGTAGGCATTGATGCAAGGACCAGCCTTTCAGGGTAAAAAAGGTATGAGAATATTGATACAGTTGAACAAAAAGACCCAAGGAAGCATGGAGGTGTCTGACTGCTGGACAGAACGGACAGAACATCTTATGCCTTGCTGCTTCCCTTGCTGGTGGAAACTTGCTATTTGTCTGCCAGGTTGCTCAGTGCTCTAGCTAGGAGGGCAGAAAAATATGACAGCTCAGTGATTTGCATCTTTTCTGTCAAATAAGGAAAGGAGTACAATTTGCTCATCTTTGGCCTTTGATGTGATTCTATTATATGGAGGAGAATTCAGAAGAGCCCTAAATCAATAGGGAGAAGGATAGATACTTTTAATTGCCATTGAGGCAGCTTAGCAATAGAAAAACATTTCATGGGTAAATTTGAAATTATTAAATCAATGTATACTATTTCAGTGTTGCCTATCCCATACTACAAACTTGACCACACTTTTGTAAGAGTTTTAAATTACTGCATATTGCTTCCCAACTGGAAAGAGATGTTGACAACATGGAAGACAGCTGAAAGGTCAGCTGAGATATGCTGACATGTTTACAGTCCATTATAGAGCATTAACTTAAAATGCACAGCTTGGATTTTCTCAGGACCATCATAGAACAAGGATGGGTATCTCTGCATTATTAGCAAGCCTTCAAATGCTTATCAAGATATACATGCTAAAAGATCTTCTTCTAAATCCTGAAAACTTGTATTAGCACTGAGTTCTTCAAGATGCAGAACCCCGAAATTCAGTGAAACATATGTCCCTAACTTGCTGCAAAACTCGGTCACTGGTTTCTGCTGTTGGGGACCAGGAGGCTGTGACAGTGTCTTTGTGAGCACTCACACAGCAGTTACCACAGTAGTCCTGTGGGATGCAGCAGGAACACCCAACACAGCCGTTTTCCCTATAATAAATCTCAGGATGTCATTGCTCTATCACTACAACTAATTCTAATTTGATGACCTAGCTGAAAGCCCTGAAAGCTCCTACAGATGTTGCCTTGTGTGCTACCAAAAGTGAATCCATTATCCTTTCTAATATATCTGTGCAGGAACATGGAAGATCCCTTTCAGTTATCTAAAACATTTGTAGTTTGAGTTTCTAGTGAGTGCTTTTGACAATTTGAAGTTTTTCTCTTTTGCTTAGTTTCTCTTAGCAATGAGTAATTCTCCTTCGCATGATAAACTCTATTGTCCCCTAAAATTAGTCCCCTGTGAAGAAACCACGTCAAAGCAGTGATCTAATGTCAAAAACACCTCTGGCTCTTGAAATCAGAGCAAACAAGAAAGAAGGAAAAGAAAAATTAAAAACACCTTCATTGGCAATTTGGAAGAGAATTTATTTCTTCCTACAGGGCATATGATGAGTAATTCCTTTGCAAATGCTAAATTCCCTCAGAAAGTGTTCTGGAGAAATATTGTTGAAGTCTCATGCTTTCAGTATTGCAGTCAATAAAATGAAACAGTCCTTTGATTAAAAATATGATTTAAGAAAAAAAAAGGTAGGTGGTAAAACAAGAAATAAATATTGAAAATTTTGGATTAGTGCTTATAAATCACCCATCTCTCCCCCTCAGTGGTTCCTAGCAAAGTTAAGCTGCAGACCTGGTTGACCTGGGCAGAAGTGCTGCCATGGTGCTCACAAGGCAGACACACTGCAGGTTTCCAGACAGGATCTGCTCAACACCAGAGGGAATTTTGTATCTCTTGGACTTTTAATTTCTTCTCTACATGAATAATATATATATATGTATATATATATATATATATATATGTATATATATACACCTTTTTTTTTTTTTTTTAATCATAGAAGGGATTAATTTTGACCACATTGACTGGCCTTTTGTTTGCCACAAACCAGACAACTTTCCTGGGTGTACTGTCAGTTCTGTAACTTTGACCTGAATGATAGCTTATCTTTCAGAGCTACAGATGGAGTCCTGTTTAAGAACAGACAGATTTAAGATCAGAACGATCTAAAGACATCCAGTGATGGGCATTCAATCCAAGCTCTGAGTAATTTCTTGATGTCAGTTCACTGCCTTGCTACAGAACTAGCCTGAGATAGAGAAAGCTTTGTTTTCTCTAGTAATTTTAAACAATCTTTTCATAGCTAAATAAGTAAGAGTCACTGCAAAGTTGAAATCTCAACTCATTTCGTTTTGCAGATTTTCTGAATGCTCTCCAGCTTCTCAACATTCCTTTTTATGCTTTGAATGAGTCTTAGTACAGCTGGAAATATCATCTACCTACTATCAGTCTTAGGCAGCCAGATTGCTTCTCAGCCATAGATCAAACTCCCACCATCACACTTAAGGCACTTATTCAAAGGATTATCTACGACACCATTTCTGAGTGTAGTTCGCTGAGACACAATAACAACTCACCGGTGCCCAAAAACTCATGCTCAAATGTATTTGAGGAGGGAGCTGCAAGGGTTAAGACACGTAAGAGGAGATAATAAGGAAGCATGTGGAAAAACACATTGGGAAAATGGCTAGAAATACCCTTGGAAAGAGGTGCTCCATGCCAGAGAAGGTACACCCAAGGGGACAGCAGCTGTGGGTGACCCATGCTGGGGTATGATCCCCTCTGAGGAATTGAGGCCTTGGGCTACTCATGCAAGGGCAAGAACCACCTTGAGGGACTGCATCTTGTAAAACAGCTTTTCCCCTAGCTTTTTGTGCAATTTGCTGTGTTTTTATCTTATTTTTTTACCTTACTATCTGAATCAATATCCAACAGTTATTGCTAAAAAGCAAGGAATTATATTAAATAAAATTCCTTAAGCAGTCACTCTTTGAGTATCACAACCTCTTCTGTACCACCAGCTGGAGCAATGCAGTTCTCCATGTTCTCTGGACTCTCATTTGGGGATTGCTGCTCCCACACCTACCCACATCCAGCCCAAGGGAACAACATTACAGAGGCTCCAGTTTCTCTGAAGAGGGTGACCAATCCACAGCCTCCAACACTCCAACTCACCAGGCTTTTGGGTATTTTAGAGGGGAATTATTATGTTCTTCTAAATGTATTTCAGTTTGCTATTACTCATAGGTAATTTTTCATTAAACGGCTCAAATTTATCACTGAACATAACAATCAAAGGGATTTGATTACCTCTGGCCTAGGAGAAATGATACAATTTTCCAAAAGGAGAGGGCTGTAAAGCACAGACAAAGCCAGGCACTTGGCAGTGTTACAGTGCTGTATTTTCCTGCCATCTTAGAGCACTGCTGTTCTCCTGGCACCTCTTGCTCTGACTCTGCTGAAGAAATCCTGCATCTCCGGGTATGAACTTGGTTCACAGCCACAGACCAGTGGAAAACCCAACAATGCTAAACATTTTCAGGTTTTTAGGGATGGAAGGAGGAAAAGTGGGTTCCTGTTTATCCTGGCTAATCCTGAGTGCTGACTAGGTCTCCCTGCCTCACCAGCTGCACTGAGGCACAGCTCAAGTGCTGCTGGTTCCATCAGGCTACATGTGGGTACATTCAAAAACAGACAGTAGGACAGCATGTGACAGCAAAACCTTGAAATGGAAAAAGGCCTTGATTAGAGCACTGTCATCTTGCTTCAGGAGTAAATTTTTCCTTCTCCTGTAGAGTAACATGGTTTTTCAGGTTCGCATTAACTAGTACTAATAAAAGTTAACAATAAGCAGGGATAATGTGATTTTTTTCCTTGAAGACCTACTAAATTAGATTTACCCTTAAAATAATTAATGAAAGGAAAATAATATTTATACATAGCAATGGAGAAATTTCAGAATAGAAAACATTTTATTTCTTAGGACAGCAAGCACAGAAACAGATAGAATCACAGAAGAAGGTAAATTGAATCCTTTAAATTCTTCCCATATGTCATGTATTCCAGGGCCTTGTCCTCTTAATGGCTCTCTTCTGACCTCTCTCCAGTTTGTTAATCTCTCTCTCTCTCGTAGGAGTAAATTTTAAATATTTATATGAAATTAAATATTAAAGCAATTAAATTTTAATTAAATATTAACGCAATTACATGAAACAACAAGAGAAAATTATGCCCTGGAGGCAGAACCCATAGGATGCAAATAGAAGTTCATGGCTGAGATGATTATCATCTGGAATCCTTAATGGTCACGGAAGACAAATAATCTGTTCTCAGAAGGTGTCTTAAAGTCAATACTAACATTAGGTTAGATGACTTTATGTCTTAGATCTCTTCACTGAACATAAAGCATCCAAGGATGACCGGCTCAGAGGGAAGCACTGCCACTGCAGATATCTGAGGGTAGATGATAGCAATCCTCCCCCTGGGGCTGTATTTCAGTCTGTGCTGGGAAGCAAACACAAGGCACAGTTTTGCACTGGAAGCTCTGCAGGCAGCAGCTCCACTATTCCAGGTATTAATCTTCGACCTCAAGATGCACAGAAACTGTGCTTTGCTTTTAGCAGGATGCAGAATGACAGGAACTTGGTCTCCTTGCAATAGATCAATGCACAACTAACTTTAAATAGCATATTTAAGTTTTCCTAGCAAACAATTGCCAGGAGAAATCATCCTTGTTTGTATTAAGGCGTTGCTAATGCCCTGACAGGTGGATTGCAAACACCCCATTCTCTTCAGGGAGACCCCTGAGGTTACTGAAGACAACTGGAGTGACCTAGCAGCATACAAAATCAGCACATGACGTTTTATGTGGATTAAGGCTTATATACTCATGCTGCTTGAATCCTCAGGCATTGTTCTGTACAGATACGATCACCTTCTATCATTGTATTAACACTTAATGCATTTAATTTTCTGTTATTTGAAATAAATGCCTTAAAGTGACTTTAAAAATTATCTTCATAGTTTCCTTTTTTTTTTTTTTAATAATATATATTTGCCACATCAATGACCTTACAAACACTGCCATGTAACTGCTCAGTAGGCTGCAGCAAGCAGCCGCTCTGCTCTCTCTGCTTGGCCTGATTACAGCAGCATTTTTCCCTGGAGGGCAATCTGTGACGTGTCTGAGCAAGCCAAGAACTAGCCAAGTGGGACAGCTGGAATCGGCTTCTGTGCAGCTGGTTCTTTGTACTTTCTGTCTTCACTGGGCAATAGCTTCCGAACAGCAGTGTCCACTGAGCCCCGTGGATTTACCCTGGCTTTTAAAGTCCATCTCCTGCAGGAGGTGCCTCTGGCTATCCAATGGCTCCTGGAAGTTCAGGTTATGTGTGCTGCAGAAAATACTTCCAAAGGTAGTGGAAGCTATAAATCACATCAAAGCAGTGGCAAAATAAGAACTCACATGCATGTGAATAAAGACTCCCTTAACTGGCTTGCATTTGATTGTCCCTGGCCAATTGATTGACCTCCCTGATAAACCGACATGGAATCACAGAATCATAGAATGGTTTGGGTCGGAAGGGACCTTAAATATCATCTATTCCAACCCCCTGCCAAGGGCGGAGATGCCTTCCACTATCCCAGCTTGCTCTGAACCCCATCCAGCCTGTTTGGACATTTCCAGGGATGGGGCAGTCAGAGCTGCTCTGGGCAATCTGTGCCAGTGCCTCACCACCCTCACAGTAAAAGTTTCCTCTACGGCAGTGGCTTAAGGGACACTGTAGGGTTTCACTGCCAGGGCTGGTCACACATCTTTAGCACCTGGCTCATTAAATCCTATAAGGAGCCCTCCTCCTCACCAGAACCAGGGTCATGGTTTCAGGTGCTGGAAGAAATCAATGCAATCTCTGGAAGCCTAGAAAAGCAAGTTTAAGTGGGGATATGAGCTAAATATATGCACAGAAAGACCATTGGTACCACGGGGGACAACATACACCTGAAGAAATTAAATTAGTAGAGGAAGAACTCGACATTCACCTGCTGTTTCAATTTCCTTGCCTGTTCTCCTATGAAACCACGCATTTCTCTCCACAGCCAGGAGTCCTTCCAGCAACAGGCTGACGTGCCTTCTGCAAAATGCTTTCTTCTTTGTGGCTATGACTGCTGGCTGAGAAGAGGTAGGGGGTGTCTAAATTGCTTACTTTGAACATTAGAGGAAGTCATAGCCATTGCAAGGATGTTTTGTCCCCCATTACATGATAGAGTGGGGGTAGGCAGAAAAATTGCAAGTAGGAAAGGTTTTACCGGCACGGAAAAGTCTGTCTTTCATCTGAAAGTGAAGACTCTTAGTAAGCGTTCAGACTGGATGGATTGTTTCCTTCTTCTTAATGTCCACCTGACTCATCCCTACAATACTGCAGAAGTCCTCCCAAATTTTTCTGAAAGGCTGGAAATGCCACAGCCAAACACCTATCTCTCATCTTCATGTTGTTTTGCACTACAGATGTTTCTGTGCAAATAACGGAAAATATTCTGTGTGAAAAACTTCAGGTCTATTGAAATGACTAGAGCTGTCATTTAGTGTCTTCTCCTTTTCATACTTTCTTGTGAGGTGTTCCCACCTTAGTTTTTAGACTACACAGGCTTCTGGTGTGACTTATGTACCAGCAGCACTTTCCACTGTGAACAGGAAACACTGCATATTTAAAAAACCTGCTACCGAAACAGATTAAAGGAAGAAATAACTTATTTTTGGTTGATGTTAAGGGGAAAATCAGTCGTGCTGGTTCCATTTTGAAAGAACACTTGGGTAAATTTTGACCTGTTTGTCATCTCAATTCTCATCTTTTCCATCCTAATAGAAATACTGATGTAATATCTCCTATCTGTCATATGATGTCATATCTCTAGCTTTGAACATTAAACTGAAGCAAGAATTTTACATCATTTGATCTTGAATGTTCTCTGAACTATACTCTCTTTTATAATGCTCTGCTTCATCTCACTGTAACAGTGAGCCTTGCTGAACTGCCCGGCTACTTCTGCCGCCACAAGTATTTCTCTGAGATTGCATCAAGATCTACTGGTAATGGTGGAAAAGAAAAAAGAGATCATCTACAAGCAGAAATAGAAATAGAAAATTAAATAGAAAACTGGCTAAAATTAGGCAGTCACCCATGCCAGGAAAAAAAGAAAAGGGTATTCTTGTGGGATGAGACACTTCTAATTTTGACTTGGTATTTGCCTTGGACTTTTGCCTTTCCACAGGCTAAACTTCTGTTTCAAGATTGCTGAGAAGGGGTATTTGTGTGCTGACTGGTGGTGACTGAAACACTGCTCTGAGTCCTTGCTCTAGTGGGACACACACTGCAGGCAGCATCCCTCCTCCCCAGCAGCATGAGGGGTGCTCTTGGCCGTGTCATGGCAGGATGTGCCAAGAGCTCAGGAATTACTGTCTCCCCTTCTCCCTACACTGAGCTTCTGAAGCCATGCTTCAGTCCAATCCAGCTAGGGCAGCTTGGGCTGTGGACCTGAGAGGGTGTGATGAAGGAGGAATAAATAGGGTATCCCTGAATGCAAGCCCCTGGCCAGACTGAGTATCATGCCCAGCATGACATCTCTTTCCAGGGCAGTGCTAACACACATGAACCTGTCCCAGCCGGGTCCACTGCAGTGCCATGATGCTGGAGCACAGAGATGCCCATGGCAGGCACACTGTGGAGTGGGATGCTGCTTTATAAACCCACTCCTTCTACCCCACTAAGCAACTAGACAGCTGCACTGTCCCCTGAAATTGTCTCCACTGATGGAGCTCACTGTCTAGATGGCTACATGATGCAATGATGCCTTTTGCATTCTTTGAAGATGTAGGTTTAATCAGGGAACTGCTTTAGCATACAAACATCAGCTACACAACTCCTGGCAAGAGTGCACTGCAGCGCAGGTAGGGGCCCCTATGGAGGAATTTCCATGTAATAGTGAAATTAATTTAAAGAGTCCAAAAAAGCAGCATTTTCTGCAACACAGAGGGGGAATGAAATACTACATTCCTTGAAGAACTGGTGTATCTTATCTTGCTCCCTCCTTTGAAAGTAGGAGAAAAATCAAAAAGCAGTCAACACAGCTGGGCTTTTCTTTTTGTTTACTTGGAAAACTTATTTTAACCATCAACTTTAGCAAATTTTGGCAGTTACAAACCTGTACACTTTTTTTTGTTGTTTTGTTTTTATAGCAAAAGAACACAAGACAATACTGCCAACAGCAATTATGAAGGAACAATTAGTTTTCAGATGAAGAACTATACCCACTCAAAGTGATAAACCTTCCCTTTTGCATAAGGTTGAATTTGTTGTCATTGGAAAAATGACATTTCTTAATACCTACTTGAAATGGAATAAAAATCATATCTCTAGGTTCTTTGTGCAAAACACATTCATTTAAAAAATTCAATTAAAAATCTTCTTAAAACCAGAAAGAAGTTAAACAAAAAGAACTCAACCCAAAGGAAAGTTACAGTACATTTTGAAATGATTAAAAAGTCTTCAGATCTAAAACGTTTTTGTTTTTTCTGTTATCTTAGAAGTTTAAACCAACTTTGATGACTCTTTAGAATTATATCAAACAAACAAACAAACAAACAAACAAAAGAAATTAAAGCAACCTGATTGGCATCAAATATCTACAAAAGCCTGGTAATTTGAAACCATTATATACATTATTTTATAAACTTCTTTTTAAACACCAAAACATACATCTTTACAAACCAGCCTGCTTGAGACAGGTAAAATTTACAAGACAATCTTTTCCAATACAGTGCTTTAAAGAGAACTGCTTTCACTCCTAAACATCTTTGTCATCTCCTGAAAAGCGGCAGTATGGGCTCATTGCATTGCTGATTAATAGTGTTTCAGGTATTCCTATGACAAAAGAATGCTACAGTTCTGAGGGCTCCAATCTCTTTCCATAACACAGTTCAAGTGCACTCTTAACACTGGTAAAGATTACTTATGGCCTTTGTGTAATACGACATATTTGCAATTATTGCTTTTCATTATTACATAAAGAAACAAATTTAATTTAATTTCCTCCCCATCCGCCCATCCCTTGGATGATGCAGCTAATTTACTAACTGAATGGCCCTTCTGATAATGGAGATGTTAAGTTCATGAACACAGGCTAAAAGCCATGAGTAATGGGCAATGGTCTACATTTCTAAGGCTCAAATCACAGTTTGGTGTATTGAGAGGAGCAGAGACGCAAACAGGCAAAAAAGCACAGTTTTTACCACATGGTAAACAATGGTAAACCATCAGGGAATGAAGCTGAAGATGCAACTCTCTTATTGGAAACCAATGAAATGCCCATAATTACTGAGTGAATAGCTCCAAACATTATCTACAAAGCACAGATGTACTTTCATACTGGTTCTGAAGAGCTGGCTTCCTCCATTATTAAGGATGCTTCCTTTCCAAATGAAGCTTAGCAGGACTGGTCCAGGGCACCTTCAACTCCCTCTCCCAGGACTGCAGTTATTGTTGACTGCTAGGATATACTTACTATAGCATCCATTTAGCTTTTTCAAGCAGGAGCTCGATGAGGAGTAAAGTGTGTTCTTAGCCATTTGTCCTGTTCAGCCCATGTTTTTCTTTATGATGGAATTTATAGGAGACGAGCAACAACTTTTATGTCATATTCTCAAAATGTCTCTGCCTGGCTCACAGAAGACAACAGGCTACTGCCTCCCCACTGATCAGCATTTTATGACATGCTTTTATTCACTGTGCTGCAGCCACACGGAGTTTATGACTACTTCAGACTACACTAGAGAATTTAGAGAACAGGAGAAAAAATTCCAAAGACCAAAATTTAAGCTCTTTGTGGGACATGCAGAGGTGGAGACCCTGCTTGACAGATGGAGCACACAACTTTCAGGTTTGGGAAAACAGTGGCAGTGAGAAGCCCTTCACTCCTTCCAGCCTTTTATTGGAATTACATGTTAAAAGAAACCCATGGGATAGCTCAGGATCAAAGATGTCACTGAGCTTAAGGGAAACAGGATATCATGGTTCTGTAGTGAATCTCTGCATTCCAAAGTCCTCCTGGTTGCCTTCATATGCTGTATCCTATAGGAGGGTCCTAGAGGAAGACAACTTTATGGTTGGGGTTGTCTAGTGGCGTTGTCCATTTTCTCCCATGGGAGGGAAGTGATTCTACAGCTCCATGGTGTCACATTTGGCCCTTTATTCCACTTTAAGATACAGGTCAAGGACAACAATTACTTCCACCGTCTATAGTTTTGGGGGGGTTACCTTTTTGGGTTTTTTTAATGTTTATAATACAAAGGCAAAGTAATTAACACACTTAAGAATGGTACATAAGCCTAATTCTTCCTTTTGCACAAGGCCACCGAATGTGGTATTGGCAGAATAAATCACGTTGTAGTCACTGTAAGGCTCTTTCCATTGCCAGCGTTATTAAAAAGGCTAGCACAGTGCATGATATTCTCAACTTGATCAAAATGCAGAGAACAAGCACCCTTTTACTTAGACTCATACACCCCTGGCAAAGTTCGTGATTTCTGATATAAATGCCTGTTTGCATTTTAACAAGTTGCTTTTTATCTTGCTGCTTCTTTCCAAAAAGCAAAACTTTCCTGATCTTAAGTTATAAGCCAGTGATACTAAAAAATACTTCATTAACCCTATGAAATCATCTGTTACAGATGATTCTGACAGAAAATATCACATAGTGGAGCCATCTACAGGGATGTAGTTTGAAATACAGACACACAGGATAATCAGAAATGCACAGGGTAGCTCTTGCAGAACCAGAGACCTGACAGCAGCAGTGATACAAAAATCATCACATGGCAGAAAAAGGAAATATATATTGGAAGTGCTAATATGAATGGTAATTCTTACATTATGTTATGAATGTGTTCTTATGTTCCAGATTAGAAGATTTTGACTTGTTCATGTGGAGTAGTAATTAAAAAGAAAATAGAATGTCTTGGTTTAATAAGAGATGTTAATATGAAAATCTTATTCCCTAAGATGTATTTCACCTTTAGATTTGCATTTGGGTCTTATTATCAAAAAGAGCCTAAGCAAAACCAGAACGGCCACAGAAGTACCAATATTCACAGAGGAGTATCTGAAGATGGATTTGGAGGGGAGGAGATACTGAGGTATAGAAATCATGAATAGGACAGAGAAGGCTGAACAGGTGATCCTTGGCACCTTCCCAACAGCACTTTAATAAGTAGGCGTTCAGTGAAATGAAATGGCAACAACATCAAACAGAAAAAGTACTATACATTGTATTTATGCATATTTTACTATTAAAACTCACTACCAACAATGTATTACTGAGGCAACAAGCTTGGTAAGAAACATTTTTTTTTTATGGCAATCACTAAGCTCCCATCGTGCTGTCCCTTGTGACACTTTTGATATGTCCCAGTGAAGGTTTGATATTGGTGTCTCAGACTTACACAAGAACCTTCACTACAGAAGACAGGTGACAAGTACACCTAATAACTAGCTGGGGGCTTGAACAGAATTAGCTGCATAATGGATAAAAAAGTCTCAAATCAAAACTGAGTGGGAGCAAACCTCATGTAAACTGCAGCCCGATGCTAAGAGAGCATCACATTCTCAGAAGGTCATACAAGCCTTAAAAGTGCAGCTGAATTTGCAGAATTGCTTTGCCAACTCTGATGCTCCCAACTCTTGAAGAGACATCAATCTAATTGCATTTCCTTTCCTGTAACACAGACTTCACAAACAATACGAGTTATCCTCTATCCGTGCCTCTAGGCTTGCCAAACCATTTTATGGCTTTCTGGCAAATCCATCAATTCCTTGCAATCACAATACAAATTTCCATATTTTTTTCTTCTTAAAAACACAGGAATAATATCAGGGGAAAGGGTTTGAAACGCACCATGAGCACATTGAGAATATATCACTTTTACAGAAGCATGTTTACTTTGAGAAGACCAAGTGACATTCATAAATTCAATGGACAGGACCTATTTGCAGACAAGTACTTGGTAATACTTTTATGTGCAGTACATTTGTTCCACAAGTTCACTCATTCTATTCATATACCTGCATAATGAGGTGTTTTCTACTGAAGAATTGCTGCATCATCCCAAAGAAAACTTTTCATAGCTATATGAGCTAATGGAGGGAAGCAGCAACACACTGTACCTACTTCAAGAATTCTTAAAATCCTGTTTTATTAAAAGTGTTACAAGCTGCAATTATTTAAATTACATTCTACTAGTAATTTCTTTGTGTTGGGGAAAATTTCTAAACAAACCCTTCCTGTATGTCAAGAAATGGCCCACAATTTAATTTTGTGTGAAACTCATGGCAGTCAAGAACATGGCCTGGCATACAACTGCTGAAATGATCCAGTTAAGGTGATTCACCCCTGCTAATGAATCTGTTCATTTATCACAATGATTCAGGTATACAACAGCTTTTCAGAATGATAGAATTATGCCATGGAAGAAATGGATGAAAATCCAACAGTAATGCAGGCTTGTAGACTCACATTCATGGGTAAGGTACACAGACACTGTAAAATGCAGTGGTAAAAACATTTTCAGAGCACCAAGCAACAAGTGTGTATACTCTGCTTTAATACATTGAGTAAAAATCCCATATTTCCAGATTGCACTTGACTGCTCTGACCAAATCAATGAGAAAGACCATTAATCAGGCTGAGGGAAGCATGAAAGCACACAGATGCCATGATTTTCTTGATTGCACAACAATATTCTGAATTCTGCAAACAACCTTTGGATGTTCTCAAATCCTACAAAATCATGCACCCAGTGGAAAATCTAGTGAAAGATCTTAGGCCACAGTCCATTCATGCAGCTCCACCGACTGAGTCAGTCTATAGCAGCTGAGAACTCATCCTGTGAACTCTAGGGATGGACATTTGCCAAAAGATGTTAAATTAATGATGTGAGGTTACAGCAGCCTTATACGTAACTTAATTGCAACTAATTTTACTGCAGTAACTGCAGCATGAGGACTGCTGTCAAAGAGCTGTTTGCCCAAGCATGAAATTTCCAACAAATGATCGGCTGTGTAGGGTACCCCATGTTTTCAGATCCATGTTCACATTGATGTTAAGACAGGCTGTGCATACACAGCTAGGGCAAAACCAGGCCACTCTGGAGCCAAACTCTGGCATTTCGGGAAGTCCTCATGGGCAAAGTCCTCATGCACAAGCACCTGACATCAGGTTTTAAAAATAACAAACAAAGTAAGCCAATTTGGAGTAAATCTAAACTGTATGTGTGTATGTGTGTTACTCTACACAAAGTAGAATGAAATCCTATGTAATAAACAAAAGTATAGATAAATATTTAAGGACAAATAACTGGTCACTTGTCTTTGATAGTCAATTCATAAATGTTGCTTTTTTTAGCCAGCTCATATGTTGTATGCAGCAGCCCCAGCAATCAATTGCTTTCACTCTTTGCTGACATAAAATTTCATGCATCAGTGCATCCTACAATGATGCATACCCGTGCCTTAATACTGTGGGGAGATCATAACACTGTAACACTTTTAATAACACAATGCCAAAAAAAACCCCAAAACAATCCAACTTTGTGAGAGAGAAAGAAATTATTTAGCAGTTATTTTTCCCCTGCCTCAAAAGCTGAGTTTTATTCTTGATAATAAATAGAAGGTACACACTCTCCAGATTGTCTGTAACAATTTTGTGATGTACAATACTTAACACAATTGGTCTCTTCGTGTCTGCACATACAGTATCATTTCTGAACAAGTTAATAATGGGTTATACTGTACTTTTCTTTGCCCAATATACATATAGACACACCTTTAGCAAAATTTCTTCTCAATATTTATACTATTAATTGGACCAAATGACAAAATAAAAAAAAAAAAAAAGAAGAGGAGGAGGAAGAAGAAAGGAGCTTCCTTTACACTTGTGTCTGCTGCTGAGTCTCCACAAATGGAATGTGAACATTTTCTAGGCTGAGTTCCTCCACGCTTTCAAAGTCACTCATGGCTACTTCGGAGTCATCAAAGCCGCAGCTGGCTGAGACGTCAGAGGAGGAGGCGTTGAGAGAGTTGTGCAAGGATAAGGGCATCTTACCTGCACTAACATTTTCTGTGTTCTGGCTTGGGCCAGCAGCAAAAGTACTAAATTCGTTCCCAGTTTGAGATCCTGTGGTGTCCGTCTCATTGGGGAACTGGTGGGGAGGGAGATATTGGCTCGGGTGGAAGTGTGGCCGTCTCCTGCAGTCAGGGCTGAGAGTACTTGCCATGGAGACTGGCTGCGAGGGTGGGAGGGCTTCATACTGGTCAGGGTAATCCTCTGGGAGAGGAGGTGGTAACTGGTCCTGGCTCAAAAACTCCTCTTCGTGAGGGGGAGGGTAGTCGCTGTCGATGTCGTAGCCACCAAGGTAGTAATCTGTTTCCAGCTCTCTGGTACTGCCGTGATGAGCCGAGCCTCCTTCAGCCGTCTCAAAATTGGGCACCTCCTCAATGTCGGACAAGCGAGCACTGGGCATCCAGTCAGAGGTATCCCAATGATACGCTGCAGCAGGGAGAGAACCACAGTGCTCTGTTAGGATGAGACCACAGAGGAGAGTAGAGTGTCCTGCATGCCCCTGCCTGAGTCCTTACAGAACATTCAAATCACAGCATGCGCCACAGGCCACGGATACAGGTCAGTCATGCTCTGACCAAAGGGGTAGAGGAGGACAATAACTTGCATTATGATGCTAATGCAAACAAGCAAAGAAACAAAACACCCCCACTCTCAGACATTTTGCTTTTTAAGATGCTACTGAGTTGTATTAGAAACTATGAATCCAAGAAATCAAGATGTCTGAATTACTGCTTTTCACAGTTATTTGAAAAAAGAAATCTTTAAATGCAGTCAGCATGCTTATGGAATCTTATCTCCCCTTCCACCTCCAATGACTTCAAAAAAGAAAGTGTGCAAGCAAATAATTCGATTGACTGAAAACTGAATTTTGAAACAAAAAAAGTGGCTGACCATTCTCATGCATCTTTTGAACCCAACAGAATTCAAACAAAAGAGTACACATGAAGCAGTTCAAGAAAAAAAACCAAATAGATCAAGTCAGTGCTCTGCCCACCCCGGCCCACAGGCAGAAGGTGTCCCAGAAAAATCACCTCTGTTGTAGTTCTGTCCTTGATCCATAACAGACACTGTCAGATATAAAGTGAAAAGCAAAAACTGGTAACTCGGAGCTTGTCACCAGCATTGTAGTAAATGTGAAAATACAAAACTCAGCATGCATATTTTTAAAGTACAGCTGCCATGGTGTCATTTTAGTAGGATTTTTAATTATTCTTTATTTTAACGTACGAGATAAGCTTGTCTGTCAAATGCAGACACATATAAAGAAATGTTTATGTTGTGTATTATATTCCTTTTCTATCATATCTTAATTATTTACCCTCACTGAACAGATATAGAATTACACTGGAGCTGTAATTCTTAAAATAAAAAAGGGCTATCCACCATCGACACGGCTTATAATCGCAAAGTACATTTTCCTCTAACTTGTTCACTTTGAAACAGAAAAATAAGAATCTACCATTCTCAGGGCCGGTTCAAACAAATCTGGGCCCACCTGGGCTCAGATACCATGGTGATGGGCACGGTATAAGAACCTGAATAGAATAGAATACAAAGCCATTTAATGGGGCTATCAGCTACAATGCTCCGCAACCCCACACCCACCTCCCACCTGCACTGCCATGCTAGCTGGTGGGGAGGGAGGCATTCCAGTATGGAGAGGGTGCAGGGGTGGGGGAGAGAGCAAGGAAGGAGGTTTTATGTGAGACAAGAGCAGGGAATAAGCTGCAGCATTTTCTAGATGGATATGCTCTTGTTCAGCTGCATGTTACTGGGCTTCATGCAAGAAGTCATCGGGCAAAGTCTCTGGATGACATTGCTGGAGGAGGTCTGGCAGGAGAAACAGACATTTATGGCATCACAGCTCGTGACCTCTATGGCTCAGACACAGGCGAGGGCAGAAAAGATTTCTCCAGCCCTTCACCTACTAAGACCACACTTGCCCTTGCTCATCACCACATAGTGCATGCCGGTGATGGTGATTTCTCCCTTAGCTCGACAGCAGGCAGGAGCTCTCCACCTGCTCTGCCATGTCCTGGAGTGAGGAGGGCTGGGGATACTGCAGGTTTAGCAACAGTGTCTGAACCGGCCCTAACCTCTCTTCTGCATTTCTCTCTTCTTTGTACAGTGGATTTTGCTGTATTTGGGTCAGTGTGATGGCACTGCACCTGAGATGTGTGAGGTCTCCCTGCTTTGTGGATCAGGATCCAGGAGAACCTCACTAATTCAGCAACTTGCACAACCCCAGGCAGGGCCCTGGGGCAGGAACCCCATCCTCCCACGACTCTGTGGCAGGGATTCTGCCCAGAGCTCCAGTGTGGCTAATTATTCACCACGTCCACCAGAGCTCTGCTGCAGAGCAGGCAAGAATCTTAAGTTTCATACTGGGAAGTGGGCAAAGTCTTTTCAGTGATAATCTCTTGAGTCTGCAGTCAGACAGGCTTTTTCTGACCTGTACAGGATGATAATGAGCCAGTGTTTTTGCTTAAGCTTTCCCTTAGGAAGGCAAGGTCATTTGCAGTGCCTGTGGTTTCTTTTCAAGGTTATTTTTTTTTTTTTTGAATGGGACTTTCTTTTGACTTAACCTTACCTTAGCTAGTTAATTTTTTTTAATAGTGAGAAGAATGGCACACTTCAGGAAATCAATAAATGTACTATGAACAAATACTCAAGTGGCATCACTAGCTAGGAATAAAATTACTGTGACACTGGCTCAAGAAAAAAGTCAGTAGTTTCACAAAAATAATTTACTTAATTATCTCTATGTATTATGCAGACTAGATTAGCTGAAGTATGCAAAATCTGTCTTAAATTTGTTAAGGACAGATGAAATTTTTGACTTGTGGGTAACCTGAGTTGATGTTGACATTTGCCCAAGGGTAGGAAAAATGTTGTAAAATAAATAAAAGTAATGTGTATCTATGATAACAAGACATTTCTTCAGTGCTTTATGGAGAAAACAAAATAGTGATATCCCGCATTACAGGGTCACTTATAACATGATATGCCTGAGGTTACCCAGGAGGTCAGTGGAAGAGGTGAGTGCTGGAGAACATTGCCATGCTCTGCTGAATGGGGTCACCAACACCACGGGAGAGCCACGGCATCCGTGGAGCTGTGCCCACACATCTGCTGTCTGGCAGGGTTTCCTGGGAGAAACCAGCCACCAGCCAGCCACCACTGTGCTCCTCTCCATGTGACACCACTGGAGTACATAACCCAGCTCTGCTGCAGCATGGCATACTTTACAGACTTCCTGTGCCATCTTCTGTTTCCCACTCTCTGCAGCCAGGATAATCTCAATGATATGGCTCCATTATCAGTCTATTATTTTCTCTGGCAGGGAGAAATGAGGGCTTGACACCTTTTCTACCACCTCCAGTTACCCACAGATATTTTGTGGTAACAAATTCCTCTGGCATTTTCATGTTTGCTGGTGAACATGCTGATCTGCAAAACCCAATCCTTGCCACAAGATTGCTGGTCAGTGTAAATTAGTGAGGTTCTGCTGGAATGTTTCACAATGAAAATAGGAAGCATTGTTGTATAATAAGAAAGAAAAAAATTTAAATACCTTCATTTTCTATAGTGTCAACTACATTGTTGACAAGCTGTATGACAGTCACTATGGAAGCTTGCAGGGGAGGGAAAGTAGAAAATAAAGGGAGGGGAAGGACAGCTTCAGGTTAGTATTTAAAACACACATCATATGTTACCACAATAAATTCTCTCAAAAGACAGAACTGACATTAAAAAAAAAAAAAAAAAAAAAAAGCTGCTGACCAATGCATGATTTATGCAGTGGGTTGCAGGACATTTCATTTGAGATAATCCCATATATCTTGAGAGTGGTGATAAATTCCAAACCAGCATTTCCAGAAAGGCATATGGGATGATGTGTATCACCTCATAAATTCAAGCAGACTGGTCAGCTGATTCAATTAAACAAAGCAGTATCTTGTCTACCTGACACTAATTTCTAATTCATTCTTGCTTAGAGGTCTCTAGAGATGGTGCCATGTGCTCCAAGGATCATTATCTTTTAGACCATCACACCATCAGAAACGGTGTTAAGCTCAATCTATTTCCTAAGAGGAATGTTTTACTTATTTACTGTCTGTGCCATGCCATGCAATACCTCAGGGAGGTTAAGCAGCACAGCTATAATTAGGAGGACATATCCATGGAGATGAGGTTCGAATTTTGACCCGTGTTTGACAGAATAGTTTCACAAATGCTTTTTGCATTCTCTGCAGGTGTTCCAACAAAACATACTTTTCCCTTGAAATAATTAATATAGACTGTGCAGCTGTTTAATGTGGAGGCCTATAATGTGTGGTCTTCTAGATGATTTTGCACCACCTAACAGAGCTGCCTCTGAGAACATGAGATAAACCCCATCAAAACTGAAGAGAAAGCTCTGGATGAGTGGGCACTGGATCCTTTCCTTATCCTTTGCCTTTAGTTATGAGAAAACCAAGTGCTTGGAGCAGGCTGAGAAGGGGAACAGAAATGTGGGGCAAAACACACTCTTTTGTTGCACACAGCCAACGGACTTAGAAGTCACATGAAATGTGTTAACACTGTGGACATACGTTGAATATTTTCACACCTTTACTAAAATCTGGGCATAGGATCAGGTATATAATCCAATTTCCTCAGTTCTAGTGAGGGCTTAGCAAAAAGAGCCGTGATAAACCAAAGGACTCCTGTTCTGTGTCTATGATCAGTATATTTATGCCATCAACAGCCATGGTAATTATACATAGGAGACTTGTACTGGCTAATGCAAAATAAACATTATAGAAAAATAAGGGTCTCCATGCAATTAGTACTGCATGGAGGGCATCTGTAAACTATTAGAGGAAAAAAATCTGAGAGTGAAAACCAGGTCAGAAACCAGGGCCAGCCCAGTTTTCTTTGCAACTAAGGGCTGGCTCTGGTGGGAGCTGTGCAGAGCATGCTCACAGAAAGGAGGGAATGCCACTCCACACAGCTCAGTGCAAGTCAATGCTCAAATACAGCATTTCTCAGGTTTAGGACTACAAAAATTACTGCTAACTACCCACAGAAAGACTAGGGAAGCTAAGCAATTTAAATGCAGAAGAAATGAGGTGAGAGAAAAAAGTAGCTTCAAAATCTCACCCCGTGTGAGTTTTCATGGTAAGACAAGCCCTTGACACAGCACCAGAAGGCTCCAAGAGCCCTAGAGAAAGGAGTAGAGGCTGCCTTCACCTTCAGTGGGATTCATCCCAGTGCTCCACTGCCTCAAGACAGGCTTCCCCAGACAGAAGCTGCTACCCAGTTTCACAAGTCAGTGTCAGCACAGCCATTTGTACATTTGTGTGACACAAGCCTGTCCCCTCTGCTAGCCTGAGAGCCCAGCAGCATTGCTCTTGGCTTTGGAGAAAGGGGTTTGGAGAAGGAGCCACTGTCCTGTCTCATCAAAGAGCACGGATGCTGAACTGCATTTGTTGTGGTTTCACTGACAACCTTCTAACCTTTGCAGGTATGTGAAGTACAAAGAATTAAAATGACAAGAAGAGCAAGGATTTATGGCTTCAGGAGGCATATCCTTTAGCCCTAAAGTACAGGCATGTGAGTATGTATATGCTTACTTATGCTTGGCTTTGCCCTTTAGGCTCTTTCACTGCGAACCTTCCCTGCTGCTTCAAGCAAACCAGAGCATGTGGTCTTGCATCGATCTCTGCAAATTACTCAGATGATTTAAGTTTCTTCCCTTGTTCTCCCTGAAGATATGGATTTGTTTGAACCCTGAACTAGAAATGTTATCTCTAAAGGCCATATTTTAAATGCAGCTTTCACAAAAAATGAGTGGGCACAGAAGGTCCAATCCAGCTTCTGTGGGCACTGTGTCAATGGTTTCAGTGCAGACAGGATCAGGAGATTGAAATGTCTAATTAGAATTTGGGAGATATAAAAAGTAACATTGTACAATAAATGACCACTTGAATAATTACTCCAAAGGTAACTATAATATAAATATATATAATTAAATAATACTTATTCTAAAGAAAGGCCAAAGGTTTTTTTTGGTGCAGGGGCAGGAAAGTATTGAGAAGCCTGACAAAAATAATTGCAATGCTGCAGCCACAGCAGACCAAAAGGAACAGCAAGTGTACTTGGCTATCAGTGCTTTTTCCAGCATTTCAGAGTTCCTAGAGAACAGCTGCATGACATGGCTGAGGAACTGAGTCTACACACAGTTCATTAACTGGTGGCTTAGAAAACCAAGTACTATTTCTTTGTGCTAGTCTTTTTCTGCATGTCTGAATAAAGCTTCCCTGACATCCCCCATCCCTCTCCAGCAGAAACATCTTGACTTTTCTCGGGCCCACTGCTCAACATACGTGGGCTGCAGGAACAAAGGTTTGCTCTGACTTTGTGGCCTCTTTGTGGGCTGTGTACAGCTCTGCCCATGTCACCCCCTGAGATGAGGATGCAGGACATGAGAGGCAGGCACTGAGTATGCACTGAACAAGGATTTAATGGTGCTCTATTGTTTGCTGAGCTGTGATTGCCAGGGAGAAGCCAAGATGCTGGGGACTGGCTCATCTGCTCATTGTTGAGGCTGAGCACCAGCAGAGTTCTGTTCAGACCATGAATGAGACTTGGAAAATAGCACAGAAATCCCCTTTATTTGATTGGTGAAACATGAAAGTCATGCTCTTCCAGCAAGGAAAATGATATAAATTCTATAGTTTCACTTGCAAGCTATTAGTCAACTTGCATCTTGGCAATGTGACTCTGCTCTATCATACCTCTAATTTGCTGTAAAGTTTGGTCCTGATACAACAGCCGCAAGCACCAAGATTTTTATTACATTCCTATAATTTATTAAGTGGAACACGAAATGAGGGTTTGAACCCACTACTTTCTTGCTTTAGGCATCGTTAAAAGGTTTTGAGATGTCACATGAATGTTTTAATAATATTAGAAAGAGAGATAAATAGCTTTTCCCCAGCATAATAAAGATGAAATCACTTCTTACCATTATCATCTCCAGAGTCAGATTGGAAGGAGCTGAGGGACTGTACTTCAGAGTTGCTGCCTTTATTACTTCCTGAAAAACAGGTGACTTCTTCAGCGTCATCAACCCCTTTACCTTCATTGACAGCAAAGACAAAGCAAAATGGTACTCTCTAGGTATGCACATTTATCTGTTTATACCATGGATACAATTAAATCCCACCTTCTGTTATTTGAATCAGAATAAAGTTATTTCCTTCACACAGAAGACATGACCTATTCAAGGAGGCAGTTGGTAAAGATACCTAGACTTTTGAAGAGCTTGAAACCCAAAGAGTCTTTCAAGTGGCTGACAACACTGTAATCAAGGAAGAAACATCACTATTCAATATTGTCTTTTTAGATGACATATAGTCTCAAAAGCAATGAAAGTGATGACTTAAGGAATGTGGTGGTATAAACAGCTTATACAAGAGATTATAGTTACATTTATCTTTACTGTTCATTTCCTAATTTGAGAGCCTCATTAAAGGCTCATTCAATGCTCACTAAAGTTACTGTGCATCTTGTTATTCATATCAGTGGCCCTTGGATCAGATTTTAATAGCTCCATCACTGACATATAATAGATTATGCTTCAATTTACATTGCTTTTCATCAGGGACATTCAGTCTTCACAGCTCTACTGTTTAGAAATGTAACTGCAACCTACGGTATAAATTCTCCTGTAATTAAGCACATATAAATAAACACATTCAACTACACATTATATGGGCAATAATCAGGAACACAAAAACTTATCCTCCATTATAAGCACTGAGATACCTGAGCCAATTACAAATGAAGAAACTCAGGTGCTATCACAGTGAAAGTACAATGCTCACAGCTGTAGGTATTTCTACCCAGCATGAGACACCTCCACATGGTAAGAGCTGATTTGCTCCTGCTGAGCAGCAGGGTATGGAGCTGATGGAGTGAGTGCTACAGTGACAAAGCTGCACTGCTTCCCTCTCTGTGACAGCTGAGGTCTGTCTCCCTGGTATGGCCTCATAGTGTGGAGATATTCATACCTGTATCAGCAGTGCCTGTGGCACAAACACCCAGGATAATATAGAACAGAGCATATGTGGGGGCTGGTGTGATGATGCTTTCAATCAGCATAACTGTATTTAAAGGTTTAAAAGGTCAGACACAATACAACCCTGAAATACAGCCCAAATAAATGAAAATTAATTCAATTTTTCATTACATGACCTTAGCCAGTGTGCTGCCTTGGATGAAAATGCGTGAATTAGGGCACAGGTATAGAACCATAAACTCTGTAAGGCTGGAAAAGACCTCCAAGATCATCAAGCCCAACCTTTGACTGAACATCACTATGGCAACCAAACCATAGCATTAAGTGCCACGCCCAATCATTTCTTGAACACTTCCAGGGATGGTGACTTTGTGACTTCACCACTTCCCTGGTACCTCGTTCCAAGGCTTAACCACTCTTTCAGAGCAGAAATTCTTCATGATGTCCATCCTGAACCTCCCCAGGCACAGCATGATGCTGTTCTCTTGACCTACTGCCGGATTCCTCTCTCTATTCCTCAGTTCCTACTGTTTTCAGCTACAGGACTGGATTGTGCAGTTTTACTTGACAATTTTGGTAAAAGCTGTGCTGCAATAGGGTTGAAGATCACAGAATCATATATCAGTTTGAGCTGGAAGGGACCTTAAAGATCATTTGGTTCCAATTTCCCTGCCATGGGTAGGGAACTGTTCACTAGACCAGGTTGCTCAGAGCCACATCCAATCTGGCCTTGAATACTTCCAGGGATGGGACATCCTCCACCCTTCTCTGAGCAACCTGTTTCAGTGCCTCATCACCCTCACAGTAAAGAATTTCTTCCTAATAGCTAATCTAAACCTACCCTTCTTCAGCTTAAGGCCATTAATGACTACAGGCCCTTGTGAAATGTCCCTCTCCAGCCTTTTTGTAAGCCCCCTCCAACAGGTACTGGAAGATGCATTAGAAAAAATTCCTAATGAAAGAAAACACCCATAAAAAATCATATATGGTGAAGCAAACATCTCCCAGTCCATATGATATGTTCTGACTTGCAAGGATAGTTCCAGAAAACTGGTATTTCCTGTCATGACAGAAGATGGGAATTTTGCTGCATCTCTAGCAACTCATTCAGGAATGGAGGAAGCACTGCGTTATCAGGTGAGGAACATCAGAGCACAAACAGGGTAAGTGTGGGGATTGAAAATTCCACAATGACTCTGATACTGAATGCAGAGGGGAATGCAACGGCCTGAAAAGGTGATCCCATACATCAAGCAGTATGTTATTTTCTGCTTCACTTCACGGACTCTGAAAGTAGGGGATTAGTTCATTTCTCCCTGATGCAAAACAGAACTGCTTCTTGCAGGAGGTTTAAATATTTTTAGCTCCCTTGGGAAACAAACAGCCTCAACCTAACAGAACTTATATTTGAGAATTCTGCCCCAAATTGTTTTTTTTCCAATAGAAAGATGATTGCATTGTATCACTTGAAAAGTGCTCAGAGCACTTACTCATATATGCGTTCTCAAAAAGCGAAAGAAATGCTTTCAGTCATACTTCATGCATAGAAGTAGAGGTCTTGTATGTCTGCTTTAATTATAACCTTTCAAAATTAAACCAGATCACTTCTTGGAGAAATGTAGTAATTCACATGTGTTAGGCTGGAGCATTAAGAGTACCTGCTGCATCCTGAAGGCAACCCTTCCCACTGGCAGGGAAGAACGAGACCGGCACGCAGTGCTACTTACTTTCTGTCCCAGCATCCCATGTGCTCTTCCTGATGGAGTCACAGTCGGAGCGACAGGGAGACACAGCAGGCAAGTTTGGAGCTACACTGCACACCACCACCCCCCTCCTGGCTGTCAGTATTCGAGGGGACTCAGGATGAAACGTTGTCATCTCCTGGTGCTCCACACCAAGCCCATCCACTATCTTGTCCAGGTTATTCCGTGAGTCACTCTGGAAGCACGGGGTATAGGCCATTGGCCTCACTGGCACCTGTGGAGGCCCAACCTCTTGATAGATATTTCTGCTGTCTCCACTGTTCCTGATGTTCTTGAATTGGATGCCATTGCTCTTGTTGAGCAGGGCTGCAGTAGCCGGATCCTGCACGAGCGTGATGTTGTTGCGGGAATAGTTCTTCCTGAAAACTTTCTTGCGAAAAATGATGAAAAGAACGATTAACACAAATATGACAAACAGGACCACGGCTATGCCTATCAGCTCCTCCTTGCCAACGTAGGAATGCCCAGCTTGTATATTGGGAACCACCACGGGCCGAAGACCACAGTATTGACCCACATAGCCAGGGGTGCAGTTACACAGAAAGGAACCAAAGATGTTGACACAGGAGCCACCGTTTTCACATTCTTCTCTTTCACACTCGTTGATGTCTTCTTCACACCTTAAAAGAAGAAAAGGAGAGTCTGGGAACTGGAGAACATGTAAGAAGCAGTCCAGCTTGAGCATGATGCCTCGTCAAAATGGTGCCATTAGTTAACACCTGGCGGTACTTTGCAAATTATCCTATTATTATCATATTATTGAGCGGCATTTAATTTTTTCTACAGTCATTCCATGGGTTTTTAAAAGACAATAAAATGGAAATATCAAGAAGGAATTAAGAGCTTAAAGCATCTGACAGATACCAAGAAGGAAATAAAGCATATGACAGGAAAAGGCTCCATGACCCTAATGAGGCTTACTGAATGTAACAGAGAATCTGCTTTTTATATTATTTTTGGACTACCCCATGGGTTTCAATACAAAATATTAGAGGGGGGGATTCAAGGAAAAGACAGTTGAGAAAAAATACAGTAAAAAATTCAGAGTGTTTATTGAAGGAAGGAGAGGAAGGAGAGAAGAGAGAAGAGAGAAGAGAGAAGAGAGGAGAGAGGAGAGGAGAGGAGAGGAGAGGAGAGGAGAGGAGAGGAGAGAAGAGAAGAGAAGAGAAGAGAAGAGAAGAGAAGAGAAGAGAAGAGAAGAGAAGAGAAGAGAAGAGAAGAGAAGAGAAGAGAAGAGAAGAGAGGAGAAGAGAAGAGAAGTCTGGAGATAAACAAATATTAGAGGCAGGGGAAAAAAAAAGAACAGGAACCATAAAGAGAATTTGAAAGAACAAAAGGTAGTAAAATGCAGAGGAATAAGTACAAACAGTAGACAAACCAAATGAGGGACAAAGCATGTTGATGGGCAGGTGGAGATTTTCTGTCTACACCAAGTTTACAATCAAGGCAGGGATTTTTAAAAATGACTGCAATAAATTAACCTTTTATGTCAGGCCTAAGGTGACTAAATAATTGATCCATTTTCAAAACAAAGATTACACAGCAGCTTCCACAGGTTTTACGAGATTGTTCAAAAAGCTGGCAACACTTAGACAGGTGTATCTCAGAGGAAACTGTCTTGTGTTAACATCCTGAATCAACAATTTGGAGGGTTAAGTTCAGGAAAAACATTCCTGAGCATGAAAATCTCAGGGATTTCTCAGCTGCCATTAGCTTAGGCTTGGAATAAGTGCTAAGGTTGAGGTTATTTTTCGTGAGATGAATCATAGCTGTTGGATACAAAATGACTGATCAAAAGGCCCACCATCACTGAGCCAAAAAGCTCCCATTGCCCATCTGGGGAGGGACACTTACGTTACTCCTGTCAGTCCATTTTTGCAGCTGCAGATGAAAGCATTGCCGATGGGATCACATGAGCCTCCATTCCGGCAAGGATTTGGGAAGCAGGCTGTGATCTCTGACTCACAATTCCGTCCTGTAAACTGGGAGAGGCAATTGCAATGGTACCCTGGGAAGTGAGGGACAGAGAGAGGGAAATTAGACTCCCACCACTCAGTCTGTCTAAAAGCAAGAGGATCCATTTGGCTGCTTTACACAGAAAAATAAATTGTACTGTGGGGGCAAGGGGATGTTTACACTCATTGTGGTCTATTCCATGTGGTCCACACATTGCTAGTCAAGAGTCTGTCTATCTGAGATGCCCAGACAACCAGAGCTCACGTCTACAACCAGGTAACAGAGGAATTGCTGCAGCCCAGACCATTCTAATTGTCATGATTCAGGTAAAAATTACTGTAATTTGCAAACACCTTTTACGAAAGATAACAAGAAATATTCCAGATCAAGGATATATTTCCCAAGTTTTTGAAAATGTTTGCTGATATCGGCAGTCTACTCTCCTTTTTGGACTTCACCCACGAACAAATACAAATCAGCCGAGAGCTTTTCCATCTCTGCCCTTTACAAGGACAACACAACGGGGAAGTGACAGCAATAAAACACCAGTTTTATAAAGTGCATCATCAAGGCAGAAACTATAAACTTCAAAATACCAGCTGACCTGGGCAATACCAGCCCTAATCAGAGCTGATTATGTTCAGTGTATGCCACCACATTCTGATTAATCACTGACTGCAATTCATCAGACACAACAACATTCATGTGGAGGGGGACCCTGTCTGGAATTGAAGTCCCATTTCTAAGGTTTTTTGCCAACACAGGGGCAACATCAAAATGACAAATATTTTTTTTTCTCTCCCTGTGAGTTCATATGGCACAGTGCCATTAATAAAATCTTTATTTAAGGTCACAAAGAAATCCAGTGAGGCAGTGCATCTTTTAAGGCTGTGAACTGGATATGGAAATCTGACTGCTTTTTCACTTGAAAAGAGCATGGAACATGTAGGCTGTGAAAGCCATGAGATGGCTAAGACAGTCCCTGGAAGTGGAAGACTCCTAAGTTAGAGCTGTTGAACCAGCAAAATTTTCCTGGATGTCTGTAAAACAACTTTGGCTGATCTTTTAAAAAGTTCTTTATATAATCCAAATGTCCTAAACAGATGTGTAGGCAAGGTTCAAGTTCCAGTTATGGGGTTCACATACTTAGTGAATATAGCATTTTAAGCAGCTAAAACAAGGAACCTTCCTGCCATTAATACAGCCGCTGTTAGAGCTGAAATGGTTGAGTGCAACTCAATTCAGTGTCAAAATTATTGGCAGTCAAGCTGATGTTGTGGAAATATCATCTCTCAGTGGTGAGACTTTTAAACGTATTTTAAAAACTTTCTGTATCTATACATCTGGAAAAAAGCTGAAATACTTGTTTTTTAAAGTTACTCTTTTTGCAAACATGGCAGGAGCTGCTAGCACAGTTACAAGGAAAAGAATTTCATGGAAACAATATGGAACAACCCAGTGAAGGCATAAGGAACAAGAAATTCTGCATCAAGACTCCCACATCTTTTATGTCCTATACGGTTCAATTCGCCTTGTTCAGTTACTCTAATTGAATTCTTTCATGAGGACAGGCTCTTGAGAATAAACTTGGAACCAGACTCGCTGGCATACTCAGTCAAGAGTCCAATGCTATTTAATTGAAGATAAGTGAAATACTCAAATATCATGCTGTTTCATTGTGCTGCTACAAGAAGGGAGACAGACACACTGATCTTTCCAAGGTTACAGAGTTAAGAAGATAAATTATTCAACTTTTGGGCTTCCAGAAAGCATGTTTAGTCAGCAGCAGCCAGATGGGATTATTTCTGTTTGTATCTTAAAAGTATCTCACTCAAACAATGTGAACAGCTTTCTGGACCTATGTGATCTGGGTCTGAAGAATTACAAACCTGCGACTGTAGGTAGAATTCACAGCATGAATAAATAAGGCTGTTTCAGTGCTTCCTTTTTATGACTGAACAGTGACATCTATAGTTCAAAAATTTACAGTAATGTTTTTTACAGTCTCAATGAGTTTAAGCAAAAGGAGAATGTTCAACTCAAATATAAACCACTTTATTCATAATCAATTCTGCTGCCTTATATAGAAGCAGAATATATATGTTATTCTATTTGTTATCTGGTATTTTAAAAACCTCCATAACTCTAAAGTGATGTTAAAAGCCAAGTTTCTGTTGTTTTTCAACCAAGTTCTTAGGTGTCAATCATATGCAAGCCAAAGCCTTTGAATCACTTTCTTTTCGTGTCTTGTTTTTGTTTCAGCTAAGTTCTAAGTTCTGTTCTGTACCATATTCTGTTTACATTTTTTCATTATAAAAAAAACCCCTTGTATTGATTTGATTAAAAAATACTTCTACTACCAACTATAAAAGAAGCATGGATTCATGCATTTTATACTAAGAAGAGATGAAGCTGAATGCACCAGATGGGTCAGAGCCCTGTCCAGCAGCGTATGAAAAGGATCAAAATAGAAGTCTGCTTCTGAAAGCCTACATTTTTCACACAATTTGATTTAATGATGGTGGAACACACATCAGATATTAGAAGATTAAAGTATATTCACTGTAGATTCTAAGGATCAAAGTTAGAAATAAAGAAGGCACTAAAACAAGACAGTAATAAATTACCATATTTATCACTGGTGTTTCCTCTCGTTGGACTCACTGCCATACACCTGCCAAGTCCAAGCCACTGGCAAAAGACACAGAACTTTTTCATGACACACATGCTCAGAGCTGCAGAGCATTCACCCAGGAGGTCTCCAACACAGCAAAGCATATGTCAAAATTCATGGAGTGAGGAAGAGAAGAGCTGATATGATGGCTCAGTAGACAGTGTATAGCAGCTCAGCCAGAAGACCTGCCAGACCTTTAATCCTTCTCCAAACCTCTCAGCAGAGGCTGTAATTTTGCTGGCTACTGCATATTTTAGCCACATGGCTGTGGACAAAGGTAAATTGTAAAGAAAACCCTTCTGGCTAGGAGTGCATCTTAGGTCTAATAAAGGATTTTTATTATATATTTATAATTTAATATCCTGCTAATGTACCATTCATGTCTTCCCTCCTGTTTAGAACAAGAATAACATGCAAACTTCTCACATTCAAGGATGAGAAAAAGCTTAGTGTCCTGTCCTCTAGCAAGGGATGAAAAATCTCTTTTAAACAATGTACGACTTAATCCTGTTCACAATGAAAGCACTGAAGTCTTGAAAATTCATCAACATTTAATATCATACAGTCCATCTGAGCTTCTTCCAAGAGGAATGAATATTTCATTCCTAGAAATGTTGATCTGCATTCTCCAAGGTAGCTAATTTGTGATGTCACCACTGTATTTCTTCAGAGAGAATCAGTGGAAAAAGACAGGAAGATCTGGAAAACACCTCTAAAATGCTTCTAGGGTGGGACCACAACATTCTCAGCATGTGTCATAGCAGCATGTACCAACAGCTGACCTAAGAGCAACAAGCCGTGAGCAACAATACAGCCTTTTAAGGCTGTATCTACATTAACAAGTCCTGCAAAGCAGCAGCAGTGGGTCTGTGGAGCCAAACAGCTGGTGCTGAGGAGCCAGTATCCTCACTGTTTGCAGCTCAGGCTTTGGGACCAGCTGTCTTCCAATTCAGCTTGGTCCTGCCCTCCGAGACCTTGCCTCTCCACAGCGGGAAGTGAAGCCCAGGGAGAGATGATGATCAGAAGATTTGCATCAAATACCACTCATGACCTGAAGCATTATGTGAACATAGGTCTACACATTGTCTTGGGCTTACTGGTTGTTTTATAAGGCTTCTCTCTTGCTCCTTTATAAACCTGAGTCCCCTAGCTAAATCTCACCTTCTCAGTGTGATGCAAACAGTTTCTCTTACTGCTCCCTTGGCATGTCCCCATCCAGAGGAAAAGGTGTTTTTCATCCCAGACCTTACTGAAGAGCAGCATGCAGTAAGAGGACTCTACACAGACTCCCTGCCTCTACCTCTGTTTGTTTGGCACTCAAGAAGCAGAGGCAGCAGCACAAGGCAGGCATGGTGCCATCAGCAGATGGGGTGTCGTTATGTAGCGAACATCTCTGTTGGTAGCATTCCCAGCCTGAGCATCTGAATGTCTGTCTATCCTAAGGTTTACTTGGCTTTATTAAAGAGGATGCTCCGAACTGCTGCCAATTTTTTTTTTTTTTTAACATGTGTATGTTCCTGTTTCTATCTATCCCATGCAAAACAGGCTGGCTTTTATCTGTTAACGTGCTTTGGCTTTTCCCGGTTTCTTTTCTTTTCTTTTGACTTTTTCTGGCCTCTCTGTGTAGTTTCTCTCCCTGCTATGCAGCTAGACCTGACAAACTCGATGCCCAGAAACAGCCCTGCCCTTGGCATTGACCACACAACGTTACATACCAAGTTAACTGATGAGAACTACTGAAGGAGAAGAGGACCTCTCTCAGCATTTTTATTTTGGTAGGTCTATAGTCAAAACATGCCACCTTCAAGAAGAGTGTATTCTTCCACCATACACAGTCCTGCCAGTCCAGATTTAACTTATCTGTCTTCAAACAGATGATTGCCTCTTGTCACTTGTTGGTATGAAAATGAACCTCAGTCTTTGCTGAATCAGTGCTTTCTATGAGAGGATTGGCATGTACATGCATTTAAAGCAGGAATTTAAGAACAGATGCCTATTATCACAGATATAAAAAAGATTAAAACACACCCAAAATTTCTAAAAAGCTTTTAAAAAATAATTGATGTGCATTTGATATACTCACATCACAGAACGCTGGGTTGCGTTTGTGTGTGAAAAAGCAAGATCAAGAACATTAGTAAGACCAGGTCAATTCTGTGGTATTACACTAATTTTTCCCTTATGAACTACTTGATCCTCGAAACAAGCTACGAGTAACAGAATTTAAAGCATGTATTAAACCCACCACTCAAGTGCCATGTTGCATTTTTGCCTCCCTTTGGATTTTAGTTCTGTTCATGAAAAAAAAAAAGAAAAAAGAATAGAAGAAAAGTGAAGAGTAGGGAAAGCAAAACGACTTGATGTCCTCATACTCTGCCCACAGTCCTTGACTCAGTAGGTATTTCCACTCAAATGCTTCATGTTCAAATAAAATCGCCTACTCATATATAAGCCATTTACTTTAATCAAAGCCAGATGTATATAGGACTGATCAAATTAAAAGGAAGTAACTATACTTATAATTGCAGGCTTTACAAGCATGAGGTTTCTCTCTGTGGTTGAAAACCTTGGTGCAGTCTTTGCATGTGATTACAGTAAAGCTTTCTATTGCTGCGACTGCTTACGCTGTTACTCATGCAGATAAACATACATTTACTATTGGCAGCCCTGGAAGTGCCACACTATTATTAAGGTTGTGTGACATTTCCCATTTCAAGACCTCATATTCAGCAGCTTATAGCTTAACCACACTTTAAACACTTGGTTGAATTTTCTTGGGAAATTTCAGTTCAAAGAGCCAAGCTGTTTCTGAAAGTCATGCTGTTCTTCAGGTTTCAAAATGTTAACTTTCTTTAAAAATAGCTTTACTGACCCATACTTATGGATAGGGACTTAAAAGTCTGGAAGAATGTGGCCTATACTTCAGGGCTGTGGTTTCCACTGTCTCCCAAGAAATTGTCCTGAGTACATCTCTTTCTGCTACAAGTCTCCTGAGCTGTCAGATCTAGTGAGGGCGTATCCCCCTCTGCCAACCCCTATTTAAGCATGCACTGTATCTCCCCATGGGGTCTCTGGACACGCAGTCCCCCCTCTTAAATCATTGACATCACTCAGCCAACACTGCTGCCATAAGAGCAAGCAAAGGTTCATGTCATGGTCACTTTCTGCTGGCTCAGCAAACAGAGTTTGAAAGCAGAGAAGCTTTTCTGTACTCCTGGAGTTCCCACCTGAGCTGTCTGTGCTCTCTCATACAGGCTGACATCCCCATGCTGCTCTGTTCCATACGCAGGGAGGTCAGGCAGAAAGAGCCACTGTGGGTCAGCCCAGCTTTGGGGCAACACCTCTGTGGTCAGTCCTGAGCTGGGAGCAGCCCAGGCACAGCCCTGCCCTGCACCAGGTGCTGTGAAGCTGCTGGGAATGCATCCATCCAAGCCCTAACAGCAGCAGCATGGACACTCTCCTAGTGCATACAGAGCACTTCCCCAAACAGGGCCATGGTGTGACCTTATTTCCATAACCACAGGATGAAGTGAAAGGTAATTGAAGCAGTTTTTTTATTAATGGCGAACAGGGCAGTGGGCATTTCCACTGAAAGGAAGATCTCACAACAGGAACATTGTTACTGAGGTTTGTGTAGTGGATGTTCAATTTATGCAAATTATATGTAAATTAGACACGGCCTCTCTGACTTCTGGTATGTAGCCAGCAACTCTTTCACGTTACAATGTTGGGTAACCTTTGCCTGGCTATTTTCTTCTTAAGTTAGCTACAAATCTCAGTTTGCTTTCTCTCTCTCCTAATTTTCTTGTAAAGCACAGTAGGTTGTCCATAATAAAAAGGATGCTGACAGTACATGAAATCTGCTTTGTAAAATCTGAATTAGAGGGTGTATTTATAAAAAAAAATCTTATGCCAAATACTCTCTGTTTAGGAAAAGGAACATTATTCTCCAAAAAACTGAAAAAGAAGGATGATATCATAGAAAATATTAGCCAAGAGATTCTGATGACACTGAATGCTCTGTGACGGGGAAAAGAACCTTTGAATGGTGTATTTTTGCATTCTTCCCCTCACCAAAAGAGGAAAAAGCTGCCATTCTCATTCTTTAAAAAAATTCTTAAAAGAATGAAGTTTGGGTTTTTTTCTATTTTAAATGGAAGTCAGCTGTTAACATCTATGCCAGCAAGTGCAATGGTTGATGGTTCTTGAATGCACATTGCAATTTGTGGCTCTGCAACTAGGACTTGTAATGCTGTTGGACTCTTGTGCTCTTAGAATTTAATTATGTGGCCTATATGGAGGACACTATCAAGAGAATTGCTTTGCCTAGTGGAAGCAAAAGTGCCCATGCCTTCTCCTTAAGGGCTGGGCTGTAGAACCACCGACATACAGTCAGGGCCCACTGCACTGGAATTATGGCTTTATAACAATCCTTTATTTACACACACTGCTGAGACAGTAAAAACAGCAAACAGATTTTTTGACGGCAGGCAGCCAAAACATCCCTGCAGGGCACATGCCCCTCGCTGAGGCAGGAACACAGGCAAGTTAAATCAGTTCTGTGACTGCTTTCCAGCAGCGAATTTTGCTGACATGAAAATGGTATTTGCCATTCCAGTAATAAGATGGGTCCAAACTTCAGGGCTGCTTGTTTCTCCCCTACCCCGTGTCTCCCCTCAGTTTGAACTGGCATGCACATAGCACTGGGAAAAAATAAAAGAATTACTGTAAGGAGTTCTGTTAGAAAGGTTTCAATTTACTCATCATGAGATTTCTGAGCAATACTGTAAATAGACTCAAATAAAATCAATAGAAGGAACTGTTCTCATGCTTCCTAGGATGTGAGGCGAATGGATAACCTCATTTATTAAATATGGACTCTGTATGTTCCTGTACATACTACAGCCATATTTCCTAGGAATTTCAATAATCATGCTTAGCAATTCTCCCAGTGGCTGAAGCATCCTTCTGCCTCAGAATTACTTTCTTTTGCATTTGCTGTGCAGCCCTCCTTTTCTCTCCTTCCTTTGGTAAATAAAGACCCTAAAGGACAAACACACACGCAGCAACAATTCTCCTCATGCCCCACAACACATCCTGGATTGCCACGGCTGTGCTTTGTTCCTTCAATTGTCCTCCCATCTCTTTCCATCAACAGCGAAGCCAATAGCATCCTTGATGCATCATTTGTGACAGCATGGGAGAAGAGGTGGCTGAATCAAAGCAAAGATCCAGAGGGGATGCTAGCTAAGACAGCCCAGCATGGATAAATCCACATTTTCAGGACTTACTCTATAAGAGTGGGGCCAGTCAATTGAGAAACTTATCACAATTTTGCTCAGATCTCACCACATGTCAGTCTTGAACTGATCTGAAGTTTAGGCCTAAAAAACCTGTGCAGTGTAGTGGAGAGGATTCAGAAAGAAAATATGAGAATCAGGCTTAAATTAATGAAAAACAGAAATAATAACTATGGGTGCAAGGGAACTGCATGGACACATTAAAGCAGAAAGCCCTGTGACAGTGATTAAATGCTCCATAAAACAGGAGTTTAGTGGAACTTCCCTAGAGAACCATGACCAAAACTCAGTAAGTGGATGGAAAGCTCTGAACTTGCAGAAAACCTCTCTGTTGAGCAATCTCCTTTTCAGAGGAAGTTCTATTCTGCCAGAAAAGGTGTGCAATGCTGCATTCTAATACAGTATGGGGAACTGGAAGGGAAACTCCTCCACTGAAGAAAGAGAACTGCCTGAGAGGCAATGTTCTGCATGTGTGCCATTTGCTTTTCTCCTGCTAACATGCTGAGTGTTCTGGTAACTTGTGCACTGCAGGAAGTCACTGGCATCAAATCACACTAACCACCACATAACCACTGGACAGGAAACTCCAACACAAGCACAGTTTAAATCAATGCCCTATAAAATTTGGATAATATTAGTTAGAGCACTCAGGCCTCTGAGAAAGCTGTAAAATATAGTTCAGGGGGGTTTATCATGGGCCCAACTTGCTATTTTCCATGCAGACATGTAATCGAATTACTCACTTACAAAAGGATGAAGGTGTTTGCGGACAGCTCAGTAATTATTTGTGACAGCTTTGGAAACAGAGTAAGGCAACACTGCTGTTGCATCTGTGATGGACATTTCAAATCACCATCTTTGTGAACAGCCCTCAATGCTGTAAGGATGCTGTAAATGGATTCTGAAAAATCCAGCTGAACATTACAGTAATTGTAATTCTATTGGTTTCTATAGAAATAGGATTATACTAACAGCCAATAAATCAATTTCCTCCTGGAACACTAATGCAATGAGAAGGGGCACCATTTCACTGTTATTTATAGAGCAAACAGCTTTTACCCAATTTGCAGTACCTATCAGAGTTTTATAGAGTTCATGAGATTTTTCAAGCATGTTGCTGCATAAAACCATCTCTGGCAATAAATTACAGAGGAGATCGGGGGAGGGGGGAAGCCCGTAAGGTAATGAAAACATTTACCACCAGATGGCACGGCAGTACAGGTGCCGCCGTTCTGGCAGGGGTGTCTCTCACAGGCATCGGGATAAAGGACGCAGCCAAGCTTCAGCTCCGTCAGGCCCACCACTTCTGCGAAGCTGCTGCGCTTGTTCTGCAGGGGCAGCTCATTGTTGTTGAGCACGACCGAGTCCAGGCAGCCCTGGAAGCCGCTCAGGACCTGCGTTGTCCTCTTGTCAGTGAGGCTGCGGACGTTGTCCACCTGCACCTGGGCGCCGAAGTAGACGGAGCTGTCTGTGCTGAGCGTCTGGAAGTACAGGGGCGCTTTGCGGCGCTCCACGTAGCTGTCGTCCAGGGACAGGCTCGTGAAATTGCGGTTCAGCTCCAGGAAGACCGAATGCCAGCTTCCATCATTAACGGCCCTGCCAGAAATTCCCAGGATTCCCGGGCCACTTCCGCAATCCAACTGGAACCAGAGTTTGCCATCGACAATCTGCAGGAGGAAAACAGAAATCAAACCGCTTCAGGCGCTCAGCTGTCTCGTAATACGCTCTCACAGAGAATCTGGAAGCACTGAGAACTTCTAGACAGTGTCTGCACACTGTTAGAGCTGCTCTCCTACATTACACTAAAACAGCAAAAAGCTATGCCTTTATCATGAGCAAAAAAAATGTAAGGTGGAAAATATCAGCTTACTTCAAATTTGCCCAAAGCCAATTACTGCAGGAAAACTAAAAATACAGAAAACCATATGAGTGCAGAACACAGGTGAAAATCAGGGTAACTGTGTTTTACTGAACAGGATATGGCCTTGAGGATCCTTGTTCTGCTCTTGGCTCTGCTGTTGAACAGCTGTGTCTCTCTCAGCACGTCCAATAGCCGTGATTCTGCTCCCAGCGGCTGATGCTATCAAAAGGACGGGCAGGGCACAGGATCACCTCTTAGTGTTAGAGAGGCTTGTGGCAAAGTCAATGGCCACACTTTCAGCTGGTGATGTTAGTACTCTGCTCATACAGACATCCTGTGCTTCTGTAACCTTTAGGAGCATCTCAACGAGGTGTGGAGTTGCCCCGAAACATCCTAAGTTCAGTACCTCTAATTACAACAGTAAGACAGTAGTTGAACAAAGGCAGTTATTTCCCAAAGATGTTACACAATCTGCTGTGTGTATACTTCATAGATGACATAAGATGGATCTTACTTTTCTTTCTTTCCCAATATTTATGCTGGACTCGTGGATTTAGAGTTTGTAGGGGATTTCTCACTCTCCATCCTGTCTCTCACCCATCCCAAGTCCTCATAAAGGGAAAATCTGTGCTACTGTGCTGGGGCAGGCAAAGTACAGAGTGAGGGAATGGGTATGAAATGCTGATTTACTGATTAGCAGTTTACCCAAAGATTTTAGGTTTCCCTAACAGATGGCCTGTAAGTTTAAAACTGCTGACAAGGTTGGAAATAATTTCTTATGACACATTAATTGGATTCAAGTTCTCTGAAAGCTCTTCCAAGTATTTTACCTTTATGTCATGCTCTAGGAAGTATTTATTTCTGCAAACCCCATTTCAAGACAGTTCTGTCCCATTATTTTTGCACCTCAAAAGTTCAGGTGCTGTGTCATTTTTCATCCTACCAGGCAGCTCACAATGTCCTCTCACTGGTGTATCTGCTACAGAGTCTGACTGCTCCCCCCTGCAGAGCAGAGCTGCCACAGCTCTCGGTGCAAAAACCTCACAGAGCTTTGGTGGCCTGCTGAATTGGCATGGCAAATGCAGATGTGAGGGAGGATGCTGCAGTGTGTCCATCTGCCTTTGGCCTTTTCTAGCATGAACAGTCATATTAGATGGAGACATCCCTTGGCGTGTGACTGTGTGCTCAAACTCTTCTCGGCCAGACTCCCTGACGTGGCTTGAAGGTAAACAGCAAAGTGTTAATCTACAGGAGCAGACCATACTGCCATGCATTTATGTCCTTGGAGGTTGACTAAACTACCTGGAGAAAAGCTAAGGGTAAAATCTTGAGATGTGTAGATCTCTGGATTTCCTTCTCCTTTGCAAATGCTTGGTTTCTTTACTGGCTGACTCTGAACTGGACCTCAAGCCAAAACACACTGGGCAGTCAGGGTATAAACCACCCCTCGGTCAGTGATTGCTCGGCAGCACGGACACAGAGGTGCACCTCTAGGCACAGGAAAAGCTCCCTGCAGATGCCAGCTGCCCACTAACTCTGCATGGTTTGAGGAGGTGTAGAGGAATGAATACACACACAGAAGGAGCCAAGGGAAGGAGCTAGAATTAGCCCCTGCTATGAACACCTGGCTGTTTTGAAGGCCCTGATCTGTAGGATGTAATGAAACTGAGAAGAAATCAGTTCTATGACTGTAATATATGCTTATGGGATGGATGTTGCTTGATACTCCTACAGCTCAATCAAATAAAGCTAATGGATGTATAGAATAATGAGTCTGGATCATTTTTCATTAAAAACCATTTTCTTACAGGACTCAAAACTCAGCCATAAACAGTTTCTGTAGATTGAAATTGGTTCTGTTAAAGCATTTTCTCAGGAGGAATCTTGGTAAACAAGATGCCCTGATAAACAGAGAATTTTTTCTCTCCAGAGATGGAGCAATAGTTTCTTTCCTCCCTGTGCAACAAAACAGTTCATAAACATTGAAGGTGCTGCTCAGAAAGTCTGGTCTGTCTCACCAGGAATACAAATCAAACAGCAAAATACATGCCAACATATTACACTTTGAAAAACACCCATCACTGGATAAGAAGATAACTTGCTGCTTACTCAAAAGGCTTATTCCTATGGAAACTCTTCCACTGATTGTGTATAATATGCATACACCTCCCCTATGACTACTTACACCCTGAAGGACCTACTGCCTGCGTGTCTATTACTCTTACTCACAGAACATGTTTTTCCAATTATCTTTATAAATACAACACCACATTTGAGCACCTGGGATAAATATTACACCATTTGTATACAGGAAACTATGATCTAAAAGATTCGCCATTAAAATATGTTTTATACGTCTTTCTCATCCATTTATATTTCTTTTTGCCAGCAGATGATCTGACATACACAGCAAATATATATTGTCTGAAGGGTTAAGTTTCCTTCCTGTTATTGAAGAAATATGAGTAACCTCTAACTAGAGTGAAAGATGGAAAGGATGCTCTGATGCTTACAGTATTAGCCTAAGACATGACAGATCTGCATGGGAATCCACACTCTGCAACATTCTTCCTCTGAGATCTCAAGCAAGACATTAGTTTCAGGTCTCCATCAGTAAAAGAGGGGTAACGTCATTTCCCTACCTCACACCACTGCTTTAAGGATACATACATTAAAGACTGTGTGACATGCCCAGATACCCCTAGCAATGGGACCATAAAAGTACTTTAATTAATCAGATGGTCACGTGCCTTGCTATAGAGTGGCTGGGAGGAAATACTTGTCCCCTGATGGACCTCAAGGAGGAGTAGGAAGAACAGGAAGAGCTCTCAAGCAGCAGATTCTGAAAAGGGCTCTGCTCCACTTGAGTGCTTAGCAGCTGGACTGGCCAGGCAGGGAGGGGAAGGTTCTTCCACCTAACAGGTAAAATTGCTGTCCTCATTCCCAAGCACAGAGAATTCAACCATCATTCAGAAGTTAATCCCTGGTGTTCCTGTGATTCCTTGTAACCACTGAGATGTCAGGATCACTGCTCAGTCCTCAGAGGGGACTCTTTGATTACAGCCTGGACCTCGGTACCAAGAAAAGGTGAACTTCAAGCTAACTGAGGGACATCAGACAAAAAATATGGACATCCAGTGAACACCCATGCTGTTGTCCAGGCTCCACAGTACAATACCCAGACAATAACCTCAGTGGCATGGTTGGTCTGGTAGCGTCAGACTGTCAGTCCAGCACTGAATGTGTGGCGTTGCTTTTTTCATCCATCTATGTAGTGCAACACAGCAGAAAGCCTGAGTTACTCCATCTCACTGCAGAGACATTCAAATTTTGCAACCCTTCACCAGTGCAGCCCATGGCACCAGCAGAGACCCTCTTCTGCACCATGAAAGCAGAGAGACACTCCTTCATTCTAGCTGGGCAAAAAATTCCCACAAAGCTTCCACTTCCCAGAGCTTTCTAGGCTCAAGGTTTAGTTACAGTCTCAGTTATAACAACTGTGACAGAGAGGTTAATGTACACTTAAGCATATATGCCACAAGATGCTTCACCTGTAAAGAAGTTAAAAGAACAGTGAAGACTCCAAAAGCTGATGCAATCTGTTAGGTTTCAACAATTTCATTCAATGAGCAGAAAGGAGCCAAACACATACTGTAAATTATATTAGAATATTAGTCTGGCTAAGCTGTTTGGCTAACATCCATATTTGTGTATCAACATAGGTAATAAAATGATCAAATGGTTCTTCTGAGACCACCTCCAGCTCACACAGTCCATCTGCAGTCAAACACCATGGATACAGCATGCTGCCTCCTAATCTATCTGGGGAAATATTTTGTTAGCTGAATTGCATTTCAGGTTCGTTTGTGTAAAATGGTGTATTTAATTAAAATATTACTCGTTTCAACTCCAGCCACAACTGGGATCATATCCAAACTTCAGTTCTATCCAGCATAAGCCATGCAGCAGTAATGCATTAAAATGTATAATACACACTTAACTAAACCACACAAAGTTTCACATTAACTGCCTGGACAGAAGAACATATGCTTGCCTTTTACCATTTAGCTGCCATATTTATGGCATGATGGGAAAGTCTTTCTTTACCTATTTTTAATCCTTAAAATTTCACAAAACAAGATGAATCTCCATTATATTCCTAGGAAAAAGAAATGGAATTCTCTTATGCAATGGTCTTGTAATGGTTAATTTGGTTAAATCTTACTTTTCTGAGTTAGATGCTACATAGCTAAAAAGAAAATGTTGGTACTGGTTTTGGGACATGCAATCTTTCCAAAGGGAAAAAAGCCAACATTGACCTGCATCTCATTTTGCTCCAATTGTCTTAAAAGCAAGAGCATGCAATAAAATGAACAAAAAAACAAAACAAAACAAAAACAAACAAAACCCCCCCAAAAAACAAAACAAGAAAGTAAGGCCAACCTCTCAAAATCAATAGATGAGTTGCTTTATTTGAAGCAGCTGAATAAATAACACCCTTATTTTATTATATCAATACAGTGTAGCTGGTAGGCTTTCAGCAAAGTAGTAGACAAGCAGTTTCCTCTATGGAATTGATTATTCATCCAGGAAGGACACTGTATTAAGATCATGAAATATTTCCATCCCTGGAGTTATCACAAATGTATGAGCTTCCAAAATTAAGCTGGTCATTTAAACACCAAAAAGCATATTGCAACATTAATGTTTAAACAGACTGCAATGGCAGAGACTTGCTTCAAAACAATCAGTGCCACTCTATGCCCTGACAGCATAGGTGTTTCCTTCCTGTCTTCCCATGGGCTCATATTTTGTGGGTCTAAATTTCTTTTACCTCTGCCTTTATTTGAAGCTCAGTGATGGTGCTGGGCCCTCTGGTGCTAATCCAGTAGATACTTAAGTAGATGCTTAAAATTAAGGTATGTGAATAGCTCCAATTGCTTTCAAATACAGGAAGTTAAGCAAGTGATTAAGTGCTTTTCTGGAGTGATGCCAGAGTGCTCAAAAGAACACAGGATTTCATCCTTTATCCTCTATTTGGAAAGCTTCTCCTCATGTTTAATTTAATTGAAAGCAATGCTCAAATGATAACAACTTCTCATTTATAGACCTCTAATTAATCTGCTTAATGGCCTCATTTCTGAGTACCTCCCTACCTTCCGACATATGTACCTGGTTAAAGAAAAAAAAGGAAGCCTTACCTCTGGTTTACAAATGAAAAAAAAGTGTGGACTTTAGAAAGTCCAAGCTTAACTTCCTTGAAAACACCTGAGTCAGAGATCCCCAAAGTGCAGTCCATGAGCCACCTGCCATCCCTGAAGAGACCTGGTAGGGCTGAATCCCTTGAGCATGGTGCCATTTGTCTGTCACAGACCACTTCTGTGAGAACACAGCCTGATATTCCTTGGCTAAAAGACCTTCACAAACTAAACTCTGACAATTCCTGATCTTTCCCGTGGTAACATTTCTTAAAAAAACTATGCTGAAAGTAATGATTTTGCTTCTTTTAAACCCCATGCATGCAGAAGCCCAGTGCCAGACCTGGGAAAAGGGCATACTCACTGCAACAGTGAATCCTGCCCTACTGAAAAGCTGAGCATGAGGCTTTGTGAAGGCAATTCCCTATGTCCTCCCCTGATAAATGCACAAGAGAAAGCAGAGGCTTTGCATCCATATGTGACTCTGGACCTCACTTAGCAGGTATGTGAGGTAGCAGCTGCATATGAAGCTCTCTACTCTGTTTTTTAGACCTAAAAAACAAAACAGCTTGACATATAGATTGCTGACTGAGATTGGAGCACAATAACCACAGCTCTTGTCACTGCTCCTTCAAGTATTCTTTTTAACTTGGCATCTTTCAAAGCAAAATAATCAGGTGATTATGTGAAGTGGGGACTGAAAACATGATTCCTACCTCACAACTAAAAACTCAATTCAGGTGATTGCAAAGGGGGGGTTCACTTGATTTTGGGGATTTTTTTTTTTTTTTTGGTAGCAATAGTACTAGCACCAGATTTGGTGGCAAAATTTTCCTGCTTCAACTGGATATTTTTATTTTCACTCAGTTGTTTATGACCTGGATATGCTGCGCTCCTTAATGATGAGAGCTTTATACACAAAACTTTAGCAAAATGAATTATACTATCACCATTCTAACTCTAATTCAGGCCATCTCTGTATCATCTCCCATTGTTTTCAAGTGGCACCTTCCACCAGGGCCATTTGTTTTTTCCCAGGTATTTTTGAAATGAAAAACTTGCAAACATTACCTACTGACATATGCTAAGGGCAAGCATGATGAGGACTTCAAAGGTCTTCCAATCTGAAGTTTTGCTTGGTTTTTTTTACACAAAAACATATGCTTGAAAGTTTAAACTGCATTTCTACGTGTCTCAAAGCAGAGGTTGTCTTGTGTAAATCTGAACAATACTGACAGTTCCTGGTGAATGACAGACAGTACTCTTGCTCATTAAATACTTCAGTCTAACAGCTATACAATTATTTGTTGCCCATTATTAACTCATCTAGCCACTTTAACATTACTTAAGCATTCAGCCAAAAGTACCCTAGATTGCAAATACAGACACAAAAGGCTCTGTGCCATTTCTCCCACTGCTGAATTACAGAATGTGGCTGAATTACAAATGTCAATGTTTTCTTTTTGTACCTTAGAGGCTATAGCAGAAATACTATATATGCAGGCTCTTGGATGAGCCTAGTGCTCTCTTTCCATCCAGCATTTATTTACCATTCCAAGAAACCAAAAAAAAAAGATTACAAATGCATGGAAAGCTTATCAATTAAATATTGATTTGGTATCAATCTGCACTGACCCCACGACTCTCTTAACAAAGAATCTGAATCCACAGAGTGCAGAGATCTTCATATTCAGTAGGAGACATGTTCTAAGTAGTTGGTTCCTGGAATTAGCTCACTAACAGTGAGGGCATATCCTCTAACCACAGACAGGACAGAAGGGAAGAACAGCAATTTCAGCAGGCTTCGTTTTGACTACACAGTCATATAAATGGCCAAATCTTGCATCTTGTGCAGACTGGCTCCTGCACACAGACACACATAATGTGCTTATAATGAACAGCACCCAGTGGGGAATTTTCCAAGTAAAGTACCACTAACAAGCTGCTTTTCTGATCATTGTTGCTGCTGCTGTTGTTGAAATTATTTTTTTCCCTGTTAGAATCAGACTTCATCTTCTCAATCTACAGCTGAAATGAGAACAGCATTCTCCAAATCAAGAGCCAAGAGAATATACAGAATCAAGAAAAACAATTGCAGAAAAGAGAAGTTATTTTAATTACCTTCAGAATTATACAGGGATTCGCTCTGGTGTACATTATAATCCCATTGCTTTGCAGGGTTCGCAGACGGAGAGCCAACTTGAATTCCTCTTTCTTGCTATTTTCAGAAACACGGTATTTAATGTAGCTATTCCCAGCAAAGCTAAGGGAAGTGTGGCCTGAAACAACCATTTTGAAAAGACACATGTGCTTTTAAGATACATAAAACAATTCTTCAATTGTTCAGTAATTAAAGAATTTATAAAGTTAATGCGAATGACTAGGAAGAAATAAATAAGTCCCATTTTTGATGAGAGAAAACAAAGATGGCATCTACTAAAAAAATATTTCTGCATTTCCATTTTTAAGCCGTTTTTCAGGGGATCGAGGAAAGTTCTATTTCTCCATACTTAAAAAAGAAAAAAACAAAATAGAGTTTTCTCCAAGTATTCAGCATTTTTCAGCTTATACACACTCCTGGAGGCACCAGTCCTGCCTCACTGATAACACAGGGAATCAAAGATGACCACACCTGTACATGAGGCAGTTGAGTTATGGGTGTCAAGTCACATGTGGGCAGATGCCAGCCAAACCCTTGCAATGAGTCCCCTGCAACCAGTGCCCAGGACCACAGTTCAGTATCTGCTGTGCTTCCATCAGGCAAACAGCACAAATCCTCTGTCCTGCAGCCTGGGATTTGCTGAAGTCAACAGAAAGCTCTACTTCACTGGCTATCCACCTGGCTCTTCATATCCCAGGGAAAAACACAGATGCAGAGAACTAATAGATGTGCTCAAACTTTCTTTTTGGGATAGTGTTTTCATTAATAAAGGCTGGAATTTTGGTAATCTAAATAGTAAGCAGTAGAGTTAATTATAGAGCTTTGCCCATGGGCAGGAAAACATCTGGCATAACATTCTCTAGAAAAAAATCCTGTTTTCTCAGCAGCCTGTTTTACTGAGCTGGTATTCAAGCAAGCCAGTGGGAATTTCCAAACAGAAACTGGATCACAGTCTACACACAACCCCATAGCTATAAAGACAAGTATTTATAGGGCTTATAAACAGACACCCCAAGTGCCGTGCTGAGATGGGTTAAGCAGTACATTTTCTGTAGACTTCACTGGCACCTCTGCTTACAAAATGAGAATGGCAGCACTTTATTGTCCAAGTATATCCCCCTTTATGGCTGTGACATGCACCTGAACACTCGCCAAGCTTTCCTGGTGGGCACTGGCAGATGAATGGTCTCCGGCTGGCTTCATACCCCACACACTGCATGTCCCCTGGACATGGCTTCTCCAGACAGGGATCGTTGGACCCTGGGCAGAGTCCTCCTGCAAGAAGTTAAAATACTGTCAGGAATCCACAGTGTAAAGCATGACCTGCTGCAATAAAAGAGTAATGAAAGACAATTATTGATTGCACACTTCAGTACAAGCAAAAAATGGCTTAATAATAATAACAACAAAAAAGCCTTAACAAACCTTCATAGAAAGGACCAGCTTTTGGACAAGTACACAGCAGAACTGCAATAGTTCTTTTCCAAAGACTGCCCTAAACCCCACGGGAACATATTATAAAAACGAACTATTATGAGCAGTAACTGGTTTATAAAATGGTGTGATAACTCTCAGGCCATTCATTTTCCCACAAAGTTTTCTGCACAGGGGCTTTAGAGATATGTGGGGAAAAAAATACTTGAAGATATGCACTCCTTTTCCCCCAGCACGCCCATGAGAAGTAAATTTAAGGTGGTAGAAATGGTCACAGCACCAAGCCTGCCAGAGTTCAAGAAGCATTTGGACAATGCTCTCAGGCACATGGTGTGATCCTTGGTGGTCCTGTGCAGGGCCAACAGTTGGACTTCGATGATCCTTGTGAGTCCCTTCCAATTCAGGATATTCTGTGAGTCTAAGCCATGCTTGGGCTACAGTGACACCTGGATTTTTCATTCTCATACTACACAGGACATGGTGCCAGCTTGATCATACAGCACAGGCAAACTTGCCCTCCCTCTGTGCTCCTCCTGACATTTCCAAGATCTCACATCCTATCCAGCTTGCCTAGGTTACCAAAACCTTCCCTCCTTTTTTCTAATCTGCAGAGACAGAACTACACTGACTTAAATTTGCTTAAAATACTTGAGCAACACAATTATAGGTAGGTTTTCCAAAATCCCCTAAATTCTTGACGTTTAACATGCTGAGCATGTCAAGGACTTACTATTTAAAGCCTGTCAATGTCAAAAGAATTTTTTGCATTTTATTGGGTTTGGCTAAAACTTCAGTGTATCTTCTGAAAATGTCTAAATAAATCTGTTTTGATTGTCCTAATCTTGAAAGATTTGTACACATTGTCTTATAATAACGCAAAACATGATACAACTATTGCTGCTTAATATATGAATTTTCAGAAATATGGGACTTCCACAACAGCTAGCCTCTTCCTGGTTCTAATATGGTACTTGGGAGATGCAGGGTCAGTTTCTACATTTGGGCATCTAAGTTTGGCTGTTATAAAAGTAGACTTCAAGTGCAGGAAAAGAGGCACTCCTGCCCTTGCTTTTGTTTATTTGCAGCCCCAGCATGAAAGGAGGAAAAAGCAGTTGCTGGGAATGGACAGATACCACTTCCTTCGTTTATCAAGTTAATTTATTTAAGACGTGCAGGTAATGAATTTAATGACAAAAAGAATCTTCCTACCCATTGCTTTCTGAATACTGACAGTTCTTGCATATTGCAGGATCTATATTGTAGGATCCTGATCACATTCAAAAACTAGTTTACTTTTGAGCACATTGTTTTATTTACAGTTTATAAAGGAAGGAATCAACCTGTCATGGAATACATCTCTGAAAGTAATGAAAGGAAGAATCTTACTGCTCTCACACTTTTGTACAAGCCAAGCAGGGCACATAGAAAGCACAGCTGAAATTACCTGACACTGTAAGCATTTTCTGGGAAAAGAAAAATGACTACTGTAGCTTTCAAAGTGGACTTGAGCTGACTACAAATATTGCAATTACTGTAAATGTCTTCCTTGATGTACAGCACAGTCAATTTAATGTTTAACATCCTCCCCTCCTTTATCAAACATTTGTTTGAGAGGTCTATGGAGTAAAAGATTTACAGTACTGCCTGTAGCTCTGTAAGAAAATGAATGCATGGCAATCTTTATTAATCACATTAGTAGGTAACATTAGCAGGAATAACAGCTGCAATACACTGTCACACTTTAGGCCTTATAGAATCAAGAAAAAACTGTCATAAGGTTCTGGACTACAGATTTATATTCTATTTAGATCTGTAGAATTTAACAGAGAATATGATGTTTTCTATACTTTGGTTTGTTTGGCTTTTTTTTAGAATAAAACTCCTAATTTCTTAGAATTTAATGGCAAGTAACAATTATTTCTGAAATTATAACAGGTTATTAAAAACTCTACAGGCTGCTTTGTATTTTCACCTTGGTTGTTTTAGCTATTTTAACTCATTCCTATGTGACAAATACAAAGCATTCTGGTGTCTGCAGAGTATATCTGTTCTTTGAACAAACTTAAGCCTTTTGTGAGGCTGCAATTCAAGTGAGCCTCTGTGTAGCTGACAGACATGCCATTTAGACTAAAGCCACACAGCTCGTCACTGTGCAGCAGAAAGAGGCACTGAGATTTCCAAATGTGGCTCTGCAAATTTTCACATCCCCTAACCTATGACTGTATCTTTGACATGAAGCCATAAAGGAACAGTTTACTTTGCTATCCATCTCTGCCAGGTTTTTTAAATGTGATTCAAACTGTGATTTGTACTTCAGAGCTATTCTTCCACATTCAAAAAATATATGGAACGGAACTAACATACTCTGTGCAACAGTGGAGATAACTGTTTATCCTGAACGGCCAAGAACACTCCTTCTGGTAAACTACAAGGAAACCAACTTTTTATTCATCCTGCTGCAGCAGCATTTCATAGCTGTCACAAAACTTTAAAATATTCAGACCTGCAAGAAGTGCTTTATGCCTGTCTGTATGGTTATAAGTACATAAGCTACAAATCGGCATTATTGCATTGCCCCAGCTAATACACATTTTCAGGCTGATTTCACAACTATGTGGAGCAAAATTGTAAAATTGTTCAAGGTTACGTTGTCCACATCAAAGATTTACAGCCTGAGTTTAAATAAAATTATTCTAATGTTGCATTTCCACTCCAAAGAGCAGCCTATTTTGCATCCAATAAAAGATTCAAGAAATATAGGTTCAAACTGATCTTTTTCTTTTCTAGGCAGGTTCAGACAATCCACAGCATTCTCTTGAAACTCACATTAGTATTAATAAAACTGTTCTCTACAAGGTATCACAGAAACACACGAGCTAGCATCAACCAGTGCGTGGCAGGAAAAGGTGGAATAGACCCACTTGATTTTGACAGATCATCTTCAGTTTGATTCTCTAAAAGAAGATAAAACTATTTCAATCTTTTAACCAATATACTGAGGAAGAAAACACTGTTCCATTGCAAGATGAGAGATTTATTTAATTCCTATTCCTTCAAGAAAGGAGCACTTCTAGGATTGTAAATATATTCTGAAAATTGAGTGCTTCAACATTTTTAACTTAAGCCTTGTTATACTAGGTGGTTTTCCACTGGCCCAGTCTCCTGAATCTGTTTGAGTATTAAAAAGACTGTTTTTCTCACTTGTACAAAAAAAGCTTGAAAGGAGGGTGGTCCTGAAAGCCAGAGCTGCAGGAAGCTTGTAAAGCAAACTCCAAACTGCTACTTCAAATAATAATTAGTTTACTGTAGAGAGAAGACTGGCAACTCATGATCTGCAATCTGTTTATATTTTTGGAGCACAGTGGCCAGGTACTGTAGGCAGTGATTATTCCATGCATGTCAGTGTAGACACCACAGATTTGTTTCTGCACAAGCCAGCTACGGGTTTCAGTTGGCTAGGGTGCCCCTGGAAAACTTTGTGTCACACAGCATGTCCCAGGGAAACAGATGCTCTCCAAGTTTTAAATGACAAGACATTAGAACATTCTCACCCCCTCCTTGATCCCAGATTCCATTAGGACTCCTTAAGTGAGAGAGAGCAATTCCCACTTGCCCTGGTTCCGCAGCCATGCCCCCTCTTCTCGCTGCAGCTCTCCCACCTTTTATATGGGCTTGTGCATTCTCAGCATGGGCTTTACTGCTGGAGATATTCACAGGGAGAGAACTTTCCTTGGACAAACGTGACATTAAACAGACTACAGCCAGATCTAACAAAGGTATCTGCATTTCTTTGTTCCCAAGCACAGACCTTTTTCTTCAATTTTCCTTGCCAGGAGAATTCCAGGCTCATTAATACCCATGTGTGTGCTTCCCGAAAATTGGAAAAGCAGTGTTGTACACTAATAACTGGGTTGCTGATGCCCAGTCCTTCAAAGCATCCAAACAGCATCCCTTAGAGGCAATGTGTGCTCTGTGGAGCTGAAGCCAAAAATCAGCTCTGAAGAATAGGTCCTGTATTAACAGCTGATCCTCAGAGTCTATGATTTCAGAGCATTCACAAAATATTAGAAACGGCTTCATGAAGTCTGAATTGTCTTCCTTCATGAGAAAGTGGTCCAAGACTGCTGTTCTCTTGATAAAATGACATGGATGTGTCTGTACTTTTACTGAACACTCCTGGGTCTATTAGAAAAATTCTTTCAAACTATTAACCCAGAATAATTTTAAACACTTGAAATGGAATTCATCTAACTTGAGGGCATGATTCATCTGACTGATTTTAGACATCTAGGGAGAGATGTATCACATTATTAAAAATACCTCATTCTTCCCACTGTGCAAATGGGGCCTGCAGTGACCAGCACAGATGTAGATACATGCCCATATTTGTCAAGATTATTTCAATTCCTCTCCTGTGAACATATTAATGTACCATCACTTTTGTAAGATTATAATGCAGAACAACTCTAAGAGCAAAGCAGCCCCAACAAAACCTGCTCTGCCCCTGGACCTTTGTCTCAACACAAAAGAATTACTTTGCATTGTGAAAAAAATATGGAATAGATTTTTGCCTCTGAAATATGAGAATGCCATAAGAACTATTTTACAGGAATATATTTATTCCATTCGTCCTACTTTTATTTTCCCCAGCACTGACAGATGTTTGCATACCTTGTGCCATGTGATGGGAGGTTGGTAATCACACAGCCTCTCTGGTCACGCTGACACAAACCCCAGTTTGTGACAGTATTTTTCATACAAACACAAACATATGAGCCAAAAATCTAAGGGGACAGTCTGTTATTGGAAAACTCTTAAGTTCAATTTTATTGATTTAAAAGCTAAGATTGATGCATGTGAACTTTTGAACTTATCCTTCTAGAGCTGAGCTGCTGTACCTCCGAAGTTCACCCACTGCCTACTTTACAGTCTCTCTGCATTTTCACATTAGATAACTCTGTTTGCTCACAAAGGTAATCTAGGTAAGTTATGCACAGCTGGCATGCATAAATTGTGCATATCTGTGACATCTGCCAGTGGGAAAAACACTCGAAGTATGATACATATTTCAAGAATGAGTGAATTAGTTCAATCTCAAGCTTTCTGGGCCATAATTGGATCAGATCTCTGGAAACATATGCAATATTTTAATGGATTTTTCGTAATTCAAGGTATTAATATTTACTGGATGTAGAACTCTTTTAGCAACAAAGGAAGTATAATACTTTTATTATACTGCAAATATCTTGCTAATGCTGTCTCATTCAACAAGCCAAAATAAATTTATGCACTTTTTCCTGAATTGCTGCATTTGTACATTTATTTATAAGAACTGCTGATGGATGAAGTATCTGCATTTTTCTCTTTTACTCTAGTCTTTAGCAATCATGAAAGCAAAATTACCCATACATTCTCTAACTATTTTACTCTCACAACTCTGTGTTATCTCCTATGTGAGAAAACACAGTGTTTTTAACTAAATACCAAAAATATTTTCTGTGGCTCCTTCAATTAAAAACAGTAGAAGAGGATGAAGCATTAACTAATGAGGGGAAGGTGCAAAGCATGCATTTTCGCTTTCCACCAAGGTGTATTATTTCTGTGCAAGTAATAGACACCAAGGTGTTCACCTCTTTGGCAGCTATACCTAACTCAGCAGCTCTGGACATTTTTTTCCTACAGGCAGCATGCCAGGCTGGATGTGCTCAACCCCACCCCTAATCATGTGGATCCCCCATGGCAAATCTGCACCTAGTGGCTCAAAAAGGAGCAGTGGGAAACCCTCCAGCTTTTCAGCAAGGCCAGGACAAGTTGCCTGTTGCAAATGTTCCCACACAGCAGTCTTCAAAGCCATGATAAATGGCCCAGAGGCTGGGGGACCACAGTTGCTCTCAGAACCACACTGCCTTTCCAGCAGCCTGCCATCCATTTTGAGGATTGACTGGTACATGACAGAAGAATTTGGAAATCGCTGTCCCAGCTGAATTTCTGTGCTTCCATTGCAAACTTGCTGTGCCAGGAGAGCTGCTGGGTCAGAACTGTGCTGCACTACAAAGTCCCTTCTTTGGAGTTAAGCTAAGGGATTATGAGGCAGAGGGAATAATACATCATTATTGCCTTTAATAGGTAGTGAAATGAAATGATAAACAGTGAAAATTTTGGCTGCCAGAAAACCAATTTCTGACTGTGAGGACTATCACTATCCCCATGGAGATGAGGATTTGTGGTTTCTTGATACAAAAGTGAGACTAAGCTATAACTTAGAGAACATAAAAAAGTTTGGCAGACAGTGTTCCTGCACTGGCTCCTGGACCTGACTGGAGGATATTGCAGCATTGTCCCTTTTAAACCTGTGAAAATCCTTTACTTCAGAGTCTTTCATGTGAAACAAAATGCTGACTGTTGTTATAATAGATATGTCTATTTGAAACTTATAGGAATCCTACTTAAAAAGTGGACAGATAGTCTGCTCTTGAATGTACTTCAGATAAAGAATCATGGTATTTTTTTCAGAATTGAGCTTCTATGGCATTATTATCCAAGTGCCGCAGGAAGAAAAATTATTTCTGTTTAAGTTTAATGCAATTTATGCCTATTTTCATCCCCACCAAGGTCAATGGTAAAATATAAAGCCCTGCTGACTGCTGCAGAAACAAAGGTTGGTTATTGAGGGATATGGCTGCTGAATTCTTGTATTGCTCTGTGTGTGCATGTGTGTTGAAGATGAGGGAGACTTAGATGTATTGATTTTGCAGCAGCTTTTTTCTCTGCTCTTAAATGAAGTGGAATGAGGAGCAAATAGCCTGGCAAACAAAAGGAACAGAGCCAGTATTATAACTGCCTGAGGTTTTAAAATCCAAGTGCAGAATCATACAGAGGATTGGCTCACAAGTCTGTTTGTCATATGCCCATGTGAAATCTCTGCCGAAATGTGGAGCAGCCCAAAACCCACCCTGTCCCCTACTGTAGCATTAAAGGTCAGGAAAAGCACTTGCTAATAAAATACTTCATTGGTTTCTGTGGCTCTCTGCAACAATGGGACTGGAAAAGGCCTTTCCACCTGCCCGGCTTAGGTCGGGGTGCTTTTCCTTGGAGACTGCTGGTGCATTGCTGGAGACCTGGCTGCTCTGCTGCAGTCACAATCCAGGTTTATTCCAGTGGTGGCACCAACTGATTGGGAAACTACATCCCTCCCTCTCCTCATTCTTCCTCTCCCACTCCTTCCCCTCTCCTGGAAGCTGGCTGATGGCTCTGATTGCGGAGCCTCCAGGAAAGCGGTCTTTGTCGTAAAAGGCCAAAGTTCATAAACTTCCATTTACATCAGTAAACACGAACAATTCTTCCCCAGCCTGAGAAATCAATTCCCACAACGCATCAGCCAGTCGTGCTTTAGCAGACTGAATTGAAATGCCCCTTCTAATCTGCATCAGAGGAATAAAATGGATCCTTTTGCAAAATGTGCAGCGATGGGAGGGGAAGAGGGAACAGCACTCACCATTGCACATGCAGCGCACATTCCTGTAGAAGCGGGGACACACAAAACTAATTCGTGCTGTGCTGTAAGTCATCAGGGAATGCGAATCAATAGACAGACTTTGCTCACAGTGCTGCTCCTGACAATCCAGTCCGGAGCAATTCTTCTCCAGGATAGCAGAAATACGAATCACATTTTCCAAGTGTCTCCTCGCATTGGTAAGCTTCTGAATCAAATAGGCAGGCTTATAGAAACCACCGCTGTGCATCTGCACGGCAAACAGCATGTCGAGCTGGCTGCTGCCCGCCACCGGCTGAATGCTGATGATGTGCAGGCTGTCCTGCTTCTGGGAGAGCACGGCGTTGCGCAGGGTGCGCCTGAAGCCGTGCATGTGCAGGCCCACGAAGTCCTCCGGGGAAACGCTCTCGAAGCGGATGGTGACCGTGTTCTGCAGCATTTCTTGCAGCAGCTGCTCAACGTGGACCACGACGTCGATGGGCACCTGGAAGCGGCCGTCGCTCACGGAGACATTCAGGACGTACTTGCCGTTATCCAGCCCTCCGAGGGCAATGATCTTCCCGTCATGGCTGTTGACCTTGAACAGACTTTTCTGCTCTGATTTTAGCGTGTAGGTGAGGACGTCGTACACATCCTGATCTGTGGCATGAATTTTCCCAATGACTCCCCCAGGAAAATCATCTTCCATGGTGACAATGAAAATCTCCAGTGGAATGGCTGTTGGTTTGTGAATGCTCTCTTCAATAACCCTCACCTGAACATAGGTATGGGAAACCTGCTGAGGCTTCCCGGAGTCCTTTGCCTAATGCAATTTGGAAAAAATAAAACAATAAAAACACACATAGAACACAGCCTGCAACTGTAACTTCTTGCTATATATATTCTCACAGCATCAGTAATTCTGAAATGAAATTCTCAAAAGAACGCTCAAATGCACTTGCAAAATACATATGTAAAGAAGTGTCTCAGCCATTTCTAGCAGTGGAACTTACAAACTCTTTAGGGAAGCACAGATCTCTAAGTGGATTGCAGAGAGAAATGTGTCAGTAGAATGTCTCATTACTCAAACTGAAATGTTCCCAGGATCCCACAGTTATCACTTGTCATCTTCACAACAGAGAATACACCAACAATGTGGTATATTCTGCACCAAACACAGTTTGGGCTCACTTCTACCCTGGAGAAGAGAAATATCAGCTTTCTGCATTGCTTGGGGTGTTCCAAAGCATTTCAAACACTGCTTAGCTTATGTGAATGTGAGGGAGTTCAGAATTTTTCTGCAGCACTCGGTACTTCTTTACCTGAAGCAATCAAGAAACATGCTTGACATAAATAAAATTTATCTTCCTCCAAAAATGAAATAGGTGCTTGTGCTGTTACTAATGATAAAATATGAGAGCAGCACTGCACTTGGACTGATTACTGGATGACCCAGAGAAGGTATTATAGCATCATTTGCACTTTTTTTGTAGAGAGCAAAAGAACAAGTATGACAAAAAACCCAAGGCCATCTTGACAGAAAGGTGTGCAAACCTGAATCAGTGTCCTTTCCTACAATAAGGAAAATGTTTCATTGCAGTCCCTATTATGATATACTGCTCCACGCATTTATTTGCTTCAGACAAGAGCAGAAGACTAAACTGCCACTAGACAGAGACGTAGGACACGTTCAATGATCTTTGCATTTGGATATGGGAGGAAAATTTGCAAGCTGAAGCAAAAATGGTAGGATGACAACAGCAATATGGACACTACTAGGAGCAGATTAGTAACTCTAAGACACACTAAAATTCATTCATCTTCACTCCTAGAAGAGCTGGGTGGAGTACTGAAAATATTTTTTATATAAGTGCAGACAAATACCCATGTACATGCAAAAGAGGTTATGTCTCATTCCACTTTCTATTTTAACATTAATTCTTAATAAACCTAATACAGATGAGAAACCTGATAGTGGAAAAGAGAAAGCAGCACTCTGGCACATATGGATGGAATGAAACACTTCTATGGTCTATACACAACAGGAAACTATAAAATATGTTTTCCTGCAGAAATCCCTGAAGAAAATAATACTGTGGATACCTCCACAATCCAACAGCACAGTTTCCTGATCACGTTGGTGCATCTCAGACATGGTGGTCTAATATTTCATTTATATGAAATACGTGCATCTCTAAAGCTAGAGGATGCTGCTCAAATTTAACTCTCATGGCCAGTTTTGGCTACACTAGAACTCTGCTTAGTGAATTACCCTGAAAGCAGGATATTTTACGATTAAGGCATGGTAAGAAAAAAGGTGATGATTTTTTATTTCCCTGCAAGGCTAAAAAATAGGTTTCAAGGATACTAAATGTCAAACTTTGATTTGAACTGTTAATTAGCATTAGAGCTTCTATTTTGTGAATTGTAACCAACAATTGCATCTAAGGATGATGCTACTGCTGTGAACATCATTAAATGTGCTTATAAAGGAATGGACAGGCTGTGTCTAGGGAGATCAACCCCAGCAAAGCAAGTGGAGGAAGAAAGAATTTCAGACACAGCTTATGGGACCATGACTCATTTCAGTGAAGAGGTTCATTCCCTAGACTTGCATATTTACTGAACCCTAATACAACTTCTCTGGCAGACCTGAGAAATGTGGACAAATTAGTTTTGGATTTACAGGTTGTAGCAATCAAAATTACCCTGGTTACAAAGCTTCTCAATGATTATTCTAAAGCTAAGTTTGAGCTGGACTTCTATTGCATGCCTTACTTTGACATTCTTTAAAAGCTAAGTTGACCTTGGAAATGTGATTTCATGAATTCTTGGAAGGCTTCCAAAAATTTATGATTAAATTTATGACTTAAAAGCCAAAATGATTTTCATTCCTAGAGCAGTATTTTGCAGTCACTTGTTCTGGGGTGCATTCATATATATATATATAAAATGCATTTTTTCTCATTCTCCTTCCTTAGCTACAGAAAAAAAGATGAAAATCTTAAACCATAATGGTCGCTGCTCAGAAAATTCATTTCATGCCGAGGAAATTGGAAAGGTGGCTGGCTACGTATTTTTATTTATATTTATAAGAAACCAGGTTTAACAACATCAAAGAAAATATTCTGCATTGTGCATTTGCAAACTGGAATGTGTGGTATTTACTTGCAGAATAGAGTCTATTGAAACCAGCCCATACAGGCAAAGCACAGGTTACCTACCCTTAAGAGATTTTTTTGTTTCAGTGTAGATGTAAAAATCAAGCCTTACCTGCACACAGAGCACATACTCAGTTGAGACCATGTGCTTGAAGATGACTGCAGATCTCAAAACGCCATGAGGGTCCAGTGTAAACTCCTCCTCTTCATTGCCAGTGAGGATGGTGAAGGTAAAAGGGGGGCCATTGTGAAAAGAGTCTTTGTCTGTCACTACCAGCTGCAAAATGCTTGTGCCCACTGGTTTATTTTCCTTTACACATATACACAGCGTATAAAGAAAAGGATTAAAATGATACATATTGCAATCATAAAATACCACATTTTTCTATTGAGAATATTCAACTGAATGCTCTTTGCCCAAGCTGGTATTTCATAAGCTGCATTTTGTAGACACTGCTTACACCCCATGGACCAGTGGTAGAGATTAAGGTACCTGCCACACCTGCAGGGCCTGCTAGGCTCTCTCTGATAGTCTGTCTGATCAGGACTGACTAAAAGTCAAGACTCACACCCAGAGCAAGGTGTAAAGAAGTGTGAACTTATCCCAGAGCAGACATTTTGAGGCTGGAGTACCTGGTGCAGCAGGGACGAATGTTAAAATATGTGACAGATGCTGTGGTTAAGGAGCCTCAGCAACCAGAAATTTACCAAAAGATTCAAGAAAGATTTGTTTATACTTTCCTTTATATAAGATTATTTGATAGATGTTTTGCAGATAGATCATCAAAAGGTACTTAACTGAAACCAAATGCCCACACGTTTTAAAAGGCAGAGAGGTTTTTGATGTGCAGGATAAACTTACTTGAATTACAGCTGTGTAGTTAGCTGGAGTAAACACAGGGCTGTTATCATTCACATCAGAAATGTCCACATTGACCGTCGCAGATGAAGACAAAGGAGGGTTACCACTGTCTCTTGCCTGGACAACTAACGAATAACCAGATATCTGAAAAAAGATGAAAACATTAAATCATTGTGAAAGCGGTCCTAAATTTTAACTCGGGTTCTTTACATTCAGTGCACCACCTTCCATATTCTAAGGAAAGCTGTTTGGCCTCATTACCTTCTTGCCCTTAGTGTAACATTATCCTGTTTATCACCACATTGTGCCCCAACTTCTGTTTTATAAAACTACCCATAAACATAACAGCTCTATCGTATTAAAATAACTGTATCAGATAAAGCATTCCTGAAACAAAGGGGCAGACAGAAAATAAACGACAGATAATATGTGAACTCAGCTATTAGTCCTGTAAGCTTACATTTTCATCTCTCCTAGGTGTCACCTGGGATAAGTGACCTGATTCTATTTATCTTACAGTTGGTTTCCAAGATATTATATAAATCGCTTATTAGAGCCAGTGTCAGTTTGACACATACTGTTTCTAACACGGTGATGGAGAGCCAAGAAAAAGTTCACAGGCAGTTGGCTTAAACACACTGGAAAACATTTGGGAGTATGAAGGACAACAGTCTCTGTAGAGACAGAAGAGTATCCACCATCCTGCAGAAGGTAAGTGGGCTTGAGTCTGCTTGTCTGCAACAGACACAAGCAACTCAGTGCAGTGCAGGCAGTTCAGTGCATCATCCATGGGCTCTCCACACACATATGTGCCCGTGCGTGAGGTGTGAGCATATGTGACAACTTGCAAAAGCTCTGTCTATGCACAGTTTATGGATGACAGTTGGATTATCCAAACTGCATCCTTATGTTGGCTTCCATAGGTCTTACAACTGCTTTTTACTCCTTGCTCTGCAGGGAAAGCTGCTGACATGTCTGCCCCTGAATCCTCCCACAGCGGAGCAAGGGAAGGGCAAAACATGCTAGATACAACACTCCACTCCACCCTCTCAGTGCAGGGCTGGAAAGGGGAAAAGCATGGCCCTGCAGAGGGGAACAAGATAATGTTAAAGGGGCTTTTTGGGGAGGAGGGTGGGAGGGAAGGAAGTCCAAATATATTTGAAAAATAACAGCTTTTTTTGTGGTAGGGAGGAGCTCAGACTGAGCACACAAAGTAAGGTGGCTCTTCTGAGATGCAGGACCAATACAAAGCAAAAGGCAACATGTTTTTTGGAGGCTGTATGGAAGAGACAGACTGTGATTTGGTGGGGGCAAAATGACACAGGAGGGGAGAGGAATCCAGAACTAGGGGAAGTCAAGAAACTTGAGGGAGACAATTAATCTTTTTTTTAACCGTAATTTCCACTGCTAGCCAAAGACAGAGAGTTTCGTGGAATATTTCCCCATTTTTTTCTGTATTTGCTTTCATTTCAATGTGTCCCAAAAAAGTAGATGGCAAAAGTCATGGTCCCCATGTGATTACAGCTCTGGAAATAAGTTTCCTTAAACCACTGAAACCTGGGAGTCAGCACTTCCTCTGAGGATCTACAGCAGATGGGGCATCATATATAATTTTCCCTGAAGGGGTCAGAAACACCTGTGTCTAGGAAATGTGCCAAGGAAGCAAAAAAAAAAGACAATATCACAGCTTATTTTAACTAAGGGAAACTTTGGAAAATGCAGACCTAACACAGCTGGCATTACACATGCACACCCTTGTGAGGGTAAGTGTGTGTGTCTGAATGCAGCCGCACATGAGTGCACTTCAGAAACTAAAAAAAGTCATATTAAGAAACTCAGCCCGGGCTTTTATTACAGCCAACTTGTAACATGCACAGCAACTTTTACTCCCCTGTTGTAGACAGTCTGTGGTAAAGTCATTCTATCACCAAACACGAACAATTTAATCCTGCCTTTGTGAAAACACAGAAAGGGGTTTTTGCCACTGTTTTAAGAAGTAGGTCTGCTTCCAGTAAAGAGCTTCTCCAGCTGAGCCCATATTCTGAAGGTAGCAATCTGTTTCCCAGTTTTGTGGGTGCATTACTGGGAGGCGGGAGGCACGGATTTCCTTACGTGTTGCAAGATTTCTGAAGCCATGTAGCACTCTCCTGCCCTGCTAGTAGCACAGGCAACTGCATTTGTTTGTTTTTTTTCCCCCAAAGCTGCTAATTGCTAGCTATGGCAAAACGGCGATAAATAATCCTGAATGAATAATGGAGCGAGCAAACAAAGCGGCAGAATCTGTTTAATGAAGCGCTCTTTCACTTTTGGTACAGCCTGGCCACTTCACAACATGCCCTCCCCAGTGACACGTTCTGCAGAGCGCTAATTAATGTCTGCGGTCTCAGCCCGGGCGCGGTGCCGCAGTCCGGAGCGGTGTGCGTGTGAGCTCTGTGTTGCACACGCAGCCGCACGCGTGCGCTTGCACGCCCGGCGAGGGCAGGCAGCTCATTAATGTAATGCAGCAGCTCCCGCTGGCACCGGGGCTCCAACCCAGCACTGCTGCGCTCCCCTGGCGTGACCCCGGCTGCTGCGTGGGTGCAGGCCGCGAGTGGAGCAGAGCAGCTGGCGTGTGGATGGACTGGGGATGGGGCTGGCGTGGAAACAAGTGGGAAAACGTTAGGAAGACCTGTTGGAGCATCTTAGGCTGATCGCTGCAGAGTATAAAAGGAAAGTATAAAAGATTATAAAAGAAACTCCTTCAACACAAGCTAGCGGCAGAGTGGAGACTGATGCACATCTGTAAGTCATTGCAAGTTAAGAAGTCCCACGTGTCTTACCCTTTCTCTATCCAATTTCTTTTTAACCTTCACGAGTCCCAAAACAGGATCAACTGAAAATTCGTTGTCTTGATCCCCATTCACTATGGAAAAATGAATCTGACCATTGGGAGGACTGTCCAGATCTTCTGCTATCAACTTATTTTAAGAGAAGAAAAAGAAATTAGTAAAACAAATATCAAATGATACATTAATTGCTCAACACTCCAAAAAGTAAACTTCACATTCCATCAGGCTAATTATACCTGAACTTCACACCTCTATAGCATCAGTCCAATAGGTTTTTGTTAGGAGGCTTCACTTGAGCCTTTTCAAAATTCTAGTCTGAAAACATATGGAATATTTTAATCTTAATATTCCATACAACACTCTCTCTCTGGATCCACAAGTTGCAAGACAAGAATATTGTGAGGTTTGAGGGTGGCACACTGGATGCCAGACTATACAAATACTATATATTTGGAGCTCTGAGCAACTCGGTGCAATGAAAGGTGCCCCTGCCCACAACAGGGGGGCTGGAACAAGATGACTTTTTAGATCTCATCCAACCCTGTGACTCTATGACTGCATTTCACTGAAAAGCTGAATTCTGCCTTTCTGTTAAAACCTGTTTCTTTCTAGCTGACTCATGAAATGCAACACTTTAAATATGCCATTGCTCTTTGACAGCATAACAGGGTTAAAAAGAAAGGGTCAGTACTACAGCTACTACTTTCTTTTGGAGAGAAACTGACAGCAGCTCGGAGAGCAGTCGCAGAGTATCGACTACAAAATGGTTTGGGGGCTTCAGGACGTAGTAACTATCCTTATCAAGCAGTGCAGCGTTTTTTTAGGGGCAGAGGGCTTCCTGGCACCTAAGTGGCAGGCAGGGCGCCACTGACCATGAGCACGGAGTCCCCGACGGCCGCGTCCTCGCTGATGACGGCGCTGTAGACGGCCTGGCTGAAGGCGGGCGCGTTGTCGTTGACGTCCGTCACGTTCACGTTCACCGTCGTCACCGCGCTCAGCGCCGGCGTGCCTCCGTCCTTCGCTTCCACTACTAAGTAGAAGTCCTTGCACGACTCAAAATCCAAAGCTTCAGAAATGGAAATCACCCCTTTGAAGCAAAGGAGGGAATGTCAACAGCCAGCAAAAAATAAATAATGCCACAGAGTAAGGGATTTGACTGTAGTAAACAGTACAGCGTGCTATTTATCACCATGGCACACATACAACACTAACTGTAAGGCTGCCCAATCCAATAAAAATGTTTATTCAGGTTTCTACTGCTGTCGTTTGATTAAAGAATGATGCCAATTGCACTTGGGTTGCCTCTGCAGAAAGGACCTTTACAAGGCATGAGGCAATGAATGGTTCCTCATGAAAATAGCTTTCATTATGTGAGTATCATGGATGAAGAAGTGGGGGCCATATCCACCCATTTACCATTTCATTCACGGAGCCGTTGGGAGAACTGGATGCCGACTCTGGAAATAAGCCCTGACAAGTCAACAGAAATTCACTCCCACACAATTAACTTCTCATGAATTAAATACAAATGAATAGGATATGAATACCTCTGAGAAATCAGTTGTCTATCATTTAAGTGATTAAACAGAGACTTCCCCACTCAAATAGGTTTATAACTCTTGTGTTACTTCACCACACAGCCAAAATTAGGATTCTCTGTAACTTGATTCACTCCATGCACCCAGACTCCCTCTAGGATAGAAATGATCTGATTTCTAGTGTTCTTATAAACTTCCTACAATATCAGTTTCCTAGCCTTCTCAGGAAATGTATTTCAGGACTTCATAATCATTACAGATCAGAATTTCTTCCTACCATTTAACCGAAGTAATCCAAATGTAATTTAAGCCCATTCACAACTTCTTTTCTTATAACTGGGCATGGAGTACAGTTTATTCCCCTCTTCTTCACAGGTACTTTCTACAGGAATGAAAACTAACAGCACGTCTTCTCTCATCTAGATTAAACAGCCTTAATTCCTTCAGTCTTTCCTGGTAAGTCACATTTTACAGATCTCAGATCATTCCTCTTCATCTTGTCTGGGCTCTCTCCAAACGATTTCCACCTTTCAGCGTGACTTGCTGAAAGCAGGAGCCCTGAAGAGAAGCTTCCAAGTGGCTAGCAGAGAGTTCCCACTGATAAATGATGTGAAGGACATGATTTTTCAAGCTGTGATCAGGCATGCTACATCACCACTCTGCTGTCTAGAAACTGAGCTCCTGCCTCTAAACAGATAGTAATGGAGCTGTCACACATTAACGAATAATATATAGTTTTAGTTTTGTTGGTTTTTTTTGTTTTTTTTTTTTTCCTGTGTGATTAAGCTTCATTATGGGTTTTTATTGATTTATTTCCTTGGCTTCATTGTCAAATGTGAAGTTAAGTATCACTGCCTAGGCATATTTATGTTTAAATTTTGCTCGTACTAATCAACATGATGAAGATGACAGACAACACAGTTATGCTAAGTCCCTCACATAAAAGGCAGCAGTCTCTGCAGAGTGAAGAGCCATTTTTGCACACAATTATAGAAATGACACAATGCATAATTTTGAGATTTTTCAAGTTACTGGCAATTACAGTTGCACCCAAAGAAGTGTTATCTTCAGCTCTTAAAATCAAGACTGCTTTGCTCTCAGACTCTGCTGGCAGGTTTGGACTTGTCATCCTGAATGCTATGAGAAAAAGGGGATCCACTACAAAGCATAGAAAAAATAGCTTACAGTTGATGGAATAAAAACTCCGTGAGGATAAAGAATATATCCCACTAAGGAAATTCAATGAAAATGTGCCATTTACACCAAATATGATACCTTTGCTTGGCATTTCTTATAGGGAAGCAGTGGTGTATTTCTAAAATTTGTGCTGTATAATCAAAAAGACCTCAACCCAAGCCATGGCTGAAGTCAAAAAGACAAATCAGAACAACCTAAGTCAGGGAAGCTGCATAAAGCTACCTAAATGGCAACCACGTTTTAGGACTGAATTGGTCCTAAGAGGTCCTGCTAGCACTGGCTGATGCTTTCTAAGGGACAGATAGTTGAGGCTGTAATCAGCTGGTAAACAAGTAAACACTGCAAGTGTTTAGAAATGTTTGTGCAGTTTGGCTAATAGGCTGTCACATCTATATTGGCTTCAAAAGACTTACTAATGGAGAAAAGTATTCTCCACTTGAGCTGAGGCAGCCATGTGTGACCGTAACTGACATCACTCTCCAACCTAAAATTGCTTTTTAACTGTGCAGTTAATTACACAATGACAAGCTGTGAGTGTCTGGCCTTGGAAATCTTTTGGTCCAAGAGCCTTCCCCAAAGCATTCATGTTTTTCTGATGCTTTAATTTAGCGCTGCAAGTAAGAGTAACTTTACAAACCTGTTTTGGAGTTAATCCTGAACTTCCCTTTCTCATTCCCTGATCTGATGAGATAGGCAATCTCAGCATTTGTACCAATGTCTTGGCTTGTAGCAAAAACAGAAAGGACCTCGGTGCCAGGCGAGGTGTCTTCAGGCACTGTAACAAGATAATCTCTTCTTTCGAACACGGGAGGGTTGTCATTAATGTCTAGCACTGTAATGGTAACAGTGGCAAATGAGGATAAGGTCAGCACAATGCTTTGATCTGAGGCCTTTACAGTGATGTTATAGGAGGACTGAAGCTCTCTATCAAGTGGATGCTCCAAAATAATGATTCCTGATGACCGGTCAACTGAGAAGAAGCCATCTGCAGAGTCTGACAGGGAATAGGTGACTTTTCTGTTCACGCCTGAAAGAGAAGCAAATGGGAACATGGAAATGAGAAATAAAGAAAAGAAAAATCTCTCCCCATCTAATAGAAACCCTAAGCAAAATCTGCTATCACACTGAGCGTTTCCAGTGTGGGTAGAGGTAGGAGTGCCTGTGGGTACAATACAGCTGGAGGTTTGGGAGATCAGGACATGCTTTTCTCACATGACAAATCCCTATGGATAAGTTAAATTCCTCCCCTCATCATGATACCTTTTTCTAAAAATTATTTTGCAAAACTGCTGTGTATTGAAACTTATAAGCAGAATCCAGATATGGTCCTTACCCAGAACAGCTTATAATTGAATTAGATGAGACAAGTAGAATGCTGAAATTGGAAATGTCTCAGAGCACATCTTGAAGGAATAGAAAGGTACATAAGGGGAAGATAAACCCATAGTAATACATCAGGTGGCAGAGAATGCACCTGTACCAGTGCTGCGTTGATTTGACTGTTGAGCAGAAAAATATTATCATAGGATGATACCTGTTAAACAAAAGCTGCATCAAAAAACTCCAGAATATTTTAAAAAGGGAAGTCCCTCTATTCCCCAGACTAAGAGCAAAAATTGAGTTGTACAAAAGACATACTGCATTTTTAAAATCCTGCCCATATTTCCCAATACAAAGCACCTATCCACCCAGCTGCTGAATATGCAGATCTATGCTAAGGTTGTTGTCAATAATAAAGCCTGAGGGGATGGTACTGACTTGGTTTCTGCACTACAGTGGGATAGCCATTTCAAATCTAATTAAAAGTGAACGCAGATATAAGCTAATTCAACTCCCTCGATGCTAGTTGATTTTGAGATTTTGTCCTGGGTGCTTCAGTATGAGATTATAACTAAAACACAAAGATCCACTAAAATGGAGAGTCTCTGTTTTTAACATCTCTCAGTTGAGCATTTGCTGCTGTTTTTGTTGGAGAACAGACTTTACAAGCCTGACATTAATCAGATGAACAAGAGCTACCAATCCCTTCTAGGCATATTTTGTTAATTTAAAATTTGTGACAGTATTATTCTGCTTTCCAGCAGCAAAGCATTGTAGAAATGTCTGATCAAAAGCAGCACAAATCACAGTTGTTTTCTGCTTGATGTAGCAGGAGTTCAGCATCCACACAAGGGGGAGCTGGGAGACTCTTTGTTCAGTCACACGCACATAAAAGCTAGACCAACTACAAAGTCCCAGACCCTACTTGAAGGGCGTTAGGAATTCCTATTTGGCTCTTCAGAGAATAAAGTTTTTATGCAGTGCTTGAGATACCAGAGTATATTTAAAAGGTTCAAATGTCTTTAAAATATGGAACAAATTAAATGGCAATATTGCAGTGAACCAGGCTGATACGTTTTTTGTCTTGTTTTGTTTTGGTTTTTTAATCACAGCAGAGCCTCTCTATTCACCATGGCATCACAAATGTGAAAAATAAAATGTCTCACCTTCAGCAAAACAGCGAAGTAATCAAGGAAGTGACTCCTGTCCTACAGGTGAGGAACTGAGCTCAGCCCATGAACTCACAGGAGATTCCTTCATGTTAACACATGCAGGCTTTGAATACCCTACAGCTGCTGGAGAGCACACCCCTTTTCTTAGTCTCTTGATAAATACATCCAAATACTCTGCCAGCTGATAGTCAATCAAACTGACAAACACTAAAAAGGAGCAAAGCCTTCTAGAAGGTGGAAGATTTATCAGTCTGAATGGTTGGGGGTATCTACAGTTCCAGCTGGGGAGGATCTCCTTCAGCTAGCCATCCTCCATGAACTTCCACTTACAAAAAAAGGTCAGACCTGACTATAACAAGTAATGAGTTAGTAATAACAGCTGATCCTCAGGGATGCTGGAATATGGGATTTTTTCCCCCCTTGATTCAGAGCATGCTGCTGAACACCCAAACGACATGAGTTTTAACTGTAAAACTATTCAGTATTCTGCACCATCCACTCTTGGGGCCTGCCAGTTTCTACACAGTATCAAAAACTCCTCTGAGGCAGGGGCTCTAACACACACCTTCTACACATCTGTGACTGCAGGAGAGCCTTAGTCTGGTTTGCACTCTTCTCTGGCACAAACTCCCTTTTTGATACTCACTACAGCACACCTGGGCACAAGACAGAAGACTCATATAAAACAGTCCTTCAGAGCACAAACAGCTACAAAGGAGATGGCCAATGGATGCCTTGTGGATTGAAACACCATGAAACTTCAGCAAGGATATCTTGCAATGAGGAATAGGGAGAGAGAATTTGGTGCATGTGACACCACGGAGGGCGAGTTTATTTACAGGAGGTAATAAAGTAAAGTAAGTAAAGGCAGTAAAGGCAATCTGACATATAATCCAGCCCCTCTTCTTGAATTCTACTTCCTATTAACAAAATATTAATAATGTTTTTTGTAAGCGATTACTGGTGTTCCTACAATGGAGACAGATCAGATACAGATTTCGGTGTTATGGTTGCTCACTCTAATATATGGGATTTTTAGGCAGAAATGGAGATAAGTAAGTGCTTTTATTTTTCCTTCCTGGAAAATGAGAGAGGAATACAGACATTCTAGAGAAAAGGGTTATCTTGTACTGGGCTGGTATAAAGAAGAGAACAGTCTTATTTTTCCCATGGGACATGAAAGAAAAGCTCTTACAGGTGAAAGTGCCACTTTATGCAAGGAGAGATGGAAGATTCAGTCAGAAGACCTGACTGGGGACACAAATACTAACTCTTGGTGGCTTTTGGCCCAAATACCAAAAGGAGGAAAAAAAAAGGAGACATACAGAGGGAGATCTCAGCTGTGTGTTCGCCCTTTCATAGAGTGTTTTGAGGGGTGGGATTTAATACTTGCTTCTTAGGGATAAAATCAGTGAAAGACTGTGGCAGAAACAGCACTTTGAAGAAAGTGTTGTGTTACATCAACAGCTGTTTTTACTGAGCTTTCAGACCCAAGGCTGGGAGAAAAATGGGCATGAGGCAAAGGTGAAGTAGGCAGACATTTCTACTGAAATTCAAAATGCTTTAGTCCAGAGGCTACCCTCTCCTGAGAGAGAAGTGTCCACCAGTGTGTGTCAACGGCATCCTTGCCACAGAGGGGATGGTAGACTCTGCTATGACTATAAAGGAGATGCCTTCTGTGAAAAGGAAACAACTGCATCAATGCCATGGCTCCTGCACTGGTAAAGAGAGCAATCCTCCCACACTGCTTGCCTACATCTGTTGGGGGATTAAGGTTTGCAGACTGTTTTGTGTCAACTCACTCACTCAAACTTCTCAGATTTCTAACGTGCCAATCATGAACATGAGCTATTTGAACACAGAAAGCCTTTGCAGGAATCACTATTACAATAAGAAAATTGCAGTACATTTTTTTTTAAATAAAGGAACAAGGTAGCACATTTTCTATTTAGACTTGTATTAGCATATGATAGAACACTGCCCTTTGCCAAATCTCTGGTGTGAAGAGCTTGTAAAACCCACCTAGTACCTCAAATGCCATTCTTCAAATAGGTTTTTATTCTTGGTTTCTTCTGTACTAAAACAAAGGGGCACACACTGAATGTTACATCATGACAACTTTTATGTTATTACTACTTTTAATAGCATCAGGAATATATAATACCTTTGCTTCATAATCAGCACTATCAATATCCTCCTTGTATAAAGCACAGAATCACAGAATCATTCAGGTTGCACCTCTGAGATCATCGATTAGCCCAGCACTGTCGATGCCACCACTCAACGATGTCCCTGAGTGTCACATCTACACATCTTTTAAATTCTTCCTAGGGTTGTAACTCAACTGCTTCCTTGGGCTGCCTGTTCCAGAGCTTGACAATGTTTTCAGAGAAGAAATTTTTTCTTCTCTCCAATCTAAACCTCCTGTGGTTTAACTTGCTGCCATTTCCTATTGTCCTATTGCTTGTTACTTGGGAGAAGAGTCTGATCCTCAACTCACTACAACTTTCTTTTAAGTTGCTGTAGATAGAGAAGGCCCCCCTGAGCCTCCTTTTCTCCAGGCTAAACACTCCCAGCTCCCTCAGCCACTCCCCATCAGCTTTGTGCTCCAGACCCTTCCCCAGCTCCGTTCCCTTCTCTGGACACGCTCCAGCCCCTCCATGTCTTTCTTACAGGGAGGGGCCCAGAACTGAACACAGGATTGGAGCTGCAACTCAACTGAAAATGGTGGAGTTACAACACATTTTGATTCAGACGGACACCAATTAAAAGGCTGAGCATTAACCCAATAGCACAATCCCCATATGACAATAAGTTTCTGCAGTGGACAATACCTTAATGCATCACACATAAAGTAAAAGTTACACATACTAAAAGCCACACATAGTGTTTCTCCCTTCTGTTTTCATCTGCCACCCTGAACTCATTCTTTAATGTGTTTCCCCAAGTACAGCTTGATCACTCGCTTTTGTTTATGTCTGAAAAATGATGATTAACTTTTGTCATCTGCTCATTTTCATCTTGAAAACCTATGAAAATAAAGATAATGGCAAGTATTAAAAATAAACAAACAAGATGTAGACCAGAAAGCAAGCTGAAAAAAAATTATTTTTCAGTTTAGCAGTGGTTTGCAAACATACAAAGCAAGCTGTCTGATTATTGTGCTTCCTCTTGCCTCTTTTATGGTGTGATTATTAATACTGGTATGTACCTATGACCCCTCTTCACTACCCAAGTGTTAACCACAAGGTCAATTACTAAAAGATAGAAGTCTACAACTTTGTTAACAGCAAACAAGACAAAAGATGAATTCTAAACCAGATTTTATAGTACTCTACTCCATCATATTGAGATGAAAGAGAAATCTTGCCTGAAGTACCTTGTTGAACAGTAGAAGAATATATAGCCCCATAGGGAAAATATTTCAAGTGATTTTTACAACTTAATAGAAAACTTGGCTGAGTTCAATCCATAACACTGCTACCAAGATAGACTTTCACTCTTTTTCCCTTTTCTGAGGGGAAAACAATTGCCCTAGCCCCAAAGGCCTTTATTCACACCACTGCTCTAATGGAGTCAGAGTACCATGGGGTGAGGGCAGGGGAGAGCTGAAGATAATCAGCCCCTTACTGAAGGGAAATACTTGACAGAAATGAGAGGTATAAACTGTTAGCAGTATGGGACCATCCATGGGTGTCTAAAACCCACTTTATATTTCAGCTGGGGCAGGTGTTGTCTTTTTTTGGTGGGAAGTTGAGATCTGGATAGCTGGCTCACCCTCCATCTCTTTCCTGCTAGAGATTTACGTATTCCTGGGTACTGGCTTACATCACTTGACATAGATACTTGTTTTCTTCAGTGCTTCTAGTCAATATTTCTGAAGTTGGGATTTTGGAGATACCTGATTTAGGGTTACACATTGCTGCTGGGAACATGGGGAAACATAACTGGAAGCAGTGGAATGCACAGAGAGATAAAAAACATAAATACATATATATAAGCATGAAGAGAATTCTAAGATCATTGAGTCCAACTGTTAACCCAGCTCCAAACTACGTCCTCAAGCAGCAAATCCATGCACGTTTTAAACACTTCCAGGGGTAATAATTCAACCCTGGATAGCCTATTCCAATGCCTGTGAAGAAATCCTAATCCTAATATCCTATCTAAACCTTTCATGCCACAACTTGGGGCCATTTCCTCTCGTCCTTTCATTTCCTACCTGGGAGATGAGACCCACCCTCACCTCTCACTACAAGCTCCTTTTAGGTAGCTATTAAGAACAAGAAGATCCCCTCTCAGTCTCCTTTTCTCCAGGCTAAACAACCCCAGCTCCCTTAGCCTCTCTTCATCAGACAGGTGCCCAAATAGTTTGTGTATTATATTTTATATATATATGTGTATGTATATATAGAGACTATTCATATACATATATGTTTAAGTGATCCAGTTTAAAGACAAGGTTTATTCACTCAATATAATACAGATACAATTCCTCTTTGTCTACTTCTTTGCTTCTAGGTTGTTAACAATGTCTCAGAAATCTCAAAAACTAAAGAAACTATGAAAAATGAGAAAGTGCAAAGAGATACGGAATCTTGAGAGGTCATCAAATTTATCCCTGCACAAAGACAAGATGGATTCAATTTATCCCCAAACAGAGGCCTAGCCTTTGATCAGGAACTTGCATAACCTCCTTGGATAACACACCCCAGTGCCTCACTTTTCTTTCAACTAAAAATCCTGTTCTGACTTTTTGCTGAGATTGAATAAAATTAATAAAAGATGGGGGGCGGGGGGGAAGAACAAGGGTCAACTTCTTTCCTCAGAGCTTCTTATCTGATAGTTGAAGACTGTTATATTTTATAATTTCAACTCTTTTTCCTTGGCAGACCCTCTCAAGTGTTTCAGTATTTCCTGACTTTTCTTCTAGACTTGTGATCTCTTTTGTCAGTCTCCTACATCTTCCTGGAAGATGCAGCCCACATCTTCTTGGAAGTGCTGTACTCAAAACAACACAGCCTTTCAGGTCAGGATTTGCCAACACCAAACAAACAGAAGGAGCTGCTTTTTTTTTTTTTCCAGCATTACTCTGGTTTACCCATCTCATTAAAATATTTGCCTTTTCACACTAGTATGGAAGTGTAAATACCTCCAGCCTGTGGGTCAAAGTAATACAGCTGCACCTCTGCAGTTTTGCTGCCCAGGCAGTCACCACCCAGACAATACCAGTGCACTTGGTTTTCTTGCCTAAACACGAGACGTCACATCTTGATGACTTGCACTCGGCTTTTCCATACCACTTTTCCAACTGTTAAATACCACAAGTGAGGCTTTGACACTATCCAGGGTAACTTGCAGCACCACTCTGCTTTCTGACATTTAGCAATACAGTCCTTATGCTGACTTATGTATTCAGAAATCAAAATAGCAGTGCTGCACCCAGTATCTTTCTTAACTTACCCCTCCAGTGTAATGGTTACTACAAATTCTCCTGATAGCAGTTTGGTGCAGACCGTGTTTCCCTGGCTTACACATAAAAACATGGTGTAGTACAGTGCCATAAAACTCATTAAACCTAAGCCATAGTACCCATAATATTTATTTCAATATGGCCTTCTCACATGTTGCAGAAGGAAATGAAATTGGTTTGATGATTTCCAGTTCCTGAACACAGACTAGCTTTTAGTCATCTTGATACACACATCTCATTATTTTAATGCAAGGAGGGTTACTGCATTCCCCTGACTACTCCTGAAGCTTTAAAAATATGGCCCTCTGAGGGATTCAACAGGGTCATGCTGAATGTTTTGGTAGTTTTCAAAATCCCCAAATACCTTGTTTATTTACCTCCTAACAATAAGTCAAGTCTAAACTCCTAAGACCCTGACTATTATTTTTTTATTTGGCAATTTTTCAGGGGTCCAGTGTGCTTTATCTCCTCATTCCTATTAGTGCTTTTGCCTTTACTAGGAAGGTAAAATCTAGGTTTTCTCCTGAACAGCTCATTGAGAGAATCTGGACGTGCAAGTGCCCACAGGACTGGCCAGACAACTGGGGAATGTGGGGCATTGCCCTTCCACTCTCCTTAAAGAAGAACGGACAGAAGTCTAATGGCAAGGACACCTCCCCAGGAAGAAGGAGTACCAGGGTACATCACCATGGACTATTACTATTCATGGAAGAAAGTCTGAGGAACAGAGCCCAGAACCACATCAACCACCAGGCTACAGAGCAATGCTCACTCATGCCTTTTGTTTTGTGTTCTGTTTGTTTCTTTGGGGTTTTCTTCTCTTTTTTTTTTTTTTTTTTTTTTTTTGGCGTTTTGTTTGCTTGTTTTGTCTTTTGGTTGATTGGTTGGTTGGTTTTTTCTTCCATGGCTGATTCCTGAATTCTTTCTGAAAACAGCTTCAGTGACAGTGGACGGGCCTTACTACTTCAACTATACCTCTTACATAATGCTGTTTCGGATTGCTAGAGTAAAAGGAATTAATAATTCATGTCTCTCTCATATCCTGCATTAGAGCCCTAACTCGGGTACTATTTTAAAAGTCTGTGAGGCAACGATGTGGGTAAAGATATAGGAAGCATCATGTATATTTTAAAGAGAATGAGTCATCCTCTGTAAAGTATCTTGTAATATTTATTTTACAAAAACTCAGACAATACCCAGATATGCCATCTAGCTGGCCTCATTCCCAAAGTTAACTACTTACTAGTTCTTGAGTTTTAGTAAATCTTCTGTCCTATTATCTCTGTTATTCTTTTTGTTCATGTTTCGACCCCTGCTTTCGTCTTGTTCAGATCCTGAATGCTCCAGAACTTTCTAGGTCCATTTTAGGGGACATGCCCAACATTAACAAACATGCAAAGCAGAGGTTTGCATGTACTGGTTTTGCCAGAAAATGTCAAAATCAGTATCTACTTTAGCATTTCTATTATTTTGTTACTCACCATTACACATAATTCAGAGAGCTACTCTCCAATCAAGCTGTGACTGTCTTACAATTCTGACACTCCTGCAATCTCACCTGGCAGCACTTTACACTTCCCCAAGTCTAGCTGTGAGGCAGCTGTGACTGCAACAGGCTCAGTTGCCTTAATTCCTTCAAGAGTAAAGCCCACCACTGATGAGGCTGAAGTCTGTACTCCAGTTCCATGCATGTATTATTGAAAGTGGTGACCCACTGAAAAGCCTGAATGATTTTTTTTCCATGCTGGGCTCACCATCATCTTGATGCCACTTTCTAAAAATCAGTGATAAACCTCAGAGAACTATCTATATTCCCTGGTTGCTATTTCTGACAGATATTTCATTTTTATTATTTTAGCAGTTTCTTCTTTATTTCTCATTGACACAAAGAGAGGACAGGAAGAAAAAGAAGATAAAATATGCTTGCTTCCTCATCCTCTTGGTAGGCACATACTAAACTGGACTGGCTGAAACCTGAAGAAGAAGTCATATTACCATTCTTCCCTAGTAAAGAAATTAATTATTTCCCGTGCAGATGCCTTGTGAGCACACACAGTAAGGGTTTGGGCTTTTTTTGACAAAGCAAGTCTTTATTGAAACATCAAAATCAGTGAGGTCAAACCTTGCAGGAAAAAAGTAATTTTTTGACACAGATTTCTTTGAAATCCAACATAAAATTTTCCATCAGAACCTGAAAAAAAATGGTACTCCTTCTCCCAGTTTGCCAATTTTCCTGTCAATTCTTCTTCGAGAAGTTTGGGTTTAGGAAGAAAATATCTTCTACTAAGAAGGTCAAACAACTTCCTTCAGAAGGGCTGAGTCTTCTGCTGCAGTTCTTCCACTTTGCATGAAAAGGTGAATAATTAGCTCCCCACACCAAGAATCAGACTGATTAGAGGCTGATTGATTTAAACTCTCCAGATTAAACACAAATGCACTAATCAGCTGACAACAGAATCCTTCTCATGAATCCTGGTCCAAATAATATTTAACTCTATAAAACTGCTTAAAGAACACAATCAAGTTCAACTACAATTAACTCGCATAACCTGACTGTATAAACACATCTGTGGGAGGGTCTCAAATCTTATTCTGGCTTCCTGAATTAGGTTTTCAACACCCATGTTTTCTCTTACATCCATCCAAGTACCAGAGCTTCAAATACTAGGAACTAAGAATAGAAATCCAGGCTCATCATTTAACTGACCCCGTAACTAGCTGGACTTTTTTTTCAGAACTGGTGAATGAACTTTAGACCATTCTGCTCGTGAGGTGACAAGCCCTTCAGAAGCTGGGGCACGTCTGAAACTCTGGCAACCTATGCACAAAAGTGAGAAAATGCTTTGAATAAGGTAGCACACTGCTTATTGTTTTTCTAGGTTGCATTACTCAACGCTAATAAATATGCTGTAAGATATGGGAGTGTATTTCCTGAAACTACACTTCCTTTCATGTACAAGAGATCATGGGGAGGATGTTACACTTTTGTTGGTATCCACAATTCAGGACTCTGGTTATTCCCAGAGGACCTCCAGGGTGCTCATATTGCACAGCAATCAACCCTTGGAGGACAGCACTATCTGTCCTTGGAGGTAGCCAAAAGCCATCTGGACTGAGTCCTAGATAACCTGCTGTAGATGTCCCTGCTTGAGCAGGGTGGTTGGACAAGATGCCTGCTATTCAAGAAGCAGATCAGTCTCATCAGTGACTCTGAGAAGCTCCTAGATTTGCCTCCCCAAACCAAAACATGGATGCCAGATGGCTGCTAGCAGCATGTATGTTACCACATCTCCTGTGTGATGCACTGGCACAGCCCTGGGCTGGGGAAGGGCTGTGGAGGTGAGGGGCAGCTGAGCACAGAGCAGTGCAGTCTGCACACTGCATGAACTCTGCAGCCAAATAAAGGCTACTCCTGCCAATTTTTTACCTACATGCCTGTTTCCCTGCACGTTGGTTGCATGCAATACAAGGTGCTGGATCAAAGATGGCCCAGTCCATCTGTACTGGCTGTTTGTGCAGGGAATGGGATGATCTGCCACAACTTTAGGCATCGGCTAATGGAGAGAGGGGCTGGAAGGCAGCAGTGGCAGGCAAGACAGAGCTGCCTGACGAGGCTATTCCCATTTTCAGCAAAATTAGAATCTCATATTCATCATAAACCTAGAAAAAAAATCAATTGGTCAGTGAAATCACTAAACTGACTACAGATCTGGATGGCTGATGCCCCAGTAGTGACGAAGGAAGAGGGATCCATCCTGCAGAAGGATGGATAATGCACTGTTCATTTTTAGTACAGTAAGTGCTCCTGCCTTTGGTAGACTACACCGTCAATCATCATGGAAACAGGCCTCAGCACAGAGGTCATGCACAAACCACAGAATCTGCAAGTGAGGCAGGATTTAACCATAGCTTAAAGCACTGCTGAGCTTGGATGATGCTGTCATTCATTCTTGTACTGTGAGTGAGGCCACAACACTCTGTGCATGCAGAAAACATAAGCAGCACTGGAAACGAGTATGTGCCTGCACCTCTGCTTTGGGCTCCACGTTTATTCTGAAGTTTATAAATTTTTTTGCATCATACTTGCCACAAATTCCCATGTAAGTTTCTTCAGAGTTGCTGCCCTAGCATGAACCTAATTCCTTTGAAACAGGCTGATATTGCAGTTGTGTGATAGGTTTGCTCAGGTAATTACACCTTAGCATTCATTCCAGCTGTTCTTGTGCCTTAAATTGAACAAAATTGAGTAATTTGGCACTTTGCTTTGGAGACAGTGGGAGGTGAAAAATTCACTGATTTCTGTCAACCTCCTAAAAAATGTAGCACCAGCATTTTGCTTTCATTTCTTAGTTTGAACATTTCCAAACCTACTGGTGGTGTGTAAGTAGCCAATACCATACTGTGGAAATATTAAAAATTTCCAATCTCAGCAGTATAGGAAAAAGAATAGTTTTCAATTAAAACTACTAAAACATCCTAACAAACAGACTTATGTATATTCTCCCTCCTTCAAGAGAACATGTAGTTTAAGATTCCCAGCTGTATGTAAAGGTTATGGAAAATGAACTTGTGTGCTGCTAAATAGTTAAAACTGTTTTATTGAATGCTGTGAAGAAGGATCACAGTTCTCCCTCAGTGTGTCCAGCTGGTACAGATAGTTTTAAAGTATGTATCCAAATCAGAAATACAATAAACAGCAATTTATGGTCCAGTCCTATAATTTCACAGGATATTATGAGATCAGGAACTTCAACAGATATCAAAGGCACAAGGCAGATATAACACTATTTTTCTCTTAACTGGAAATTGTCGTAATTATCCAACAGTGTCTGAACACAGTATTCTCAGGATTCTGTTTAATGGTGTTTAGTTGTGGACCACAAAGGGACTTCTCTCAAGTCTTCTCTCAATGGCTTCAATATTCATGTTGCTGTCCTTACAGTACACAACCTTTCAAGCCCAAAGCAGAGCAGGCAAATTTTAAGACTGATCACAAGATGTTTCCTGAATGTTAAAAAATTTATTTGTACAATGATTTCTGCCTGCACTGATGTTTTCAGGATAACACTTCAAAAAGCCTTAGAGGAATATCACAGCCCATTAGGAATATCAATAAGACATTTTTTCTCTCATGGGAACATTACACTACCTGAACTCATTCATTATCTGGCAATAGGGAATCAGTGATTTTAGTAGGGACTAACAGAACAGTAATTGGAAGAAAATCCACTTTTAGGGACTTTTTAGTCATTTGCTTATGACACACTGAATGGTTTGATTTTCAGGTCTCAGCATTAAGGAAATACATAGCCCCTTCTCATTCCATCATATCCATCCCTCCCTTTAACTTCTCTAGTTTCAGAAAGAAGGTACAGCAACTAGCTCATGGTTTATGGGTTTTTTTCATCATTAACCATCTTATTATATAAAGTTGGTACTAGCAAGAACTTTTCTTGACAACTTTTTATTCTAATTGTGTCTCCTCTCTCCTTGAATGTCACCCCACCAACAAGAAAAATGGTAATTAATACAGCAGTGGAAAATAGCAACACTGTCTCTTCAGACGGTTCAGTAGTTTACCAGCAATAATTGGCTCTTCACTGCAGGACAGATAATTTTAATTGTGAGTTTTCAACCATGGCATATAATGCAGCTCTTCATAGATACATTAATGAATGTTTGCTGCTCCTTTATGAATTCTTGTATATCTGAACTATCAACTTCACAAATAACAGAGACTTCCAGCATTCACTCGACTCATAAAAAAAAATTATTTTTTTTTACATTGAATGAAAGATCTGCTTTTTGCATGAAACTACTCAGGCCATAGTTTTACAAAACACCTCCAAAACACAGGAAGAAAAAAAAATTATTTATTTCAACTCAAGTGAATGACCTAATATTTAGTAGGTTTTACCATTCTATTATGCAAAAAGATTCCCCTTTAAATATTTATAATTGGGCCCACATTTCAAGGCTAAGGTCCTCATATAATAAACTATAACACTTTCAAAGAATGTGCAGTTAAATAACCAGAACATTTATAATGTACATTCACAGTGTACAATAGTTTTATGCTAAAGTAACCAGCTGGAACAAATGGGAGCTATTGCAGTATAAAAGTCTAGAAAAGCTGTGATTAATCAGGTATAGGTCCCTGTGGCATGTAACTATATTATTTGCATAAACAGAGGCAGGAGTATTCAAAATCATGGCTCAAGAAAAGAGGTGAGACTGCTGAAGGAAGAAGGTTAAAACTGAGCCCCAAAATGATCATTTACCCCTAAACAGGGCTACTGCTGATCAAGAGAAGACTAAATGCTTCTGTGGCTGCTGCAATGGTTTTCTATTTGCAACACCATTATGTCAGGATCAGACACAAGCATTTTGATGTAAAGAAAGAGAAGAGAAAGAAAGGGGGAGGATAAAGAAGAAGGAGGAGGAGTAAATGAAGAAATTTAGCAACAGGAAAGTGAATCTTCACTGTAATTCCACCAACTCAGAGAATTTTCATAAACATTATTTTTCTTTTGCAAAGCTATGCACTTACCAACATCAGGATCAGTTGCTTGGACTCTTGTTAACAAAGCTTTAGTGGCTGTGTTCTCATAGACACAGGCAGTGTAGTGGTCAGATGAAAACACTGGTGGATTATCATTAACATCTTCTAAAATAAGACGGATTTCTGACTGGCAAAACCTGCCACCACCGTCAGTGGCTCGGGCAACCAAATTGTATGCAGGGATTTTCTCTCGGTCGAGAGGGGCCAAAGATTTCAGCTCACCTGAAATTATTTAAAAGCAGCAGCTATCATTATTATTGTAGCAACATCACCAACTCTAGACAGCCTGTTCCTGTTTCACAGGAACAGGAAAGAGAAAGCAAAACCAACATTGCTTATTCCAATGAACAGATTAAAAACTCACAGCAGCATCACTTCCCCTTCCTCTTCACCCAAAAAAGTGAGGTGCCAATATGAGTGCAGGGATGACAAGCCATTCATGGTGGCTTTAACAGCAGCCTACAGCTTTACCTATATGAACACCACGTTTTTCCAAGTCTGTCCTTCTGTCACTCTCAAGGTTTAGAGACTCCTTAACACAGAAACACATTCTTTTTTAGCAGTACCTGCTGTGATATGACAAAGAGTAATAATTTTAAATTAAAAGAAGGGAGATTTATACTAGATATACGGGAAGCCATTTTTTTATGATTAGAGTGGTGAAACACTGGCACAGTGTTAAAACTTTAACTGGATGGGTCTCTGATCAACATGATCTATTTGAAGATGACTCTACATATGGCAAGATGACCTTCAAAGTTCTCTTCCAGCCCAAAATATCTTGTGATTTATCTGTGATAAATCTCTGATCTAACTTGAAGTCTGCAGGGAAACAAAAGGATCAATATCCACTGTTCCAGTTATAACATCCAACCTGGCCAACCAAGATGTCCCTCTTTCTCCCTCCTGCCAGCACCGTTCAAATGGTCACCCACATCTGCCAGAACTGGAAAAACTGGCTGATAGCCATGTGTAACCTAACACTAATTAAGGAAATCAGTACCCAGATGTGGAGGGGTTAAAGCTATTCATAAACATGTGGTTGTCTTCTTACCATTTTCTGGATCTAAGAAAAATTTGTTGTTCCCCGAACCATACAGAGAATAGCGAATTTCACCATTGGACCCGATGTCAGCATCTTTAGCACTGATTTTGAGAATTACTTTGTTTGGTGGAATGTCCTCAGGAAACAATGCTGTGTATGCAACCTAGAGTAAAAAACAGACATGTAAGTCATGCTGTAGCAGTATTTTACAGTCTTTGAACTACCTTTTTTAAAAAACTATTTGTAGTGCATCTTTCTATACAGGAGACAATTTTTACACAACACATTCCTAGAAACTTGAATCGCTGTTAAGCTTTGAGGTGTCAGAGAAAAAATGCCAAATTATGACTGTGAATAGGGCTCAATGCAATACCATTTTGTATCTCCTGTTTATTCCATTGACACCCATGAAATGAAAATCTTGATGAATGTGTTAACAGAAACAATTGTTTTTATCACCTCATTCAGCAGTTTTGAGGGAAATACACACTGTGATTCCCCAGAGTGGTAGAGTGGTTCTTGCAGTGACAGTAATCCATCAGTGAGTGATAATGTAACAATGGGAATTAGATGAGTATATGTATGCACAACACATACAAACACACACATACACACACATATATATATGAATTTATATATATATAAATTTTTCTGTGAGTAGTACCATTAAAGAACTCTGGGTTTTATCATGGCTTTTCTTTCACTCAGACCTTTCTATTGCACTAACATCAGTTCCCTGGAATCCCTTTCCACAGAATACAAGACAGTTAGCACTCTGGAAGCTGTGGTCAGGCCACACTGCATGCATTCCTGACAACAGGGCAGCAAGCTACATTCTTCTGCCTTTTCCACTGGATGTGTGGTAGCTGGAAAGCTGAGGAAAGCTGGAGTTAAACTAGACTGATGACGTTTCTGCATGGGTTGTGAAGGGAGAGCACATTCTTTTTTGCAGGGGAGGAGTAGCTGCCCAATGCCACCTCACAACACATCATTTGTCGTAAAGCCAACTACGGCCACTGTGTACAACAGTCTTTTGCAAGCTTTATGAGATCATCATCCTTCAGTCTTGGCTTCACAGGAATGCTTTATCCTGCTTCTCTCCCAGATCACTGCAGATTCTTCAACTAAGGATGAAAATCAGCATTGCCTATGAATACTCTGAATACTTGCAAACAGCAAAAGACACGTGTAGGGAAAGCATTGCTCTCAACAATGGCCCATGGCCACGGGTGGTGTTAACTCACCTGTGCACAAACTGGATTATTATCATTAACATCAGTGACAGTCACTTCCACAGCAGCTTGGGTCACAAAAAGGCCATCTGTGGCGGTGATGTTCAGATAATAAATGTCTTGCTCTTCCCGATCCAGAGGTCTTTTAACATAAACTTTCCACTCATTCTGAACCAGTCCCAGAGCGAATTTCCCTCTGGGATTCCCTCCTGCAGTAAGACAGGCAACACACAATGAGCTGTGGCATCCCTTCAGAGCGCCCACCTGGTTTAAACACAGCGACACATCACTAAGCAGCCATCATTCCTTTCACAGCTTTTGGTGCTTCCAAACTTGCAGACTCAGGAAATCTGTAATGAAATTACACTCCCTGTGTTTATTACCCCCCGAATGCCCTGTATGAAAGTGAACCAGTAACTTTCAGTGGAAAAAAAAAATCCATTCAGCAGAGCTGAAGATGATCTCTTGTTCAGTTCCCCGTAAGGGTAATCAAATTCAAACTGTGAACAATCAATAGTCCTCTCGGGCTGGTACAATTGTCTTTCCACTTAGTCTCGGGAGAGGACGTAATACACCGTAGCTCTTGTTACCAAGACAATTTCATTAGCTGTTGATTATGCAATCAAGGACTGGAAGTGGGTTCTATTAAGGAATCCTCTAATGAAAGCTTTTTCATACAGCTGCAATATTCTTGTGCTTATTAAAATTCTAATTTTCAAAAAAGTTTACATGACACAGGAAGACACATTAGTATTAAACAGTCCTAACAAGAGGTCATTTGAGGAACAGTTGGAAAATAAGCAGTACAAATAGATCAAATGTATCTAGGAGTGAAAGCTGGTGAAAGATGTGCAGGAGATAAAGCAGAAGAGTTTTTTACCATGCCATATCACTGACACTGAACCTGGCAACGTTGCTCTTCCACATCATTAAATTGCCTGGTGACAAAAAAAGCTTGGGAGAGGGAAAGTTTTGGTCCACACCATCCTCAGAGGGAAGGGAAGGGAAGGGAAGGGAAGGGAAGGGAAGGGAAGGGAAGGGAAGGGAAGGGAAGGGAAGGGAAGGGAAGGGAAGGGAAGGGAAGGGAAAGGAAGGGAAGGACATGCCACATACAGAAGCGTGCAATAATTAAGGTGGTCACAGTCGTTAATGTTTCCAACAGTTACTTGCTCTTTTATCTGAAATGGTACAGTCTCCAGCCTAGTCCACGAAGAAAACACCTTCAACCACCTTTCTATAAGTCTGATCCAAACCTCCTGTCAGACTAGACAGTAGAATCTTTAAAACCAGTGTTGTGACTTTACTCTGCTAGTCAGCTCAGCCTCATACAGCTGGTTGCTCATTCCCTCCTCAGTGGGAATGGGAGGAGAATCTCAAGTGTAAAAGTAAGAAAACTCATGGGTTGAAACAAAGACAGTTTAATGGGTAAAGCAAAAGCTCTGTGTACAAGCAAAAGAAAAAAGAATTCATGGCAGGTGTTCAGCCATCTCCAGGAAAGCAGGGCTCGGTCACCCTGACAGCTACTTAGGAAGATAAATACTATTAACTCTAAACATCTCCCCTTCCTCCTTCTTCCCTCAGCTTTTATATGCTGAGCATGCTGCCATATGGAGTGGAATATCCCTGTGGTCAGTTGGGACCAGATATCCCAGCTGTGTCTCCAAAATCCTTGTGCACCCCTACCCTCCTCACTGGTGGGGTGCATAAGGACCAGAAAAGGCCGTGACTCTGTGTAAGCTCTGCTCAGCAGTAACTAAAACATCCCTGTGACATCACAAATCCAAATCATAGCTCCATAGCAGATTCTACTTGGAAAATTAATTCTGCCCTAGCCAAAGCCAGTAAAGCCAACTACCTAGTCTTCTGTGCCCAGCTTGATCTGTAAAAACGTATCTGTATATTTAATTATTTAGGATAGAGCACTATAGTCACAGCAAACTCCTGTGCTACAGAAACTCAGTGAGGATATATTAAAAAGCGCCACGATGCTCCACTAGCTGAACTACAATTGCAGCTAACCCACTACTAGCTCTCTGCCCACCATATTAAGCTTTCTCCTAAATTCCATGCAGGAATTCAATCTTAGAACTACTTTCCATGTTGCTCATGTTTAAAAGTGGTATAAAACTATTAAGGGAATGCTTATTCTTTGCTGGAATATGTTCAAGAATGTCAAACGCGCTAGTGTACATTTGCTTACAAATTAATCAGGGTTCTGACATGTGTCATGGGACCTGTACAAGCTGAATGGCAAGACCAGGTTCTTAAACCTTCCCCTCTAGTACTTCCACTGAATGACTGCATAAGTAAGTGTTAAAAATAAAAAAATAAAAATCCAAGGCTGAATTTATTTGTGTTGACTCTGTTGTCGGGGAATCAGTGTCTCTGATGTTGCTTCTGTTGTCACAATTTTGTCAGTTCTCAGGAACCTTTTTGTAAAATTAACAACACAGAGGAGGTCTGAACTTGATGTTGAGCTTAAAACTGATCAAGAGTCTAATGTCCATTCCACACTTTCTTTCTACAACAAAAAGCAGGAAAGAGGTCACAGGCTGTAATCTATACCTTTTTCATTAGCTACCAGTGACAAGATAGACTGGTTTCTATTTAATATGAAAACTAAGTTAGTTTAGTCAGGCTGAGCAAATCTTTCTTGTTAAGAGTCACCATTTGTGCTAGCTGTGACTGTGCCAAAAAAAGCAAGTTGTAATGAACAGGATTTCCAGAAAATTAGTCAGATAGGCATTATAAAAGGTTTTTGAATCATACAGAGCACTAAATTCATGTATCAAATACAGATATTTTCTGTTGATAGAAAACCACTCTTTTTGATCACAAAACCAAGCAGTTTTCCCACTGATTCCTATGACAGTCCGGAATAATCACCAGAGGACACATTGTTTAATCTGTCGTGTCATATAAACACACATTTCTCCTAAAGAGGGTTACACAGCGTGTTGATGTGTACTACTGGCCAGATCTGAATACAATCCAAGGAAATGAGAATCTGTCCACTGACTTGAGTCTGAATGCAACTTCAAAGAAGGCAGACCCCTGCTGATTGACATTAAATTCCTTCTACTCAGTTCAATGCCAGCATAAGAAAGGTTAACTCTCCTTTATAAACAGCTGTAATCTTGTCATAGTGAGTTTAATGTTGTCAACCATTAATAAAAGTAGTCTTAAATATTCTTATTTTGCTTCATGATATTAATCAGGGCTTTCCTGCATATGAGTCCTTTTGTCAAAGGAAATGATTAACTATCCTGACCAACTAGGAAGTGATACACTCAAGGTATAGGCATCTCATTGCTAAGAAAAGAGGAAAGGTAAAATCTAATTAAAATCAGCTGGTGGCTTTTATGGTTAGCAGTAACAGTACCTTGGAGCAATTTTAAAATCACTGTTGCTTTGTTGCCAATGGAATGGCATTTAAATAATACCTAGGAATTTGGGAAATATGTATTAAAAAATGGTCCTTGGGATCTCTTTTCCTTCCCTTTACTCCACTAGAAAATAATCAATCTGAATGACCAAGAAACCTGTGCAATAAGCAAGAACAGTGGTTTATCTTTTTTATGAACACTTTTTTTTCTTCTCAGGACTGGCTCTATACTTCGCTGACAGAAGGCAAAGGTGGACTATAAAGTGTAAGAGAAATAATGAGATATAAAACTAAAACACCACCTAGAAAATATTCTTAAAAATGGAAAGGCAAAAAAATCCACACTGTGGCCCAGGAAACCATTTCCTAGTACTTGTACATATGTCTTGATGCAGATCTCGTTCTGCAGTGATTAATTAACTTTTTCACTAATATATGCAAGCAGATTCAGTTTCCTAGGGGCATTCTAATTAATTAGTTTTTCACTCTGAATAATATAGCTTTTCTAAACGGAAGCCTCCGACTACATGTATTAATGGATTCTTTAAAATCTTTTGGCAGTTTTCTTATGTTCTACTTTGAATGTCACAACAGTGAAGTGCTAGCTACAAAAAAAACACGCCAGTAACTTTTTAGAAAGGCTTTGAGGCTAAAAGAATCAGCAGTATCTTTTATCTTTTGTTACTTGAAGTTTAAATAATGCTCTCCCTCCCTCCCTAGTCAGCAAACAGTACAAAGCCAAATCAAGCTCAAGTTTAAGTAAAGAAAGAAAACAGCCAGATACAAATGAAATGCAGAGACACAGTGATCCAAAATAAACAAATCCTGACACACATCATTACTAAAGCATACACAGAGGCCATTATAGCAGCTAAAAGGGAATGGAAAACTAGAAGCCAACAGTATCAGTTTTCACTGCAATGTCCCCATTTGGGAGGGGAACTGAATATTTACTAACTTATTTATTTAGCTTCTGTCTTATATTTATGCATTTATTTAGGTACTTTCAATTCCCAGTTAGAACTCTAGGCATTTTCATCACATAAAATCAATAGGTTTATCCTCCACTCCCAGTTTAAGATGTTGCATGTTTATTGAGCTTCTGAAATGATAAATCCAATCCTCCTAGCTTTACTACCATAAAATTGCAGAAACTGTTCTTCATCTGGCAACACAAGGCCTTCCCAAACACTGAAACATCCATTTCTCCAGAATTCCAGTCTCTCAAATATATGATAACTTAACAAAACCCTCACCTTTGCTCATACTAGGCAATCAGCCCAGCAAATAACCTACTGTGTACAATACCACTTCTTTCTTCCAAAACACAATGTCCATCTTCCTTGTGTTCAGCTGAAAAAGCTTAAAGACTGCTGACTCCCTAACTTTATGTGCCTGATGAAGCCTAATTAACATCACTGAGGAACACAACACGCTTTACTGTACAATGGCAGCTGACATTTTTCTGGTGGCTTTTCATGGTTGGCCACTCTTAAATCTCGGTAATATCTGGCTGGGTGTAGGCTGGCTAGACTTCAGAAGAGCCCTGGTGTTAGGCAAACTGCCTCAAATGATATAGCCAATGACCTCAAATGAGCCTTCAAAAGAAAACGACTGTGCTTCCTAAGTGCATTTGTGTCATCTGCACTTCCTATTGATTTTCTATTAAGATTTACGTATAGTGCTTTTGCTTTGTGAACATCTCCAGCTGCTATTGAACTGCAAATAACAAAGAGTAAATGCAAAATTTTTTCCCTTACCACCAAATGCAAATGAAGGTGGACTTGACAATGGCAACTACTAGCCAGTAATCATGGACAACAATCATAAACTGAAGAAATCCAAGCAGAATATTTATTTATCCACCTGAATGTATCTACCTCTTTTCAAGATTGACCAGAAGACTGCAATAGGCATTTCTATTTCTCAAAAGAGCACAAAGAACTCTTCAGTGATCACATCTGCCCCAGAATGTTTATTTATCTTATTTTCTAAATAATGATTTCTTCTATCTTCTATCTTCTATGAGCTACTTTTCTCCAGATGCATTTTCACAAAGTTGTTTTTGGTGGATCCACATGACATAATTTGTTTTCTACTTCCTTTTTGTTAATGTACCATTTTTACTCAGAGTTTACTGTATTCACAGAATTTTCTATGAATCAGAATGCCTCCAGAAAGCCACAGCTTTTGAATAATCATCTAGCTAATCTGATTCCATGAAATACTCAAGTGCACTTCCTGAGATCAACTTGAGGTAAAGTGTGAATAGACTATTTTGAGAGTGAAACTATATTTTAACATGTTTTGACATTTTAATCAAAAGAACCTAATTTCTCCTTGTGCATTTCCCAAGCTCAAATGATATATTCAAAACAAGTGGAATTTCTGAGCCCATATGCTTTAGTAATTGTGCAGTAAGAAAGTTTTGGGCTTTGACATCTCATGTTTTCAGAAGTTAACAGAACAGCAAAATATCTGTCATATTTTGAACTGTGACAGAAACTAAGGTACAGAATGATCCATAATTTATGAGTCACATTTGACAGTCGTTATTAAAAAGCCCAGTTTTTGCTAAATTAACAGCACAGGTATGTGAAGAAAAAAACACTGTGTAACTAAAGGAGTAATTCATTATAAGAGATGACTGCCAGACTTCACAACAAAGCCAACGATCACAGTGCACTAATATATCTTTGTTACAAACCTAAGGGTTTTCATTTCACACAGTACTTTCCACACTGGGATTCCCAAACTCCTTCAAATATCCCAAAATCTCTAGTATGAGGCACTACTGATTTGCTTTTACATATGTGGGAACTGGGCCACCAGCAGCCCATTTACACACAGGACTGCTTTTGCCCCTACTTTTAATATCCTACAGCACATTACAATATAAACACATAGTCTTTAAAAACCTTTAAAGTGAATTCAAAATTTCAAGTTACAATTAATCAACTAATTTCTGGTTGCTTTGAAAATGATGCTACCTGTGATGTGTAAGTGCCACAAGGCGTCTGTGCCTAACTGGATGTCACACCTGTGCCTACACCCCATCCCACAGCCATTTTCCTTTTGAGAGATAACAAAGGGGTAGGACCCTTAACCCTCCAGAGCAAAATACACAGACTTTTCCCATTAGTTATTTCTGCCCACAGCTTGCTTCCTACATGCAGTCTTATGTATGTTGAATCCCATCCAGTGAGAAAAATGTGAATTTTTCCAATAATTTGGTTATTACTAGATAGTTAATACTAGCTCTTGAATTGCTAAGGCTGGGGCAGTGAAAATGGTGTTCCCTAACAAAATCTATTGGACAGTGCAAGATGGAAGGAGAAAAATAACTGCAGCACCCATCACTCATAACATACTTGCACAAAGCCAGGCTGAATCTAGGATAAAAGAATGATAATAAATACTACACAATAGGAAAGAGCAACATTACCATGCTTTGAAAAATGTATTAGTAATGTAATCAAAATTTCTTTATGCTGTATATCACAATGCATGGCAGCTAACCAATGCTTCTAAGTATATTACTACTTCTCTGGCCAGAAATGTGTGCTGATAAGAAATGGCATCCCCTCACTCCATAATGTAAAATTCATTTGTGCCTCCCTCACTCCCCATTCTAAACAGTGGTATTTCAAAACGGCTCTGGCATCTACTTTCCTATCTCAAAAAGAAAAATATTATTTCAAAAAAAGTTTAAATGCTTGTAAGTATAATGATTTTCTCTGTAAGAAGAAAATTTTCCTTTTCCCTTGTTTGAAACATTAAGTCATGATGGGTTTTCAAGCTGACATATCAATTATGATGGGTTGATGGCTACACTACATTGCACTGCAGCAAATCAGGAAGCATTCTTCTTGGAAAATTGAGAGAGTAACACAGACACAAAGACACACATACATTACTCTCCCTCTTTTCAGCTTTGCTGCAAATTCTGCCAAAAAGAAAAAGAATGTAATTGACTCAATCACAGTGATAATTTAGCTAAAACCCTGCTAAACATTCACCTAACACTGGACACATGCACAGGTCTTCAGTAATCCAGTTATGGGAAGGAAGCATGCAATCTGTTTCTCACCTGTAATGTGGTAGCTAACCTGCCGATTGACATCAGATGTATCTTCATCCCAGGTGCTAAGAACAGCCACAACTTCCCCTGGAGGGTCACTCTCCTTCACTGACCCTCTGTACACCTCGTGCTCAAAGACGGGTGCATTATCATTTATATCTGTCACAGTAACTGAGACCAAGGTGGTTGAGGACAAGGACAAAGCTTCCCCCAGATCTGAGGCCACCACAGCAAAGGTGAAAGCAGAATCCTTTTCATGGTCCAGGTCCTTCAGTGTACTGATCCAGCCACTGTTGCTATCAATGGCGAATGCTTCTGTGATCTTCTGCAGCTCCGATTCCACCGCAAGCGTGTACGTGACCTGCCCATTGGCACTCGAGTCTGCATCAACCGCTTTGACTTGCATAAGTTTTGTTCCTATAGGCATCCCCTCCATTATTACAGCATCGTAGCTAGCTGCTTCAAACACAGGCTTGTTGTCATTTACATCCAACACCTTCACCTCCACATCCACAGTCAGCACAACGTCTACTTTGTCTAACTGAATTGTGGCCGCAACTTTGAAGTGAAAGGCGGGATTTATTTCGTGGTCAAGTCTCTTATCCAATTTTATGAGCCCTGTGTCTTTCTCTATGATGAAAACCCCATCTTTGTTGTTTTCAGGTAGCTCACCATTAACTGTGCTATACAAAGCACCCTGATTGGGCAAAACATGCAGAATGTCAATGGTACTGCCTATGAGGGTGTCTTCTGCCACAGTGAAAGAATACTGAGGTTGAGAAAAAGAAGGCAAAATGGTTTCTGGTGGTAAAACATGGATGTAGACAGGAATGAGAGAATGCTTTACAGGAATGCCACCATCAACTGCTTTGACAAAGAATGACAGAACAGTGTTTTTTGGCTGGCTAAAGCTACCCTTGGTGACCATCCATCCATTATCTGGATCTATTTCAAGCAGATCAGCTACTGGAACAGAGGCTTCACTATACAGAGAATAGGTAATTCTGGAATTGGCTCCGTCATCTGGATCTACTGCTTGCACTTGGGTCACCAAGTAACCTTTCCCAACATCTGCTTTGACACTTGCTCTGTATTCTACCGTCATAAATACGGGAGCATTGTCATTCTCATCCACTACTATCACTCTCACAGTGCAAAATGTAGTCCTGCCACCTCCATCAAGGGCTCTCAGGAATATATCGATATCACTTTCCAGTGGGTTCTCACGGTCTAACCTCTCAGTTGTCAGAATCTGCCCATTTGCATCAATCAAAAATCGGTCCTTGGCGAAGTCATTAATTATGGAGTAGCTGATCTGGCCATATACACCTGAATCCCCGTCTGTTGCCTTCACATGGATTACCTTCGTTCCTGGAGCAGCGTTTTCTCTAACCTCTGCAACATAAATGCTCTGTGAAAACACAGGGCTGTAGAGGTTGGCCCCGAGGATCTGTATGTGCACCTGAGCCGTGCTGGTGAACAGCCCGTCTGACACAGAGACATTCAGGCTGTACATGGGCTCCATCCTCTGCTTGCGATGGTTGGAAAGGGTGATCACACCACTCTTGCTGTCCATAATGAAACTTGTCCGGTCATTTCCTGACAGGATACTGTACTCCAGTCTGTCAAAATCAGAGCTGTCGGCATCAGAAGCTTGGACACAAGTCACAAAATGACCCCGGGGTGCCAGTTCGCTCACATATGATTCATATATTAACTGGTTAAAAACTGGAGGGTTGTCATTCATATCTGTTATTGAGATACTAACGAGAACCTCACTGCTCAGAGGTGGGAACCCATTATCAGTTGCTCTGACTTTCAAGCTGCACTGCTGTATGAGTTCATGATCCAGCATCCGGGCTGTCAGAATTAGGCCACTGCTGCTGTCTATATGGAAATAGTCAGTGCTGTTAAAGGTGTCCTGGACTATCTGATACTGTACAATCTTGTTGTTGTCGGAGTCAGCATCAGTAGCAACAACCTGCAGTACAGGAGTCCCAATCAAAGAAGCTTCAGACAGAGTAGCATTATAAGCTGACTGATCAAAAACTGGAGGATTATCATTAACATCATTAACTATCAAGTCCACAGTTACCTCGGCGCGAGCGCCAGTGAGAGCATCGCTGGCTCGCACCGTCAGCTTGAAAAGAGAATTTATTTCATAGTCCAGTGGGCTGATGACACTCAGAACTCCAGTATCAAAGTCAATATTAAACTGGTTGTAGGGATCTCCATCAACAATGATATAAATGATACCCTGGCCTTCTGGACTGGTTGCATTTATGCTTAAAATTGGCATGTGCATTTCTACATCTTCATTGACGGAAGCTGCATAGAAGGGCTTGTCGAACACAGGCATTGCTTTGTTAACAATAGTAATGGGGAGCTCTACCGACGCAGACAATGAGGGGTTACCTCCATCTTTGGCAAGAACGACAACCAAGTACTCTATATTAGACAAATCGGAATTGAAGGCTTCTTTTAAAGTGACGCTACCAGATTCTCTATCAATTTCAAAATGTCCATAGTCTTCCTTCAGCAGGTATGACACCTCGCCATTGTCACCCTTGTCTTTATCAATAGCTGTCACCCGATATATCAGGGTACCAGGTTCAGCATCAACCTGCACAGCAGCGTAATATGGAAGCCCCACAAACACCGGGGCATTGTCGTTTATGTCCTCAATGTAAACTCTCACCACGACTCGAGCGACACGGAGGTGGTCTAGCTCACGGCTTGCTTCCACCACCAACTCATACAGCTCCTGTTCCTCTCGGTCAAAGGGGATGCCAGTGGTCTGAATGACTCCAGAGGTGGATTTGATTTTAAATTTGTTTCCTGGGTTTAATATGCTGTATTTCAAAGGCTCGTTGAGGCGGTTGCCAACAGCATTCACCACAGCGATCTTTGTGATATTGGTGCTGTTTTCTGAGATAGAAGTGGAATAAAAATTTTGTGTGAAATGTAGTCCACTATCCATAGCTTCTTTTACCATTATTGTCACCATAGCAGTGCTATAAAATTTCCCGTCAGATACTCTTACTATTAGCATATAATGGTCTTTGGAGAGACTGTTGTTTTTAATGGTGAGTACCCCTGTGCTTGAGTCAATTAAAAAATGATCCATACTGCCTTCAATTATACTAAATGTTAGTTCTGGAGGGATCTCTGAATCTGGGTCTGAAGCTTTGACTTTGAGAACCTCAACACCAATGTACGTGGGCAGGAGCAAGACTGTCTCAAACACGGCCTGACTGAAGACTGGTGGGTTGTCATTGACATCAGTGACCTCAATGGTCACTTCAACTGGGCTCTCCGCTGTAAGCTGGGGATTCCCGCTGTCTCTAACATGAACATGGAAATGGAAGCGGGCTATTGTTTCATGATCTAAATTTGCAATTGTTCTGATTGCACCTGTGCTGGAATCTACTGTGAAATACTTTTTTGCAGTTGATTCAACAATCTGGTAGACAAGCAAAGCGTTCTGGTTGCTGTCAGCATCAGTGGCACGTATCACAAGGGGACTGTTATTCGCACTCCGGACCACGCTGTTCACAGGAGCAGCTTCACTTATGCTGCCTGAGTACTGAGAGAAGAGAAAAACTGGTGGATTATCATTTTCATCAACAATCTGAATGTTCACAGTGGCATTTGAGGCCATGCCTGCCATATTTGTTGCCTGCACGATGAGCTGATAGGAGGAAGCCCGCTCATAATCAAGGGCCTTTTGACTGGTGATCACTCCAGAATATGGGTTTATAGTGAAGACTCCATCAACATTGCCATCTTTAACCTCATAAACTAATGTGGACTGACTGATTGCAGAGAGAGAAATGACAGAAGTACCAATATCCACATTTTCATTAACTTCTGCTTGGTATTCTTTTAGAGTGAACTTAGGGTGGGAGTTATCTGCCATCGTCACAGAGATTCGCACAATTGCTGTTGCAGACAGCGCTGGAGAACCTTGATCAGTCACTTTGACCGACAAAACAAACTGTCCCATTGTGGTTAAGTCTGGCTCCTTGAGTAATGTAATGATGCCTAAAACTGGTTCAATCTTGAATGTGTTTCCCGTGTTTCCTAAAACAAAAATATTGGAATGAGATTAGAAATGAAATGTGAATCACCTGATGAAAACTTAGACCAGGAGCAACAAGCTCCATTTTCAAAGGCAGTTACTCAAAAAAGCATGCCAAAAAAACCCAACGTAGAAGTATTCTAAAGGCCCTTCCAGCCTTTCTTTCTGCTAATTAGAGAGCTCATTAGATGGTACAGGTATTCAAAGCATCAGAAACTCAGGTGTTGCTGCCTCTATCTTGATTCTCAGTACCAGCATCTGAGCAGGAACTGCATGCACATTATTCCTACTGAAGTAAGGAAAAGCATCCCTAAATTACAGAAATTAGTCAAATACATGTACACCTAAGGCAAAGAAATGAGATCAGAGGCTAACAAGCCAATTACAAGACTAATGGATAACAACTCAGGCTCCTAATTGAATGGGATATTAAGAAACCGTACAGGAGATTACAGTGGTTCAAGACTCAAAGAACTGAATATAAAAAGGTTAAAGTGGCATTTAGAAAAAATAAAACAGAGCAAATAGCATAGAAAAGAGATTCAAGTGTCTTGTGGCACAAAGGTTTATCATATGATCTCTGAGGAGGATGAATCCAGATGAATGAGATTTAGCAGAAAATGTCATGAAATGCCTGTTACAACATGAAAGCACGGATATCACTGACTGCATAAAGATGAAAACAGTAAGTCAGGATCACAGAACTTTTTAGGGGCAGTTATTTCTTTCTGGTCTTTTCGCCAATCTCTTCTTCAGAAAGACAGATTCAAAACTTTCTGTATGTATTCTTACCCTGTAATTAGAGATCACCTTTAATTGGAAATATTTATTTTGCTGTTTTACTGAGTGCCTGCTTGAAGTATAGGACACTGCATATATATATGGCATATGTAATCATACAGACTCTTTTTCTGAATTTGATTCTAAATGCAAACAACATATACTGAGTTACAGTGATTTCGGTCACTATACCATGTTCCCTCTATTGTAATTTACATCTTAAAATCTAGAACTGTTTCCAACTTACAGTCAAGCATCCGTCCAAGGCTGGGGCAGGTGATACACAAGAGGGTTTTTTTAATAGTGTTAGTTACAGGTGCTGTGCACAGAGCAATAAATGTGTAAGTTGTAGCTAGAATGCCAAATACACGGAATCCTAAATAAAGTGAGGTAATATGAACTATTTTTAAGATATGATCCACTATCTGTTGTAAATTCTGGAGGCTAATTTCAGCTACATACTACTCAATGTAGTTCAATACTGGTAGTGGCTTTCAAATTATATCCTTCCTTTCAGATCAGTAAAGTTTACTCTACTAGCTAAACTGAAAATTGTGCTATTCACCCAGGAGGTGAGATTCCTCCAGAGCTACAAATTCTCATAAAAATTTACAGTATCTGTCACATTTACAGACACTACAAATGCTGCTGCTGTTATTTTGTCAGTGCTTGCTAATACAAATAATTTTGAGCCAATGACTGCCTCCTGCAAGGCCAGAACTGGTTCTTCTCCTTTAGGAATTCCTTATGAAATTACACAAAATCTACTTTTTTTACCAATTGCTCTCTTCAGAGCAATGTAAGATGAGGTGAGTAATTCCCTTGAATCAAAAGGCTGTGTACAATCTGAATTCTGCAGTTAAAATCAATATGCTCAACTGCACATTATATGGATCACAGAAACTACAACGGCAGAATACTGAATTTTCATGCATCTGAGATTGGGACATCTGTGGATAATGAAACTGGAGGAGTGTGAGCCCTACAGTAAATGGAAGTTGGAGGTCTGACATTGCAGAGACAGCTCATGATGAAACAGAAACAGGCTGTAATGAAAAAGAGAGTGTCTAGAAATCATCTAATAGCTAAAGCATCTTTTCTAATAATAGTATTTTTTTGTCTGCATCATGTATGATTCTATTACCAGTGTAATGGGAACTATACTCCTTAGATGTCAGGATGCACTTTACATTGTGGGGGCACCTCTAGAGGACTGGGAACCTGTAAAACCTGTAATAGTAATAAGGTGTCAAGAAAAACCTGGGAATAGTCTCGAAAAACATTGTCCCAGGAACCCGATCTATTCTGCTCAGAATTTATTCCATAAGGCACAGTGTTGTCCTTGTCCACGTGTAAGTTTGGCCGTAAATTAAGTTAAAGGTCACTGGAGAATACTGAGAAATAACTGCTAAGACCAAACACAGTGCATAAAAGAAATATTTGGTTTGGAGTGCTAACATCTTCCTCATTCTAAGTTCAACACTTTCAGCTGCAAAATACTTCACCCTCTGGTTTGCTGAAGGTAATCTCCTTCCACAGAGCATACAAGATAATGACAGAAAAAACATTCCTCGGGTCTTCTCTAAACTTCAGGTTCTATTATCTTAATTTAAGGTGTGAGCTTGAATTATATGAAGCTAAATCAGCATGAGATGGTGTAGATATTCTTGTTTCATTATTTATTTGTCATTTAGCCTGTTCCTAATTGACATAAGCCATCCTAGCTAGTAACAAGTCTTTATAATAATATAGGGATAAATAATGATCCAGTAGGATCAGAGCCTAATGCTGGGAAAGGCTTGTGATCTCCTTAATATGGGTACAATCTGAAATACCTGTGACTTCTTTTTATGGAAATATAAGTTTCAAGCTTTGCTAGTATTACAGTGGAAAGATTAATATTATGAATAGAACCCCCAAAGTATAAATGAAACATTACAAAATTCTAAGGTTACAAATTTCTAATTTTCTCTCCTTTTCCATGCACCCCCCCTCTTATATATCTGTCAGTGATTTATCTCAAAGACAATTCTTAACTTCAGATTCACGTGACCCAGAGAAACTTAGAGTGACAGCAAACAGCAAAAGCAATTTTCATCTGGTATCATCATGTCCTCTCTTAGTTTCAAGAGACCTTGTGCCATTAAAACGCTGTGGCAGAAGTTTTAGCATAGCCCTGTTTGTTCTTAGTCTCTGTGCTCCTCTGGTCTGAATACTGGCAAAGATATCAGGATGTACCAGCTGTTGTGGCATTTTTTTATGGAGAATCCACTGTACACTAGTCTGAAACCAGAACCCTGAAAACAAGTCACTGGCTGCAGTTTTGAATAACTATCTTCTGTGATGGCTTTGACCCAATGACTTAGAGGTAACAGGCTCTGTAGCCATCTGGTGAAAGTGAATCAGTCACAGAATAACAGAATGGCTGGGCTGGAAAGGGACTACTGGAGAGCATCTGGTCCAACCTTCCTGCTAAAGAAAGTTAATCTACAGCAGGTTGAACAGGATCCTGTGGGGTTCTGAACATCTCCAGAGATGGAGACTTCATAACCTCTCTTGGGCAACCTGTTCCAGAATGAGTTTGTTTTGACACGTTTTGGGTATAGCAGCTTCAAAATAAAATTAAAAAAACCCCAAGAAAACAACAAGGCGTCTCCTCTGCCCATCTGTACAGGAGAAAGCAGACCAAAGAAGCTGAATTGTGTGTCAAGACAGATCACCATCACATCACTGTTATCACATCACATTATCACATCACATCCATGGTACTTCATTTTTGGCCTCTGTCCTAACCTGCTTCAATAGTATAGATAAGCTCTGCATTTTCTCCTTTGTCTTTGTCCAGAGCTGTGACTTGCAACACTGCTGATCCAACTGCTGCTGATTCAAACACTGAGGCCTCATACAATGGGCTGGTGAAGTAAGGACTGTGGTCATTGGAGTCTTCCACATCTATGATGACTCTGGCCAGGTTTCTTCTATAAGGGAATTCTTGATCTCGGACCTATAGAACAAGTGCATAACACACAATTTTGACAGTCATCTAGTAAAACTTCACAAGTATTACTCATCTCAGTGTGAATACTACTTTCAGTTCTATTTAATACAAAGTAGTAAAAAAAATCCATTTGTCCCAAAGAACAGTCTGAAACACATTCACACACGGGATGGCAGATACTATAATCAAAGAAACAGGAAAGAGCTTAGTGACTTTTATTTTTCACTGGTGAAAAAATGCATTGCAACTAACCATCATGACATGAATTTTTGAAGTGGAAACCACATGAGATCTTAAATTTGGGTTGAGGTTTGCAAGAATATATATATTTTTTTAATACTTGTCGAATGGTCATGCCTTTATCTTGCCATTGCCTTCTTTACAGCATATAGGCATGTCAGTCTAGTGCTTGCAGCTGCCAATGCACTATTTCATGATCATATCAACAGTAAACAGAGCAGGAATCACTTTATGAAGTGCTGGTAACTGCCAGCAGAGGTGTAAGCCACCACACCTGTCTCAACCCCAACCAAAATACCTCAGCACTGCTCCACTGATAATCCTGCCACCACTATTTCCCCAAAATTTTAGTTCTTCCTAAACAGAGGAAAAGACCTATTCTATCAGGTGAAGATCAAAACCAAGCACCAGGCAACTACCTCTCTTGGCCATGTGCTTCTGTGATTCAGTTTATAGCTATTTCTCAGTCTGCTCGCCAAACGACTTGCAACATTTTGCTCTGTGAGTGGAGACCACAATCAGCTCCTTGCTGCATCTCATAGCAGCATTTTGCTTCCTAGGATGCCTTGCCAAAGCTGTCCCTGTGCCTAAAACACCATGAGTAGTTCCTTTGAAAGCCTCTGCTGCAGAAGTCTTAGGTGGTTAAAGAAAATAGTGGACTAGAATGTTTAAACTAACAGTTTTTGTTTTTGTTTTGTGGGCTTTTATTTTTTAATTACAAAAGAATTATGTTCATGATACACAATCTCCACCCCAAACAGAGAGATTTATGTTCTGTAGTCTAGGCATACCAAGCAAAAATTGGCAATTAACTTTCTTCTGCATACCCAAAGATTTGGAAATGTAGATAAAAGAAAGTCATTTTGTATATCAACAGTTTATGTACTGAAATAAGTCCATAAAAGTAAGCCATAAATGAGGCCTGTATTCAGAAAGGCTGTAGCATTCTTCACGGCAAGAAAGCAGTTATCTCCCTGTGAATAACTTCTCAAATAACTTTCAGCCTCACTTCAGAACCTCTGAAAATTACCTTGAGGGAGAGGACCAGATGCCAAGAGATTAAATAATTTCCTGCTTGCTCTCCCTTGAGAGAGAGAATCATATCACATTCCATACAATGAATTCACAATAAAGTTTCCCAAAAAGCTGAAATAAATACTGTGAAATAAATACACAGCAGGGCAGGCAAGATTAAATTAGTGGCTACTTATTGCACTGAGTCCTTTTCTCAAGTGAAGACTACTCTAGGTATGTACCTGAAGCAGCCATGACTGCAGCCAGACCCAAGGGAATATTGCATTCTTACCATGACATTAAGGATGTGTTTATCTTGAGCTTCATGGTCTAATCTCTCAGCTGTATAGAGAACCCCAGTGTTGGGATCAATTCTGAATTTTCTCATGCTGACTGTGTCGATGCTGCTGTGAATAGTGTAGCTCAGCTTATGCTTTTCATCTCTGTCTATAGCTTCAATCTGCAGAATTTCAGTATCAGGGAGGATGTCCTCTGAAATGGTGACGTCGTAACTTGACTGAGAGAATTCTGGCCCATTATCATTGTTATCCAACACTTTGATAAGAACCTACAGTTAATAAAGAAAATAAATTCAAAGTTATTGAAGTCAAGTCAGACTATTGAATAAGCACCTAGAGAAATGCAATTTACTTTGAATGGCTGTAGATGTTATGCTGCTGCATGGTGGGACTAAGAAACATTACAAAATATTAAATGCTTACTTTTCAGATCAAAAGAAATAGAAAGGATTTGACTTTGGAAGTAAAATGTTCCTAACTGATAAAGAAGCCCATATTTTCAGTATCTATAGACTGGAAAATATTTCTACAATGGTCATAAGGAAAGTCCCTTGCAACTGCCTTGGTTACGAGAGACTTCTAGAACTATTACGTAATTTCCTTTCCCCTTCACTACTAATAAGGCTATAAAAGAATTCTTTTCATGTTGCTTAAATTCAGCTGAATCGTGTGTTTTCTGCCCAGTATACTGCATTGGGGCTTACTGGCAACATCTAATTGTGAGAGCAGTGAAGACTTCAAGTTGATGTGACACCTCTGATTGCTCTTAAACCACGTGAGATGGGCACAGGAGACACAACCTCGCTACCACACAAGCACACCCTACACGGATCAGTATGTACCACCAAGGACAGCTGATCTCAGGGCACTGGTGACACAGAAGGATTTCTTTTTTGTTACATTTTTGCTCTTCCTTTGCCAGTGATGGTTGTCTTTATTCTCAACTAATTCACTTTCCCCTCCAACACCTACTTGCCCCCTTTCTGTTGCAGTTTATGAATGGTAGAACACTAAAAATGCGAAAGAATGCTGTGCTCTTTGCCTCAAATATGCCTTTAAAACTTCAGTATTGATCCTTAAGTAATCTTGGAAAGGGAGAGAACAGGTGAGGGTGCTGGTCTTGCTGCCTATTACACCCATTTCAATGTATCACAAACTGACTGATAAATAATAAGAATCACTGTTTTCTAAACTTTGCCTTTCACAAGTCACGTTTATGCATGTGTCCCTCTGCTGACACTTTGTGGATTTTGCCATTGGAGAAGTCACTCCCTGGGGAAAATGTGTTTTCCAGACTTTGTATGCCATACATTTCTGTGGGCAGTGTGGCAGCAACACCCTTGACAAGCTGTGTAATAGTGAAACTGAAATCTGAAGAGTTGACTCCTTTTTAGTGCTAGAAACAAGAAGTATTTTTCCAGAATATGCCTGTGAAAGCATATATCTAATTTTACAGTAAGTAAAATGGAACAATCTTTTTATTCAAAGACTTTGAAACAAGAAATAGTCCTATTAATGACTTGGGAAAGGCCATGCACAGGACACTTTGGTCAGACTAGGAGACCTGACGTATCACTCATGATGTTTTCTTTGTTGCTTTGTTACTTGGCTCTTTTTCAAGCACGTATTTTATTATTTTGCTTGATCAAGCCCTGTTCACCCATACTTTCTTAACAGAAGAAAAACACAGCTATACTTTTACTGCAATATTGCACAAACAGATGCTGGCCTCAGAAAGAAATGAAACTTTAGATTTCCATGATATGTGGAAGGGTTTGCAGAATACATTACCAGAAGGAACATGAGCAGTTGTAAGAAGCAGTTGTAATGAACTAGCCTGGGAACTGTTCAAAAGACAGCTGAAATAAAATGCTCTGTAAGTTAAATGGCATAAGACTTGAATTCCATACAATTTCATTTTCACCAGATTATGGCACGCCAGAGTGAAGCAGGGTGAAGCCTATATTAAGTTATACTTCAGTCTTGGACAGATAGCAATACAATTGGGGGGAAATACACATTGCTAGGCTTATAATAATGATGAAGAGTTACTTAGCTTTTTATACTTTATTGCTGTAATATATCAAAGCATGTTTCTGATCTGACTGAGGAAAAAAACCCACCCAAATCTATGTCTCAAAAATATGGGAAGAAACTAGCTGTAACATATAAAAGTAAGCCTGAGGAGAAGATTAAAGACTTGAACTGTAATCTAATGGGACACAGAGCCAGTGCTGAACCACTTTTTTTAGTGTAAGGAGGAGACAGAGAAGCAATAGGAGCTGGGGATAATCAATGTTTAATACTTGCAGATATTTTCTTGGGCAGTTTTGATAATCTCAGTCCTTGACAGGTACCACTATAACATGACTGGATTACTTTACTGCTTCACTGTTAACATAGATAATTTTTTTTTCATTCATGACCAAAAACTTTGTCATGTATCATTTTAGGTAGTCCAACAGAGAAACAAAAACTTCTCAAATGGATTGAAAACATCATGAGTGTTTGACTCTGCTGACACTAGTACAGCACAGCCTAACTTGGACAAGTAAGCTTCCATGTGAGGGACATACTTCTATTTGTGAATTTATTTTTAAAATTGTTGTGTGCAAGCTGAAGCTGTTCTTGGAGACAAAATAAATAAAAAATGTACAGAAACACACCAATGTGTCTTAAAAGTACTGCTACAGAGGTGACATGCTATTTTGTTTGAATGGTGTATAACTACCCCAGAGCAGTGATTCACTTCCTATAGTAATTAATGCATTATGGGATCACTGGCAAATTGAGAAAGCAGAAGAAGGCATGAAGGTTTATCTATCCCAAGGCTTGCACTACGACTGTCCAAGCCATGGCTCCACGATTTTTGCCTTCACTAGACTGCACAAACAGGGTGGGACTGGATCAGCATCAGACACCAAGGGTAACCCATGACTGTGGAAATTACTGCATGGATTCACAGAGCAGCACTTCTTCCCACATATGGACAGGACTGTGCTTGGGGAGTGCGAGGCATGGAGAGGGAAAAGATTAAAAAATTAAGGCCCTCATTCCCTCATTCACTGTGATCATCAAACTTATGGGGAGCAATGCAAGTAAAATTGCTTTGATCATTGCCAAAAAAACCCTTATTTTTCCTTCTTTTCTCTCTTTCACTTCACTTCACTACATCTACTGTAAGACTGATCAAGTGCCTGTTTAAGTGCAGGCATCTTCCTCCCTAGAGATGCCAGTATTTTAATGATTTGTCAAGTGATCCACATTGAAATACACATTATTTATTACATACTTTGCACTTCAACAGCCACTTCCATCTGGAGATGGAAGGCGGTGAGTTTGAGATGGTAATGAATAAAGAAGTCATTATTGATTCACAATTTCTTCTATTTAAGCAGTTAAGAGTATTTCTAATTTTTGTCAGCTGTCCCTCAAAATCCCCGAGAGTCAAATGTAATTTTAACATTTCTCTTCTTTAATAGAGGGGGGTGTATTTTCCTTGCAACAAAAGAAAGTTAGGTTATATATATGGGAATACTGATTATACAAAGCTCTGTTAAACCTATAAATGGAACTCTTTAATGATCTTAAAAAATTGAGCTATCTTGGGAGTTACTTGAAACAAAACCAGGTAAAAGAAAATGGAATTTTAGTCCCATTTTAAAAAGGTATTAGTCCCTTAGTTCTTCCAGCATTTCTGAGGAACAAGTTACTATTATCTCCATATTTTGCCCAGGGAAACAATGTCTTGTAGCAAGGTTAACAAAATCACAGGTGAAGTGCAGTGGTAAAGCTGAGGAAAGTGTTTTAAGTTTCTTTTTGAGCCACATCCCTTTTATTAGGTCACCTTAAAATGCCATTCTTCCTATGCAGATTTCCTGCTCCAGCAGGGTAACTTCTAGTAAGATGTTACTCAAAAAGAAAGGAAAATGTGACACTGACATCAACACTAGGCTCATAGAAAACTTGATCCTACAAACATACATGAAGATGAGTTAACTGAGTGCCATCAGATTGTTAATATGAGGAAAGTTTCTCAAGTTCATTTAATGGCTGCCAACTTTAGGCATAAAATCTTGGCCTATTTCCCATGGACTTCAAAAGGGTCAACAAAAGGGTCTTTGAAGTCTTATGCTTTAGCCAGCTGGTAGCACATCTTCCACCTCAAATCAAGTGTTACACTACTGAAGTGATTCAAAGACTCCCAGTGTCTGTGTAATTTAATATTTTCTACATATTTATTCCCAAATGGAAGAAATGGCAAGAATGAGCTGTGTGGCATAAGCATCCCTTATTACTGGCACAGTTGCCCAGGGTGTTAAGCTGTGGCAATACCCATTGTGTAGAATCAAAGCCAGGCTTTAAAAGTTTCCCAACACATCTCCAAAAGGTGACAAATGGAAATGTTTACTATTTGTTGGCTGCTAAGTAGGGATTCCTCTTTGCTGACAACTGTTCAGGATTACTGACTGAACTACTTTTCATTGACAAACATTAGCTGCAAGTCTTTTTTTCCACGCTCATAAAGCCAACATGCAGCAAACCAGTCTCTGCCTGGTTCTTCTTGAAAGCCCATATCTTTTCCAGTGCATTGTGGGCTTCAGAAAGGCAGGCTTGCCTCCTTCTGTGTCCATTGTGTGGAGCCTAATTTATAGTCTGAACAAGCGTTTCACTATAAAAGATTTGCTTCTCCCTGCTCACTTCCTATTTCCCACAGTTAAAGCAAGTTTCAAATAAAGGAATCACGGGTCTCCAAGATTACAAATTAGGCAAAGTAACACTCAGAGCATTAGCAAAGACTTTGTACTCAAAATGGTAAGTGAAAGGCCTAGAGAAATGCAATCAAATCAAAACAGGACAAAACCTAATGCAGGAAGTCTCTCCAAAGCTGTTTTTAATGTTGCCCACAACAAATACCTTTGGTTTAGGCACAGACATATTTGAGTGAAAACTGGGTAAATGCCAGCAGCTGCTTTACAGACATTTGAAGCTGGAAGAATCTGCTCAGCTAATTGCTTGGTCTGGGCACCAAGTTGTAGTACAACCTATTAAGTGCCTGACTTATTTAAACTCAGGTTACACTTCTGTATAGGTTGTTTTGGTTTTTTTCCAAAATAGGAATCTATTTTGATTTAATACTGTTTTCAATAGTGTTACCACATAGCTTTATTTTCTACTTCCTGACAAGTTTTTCTTTCCTCCAAACCCCAACTTTAACATAAAAATTCAGTTTCCCTACCAACCTCAGTGGCCAGTTATTTTTACTTTACTGTGTTCTTTGTGTTATGTTAAAATTGAAAGAAAAATCTTTGCTTCACAGGCAAGGCAGTGCTGAGATTATTGGATGTGACAGAAAAAAAAATCAAGGATTGGGTTGATTACAGTTCGGAGGAAATATTCAACAGAGTAAATGTGAAAAATTGAATTGAATCCCCCTGTATCTTTTTCTGCTCTAGAAGAATCCACAGCCCAGAACTGCTTCTGGCAGGCTCTAATGTCTTATCTACATTTTGGCCATGGTCCTTTAAGAAGAACTTTTCACCATTCACTTAAGAGAACCACCCTCACTCAGGGTGACTGATCAGCTCCTCTCATGAAAATGTTGTAAAGAAAAGGTGATCTCTGAAAGGTGTGACAGAAACTCAGAGTTAAAAGTCAATCCTCAGCACAAGAATAAATTAAATTCCAAAACCTTCTGCAAGGAGAGACAGAAAGGGGCAATGAGCAGTAACTTCTGTCTGCTCTACCAGTCTGGTTGGCTCCAGCAGAAGGTATTTTAAGTGAACATGTATTGATCTGCAAAAACTTTTCAGAGGGAAGTGCATGCTATCCTCTGAGTGCCCACTCTACTGGGAAATAGTCTGGTGGTTTTGCAATAAGTGAAACTGAGGTGCTTTTTGCCTCCTAACATGGAAGCAACAGCCTTCATGCTCTAACAAATCTTTTCTATAGCAGTTAAAATGACGAGAAAAAAGGAGAAAGTAGGAAAATAAGGAGTAAACCCATCTTTTTCACATAGTAACACCACTCCAGAGGCTGTTCTTAGAAAAACATAATTATCTCCTAGGACAACATTTTCAATAAAAGTGAAACATTATAATAACTTAAATGATAGTTCAATGATTCCCCCTTGTACTCTGCTTCTGTGGGCATTTTAGCAAAACTCAAGAGTATGCACTACAAATAAGTAAATAAATTTTATTCTATTCCTCTGTTGTGCCTGTATGTAAAAGACCTGAGGTGTTCAGCAAAAAAAGGGGGTTGGGATCAACCTGGCTCAAGACCAGGAGAATATCCAATGTTTCAGAGTCAAAACTGTGGCAGAAGTAGGCATTTAGATGCCATTAAAATGATTCCTTGTGGGGAGAGACCTGTCTCTGCTCAAGCAAGGGCACAAGACCCTTTTGCAGCCTGAAGGGAGGTGACAGCCTGGCAGGGAGCTGCTGTCCCAGCTCTCTGTGCAGCACACGGGACACAGGAGCTCCAGCCCCTCTGCAAGGCCAGCAGCTCGCCTGGCAGCTGCAGGAGTTGTGTTTCGTGGGAATTCAGAGCAAACGTATGCCTTCAGCCTTTAACAAACGACTGCGTGGCCTCAAGCAATGATGGATAAAAGCAAGGGAAAAAGCAAAAGCTCTCCCTGGCTAAGTCAGGAGACTTAGCCATTCTATAAGTTAATCTCTGTGACTGAAGCTTTATACCCACACTTCAAGCATATTAATCAAAAAAGTTAAACTTTCTTAGTATTTTTCCTTCTCCATCCCTTCCCATCCCAACTGCTGCCTCGACTGTTTGGGCTTAGATGCATGGGCAGCATGGTGAGTGGCAGTGCCTCAACAAGTCCTGGCATTTTGGTTCTCATTTTGGAGACTATTTATTTTGGAAATCTTGATCATGCCCAAAACAAGCAGGCAGTTACGCTGAAAGTCTGTAACTTTTTTTTTTTTTGTTAATATTTCTTATGTTCTTTTTTCCTCTTTTCACAACAGTGAACCATTATTACAACAGATGTAACTTTTAAATCAAAATTATTTCCTTCCTCTTATGGCACAGAAATGAACCATGTGCACAGTAAGGCATGAAGGAAGTGAACAGTTCATTGGAGTCTAAGGCATGCAGGAACACTGCTAAAGAAACTTCACCAAGTCCATGCCAGGGATCACGTTACCCAAACAAAAATCTTTGGCATTTTTATGCTGTATTTTACCACCTCCAACTGCATAATAGACAAAAGGCAAGGAAGAGATAAAGGAAAACAGCTGGAGTGGAATAAAAAGTGAGTGTTTCATAATAAACTATCATACTTTGATGGGGCCTTTAAATTATTTTATCGTTATTCAAGGAGATCTTTTTACAAAATTGCTTTCTACCTGCTTTGTCTTCTACCATAGGCTCCTGCAGCTACAGTTAAAAATGCAGAAGGTACTGAGTATATAGAACAAAATACTTAAAATGTTGTTTTATCAAAACTCAGAATAAGGCCACTGAGAGCTATCAGTAAATGACCTATTCTATGACATTTTTAAATGAAACCTATCAGTTTTACATTTTAAAAATATTTTTCTAAAAGGCAAATAAGATGAGGAAGGTAGCCAAAGGCTCTAAAGTCAAAATACAGCCAAAAATACAGTAAGGAAGTTTTGCAAAATGGAGCAATAAATAATAAGGCCATAATTCTGGCAGTTTTCAGCTAACAATCACGTTTGAAATCTCTGTTGTGAAGACCAAAGAAACAAGTGCTCGGATGCCCTGCCCACAATTAAATAATTGAACAGTATCCACATAGAGAGAAGGAGGTGGGGGAGGGAAGGGTTTGTACCCACCAGTGATTATTAATGCAAAACCATTGCAATCTGAAACTATCTTACATTCCTAAATGGGTCACATCACTGTGAAAAAGAATGCTCAGGCTTCTTTTAGAAAGCAACAGCTTTACTGAAATATGTCTTACCATATGTTTTAATTAAAAATGTAGGGGTTTCATCCAACTAGGTTTTGAGGACTGTTATATGGGTCAATTTATTAAATCAAAAGCAGCAGAAACAATAAACGCAATATCCATGAGAAGAGAAATTACTTTAATCCAGCATGTTTGAAATTCCCTAAGCTTTTTAAGATTTTGTTTTTTTCTGAAATGCTTGCAAGAAAGAAAAAAGGTCACATTAGGCATTCAACACCATCTGAAATGTGGACTAAGAGTGTAGCCAGGACTAAAAAACACAGTATAACAAAAAACCAAAAACAACTGCTCAAGAGTGGAAGAAAATGCCTTATGGAAAGGGAACATAAAGAGGTCAGTCATTCTCCTTTGCTTGTCTACCAGAAGACTGGGAGGTGATTTGAGTATTGTGAGTAAGTGCCTTCCTGGGGAGAAAACACTGGTTTTTAAAGAGTTCCTTAATTGGGCAGGGAAAGGCATAACGGGGAACATGGGCCAGATATAATAAAGCATAAAGTAAGAGATGTCTTTAGCAGAGATGCAATTAATTCTGAAACTAACAGGGAAAACAGTGGATTTCCTACCATCTAACTTACTACAAACTGATGTTTCCTTACCAAAGGTAGATTATTGGGAGAAAACATCAGACATTTTAGGGCTGGGTTATAAACAGGATATATAAACAGGAATTCAGATTGAGAAAGTGCTCAATGATTTAACAATTTCTTAGGAAAGCTGGTGTTGCGGCTCAGTGAATACAGATTTACAGCCAAAGCATTTGAGCAAAAAGGCAAGGTACAACAGAAGCATCTGCATGTGCATGCGTATATCTAAACATAAAAAATGTTCAGGCTTTCCTTCTGCATTATAAAGAAGGAAGTAACGTCACAAACCATTTTTTTTCATTTAACAACTGGGGAGTAACTCAGATGTAGAATTTCAGGCCCACAATTCCACATTGTATCAAAGGATTTTGCTGTTTGAAGTCTTCCTGGTGCCACCTGGACCTCAGAGTCCCTGTCCTCGTGCCATGACCCAATTCCAGACTGGTTCCCACTGAACGGATACCTAGGCTCTGGGTCAGGGTGTCTCCAACAAAGATGTGTCAGAGCCAGAATTGCCCCAGCCCATCACAATTATCTTACTCAACGAGCCTGACAAGCAAGCCTGCTTTTAAAAGGTTCAGCGGGGCTGCTTTGCAGAAGACAGTGTAATCACAGGCAGTGACACTAAAGGAAGGATTCTTTGAATTTTAAGTTTTGCCTCTGAACAATTTCTTTTCTGAACAATTGATCTTGTGTCCCACATTCAGGTCTTTGGAGGATGAGAGGTATAAACTCCATTTAACACAATCAATAGCAATATTCCCCAACACCATGGAAGCACTATTGTATTTTGGACCATTATGGGGTGACACAATTGTCAAAATCTAGGCTTTGCTGCCTGTGACAGGGACTCCCTCAGCTGGAGGAAGGCAAATTACTTTCATGTGAGCAGGAAGAGAACAAAAGGAGAAATAACGCTTTGAAACATTCAACAGCCAATTCCTTACAGACAGATGGAAAGGCTCTGAAAAATATCCCCTCCATTAGTTATTGGTGGTCTCAAAGGATGAGGTTTCACTTGAATGGAAAAACTAATAAGTTTTATAGCATATACATTCCAGTAACAAATGAATAACTTGCCAAGAAAGGAATGTGATATTCTACCTGAGTTGTGGCAATGTTTGTTCCATCGGTGACCTCCACAGTCATATTATACATTGACCTCTGCTCTGCATCCAAGGGCTTTGCAACGACAATAGTGCCCACTCCCTTATCCACGTCGAAAGAACTATCGTAATTCCCTCCTAATTGTTGCACAAAAATACAATCAAATTAGCCATCTCTTGAAAAATTGCAAGTATTCCTAAAAGTGGGCATATCTGTTCAGTGTCATCCATCTTAATGGCCTCTCTTAGCATACACAGTATGTCTAGTGATACTTCTTTGTTTGTAACTCATTTATATTTCAAAGCACAGTTTGTATATTGAAAAGCAGACATCATTAAAATGCATTGCCAAAATAGAAAGAATAAAAATCTAGCAGTACATTTAAGTAAACTATAGCTGAATCTCTAATAAGAATCTAATGGCTATAAGCCCCTAAGATGTGTGCCCTTGTAGTTTGAATAACGAACAAGAGTAATTATATTTTTGTATAAAAGTCATTTCAAGAGGGTTTTCATCTACTAATTTTATTTTCAGGAAATCCTCACTGATACTTCTGGGTGTAAATACCATCATCGGAGTTGTTTTTTTTAAATTACAACTATTATCAATTTTAAAAATGCAAATAGAGATTTGTTATGTTAATACCAAGGACAATGATAATTACTGGCAGCAAAGGTCAAATCCTGCCAGTCTTTTAGGAATTATTCAAATAGATCTGACAGGATACACAACCTAAATTCTTTTCAGTACAAAAACACCCTCACAAAGCACTGTTCTAGTACTAACATCCCCTTTTCCTGTCACACACTGATTGATGCAGCAATGGGAAAACCCTCCTGAGTACTGAGTGAAAGAAAGAAAAGAAAAAAAATCTATTAAAAAGTAAAAGAAGGCTATAAATAATATAATCTCAAATATAATTTCAGATTGAAGGGTTACAAGATTTGTCAGCCACAGCTATAGTTTATAAATTTGAACCACTCATTATTTTCAAAAGCAAAGCACACATTCCCTGCTGATAAGCTGTTTTCTTACTCACTCACCCATAAAGTGTAATTTAGTATTAGTTGAGGCTGAAATTTTTGGAGGCTAGGGATCGGGAGAGGTGGGACACAACACCGCTGACAGACAAACTCTTAAGGTGTATTCATAACACAGCAATTCAATGCCAGCCCAATTCTACAGAGAAAAGCCTTTCAAACCCCATGAGACTTGTGCAACAGCTGCTGAAACCTCTTGAGATGAGTCCACAGGTAGAAAAATATCCATCCAATTGGCTTAACTCTATATATAAAGACAGATGTAAGTGAATGGCTGGAAGTGTCACAAAATGGCTCTCGAATTTTTAGGTGTGGGGATTGAGTAGAGAAGAGGAGAGTCTTCCATGCTCTCCTATCTGCATGGTTTGCTGACCAGGAACTGGCATTATTCTTAGAAGCAGTCATGCATTTAGTGAGAAAAGAAGGTTTTGGCATTTAAAGAAATTGAAGATGAGGAGGTAACACAGCAAAATCACAGCCCCTGAATTCCTTAATGTGAAGAAACCCTCACTTCTACCTCTCACACAGGCTATTGCAAAGAAAGGGCAAGGTGGAAGAAACACTGCCCTGTCCATTTTTGCCTTGAAAGACATTCAAGGATGAGTAGAAGAAAATGAGAGGAAAAATAGGAATGCAGGTGACTGCTGCAGATGAAAGGCAGAACTGGTGAACTTCTGCACACTGAAATGATCCAAATGTAGCAATTTCAGATGTGCCCTCAGATTTGCACATGTTGAATAGATCTATGCACATATATACAGGTCTAAGACTAATAGATGAAGTCGTGGCTTTCCAGGAAAACACTGTCACTGGATCTGCTGTCATTTATGGTGGATAGAAACATTGCTTGTTCCTCACCCGCTTTCTGCAAGCTGTCCTTAATATTTAAGTAATAGCAAGGTATTTGGACATTGATTGTATCTCTGGTGCTCTTTTCTTTTCTTTTTTTTTTTTAAAGTTAGTCTGGAAGAAAAAGTTTCTCTCTCCCAATTAATGTTTTAAATTGATTTACTTGAGAAAAATTGCACCATGAAAACCTCCTTTGAAGAAAAGAGCTTGAGATTCATGCAAGGAAATCTCAGCTGAAATGAAACTAGCCTTGGGACAGTAGGCACTTCACAAAGAGAATGTTTCATACTGATAACCATGAAAACAAAGTGCAAGTCTATACTTTGAGATGCTTAATAACCATCTTAATGAGCAATCAAAAATTATATGCTATCAACTGGCACACATTTCCAAAAAAACCTGCCTTTAAAACTTCCAAGAAGTAACATGGAAGGATTAGCAATAAATGTTTTAAATGACCTTCTGCTGGCTTGGAGCTAGGTTTTCAGGGCACCACATAGTCTATTGCAAACAGCCCAACTTCTTCAAGCCATTTCTGTTAAGTGAAGCATACTCTTACTCTAAAAGAAGAACTGAATCCATCATGTGAATTTTTTATACATTATTCACATCTTCCAAAATGGTCTAGTGACAAACAAATTAATCTCGGTTGCCAGCCACCCCAGCCTACACCTGTAACTAACCAGGCAATGCAGTTCATTTTACATTGAATCGTTTTCTATTAAACAAGGCAGAAATTGCATCAAACACTGAGGCAGAGATGGATCAGAGAACATCCTGCTGTGAGATTTGTGATTATAATCTATTTTGAAGTGAATCCCTGAATTATTCATGATTCAGTCTTCTACATTTTAACAGACCATGGGCAGAAGAACCATGCAGATGGATGAACTTCTGGGAATACTGTCTGAGATACTGGGTCTTGCCTCTCATCTGCAGTATTAGAGGCAGTCTGAAAATGGTTTGTGCTGCTCCTCAGCCTTTGTATACACTCTAAACAGGTCCTCATACAATAAATGCTTCTGAAGCTGCCCTAAACACTGAAGAATTAATGAGTTACATAAAAATGCTATAAAAGTTAAACATTAAGAGCCTTACAGATGTGTTAAGTCTATGCAAGGCCTACTAGAAGCATTCACCACAATCATCTTTGAAAGATGGGTGCTGGAGTTGCACAAAGAGGAGTTCATTAAAGAGAGAGATATCATTCTTGAGTAAAATCAAACAGGAATCTTCTCTTTAAAACTCCTGCAGCTGGGAACTCCACATGAAACCACTTCCTTCCAAAGGTTCCCATGTAGAGGATGGAGGGCTGAAGCCCTAGGACGTGACAGCTGACAAGGTGTTGGCTTCTGGAGGACTGGAGGCTGGTTTTGAAAGCCTGACACTGTGTCTGTACCAATCCTCTGGAAGTGAGCTTGTTTGCAGTGCCATGAACTCCTATAGTATCAGTTTTAACTATTTTACTATTTTCCATTTAACAGTTTCTTTGATCACAATCTTCAGATGAAAGAGGGCTAAGGATGATGGCATTTTGTTCAGCTGCTCAGTTTTATTAATGTGAATTTTCATTACTTATTCCACTTTCCAGCATTTGGCACATGCTTTCCTTTTTACTGTCTACTAAACTCTGCTTTCAGATACAAGATACATAGAAGCTGTCTTTGCTAATGTGCTTGCAATTGCATTAGGAAAGATATATTTCAAATGAAGATAATACATTGTGAGTTCCTCAGGCACTTGGGGAAAATCAGTGACAAAGAAAGCAAGATGATTGAACTGACAATTTGGCTAGACAGGTTGTCCTGAGAAAGCATTTTAATACTGAATAACCCCAGAGAGATGTGGATTAGCTGTTGTCTATGGTATCATTTCAGGCTAAAATGTAATGCTGATACATCGTCAATACAGTTTAAAGACCTCCCTTAAAGTAATTTGATTACACTGAAGCACTTTGAATAAGATTTTATGAAAAGGCCAGATCTACTTTAAATGCTGTCTTTGGATGAGAAGACTTATCATGTTGGAATGATAAAAATTCATCCAGAAAGTACTTTTTCTCTCTTAATTGATTGTTAAGATTGCCAAAGTCACCTAGCAGATAGTTATGTCTACACTTTGTATACCTAAAGTTAAGTGAGATGATTTCCACCTTTATTTTGTGGAGGTTGATCTTGATGCTTTTGCATAAGCCCTGGAAGCACTGAATTTTTAGAACTAGTGTTTCCTCATGTCATCTAAAAGCTTGTTATGGTTTATATATGATTTTCCAATTCCAGCTGTTATCAGCACAGCTGTAGAAACAGCCCCTGCTACAAAAGATCTTATTAGCTGGCCCTCACCACAACTTTCTAGAACAGCCTTTATTTTCAGTTTAACAGATGGTAGAGTACAGTTAAGAAAGAGATCTCAGGAAATTGAACTGAGACACCTCTGAGCCAAGAGAATCTGAGCTGTGTACTTGGTATAGAGTTGGTTACATTTTCTTTCTAAATCCGGACTGTTACCTTCATTCTTAGCTTATTTCCTGGCTTCACAGTCACTATGAACAATTTTTCTTCTGACAAAAGTCCTGTATACTTTGGAAAGAATTGATTTTTCTTCTTACAAAGAAGATCTTAAAAACCCCAAACCACTGAACCTTGCAAAGCTAACAAGAGAGGTGCAATGGACAGGCCAAGGAAAACTCGAACTATCAAAAGGGATTTCTGGGGGTCAGCTGAAGAATTTGCCTAAGGCAAGACACAATCCAGATCTTGCATTCCCACAGGATGTGGGCTCTGTATCTCTGTCCCGTTATAATTTCAGTATTGGGGTTTTTAATTTTCAAGCATATTCTTCTTGCATTTCACTTTGCTGTAAGCAGTTAATTTTTTTGGTAGGGCTTTTCCTAGATGTGGGTCCTTTTTGGTAAGATGCTGAGCCTCCCCAAGTTCCTATCAGTTGCTGATACACACTTTAAGATGGGATCATGATGCTGGGAAAAATAATTTTTTCCTCGGAAAAGGAAACATATCAGCAAATCTGGAGGATTTGTAGGGAAATGAGTACCATATGAGGACCTTTTTCCGTATTTTCCAGTGGGATGATCAAAAAGGCTGGGATTGAATACCACCTTAGAAATATCTGATGACTGTAGGTTATCAGACTTGTTCAGTCTCAGATGCAAAGATGGATCTCACTGAGCTCTGGAGGACATCCCCAATTCAAACACTGCCAGAACCTAGCAGGAGTTTCCCTCACTGTTAGACAGCAAACACTCAATGTTTCATGTTCAAACTTAATAGAGCCAAGATATTTGGATATCCTCACACAAGTCTCATTTGGTTCACCTTGCCATGATGGACAAATGGAGAAAATAAATATGGGAGATTATCTGATTTAGAGAACAGTCCTCTAAACCACATTTTCTCAGTGCAGAAAAGATTCTTACTTGTCTTGTCCCAAAAAAAGCTGACAGCAGTGAATAGTGATGATCAACCGGGCCAATTGCTACAATTCTCACATTGCTCAGGGAAGAGAATCAGAGCAAAATGCAGGAAACTAATTCACCCTGAAACTCAGAGGTGAGGCTAAAGTACCTCTAGGATGTTCAGAAAAAGAAGCAAAGTCAAAATTTTCATTTCTTTTGTTTTCAAAGAAGATGAAATAAACTTAATGATTGTCTCAAGAAATAAAAATTCAAGTACAGATTTTTAAAATCATAACATAATAAATACTAGCAAAATGACAGACAAATATTTATTCTTTTAGGTTCTATATCTTAAGAAGAAAGTAATGCAGACTGAATTTTAGATAAAACTACTGTAAAGAGAGTCAAAGCCTTGAGTTTGCTGCTAAGAAGCTGAAAGCAAGGGCATACAAAACAAAAAAGAAATAAGGAAGGTATTTTAGATAGTTCTCAGAGAAGATTATTCAAAGAAGGCTAGGGAGCTGCATGTTTTTGACATTAATGAAAGCTTGCAGCACTATGAATTAAATGGACAATTAACTAAAACGAATGGATATTAAAATTATTGGCATTTAAGCACGCTTGGTAAAAAGTTCTGATGTGCTTTCAAAGCTTGGCTGCTGTTATAAAGGCACAGGCTGGGGGAAGAAGCAAAGATAGAGGAAGGACCGTGTGGGGGACCAGAGAGATGTTGTGCAACATGCTACTTAAGCAAAAACTAGCACCATGCAGCTTAGCTCCAGTGTTAAAGTAGTCATCCCACCATTCCCATCAGTAATAAAGGAAAAAACAGAAAGGGCTCAATTTACCTGGTGTAAGTAAAGATCTCTGACTTATCTTGGAGTTCCAACTGAAAATTAGTTTATTAATTATTGAATAAATTTAATACAACTGATACAACTTATGTCTTTCACATTGTGGGATCTGCATGAATTGAGAATGGCATTGAATGCAGTCTGAAAACAGGAAACAGGTATGACATCTCAAGTATTCCCAATTAAAGAAACAAACAATCATCCAAGTATCCTTCTCCTCTCTAGTCCATCAATGGAAGATGACCTTCCTGCTTGTGTAGCATTTTCCTCTCCTGGAGCTGATTAACTCAAGAACTTAAACAGCTACCTAAAGTATATATAATTAAGGTGCATAAGTTAGGCAGACAGAATACTTTATAGCCAAACTTTATCTGCTCTCCCTCTCTTTTTTTTTAGCTGGGAGAAAGTGCATGTTATGCATTAAAAAAGAGATCGTCTGGAATTCCAATGCCCATTTAGTTTGAAAAGGTCATAAAGATAAAGGTCAAGCTGCAAAACTCTATATTAAACCATGTCTCTACATAAGCCTTCAGGGGTTTTGTTGACATTACTGTGAACTATGCACAGAGGTACAAAATCACGAAATACCAGATGGAGCAGGGTCAGGTCTGGTTTTACAGCAGCACAGAAACCATCTCTTGCATCAGCTTTCTATATATATGACAATTAATTTCTACAAATACCCCATGCCCTTCGTTGGGCTTTCCAGCATTAGACCTCAATGTTGATGATATCAAAGAACAATTAAAAAAAGTGGGGCTTGACACTGGCTATAGGTAGCAATGGTAATCTAAATACACAGTGTTCTGTCTGTTAAACTCTCAGGATGGGTTTTGTCTTTGCTCCTTGCATGCTGTGTGTCTGGAACAGCAAGGTCTTCTGCATGCCTGGGATTGTTGGCTATTCCTGCTGCAGGAACTGGTGCTGCTGGAGTGCTATTATTTGTAACAGCACCAGTATTTTATGAAAACATTCATATGGTAACAGAACCAAACTGGAGGGTCAGGGTCACCGATTTCTCATTAATTCTAAGGAAACTCTGTCTCAGTGACATCTGCAGTGAAGCAGCATCTTGCAGCTTCAGAAGCCACAGCCCATAGGGAAACCATTAGAATTGTTTAAATAGGGAAAAATCTTCTAAACCATTTGAACTAGTTTAGGCATAAAGACCACATTAAATGACAGAGGCTAAAATTTCCTAATGTTCTCCTCATCATTTCTATTTGGTAGCAAAAAATCAAATATCATTATAAGGTGTTGCTTGATTGAAAGTGACTCTAATAATGAAAAAGAAGGTAGTGGAAGAGCAGTGGCTTCCCTCAGGGCAGCATTTTAATGAGAGTTGGTCAAGTTGCCATGGAAAGGACCAAGAGAGGTCCAGAAAAAGGTTCAAATAGGGAAAAAACTGTCAATAACATCAAAAAAGATGGATTTGTCCTGGGAGGAAAGGGTCAGTGAGGAAGGGAATAGAAATGTAAACATTAGCTGATAAACTGCATCTAGCATATTGAAGCAACCAAGGAAATGGAAGGAAAACTGTAGGAAACATATGCTGTTCTCCCCAGGGACTAGCAGGAACCCCAGAACATGGTAGTAGCTTTAGGTTTAATTTGAATATGATTGGCACATCAGAAACTGTGCTACAAATTCAGAGAGGAAATGGTGCTGCTTCTGTCTTTCATCTGCACAAATTGGCAATAAAAGGTAGATGAAAACGACTCTGACAGACCCTTTCTCCTGTGGTCCCTGTCCTTCCTGTTGGCTAAACCCATTTGCAAACAACTATGCTGAAATGGGAGCCAGGCTCAATCCCTGTAAATAAAGACTGCTGATGCACACTTTCTGCTAAGTCCATGGTAAAGGCTTTTTGTTTCTCTAATCTTTCATACAGCTTTTGCTTTATAACCCTTCATTTAAATTACTACACTTTGTGCAGGTGCCCAGTTTTACATCCAAAGGTATTACATACAAGCACCTGCAAATATTAAGAAGCACAATAATTTTCCAGGGGAAATTCTCACTTTTGAGATGTTAAATGAGATATTTTAAATGACATTAACTGAATCAGCAGCATAAGTGGGGAAGAAATGCTTAGGAACATTGACTCCCATTTCTCTACTTCAACCAAGCGAGACCCTTTTCTCCCTGTCATTTTGGCAACTAATGGCATTTCCCTGTGATTTTAAGACTTCCATGGCTTCTCCTCCTTTTTACTAAGGATGCATCTCCCTCCTTATTTTTATAAGCAATTTTATGTAAAGCAATTTTGTGGTTGAAATCTCACATCAAAACACATTTCTCTGTTTCAGCTTGCATTCAAGACAAACTTTTGGTGGCTCCATTTGTAACCCATATGTTGAGGCATCCCATTCTGTTTCACAGTTAAATGGATGGCACTGGACTGTGAGAAGTTTGAATTAATTATTTGCGATAAACTGTGGAAAATCCGTGAATAAAATGATAATAATTGGACACAAATACGGTAAAAGCTGTCATAGAAAGAAATGCAGCACATCCATGTGTCGCATCGCATCCTGTCACAGGCACTTATGAAAGATGTAATATAAATTGTCTCAAAAAACTTGCAAAAAATAAAAGGCAGCCTGGATAGTTGTATTTTAGCAAATGTGTTTGCACTAAGGGTACCTTCTGTTGAACAGTTCTGCCCACAAGCTGTCTGTAGAATATAGAACATCTCTCGAGCATGCTTGCCACCTTGAAGCAGGGCAGTCGGAAGCAGAAAAAAAAGAACAGAATGCAGAAAAAAAGGTGAAGAAAGAGAGAAATGAGGGACAGCAAGTCTAAGTACCATAAATACATTTAGAAATGAGATTAGCAAAGTATGACAATAGAATTTAAATGACAGACAACATTAAGATTGCAGTAAATAACATAGTAATGAAAAAAACCAATTCAGCCATACAGCGCTTTTTTAAGCTTAGCTAAGGAGTCAGAACAGAAGCAGGAATATTATTATTACTGTTATCACTATATTAAAATAGCATTTTCATTCCACCATTAGGAAAATGGGTTTAATTGGGGGGTGGGGGGAGGTGGGGACACGATTAGTTTCCTTGCTCTCACAACCACACAGCCGTATGCTTTTGCCTCTGGGGCGTCCTGCTCGCAGGGCTGGCTCCCAACTTACCGACGATGTCGAACCAGAGCGGGATGCTGGAGGGCTGCACCGAGACCACCCCGACCATCTCGGTCACTTTGTCACTCTCCATGACGGTGAAGTTGTAGAAGGGCTCGTCGAAGGTCAGGGGCACGGGCGAGGGCGCCGGCTTTTTTATCCACTCTATATGGAGACGCACAGTTGAGGATTTTTGGGGCCGGCCATTGTCCACTGCTTTTATCTGGCAGGCACAAAGGAAAAAGGGCTCAGGCTGAGCATCCCTGCTAGGCAGATCAGGGCTAGTTCTACTGCAGTGCAATGACTGCTTGGAAAATGGCCTTTGTAATCCTGTATGTGAAATCCCACGAAAAAAGAGGAAGATAAGCACTTACTTTTCTCCTTTTTTTCATAATGCTTTGACTTTTCACTGAAAAAGCTGATTTTAAACTGAAATGTTTTGTTTAAGCACGTACAACTCAAGCACTCCCCACATAGAACTTCCTCTTCAGAACCAGTTTCCCTCTCTGATTTCATCTTGTGCCCAGCTCCCTCCTGCAGCAAAGCTGGTAGCTTTGTAATGACCCTGTATAAGACCATTCATTTGCAAAACAATGCTCACCCAGAGCATGTCTGACTGCTTCCAAGTAGCATCTCTGTTGCAGATAAATACTTCTTATATTGCCTTCCTCGGGATCTTTAATTGAATTAAATACGTTTCAAGTAATTTCCCTCATTCTCCGTAATGAACATAATTTAAAATTTTGCCATATTTTCTTTTCTTTCTCCTGTCTGTCATGTTCATTAAAAGCTGATTTGATTGGTACTAATTCTTCTTATTATAAAGTCCTCTAGAAAGATGGATAGACTTGATATTTGTGTGGCATGCTTAATGGATTTAGCACAACAAAGACAAGATAAGCAGAAACAAACACTGGGCTTAAGAACTGGCTGAATGAAGGTTACAAAATGGGTGCCTTGGTGGATAACATCAATGTTAACCAAAGGGCTTTTTTTTTTAAAAAAAAAAGGTAATCTTTCTGGCTATAGAGGACCACTGGTCTAAATATGATGTTATAATATCTTTTTAAAATGGGAAATACTTTTTTTCCCCTGAAATATCATGCCCCATTTCTTCCTCTGGAAATGTTTAGAGTGGGTTTGATGCTAACACTTGTCACTCTGCTCCGTTCCGGGCAAGCAGGCCCTTTGTGAAAAGATGCTGAATGTGTGATGAGCAGTTTCTAGGTAGAAAATCTTCAGTTGTTGCATTATAAGAAGGCTCAGATCTCAAATATGACTTTGAGGTCATCAGAGGGAGAAGTACTCACTCACTTGAAGGCTGCTCCACTCTGATTCCTAAGTATTTCTCAACATTTTGTTATTTATTCCTTTTCCAACATTATGAAGGCAACCCACTTCTGTATATACCCACTTCCAGGTGTTAGACCATGGACCTCTGACATTTTTAATTCAACTCCTTAACTACAACTTGTTGGCTTATTTCTGTGGATGAAGAGCACACATTCTAGTCTCATACGGCTTTATATCAACTCAACCATATTTTATTCTCCCTTTCTTTCACTTTCACTATATGGTTAGAGTTCTGAAAGAAGAATTTTGACTGAGATTTCTTTCAACAGAAATTGCTTCCACAACACAAAGGACACAGTGCTAGTCCTCTCTTAGGTGCAGCCACCTAACTGGGACAGCAGATGCCCTCTGTAAGGGCAAATAATCGTGTCCACACAAAAGGTAAGTACTGATTTGTAGCTGTATCTGCCAGGCCAACACAATACAACTTTGAGAGCAGACAAGTGCTTGGTTTTCATTTCTGCATATTCAAGGGAACGGCTTATGCTAACAATTTGCAGGGTGACTTGACACTCAGAGAATACTTCATGACCTGCAATAGCATGAATGATCTCTCAGACTCAATTTTTTGGTAGTAGTTGTATAAGAATACTAGATTTCTTAATTTAAGTCTCACATACAGAGTAAAAACACAGTTATACATTCCTCTTTATACAGGAGGGCTTATTTATTAAAAAAAAAAAAGTCAGTCAAATCGTGGGTTTGTATGTCAATGAAAGAGTGCTTACTGTTAAGATGTCATAACTCCCTGCTGTGAACTGCTTTCTGGAAGAAACCATCCCTGTTTTGGGATCAATGAAAAACTTCCCATCGTCGTTGCCATCCACAATGCTGTACGAGATTTCTGCGTTAGGGCCTTCGTCTTTGTCAAGTGCAAAAGCTCTGTAGATCGGCTCCCCTCTTTTCTTGCGGTCCCTCTCGGGCAGCTTGATCTTGTAGGCTTTCTCTGAGAACTGTGGCTTGTTATCATTCTCATCCAGAACCCGGACCACCACCCACACAGAGGACTGCTTGGGAGATGTGCCCCCATCTGAGACAGTCACCTGAAAAACAGCAGTGTGAGTTATTCTCAACAGCTACAGTGGCACTTCATAAATTGGAGAAAAACATGAAACGTAAGCAAACACCTTGCCTTCCCCAAAGCTAAGCTGCAGTTTATGACATCTTCTGTGTACACAATACATGATTACTATAAACATGCTCAGTGCTTAACTCAATTTGCCCACAGTGGCAAAGCCAGGAATCCAGAAGACTTTTTACTTCTGAGATGGATGTGGAATAAGGAACCTGCAGACTAGGAAGCTATTTCTCAAAACATAAAATCCTTTTATATCAAATTCTGCAAGTTAATCTCAGAAGAGAGAACTGGAATTAACCCATTAATCAGGGATCCCTGCATTTTCTGCATACATATTTTAAAGTTTCTTCTGTCACAGAAAGAATTTGAAAGATGCATTTCTTCTTAAACCCTAAAAGAACCTCTGTCATTTTTTCCCATTAATTATTTGGAATTTCTTAAACAACAAAAGGATTTCTGTCAGTTCTTTTCATTCATTACCCAAGATGTGACAGCTCATTAATTCCAAACCCGCTTTATAAGATTATAAGGAGCACAGAGAGGCAGGTAACAAAAAAATTTCTGCTTCATTGTGTAGAGAGTGCACTGTGCTGCCAGAAACATGTAAGAAATAAAATCTTTGAGATGAAAGTTAATTAGTAATTTAGCTGCAACTTAAACAGAATTACTAATAATTTTCAATCTGAAACACTATGAAAATGAAATGATTCAAGATCAACAAGCCCTCAAGAGATTTAATAATATGCCTTCAAAATGAAATCAATATGTTTCAAACTTCTCCCTCAATATTTCGATCGCATTTTTAATGAGAATGAAATAAGGCAGAAAGTTATTTTTGTTTGCATGAGAGAGGTTCAAATTTAATTTTCAGCTACATATGGTAACATGCCAAATCCCACAGTAGCAATTTCTGATGATAGTGAGCCAAGATATTACATATCCTTCCCTGCTCATGCTGATCACTGCACATCGACTGGTTTGCTGGTAACTTCTTGATGTTTTATTTTTCCTTAAAAGTTTCTGTGTTCCCTTGCAAATCCTACAGTCATGATGTCCAATCATTAGGCAAAGCAAGATTTTCTGGTAATAATTCTCCTTGGCATTGTCCCATTCTTGTGTAAAGTCTTAACTGAAGGTAACCCTGGTTTAACACTGAGATCAGCAGAAAATTTGCATTTTCTATGAGAAAGGTAAAAGACCATCATCCCTTTAATCAACCCTGGTTTAACACTGAGATCAGCAGAAAAATTGTATTTTCTATGAGAAATGTAAAAGACATCATCCCTTTCCTGTATTTATCTATGTGTTTAAAAACTGATGCAGTGGAAGGGGAGCAGACTGACTCCCTCAGGGACTGAAACAGTTTATTTATAGAAAAGTGAGGAGCATGGCAACATACAGTGGCAATGTAAATTCCCCAAAACAGCCCAGAACCCACTTGGAGAGTGCAACCCATCCTCCCAGCAACATGTACCAGTCTCAGGCCTCTTTCTCCCAAGATTGAAGAAGAGTTTCCTAAGTGCTGAGTAGGTTTGACAATTAGCAATTGTTGGGATCACCACATTGCAACTGGCCAAACTCTAGGTGAGACCCCAAGTTAACAAAGGAAAACCTTTTTGGGGTTTCTCCACAGATAAAATGATCATTGATGACAAGCAGTACAAGCTGCATTGCATAGAAACAATCAGAGACACACTAATCCAAACTGTAAAAAACCCCAACAAAATGCTTTTTTAGAGTAATGTTCTTGCATTAAAAAATATTAGCAAGATTCGGGAAACTCTTGTTCTCTGAACAAATACAACTCTTTTTTTTTAAAAGACATTTTCTTCAACCTGCTAGCAGTAATCAACAAAAAAGGTGTGTGAGTGAGATAAATGGTTTACAACCAACTATGACAATAAAATTTATGAAAACCACAGTGGTATAAACAGTCAAACAACTAAAATGAAAAAACCCTACCTAAGTCAAAAAACTGCTCAAGAAGTGAGGCATCATTCTGTCTTAGCAGTACATTCTCAGTTTGTCAGGTTACTGCTGAAATCCTGACTAGTATGGTGTTGTGGCAGCAAATATTTGCAGGCATGTACTTATTTTTAAGCCCAAACTTGGGAGAAATCTGTTTGATAACAGGAAAGTTACACTGAAAATATCTGCTGACAGCTAACAGGAAAGAGTAATGGCAGTAACACAAAAAGACAGATAATTAATAAAAATTAACAAAGAATACCTGAAGTTAGTCAGCTCTACATGGACTAAAACTTTACATCCATGGAGAGGAAAATGTTAGGTACCAGCTAAACCTTTCTCTCTGTGTGACACTCAAAACTTTTCAAAATTACAGGATGCAGCTCCACTCAAAAAGCTCTGAATGCCAGACACAGGAGATGAAGTTCTCTCTTTGCAGGCATGCGAATTAATTAAGTCTCCCTCACACCAGTGATGTAATTATTTCCATAACTGTAAATCTGCACCCTGGCTGACCCCTTTTCCGTGCTCCATCATCCTGACCCCAGCCTGGCTATTCAGGTTCCAGCCATAAACAAGGTAAAAGAGCTACAAAAATTTCCTCTGCCCCTACAGAAAAAACCCACCATGACAACACATTAAAACAAACCAAGAAATTACTGCCAGTTCAGAATTGTTCCCAGACAAAACCGGGGAGAACGAAAGAGGTAATTCAGCACATCGCTCTGCAAATACCTTTTCCATCAGGACACAGTATCACACCAGCACTTAGGGGCCCCTCTAACCAGGGCAATTTAAATTCAAACATTACCACAGTTCTTAGCTAAACCCTTGAACAGCTGCAAATTACAGCAAAAAGTAACCTGGGAGGGAAGGGAGGTTAGGATGTACATAGGACAAAGTTAATTCACAGCTGGTATCTCTGGAAATGCAAAAGGCAGATGTGCAAGGCACAGGAGACTTGCAGGGGAGAAGCTGTAATTTAGGACCAGTGAAGTTTAGCTTTACTTTTGTTTAGAAAACTGCAGGTAGCAAGGCAGGAAAAAAGAAAACAGAGAAGAAAGGTAATGCAAATGAATGACATCTGAATGACATCTGTCATTCATCTGTCAGTCTGAGACAGACTGTCTCAATACATGCTTGTCAAGATGTGCCATCAAAAACCCAACAAGAGATGTCTCTCACAGTAATCAGCATGGGAAAAGGGTAAGGACAAAAATCATGTCTTTCCCAGCGAGATGAGGAACAGCTGCTTGGGCAGCATGTGCTTTCCTAAATGGTGAACACCTTCTCCTGTCTGTGTGACGAGTCTGGTATCCAGACCCAACTGCTGCACACAAGCTGCTGCTTGACCATGTGCAGCTGAGATGAACCAGCCCAGCTGGGGTCCCCTCTGCTCCACTGGTTAGATATTGCTGCTCATGCTGTGTCAGGACAGCCTAAACAGAGGCTACAGCCTCCCAAGGCTGGGATATAGCCATGAAAGCAGCTGAATTTGGACTCCCTGACTAATCAGACAAAGGTTTGGTCCATTCAACAAGGGTGGAATTCTTAAAAAGAATGTCACTGTACACATTTAACAGGGTCTGAATGCAACAGACAACACAAATAATATGAACTATTATATATTTTCATGGTGAAATCCTAAGCATCGCTGCTGTTTTCTCACAACCTACAGACAGTTCCACTACAGTTTTCTCCACAAAATAAGCATTTTCCTCTAGGAATCTGTATTTACCTATTGGTTTTAATGCTTATGGCTTTACTGAAATATGTCTGTCAATACACATACAGATACTGGTTACCTGAGAATTTATTTGCTAAAGCAACAATAGTCACACTTCCCTTACAATGTTTCCTTTAGCTGGATGGACCAGGACAAGGCCTTCTAAAATCGGCTCTACTTCTATCAGATACGTATTTTTTGAGAAAAATGTACTAAAATATCTCCTTCTGCAGCATATGAAAAATTCAGTGTAATAACAGAACTTTCTCTCCAAGTAAAACAATTTCCACTTCTTCTGCAGGATCTCCTTCAGTAGGTTTGGTTTGTAGACATTAACACTCCCTTCCCTACAGGACTGAGAGATATTCATGTTTTTGTTCATGTCCACAGAACAACTAAAAACGGATTTCCACAGAAGTGGACCTTCTCAGTGAAAATGAAGACTGACTCTGACTGTTAACATACCACAGCTGGAAGGTTCGATGTGTGAATTTCTTCTTTTTATGACTTTGGAGAAGGCATCTACTGTGGAAGTATTGCCTAATAATCCAGCCCAATCCAGCCTAGCAGACCTCAGCAATGGTGACAAAAGGAGCTTTGCCTTGAGACCGCCACTCTTTCTATGAGTGACACTTAATTGGAGAAGGTGTAGTTCTTGAATCTTTCAGAATACACATACAACTGTGAGGACCACCCTTCTGAATTAAGAGTACTATATTGAGTCTCATTAACAAAAGCCCATGACTTCCAAGGTAATTATTAACTCAGCTGGAGGGAAAAGCCAGCAGGGATGTTACTTCAACAAGTGCAAGACAATTAGCAGGTGTTTAATGTGAGTCATCAAGGCATGAGAAGGGCAAGTATCTTCTTCCATATCATTCTTTGGCAGGAGGAAGTACTCAGCCTACCCAATTTTTAAGTTATGAGGAACTGTCACATCACTGTCATTAGCATTGCAAAAAGCTGAAGATATCATATTTGCTTATTTTTTTTAGTGTGATGACTACTTAATGCAAAATAAAGTGAGCTGAGATGCTTGCACCTCATCAAAGGAGTGTGCACAACGAGGTCTTCAGGTAAAAGTCTCTCACTTCCTCCAACAAGAAATGCTAATTTTGCTTCAGAAAACCTTAGAAAAGAAAATCTGGTTGAGTTACTGAAGGCAGAAAAATGATCAAAGGGAGCGGGAGAGTTGAGGTATACCCCTGCTGCTAGTGACTAATGGGTTTGTTTCTTCTGCCAATGTGTAAACGAGCTGCAATACCTATTGTAAGTCTCTGGAATTCAGCCCGAGCAGAAGTGAAAGATTATAAAGGAGAGCTCATCGAGGGATGAATAGAACTTTAAAGTCAGATGCTCTGAATTACTATCTCTGCCTACTTCAGAGAGAGACTAAACTCGTGGCTAAATTCTTACAAGGAAATACGTCTTCTGAAATGCACGCTGTTACTGAACTACATGTCAGATTATTGCTACAAAGTGAAGGCAGTGTAGCACAAAGATATACGAGAATAGAATACGAGAGAGAAACAAATGTACATAGTTTTCTTTGGTTTTTTGTTTTTGTTTACTTCAAAACGAATACTGAGTTAGCTGCAGCAAGCTAGATATCTTCTCTTTCTACTCCTTTATCTAGCAACCGTGGGAAAGAAATGGGTAGTGTTTATTTCACTTATTCTAATATAATGTGTTGCTGTCCCAAAAGACAAATTACACTTCTTGTCCAAAAGAGTTCCAATCATATCAATATGATCCATCTTTCCTTATTTCCTTTACAATGTGCTAATCTGGGAAATCTTTGTTTTGAAACGTAAAACAAATTAATACATTCACTCTGGCCAGTTGTGAGAAATAAATAATTTAGAGTACATTTTAAATAGAGATTATTACTGACATAAACAGTCTAGGTGTTTGATTAGGAGTGTCAATGGCTTCCAGCCACACTCAAGCTAGAAAATGATGCATAATGGTCTGTTAAACCATTTGAGAATTAACGATGACATCAGGTAATTTCAGTGCTGTATTGCCAAAAGACAGGAAGAAAGGAAGGAAGGCAGGCTTTTTCATTTGGAGTTAAATGCTCCCTATAGTATTTGCAAACCTAAATATTAGACGAGTATACTGAAGAAAGCCTTAGAGGCTTCAAATCAACTTAAACTTTGTCAGACTCAGAGTGCTGAGACCGGTAGATGGTAACCAAAGGACCTGGCAGAATGAAATATCAGAATGGGTGACTTAGAAGTCCAAAATTTATCCTGTGTCCCACTTTATTCTACAAGCTTTTTGGAAACAGAAACAGTAAAGAAGTCTCTGTAAAGAAACTGAAAACTTTTATTTCAGCTTTAGTAGCAATAAAAGGAAGAATCTGCATAGCTCTTGACAGTGACCCTCTAAAAGAAAAAGAGCAATTTTCCACAGGCATTGCTTTTAAAGTTCATTACAGTTTGGAGATCCTGGCGACCTTTGTGCATCAGGCTTTATTTACAGTGTTCCTCAATCAATACATGCTAAGTGCAGAACCGACCATTATACTCCATTTGCTTCCCAGGAAAACAGTGCAGCCTGTCATATTTTAAAGGGAACTCCTTCAAGCAATCTCACAAAGCACCTTCGTCTTCCTTTCCCTGAGTAAGAAGAAAACTACAATACTTAAAAACTACAATACTTAAAAATGTCAAGCTCATGTAATTTGCTTTTGATGAAATGCAGATTAAACTTTGTCCAGAAGTGACTCTAAGTCAGTCATTTTCCAGAAGATGAGAAGCGCCTTTTACTTCCACTGGTGGAATTAAATACAGAAAAGCTTTACCTCTACTGCCCAACTGTAGTATACAGTCACATAAGATTCAGCAGAAATCCTCTGGTAAGGAAAAGCACTGCTCAACTAGGACTTTTTCTGACCTTCTAGGTGATAATAGCAGCTTGAAACTGCACATATCATATCCCATGTCGAGCAGTTTGCAAAGCTGGCAACAAGAAGATTGAAAAATTTCAGATGATCACAGTAAGAACATCAACCTAAGTCTCCAAACAACAATGGTAAAGGTTTTTTGATACATTATGAGCTTCCTCTCTTTGCTCGTGAGGCTACAGTAATGTGACTTGCTAAATATATAATGAAGCAAGAACTGAAAAGCAGAATATGCTCTGAACTGTCCCCTGATAATACCTGTCGAAGGACATTTACCCACCTTCAGAGTGACACATTACAAACAAGGTAAAGTATGATACGCAATTGCTTAAAAATAATTTTTTAGGCATATGAAACCTCTTGAGGAACAACCTATCACTAAACAGAAGTATAACTACCATCATAGCCCCTAAACGAGAAAGAAGATGAAAGTTGCCTATTGATCTTCACAGTAAACTTTGAAGAAGGTGTTTAGCTCCTGCTGAAAGTGAAGATTACAATCTGAGAGTTTTGTGAACAGAAAATGAATAGTCAAATGTGAGAATATTTCACTTCAAGCAGATTTAAATAACATAAAGCTTGCAAATCAAGATATGCATGCAGTTTAATGTTAGTAGTACTCTCTATGCCGATCTTAATCTGATTCATACCTCAATATCTACTTCAGCCATTTGTGGATTTTGCTTTTCTTGTGATAAGAAACACCTGTGATTAAATATTGATAAGTTCCCCTTTATCAGATCTACCTCTACAGATAATGCCCTTCTCCAAAAATCTTATCTTAGCACTCAGGAAATACAGTAGCTCTCAGTTTTCGTGCTTCAAAAGAGGTGTGCATCAGCTTGTAAGCTCACCACACAGCTGTTTTCTCAAAGATTCAATTACCCTTCATTTTCTATCCACGGAAGTTACTTGATTCTCATGCTCACTATAGGAAGGAACGAAATACCTTCTTCAGTTTCCCCAAAATGATGAACATTGTTACATATCTCCAAACTTCCATTTTTTCATACTAGACCAGACAATATGTGTAATCGTGTAAGAAAAACATTCTGGCTATTAATAAAGACACAATATGCTATCCATGCTTCCAACATATTTTCCTAGTATTAATAATTTATGTTCTAACTATCAACAGACATGTCCTGCTCAAAAAATACTTGCTGATTTATTGCCAAAATCTAATCAAGCCATAGCACTAGTCACCATGGAGTTAACTAATCAACAGTATTTACTTTACATCCTTGTTCAGGTGTGCAGCCGTGCTAGCTTGTAGCACGGGTCCCCAGATATCAAAACTGACAAGGAATTAACTCCCAAGCCTTTTAGCAGAAACTCTTGGATTCAGAGCAGGTGTGTGGCAATAGCCCCCCATCTATCTGGCAGTAAGTCAGCAGCATTGCCTCATGCTAATGTGATATAAGAGCTGCTAAAAGTCCTTTAAGAAGAGGCATAGTGTGAAAAAGCTTGCTCTGTAAACCCTTAAACACATTGTGGCAGAAGCTTCAGTTACATCAAAGCAGTTACATCAAACTTCAACTAAAACTTTCAGTCTTCAAAGGGAATAATCATCTTGTGTCCTAAACTATAATATAAAAACCTACTTCTAAACAATTTCAATTTCAACAATGTCATGTTGACATCCACTGCCTTCTGATGTTGGATGAACCATCCTCAGGTGAGGCTCTGTGATGGTCAGTTTTAAAACAATATTGCTGTTACAATGAGGAGGTAAAATGTTTATTTGTCCAGCAATGACATATATTCACTGTTGTTCCTTATGTTTATTTACTTTACAGGTACACTGCATCCAAACTCTATACTGCTATATAAAGCAGAACCAGGGATTTTTAGAAGAAAGGCAACAGTTTCTTTTTTTTCCCGAAGCAGCACTTGGTTGTGCTAACAGGGGATGACACCACCTTGTCTCTGGCTGAAAAGCAGATTAAGCATCTCCAGCTCCTCCTCCAGACGTTCTTCCCCTGTCATCCATTTGCACCCACCAATAAACTGTTCATGCATCTCTTCTACAAGCAGGGCTACTGAAATCATCAGGGTTTAAAATGAACCACAGAAGGAGGAAAACAAATCCACCCAAAAGGCAGGCGGCAGTGAGCGAGGGCAATGAGAGAGCGAAAGGAGGAGAGGTGTGCCCGCTCCACAAGTCAGGCTGGGGCAACTTTACCAAGGTGTTTGCTCACTGAAGAAATTAACAATGCACAACTACAATTTTGGTGATTAAATTCTCCAATTTTACTACAGATAGAAACTTAGAGTCTGCCCCCCAAATCCCCCTCCCAAAAAAATCTCTATCTTTGAACTCATCACTTACCAACAAGCCTTTGATCAATACCAAAGCAAAGCCGGAACTATTAATATTAACGTAAAAGCCTTTGTGTCCCATCAGTAATGCTGAAAATATCCAATTTTCACCTCACACTGTTTTCCCACAATATGCAAGAAGTGAGTGTTCTCCATCCACACACACAGATAAAACGTTTTAAAGACAGTTTTACAGCTGACAGACTGACAAGTAGCCTCTTACATTTAAATGCAATTTAGTTTCTTCGCAGTAAAAAATGAAGCTTCCACAGTTTTATGTTCAAAATAAAATTTACCAGTTAGAAAACTGATTAATAAAAAATTGATTTTGTAGCTGGGTAGAAAGTATATAAATCAGACTTTTAAGTGATACAGGCTTTTCCCAATTTTTGAATATCCTTTAGAGATATTTTCAATATGCAAAAAGCAAAACTGTATGGTTTCTGAGGTCAGAAATTTATCTGTGCTTACTGAATAGTCACCCAGGAAGATTGCAGTGGCTGTTTTCAATAATCAAAAAGGGAAAAAACCTGAAGATATGATTTTTCTTCTGATATTCAAGTTATCTGATAAGTCATTTCTTTGGTTATCAAGGAGACGGAAAGTAAAATTTTAATCAACGTAGAGGACAATATCATAGCAATTATTCATGCATATTTGAATAAAGTATTTTTCTTTGAATCAGATGAGGATTCCATCCTAAAATATCTTACAAAATAGTGTAAAAATTCTCAGAAAATCAGTATGAAAAGTAATTAAAATGAGGTGAAGGAGATAAGCATGAATAAGTAGCCTGGTTGTTGGGGTTCTTCCCAAGGCAGATTTTTTAATGACAATATCATCCTGTTTTTGTCAGACCAGGTTAAAGTAAATCATATCAAAAGTTGCTTTGATTTTAGTAATAAAAAGTTCTACTTCTTGATGCCTACTTCACAACTTTCTGTTACAAATCAATTTTGGACAGATAACAGGCATTAATTGGGCCATATTTAATCACACTTTCATCTAACAGGCAATACAGACAAGCCTTATTATCTCAACCTCTGCTTGTCTTTGATTTTATATGCCCTGTAAATATCTACTAGCCAATTTATATTGGCATGGGGTCAATTTTACAAGCTGGTTGAGACTCAATCAGTATGGGAAAAAAAAAAAAAGAAGATTCCAATTTTGAAGTAAAACTCACATTCTTGGGCCTTTTTTACTTCTTCCACATTGATTTTCCGGCTTGGAAAACTCAAGCGGGAAAATGGGCTCAGGTGTTGCGTCCAGTATAAAGATGTGAAGTAAGTTCAGGTGACTTTTCTGGTGATGAAGAGTAAGAGCTGTCATCCCCTTCCCTGATGGGTGCAGCAGGACTCTGTTTCACCAGACACAGTACAAACCTTGCTCCTTCTCACTAGACAAGACTGACACAAGCTAAGCATACCTTTAGGGACACGTTCACTGTAACTCTCTTTTTCATTAAGTTGGCTTAGCTCTTTTCTCAGCTCTGCTGAATCTCTAAAAATCACCACGAACACCTGAGAACAGCCTCAGCCATCCCAGCCATACATGGACAGGAGGGTACACAGATTCTGCACAACTGGAGACACACAGAGCAAGTGTGAAGACAAGTATTTCCCTAATGAATCAGTCCCACGTAGTCTGAGCAGCCAAACAATTACAGACACCTGCTTGGTAGGGAAGTACCGGCCAGCTGTGAAACCCTCACACTTGGAAATCAATGGTCATTTTCCCATTGACTTTGGTAAGAATAAGGTGTCATCCAGAGCTCAACAACCTAATTTCAGCAGTTGTAATTCTCACTGAGCTTTTGCCCAGCCCTGGGCTTCAGTTGTATGAGTACCCAAATGTTGTGAGCCTTCAGCTGAAGGGCAGGGAAGGTGTGCACCACTGCAGCATCACCACTGCATGCCTGATAACTGACTGGGAACAATCTCATTTAGTGCCCAGGCAAATTTGGGATTTCCTGTTTGCTTTGAAGAAACAGAAATTTCACATGCAATTATTTTCTTCAGCACAATTTTTTTTTTCCTGTTGGTTCAATCTGTTACACTCATAGCCAGTGATCCTGTGAACAGCAATGTATACGAATAATTTTCAGAACGTGTCAAGACCATACTACCAACATAAATAAGTAGGTGTGTGTATGGGAACAAAGTCATTTTGGGGTAACGGTACAACAGGAAAAGCTGTCCCCAAGTTTTAATATCCCAAATGTGTTGAAAAGAAAAAATCCTGTCCCAAAACCTTTATTTCGCAAAGTAACACTTGGAACGCATTAAAATGTTCAGGTTATTAATATTAATTAATCAATTAATACTATTATAATTAATTAATTGTATAATGCCTGGAGTCCTGGAAAGGGATCTTTCTGTGTTGGAATAATAATTAGATGGTATTCTACTCCTGCAGTGTGGGAGGAATTTAAAAAGATCACAACTTTTAAAATATTCTCAGCACTTTGATTCTTCTGCAGAATTAGTTTTTAACATGCATTTGGGTTTTGTAGCCACAGGATGGCATTCACTGCTGTGCAAAGGGTCAATAAAATGTAAAATATGAGTAGAGCTTAGGAAGCATACTTTTTATCTGCAGAAAGGAAATATTTAATCAAGAATGATTAATATGAATTTACTGCTTTCTACTGATGACAACCATTGATTTAAGAATGTAATACAGAAATCTTAACATGCATAGCCCTTAAGGTTCATGTTCTTACTGCATGGGCACCATGGCGCTCAACAGATAGATATCTTGCCTGACTCCAGTAAGCTGTGACACTCTAAAAATACCGAGCAGCAATTCCAGCCTGGGATACTAGCAACTACATAAAACAACTCAGTTTCACTTCCACAGTTTACAGAGTCGAAGTCACTCTTTATTGGATTTATACAGGCTCATAATTTACTGTTTACTTTCCCATTAGGGCAGTGTATGGGGTAGGTGTTGACACATAGCATACCAACGGGAGGACAGCTGGACCGAACGAACGGCCAAGGTGACCAATAATTGGACTGCAAATGTCAAAGAGTGGGGTTGAAAAGACAGGTATATCAACCCACACATACTTTTCCCAGTTGTGAAATCAAAGTTAAGAGCAGGGACAATCAGCTACTAGTAGTTACAATTTATAGAACTGGGTTTGAAGTCAGTGGGAAGCAGCACCCAATTAAAGGCAGTAGAGGCGTCTAAAGCGACTGGTGAAACGACTGGATTTAGAGGGATGAGCTGGAACGTCAGACGGAGAGACAACCAAGTAATGCTATTAACCTTTGTGTGACTGCCTCCCTGATAATGTGGTCTGGGGGACAATAAAACACCGCATAAGACAATATGCCCAATTTGGTAGTGCAGGACTGATATATGGGAGAAGGCAGCAATTTCCCTGGATTCATTTCATGGGCCTCCAATTAGCTCTCACTAGGTGAAGGGAGCGAAAGGAGGAAGCAGAAAGCGTCCCTCTAATGAGTTGCTTTGTTGTTTATCAGAAAAGATTGAAAAAGTTTTAGGAGCTGCTTTGCTTTTGAGGCAGTCTCAGGAGGCGTTAAAGAGGCAGGGTACTCTGTTGGAAATAGCTGTGAGAAAGCTCTTGATTTATGGGAGGTCTTGAACAGCACAGGTACATCCTGTCAGGACCAGAGCAGGAGGCAGATGTTCACTTATGATGTGGAGCCCTGGCTGACACTTACCTAGAGATGCTGCCACTGCTCCCTTTGAGAAATTCCATACAGAATATAACCAAACTTGCTCTCCAAAAGTGCACCCAGTTTTAGAAATGGAGTATCAGCAGTAGATCTAATCCACAGATTACTAATATGGCAAAATATGTAAAACTGATTTACAGGCTTAGTGAGGCAGTTTGTCAATCAAGTGAAGCTCAAGTGCAGCTCCTGTTTTGGGATGGAAGTGGTGAATGTGTTCTCAATAAGCTTTAGAAAATAGAGCACAAATGTGTAATTTATTCAGCTACTACCTTTTAGGGATTCAAGGGCTAGTTGAGTGTATTGCACTCCAGAGAAACCAGGGGTGTCTCGAGTCAGGAAGAAGTCATGAGGCAGCTCTCAGCTATAGCTTGGAGGAGAGGGAAGGGACACCAAATTAGCTCTGGAAGACCTGAATGAGCTGAAAAACAGCCCACAGCTCTGAGCTGGGTTATGTGCTTTGTCAGGAAGCAGGATAAATGACTGCCTCATGCTAAGCACTGTGCTGCAGCAGTAAGGATTTCTTTTGGGACCTGAGCAGCTTGCTGGAAGCTGGGCATCCCGTCACCACAGTGATCCATCATCAGGCACCCTCCCAGGGCTGCAGAAATAACACATCTTCTGTACACTTCAGACTTCTTTTTATTAAAAAAGCCACAGCTTTCAATTGATACTTTCACACTGAGAGTCGGATATTACGAGGATTGAATGCCTGAAGAGAAGGCATTCAAAGAAAGTAGTATTTTACTTTTTAAATGTCATTCCCCGGCTGAGGAGCTGCAGAGAGGACTGCACTCAGGCACTATTTAGTGCGTTGCAACAAAAATAGTGAAAGATCCTTAACTGTTCATATACTTGGTAAACCCCAGTGGAAAAGACAAAATAGGCTTTAATATCCAATTCAATCCCACAAACATATGTCCAAAGCTACACAAAGAGAGTTTGTGCAGGTCCATTTGAACAACAGGGTTTTGGGGAGGAGGATAAGGAGTAAATGCAAATTAACCTCACATGTCAGTTAATATTTTGATTCCTTCTGCTGCAAATTATGGTCTATTCAGACCAAGTTAACACACATTGCTCACTGCCTTCTGTCCCTTTCAGTCAACAGACACCATGCCATTTTGGCATACTTTGATGTATCAGATAATAAAGCATTATCTCTTAGTTTAGCTAAAATGTGTGGTCTAAAATTTATGGTTTTGCTGAAATTTTCTAGTGTTTTTTAAACTGTGGTCAAATGTTGGGGTTTTAAAAGTGTGGCAATGTAAAAAACCATGTGTTTATACTCTTCCTGTTTTTTTTCCCAATAAAGCCTTTAAAATAACAATCTGAGAGTTAAGAACATTTGTTTTAGTTTATACGACACCTTAATAACTCTCTGGAAGGACAGTGGAAGAAAACAAGATACAATGGGGAAACCAGATATATTTGAGTTTGTGGAAGAAAACATTAAGTTATTTACTGGTATCTGGATCAAAGATAACATGCTGGGTCTCAGAAAAGTCAAAGCCATGAATCGACAGACTGCTATTAGCAATATTTGTATTTTTTACTTTCCCAGGGAATGTGAGAAAAAATAACTCATTATTTTGATTCTGACATTTTTTGCTTTCAAGTGCTCATGTTAATCCTTGCTTTTGAATATTTAGAATATTCCTTGCCAAAGAAAGCATTATTTTTTTGCCAAACCATAAAATGTACTTTAGGACTGCTACAATAACATTTTCAATGTCTCTGTATCATGAGAGATTAGCAAACAGCAATATTACATTTGAGAATGATGAGATTAATCTGTTCCTTGACAACTGAAATTTGTTAGGCTGTGAAAAGAAAATTACTGGTTTTGAGGGCCGATTTCTTTGCACTTGATGCTTCAGGGCCTTTGTACTTTTCTGTTTAAATCATATCTTCATAAAAAGCAAAATAACTGTTTGGTCTCTGATTATTATCAAGCTGAAGTCAGATAAGAAAAACATTAGGATTCTTATGTTCTGTGATAATATATTTAGGGAGAAAAAAAGGTCAATTATGCTTAGTAAACTGATTCTCAACCTGATTAGAGGTTTCATTATCTCTAGGTATCTAGTAAATACCTTAATTTGTGTCATGTTACAAATTATGAGAACTCCCATCTTATTTCAGCACATTTCACACAGTGATGCACTTTTGCCATAACAAATCATTTTTAAAAGGAGAAAAAAAAAAACCAAAACAAACAGCAAATGCATTTCAAACTACCATGATTTTGCATGACATTTTCCTATCCTGTCCAGTATATCTTTCTTGACCAATAGGAATGTTTAAGGACAGTGTGGTGATGAGGGAAAGATCTGAAAGATCAGAAAAAGAGGGAAAATACATTACACTGAAGGGCATTACAGGCTACAGTGAGAAGACTGTGAGATGTGATGAGGCTCGAAGAAAATGTTGTGTATTCATTGTGTACTGGGAAAAGGCTCCCATCAAGTGGCACGGACTGGTGGGGGCAGTTTTGTGGATTGTTGAGTTTTTTACTTATCACCAGTACCGTAAAGGATGAACCCCTGAATAAGAAAATCACTAAGAAGGGAAAGACAAAAAAAACCCAGAAAACCAACCAATCAACCAAAAACCCCAAAAAACAAACAGACAAAAAAAAACCCCGAACCCCCCCAAAAAAACCCAACCCCCCCCCCCCGGGAAAACAAACAAACAAACAAACAAACAAACAAACAAAACCAAAAAAAAACCCAACAACCAAAACAAAGCAAAAAAGAAAAAAAGAGAGGACAGGGCACTGACAAAACACACGTGTCAAACCAACCTAAAGGCCCCTCAAGACAACAGAATTGGAGCATTATTCCTGGGATCTCTATTGCAGGGTGGTTGGATTTGGAGCATATAAATGGTGGTGTCAAGGGAAGTTGCTGTGAAAAAATCCTAGAATCAACTTTTTTTTTAGCAGTAACAAGCCTGAATTTGGAACAGCTGAAAACAGATCACCCTGGGAGAAAGAACAAATGGATGCAAATCTTGTTTAAGGGCATTTTTCTAAATGATGGATTAATTAAAAGGCATACTAGGACTTCCTATGCCCAGAAAGGATTTTAGTACAGACACAATGCATTCCTACCTGAGGAAGAAGATGCTCCCCTGCCCTAAATTTAACTCTCAGCTTGGTCTTAGCTGTGAAGGCCGGAAAATAAGACCTCTGCAAAATGTGTGTGTGTGCATCAATGTTTGCATGCTCAAACATTACAGACATAAATTAACAGTCTGGCAGCTGATGGGTATTGCACATGCTACAAAAAACATGATATAGCACTAAAGCAGACATGTTTCACATAACACAAAGGCTCTGTATATCAAAAATAGATTAAAATCATGTGAAAGATTTCCTGTGGCTTCTGTGAAAGATTAAAACTTTGGTACATTCATATAAAAATGTGAAGATTTAGCAAAGCAGTGCACTCTGCACAATGACTCTTTGTTTCACCATGCCTGGAGCCTGGAAAAAGAGACACCGTGAATAAGTATATCTGACCAATTTGGGCCTGGTAGGTGGGCTCCAGCCCATAAAAAAGGGAGCTACAGATCTTAAGAAACATACAATGAAGAAAAAACCTGTTAGCCCTGAGCTAATCTATGAGCTAATCCCTTAGTGAGAAAGCAACATTAGACCAAACTTCTAAATCCTGATTGAAAAGAAAAGCTTGATATAGATTAACCACAGAATTTGCCTGCACAAGCTTAGCATGAGGAATGATTTATAAAACAAGAAGGAAGACCACTCATATATCCCTCTCTGTTTCAACAGCATTTAACACATGGGTGCAGACCTAATTTTTGAAGCATGCAATAAAACTTGATGTTTTAATAACACTTTTCCACTCATTTGCATTGATCTAATGCTCTGCTATCTCACAGCTCTGCAAAGAGAAGAACGAGGTATTGAGTATATTTTAAATTGCTTTTCTCTCATGTATTCACTCACCCATTTCCAACACACCTGGGGAAATGCAGCAATAGGCACCGATGTCTAATTCTTTTATCCTTGGATTATTAGGGATAAGTTTAGGAAAATCATTGCTACTGAAGCCAGACTAAGCACACCACTCAGGATAAGCAAAGGAATTGAATTAGCCCCCAGCATAATACTTTCCCCCCTCCACAGTGACATCACACACGTCTTAATATAATGTTAGTTAATCATAAGGTAACTTTCTTGCTCTAGTCCATGATGCTGAGTCCAGTGAGATTTTAATTAGATCCAGAGGGTCAAGGAAGTGCTGATACACCCTTAGGCTCCCAGGAGATGCTCAGAGCCTCGCAGGGTGGCTGACTGCAGGCTGGATTTCCTTCCTGGCACAATTGCATCTTTTCTGTTATGCCTTTAGAAGATTTGGAAAATGGCTGATAAGATAGCAAACAAAGTCTATATGCTGAATATCTCCTTCCATGCATCCATGCTGAGGTGCTTAGAGCCATGACCTGCTGCTAGAATGCTGTGGGTCTACAAGGAAAATCCTAAAAGAGCATTTGATGCCCAGCATGAAAAAGCCAATAGAGCTGCGCTTTGCGGATATTCACTTCTTCATTTTGTGACCCAATGGTTCAGGTCAGTGATTCATGAAATATGCAAATCATTCCTCGACTAAAGCAAAACTCCAGGCAATCAGAAATGTGATTTTTCTAACGAGACACAACCGCCATGGCAGACAGCAGTGTGCTGAACCAAAGCATCAGCCCTGGGTGACTCTGATCTTGCCATGCTCTTCAAAATATGAACCTGAGTGAGTACCTGCAAAAGCATCTGTATCTTGATGCTGGACAAAGTTTTCATCTAAATAGGTAATCAGTTTTTTATCCTGGATCATAATGCCAATTGTTCCCCGCCCATTTCTAGCAGACTCACTGTCCAATGAAACATGATTTAGTAAAAAATATCCTTGGGGCAGTATTCCACTGTAGATGGTGTATCTCTCATCATATGTCAATGAACTGGGAAAATCAAATCTTTTCCATGATCTGAGGAGGGAATAAATAAGATATGAGCTGTGCTTTCTTACTTTAATACCAAAAAAATTAACACAAGCTTACATTACACCTGTAGAAGGTCTGCAAGGTATCTGGCTCATTGCTATAATCGTCAAGCATTCCTAACAAAACCCCAGTTTTGCATATTGAGTTATGAAGATTTTTACAAGATAGAAAACAGGACTGCTTTTCTTCATTACTATTGGTATCCAGAATCAATAAAACAGATTAACCAAACAAGTGTGAGATTTTTAATGCTGGACTAAAATCCTGCCATGTAAGAACTTCCATACAGTATCAGATTAGCTGATGGTTTAAACACTCTCCAAGAGAGGCCAGAATCAGGTACTCTGATATAAATGATGCACTGATGGAACTGTCAGTAGCATATTTGTCCTTGACATCATCCTGGTGTTAGCATGTGCAAAATAATTTTAAGAGAATTAAATTAGTGAGAAAATTAAAAGAATGAGATTATTATTATCTAAAAAAATAAAGACTGAAATCAGCCATTAAAGGCAAAAAAGTAAACAAAGCATCCTCAAGGTTGACTTAAAAGTCTACAAATTCTATGGAAATGTCACAGACATTCTTTGCACCAGTCTCTCAAGGCTATTGGTATTTCATTGAATAACTGAAATGAGAAGAGGGTCACTGCTACTATTTGATATAGACAGACCCATTCTTGCCCTTTTCCTTAGGTATATATATTGTGTCATCAGAATTGTGGGCATATTTTCCAATGGCTACCTGAATTTAACATGGAATTCTAAGGACTTTAAACATGTATTTTTCTTTTAATCCATGTTTAATTTGCCCCATTATTATTAATTGATAAGGAGATATTTTTTATTTAATAAGAAAACAGAATTAAAATTCCATGTGCATGAAGAAAAGTGTTATTAAATTCAGTTTTCCCAATGCTTAGGCTCTGTTACTTGTGTTACTTCTCAAGACGTTATCTAAAATAACGGGACGTTTGGGAGCTATTGAAATTTGTAATAATAAAAGAGAGTAATCTGTAAAAACACAATGCCTTAATTATTTTGCTGCTTAAAATTTCTGTTCATATCTCTTGCACAGAGACCACTCACTTAACAATGGAATTAGTAATATTTTTAGTGATGCACTTGGTAATTCTTCATCTTACCAGATCACGTAAGTTAGAGACAACAGTCTAGCTGAGGAGACCACTTGTCACTGCAGACAGATGAATCACAGCAGGACTTTTCTCGTATTTTGCCGTGTAAGACTTTCTGCCCAAATACACATGAGAAGCAGTGTGCAATGTCATATGTAAATCTGCCTCTGAAGGACAGTTTTAACCTCCAGTCACCTCCTGCCCTTGGAAAGTTGTTGGCTCTTTCTGAAAATCACAGCAGAAGAACACAGAGTGGAGGAAGAAAACCTGCATCACGGGGTGAGTGAGCTCAGTTTGTGCCCCCTAAGCCCAGACCTCGTGTCTCTGCTGGATCTACCACCACACTTGCCAGGTGGATTGGTTGTCTTTAGAACTGTTTGTTTTCTTCCCTTTCTTTCCTCCCACCCTCTTTCTCTTCTTTTTCCCTTTCTTTCCTTTTTCCTTTTCTTTTTTCCCCTTAACTTTGAAGTCGACATTAAAGTTCAGTGTGCCACCATTTGAAGATGACATTGATAAATCTTTCAGTGTCTTTCTAGAAAGCTGCCTCTATAAACCAACTGTTCAACTAGAAATACTTTCAGGTGTCTTAGAAATATTTAAAATAGTTCTCTTATTTCCAGCAAGCACAACCAGTAATAGTTTTCAAACTCAAGCTGGTAAAAAGAAGCTGTTTACCTATTTTTTAAACTTCCCTTGCATTTTCTGATAGGCTTCAGTGTTAAAAAGGGAAAGGCATGTGCCTTTGGAGCCATTTAAACCTCAGACAAAATGTTCAATCAGACACACTGCTTCATTTTTACACCATCACCAGCATGTCACTGAGAAAAAATGCAGCTTTCTCTGCCAAATGTGGGCAATGCTAAAGAACCATGAAACAAATGCTTACACAGACTTGTAATCCAGGATTTAAGCAATCAATGTGCTGTAGAGCACTATACAGCTACATAAACCCAATGAACTTCAGCTTTTGTACTTCTCCTGTAAAAATATACATGAGCATATTGCCACACAGCTGCCTATATTCTTCAGAAAGCGTTGCAGTTTCTCACAAAGGACCACTGGCTTCAGGCATCACCACTAGCAAGGGCTACAGCCCAAGTCAGCAGGCTCAACAGCAGAACAAACTTAAATTTGTTAAGTTCTTGTGTGGGAGATGCTGGAGGAAAAGAGGAGGATGGTGGAGAACACAGGCTGGCCCAATGCTGAGCCACCAGTGTGGTGTTTGTGGGAAGAACTGAGAGGTAGTGCTATATTTAAATGCCATTTAGCAAGTTTTTAAACTCCTCCTCCCCTGCAAACTGTGACCATAAACTTTCTGGCAGCAACTTCCCCAGCGATATTGTGGACCAAATTCCAAGTGGAATAAAATTATAATCCCTCTATCAACATTCCCCTCACATTTACAACTCCCCATTAAATGAGTGGAAATTTGAATTCGTTTTAGAAGGCTCCAATTACAGCAGATTATCATGTTTCCCTCTAATTACTGCATATAAATACATGCCATGTAACACAGTTTATTGTACCCTTAGTGTACCTACAGTAAATAGAAACCAATGTGTTTCATTCAGCCCATGTATTTTGACACTAACATCAGATTTAGCAATTTGTCTTCATTACAACCCCTTGCACTGTTACTGCCATCCTTTCTCAGTGCTGTGCTCGAGTTTCCCAGCAGGAAGATTGATGAAGCTTGTGTATACTGATTTGTGACAAAAGCAGGGCACTCGAGAGGCACTGTTACCATTCTGATAGCACTAAGTGGGCTAAAAATTAGCTGCACTAAGCCAATACTCTGTTCCCACCTCTCCTCCTCTTCAATTAGGGTACATGACTTGGACCTTTGAAAGGCAAAGGCTGCTGTTAACACTATTTTTAAACCTATTGCCTTCAGTTACTTTGTCACTTCTGAAGAGATTTAAAGTTCTGACCATGCTTATTAACAGCTACTTTTATTCTTTAGAGACACTTTGAATAGACAGGTTTTTCATCGTGACAAACGTTACAAAGATATTTTCTGAATGAACCTACAGTGGCAAATTTAAATAGTAATTTTAGTGTTTTGGACGAACAGATACTATGGATACAGTTTTCAAAACTGGCTAAATGTCTGAAGAGCTCACACCACATGTGCTCATCAGGGAGAGACTAAAAAGCCTCAGCATTTTAAAAGCACCAACTTATTACATACCATTATCAAGAGGATGGAGAGGTCATCTCTTGCTGCAGACAATTCATCCCTTCAATTGGGAAGTTTCAAAGACTACTGCTAGAATTGCACACTGAAGCCTGTAACTCTTCTGGCTCATTCTTTTGCTAAACACAGGTCTTGACACAGCAATTCCCAACAAGCTGAACTGCTCAGTGGTGGGTGCAGTTTGCAGAGGCTTTCTGTGTTGGAAGCATGAGTAACAAAGCCTCTGCAACAGAGTGTTTCTAAACAGTGTTTTGCAACTGCTCAAGGCAAGAAAACACGCTCAGATCCACTTTCTGGGCTGAATGTGCAAGTCAAGGAACTGTGGCCTGGATTCAACAATCCTCCCCCATCAAGTTGCCCATGTACACTGGAAAGCAGGAACTATTAATGTTCTGAACATCTCAGAATCAGCTGACACCACACAAGGGTGCAGATCCTGCATGACATGGTTTAAATTTTATGCTTATTATGGCACCTCCACCACTCCTGCAGCTGTTTGAATAAAATCACATAGAGAGTTTTTAAAACTGTCAACCAGCATTAGGAGGCATCTGCAAGAATTGTGGGCAGAACAGCCAGACTGATTTTGTGAGGGGCTTTTTCCATAGCTTAAACTCCACTAACATTCTCCATTTCTAGCCTCTTCTTTTCAGAAAATTAACATGAGATGAGAATGTTAATTGTTAACATAGAAATTATTAGAAGACAACATATGTCCTTAAGGAGGAGGAAGTAAAAGAAGGAAAGGAGAGGATGATGTATTCAGTTATTGAAGGAGAATAAAGCCAGATCATCTGAAACTTGCACTTCACTTGGAAATACATCCCCATTCTCATTCACTTGCAAAGCAAGCAGGTAGCCCACAGCATTACCTTTCCTCTTTCAGACTGTTATTTAAATACTTCATCTTAACTACAAAATATTTGAGAAAGTCTGTGAAATAGAACAAATGTTTTTGTCTTGCTTCATGTGAGAAAGTAATGCAATCAAGTGATCATCTCCCTCCCATTTCAGGCAGAACCATTCCATTAGTAATAATGCACTAAAGCAAGAGACCATCCTGCATAAAATCCAGTGACATCCAATTTAAACCTTAGCAGCAAAATTCTACCTGATAACAAGCACGGAATACAAGCCACAGCTTTGGAAGGCATTATAAACGTGTCAGAGAAAAATTAAGCCCTCGACTTGGGAGCTTAAAAAACAAGGCATTGACAATGCCACAATCAATGAAAAACCTGGGAGAAGTAATTAATTTTTTACCTCCTCCTTTCAAAACGCCCAAACAAACAAACAATACCCAAAAAATATCACCAAAGCAAACAGAAAATCTCAATGATTATAAAGAGGAGTCAATTTCTGACTTCTTCATGCATCTTTTGGCTCAGGGTCTAGACATGTTTCTGCAGTCACTTTGGAACATACTCTTTGGTAAGTGTAAGTCCTGTGACAGCAGCCTGAGGTACCATTAAAAACATTCATGTTGGCACAGATCCATAAATCTAAAGAAGACAATTAAAGGAGGAAGGAAGAAGAAATGCACATCTGACCCGGGCCTCAGTATTTACTTTGCAACAGAATTCTTGTGCACTTATGAAGATAATCACTTTTCACCTTTCTTAAGCATGGCAGTCTGAAAAATACACATCCAGTCCTTGCTGGTAATTCATGTTTCCACTAGAATAGACAGGGACACGCAGCTCCAGAAGAACAACTCTCACAAGTGGTGGTCTGGAGACGAGCACTGGCACTACACACAGCTAGTGACTAACATCTGCTACCTCATATCACTTCATTTTCCTAACAGCTTCGGTGAAAGAGGTGGAAATACGGTTAATAATGAAATTTGCTAAGTAAATACTGGCTGGTACTTACAGAGTATAGCATCTCTGTCAAAGACAGGCTTATTAAAAATAATTAAAAAGTTCTATCTAGGAAAGGTCTGTCAGTGGCTCACACAGACACCGGGTGAAGGGGAGCAAGGGTTGCTAGGTCAAGTACTAATCAGAGCTTTTCAAAGGGAGCCAAGTTTGCGCTCCTTTACACCAGACAGACTCCTGGAAGAAGGGTATGAAATGAAGCCGGAAGGGAAACACTGTACTACTGGGAAACCACGGCTGTCTCGGCAATTAAGGCCTCCCCAGGGGGTTAATTACACAGAGACAGACAGGCATTTCAGAAAACCTTTCTCAGCTTGCCACAAGAACAAGCACAGCTTGACCAGCCTGGCCCTGGATCCCAGCCCATGCGCGGATGTGCAGCGATGGGCAGTGCTTCAGCAGCAGCTCAAAGGGCCAATTCAGCAGCAACACCAGGGCTGTGTCTCCACCAGAGTCCAATTCCCTTCCCACTCACTGTTCCCAGGTGGGCTTTACGATGTGGTCATATCTGCACCTCTGCAGGACACCCTGCTCCTGTGTTTCTCTTCCCCGTAGCCTGCCCTCCACTCCCCATTCATCCCCCGTGTAAGAAACAAATTTCCCTCTACTGTGTCTTCAGCCCCCAAAATCTTGCAGATTGTTATTTTTTCAAGCAAGATACAATTCAGGGGAAAGAACAAATTAACTTGTATTGATGACTAAAGCTGAATTCCTGTAAGTAACTATTTTGTTTTCTTTTTGCTATTAATAGCAGCACTCCCCCGTCTGTATGGGAATCCTTTGGAAAATGTGTATTTGGCACGTTACACTGAGATCCCTCAGGCAAACGCATAAATCACAGAATTACAGAATTATGGAATCACAGAATCACAGAATGGTTGATGTTGGAAGGGATGTGGGGAACTCATCTAGTCCAACCCCTGCTCAAGCAGGTTCATCTACAGCTGGCTGTGCAGGATCACATCCAGGCAGGTTTTCAGTATCTCCAGAGAGAAACAGAACCCACAACCTCTCTGTACAACCTGTTCTAGAGCTCTGTCACCCTCAAAGAAAAGAAGTTTTTTCCTCACATTCAGACGGAACTTCCTGTGTTTCATTTTATGCTAACTTGTCCACCAGGATTACCTGGTCCTTCTCCACAGAGCAAAGCAGACTTATAGACCCAAGATTCTCATCAATAGGCACAATTCAAAATCAATGCCCCTTTCATTCCGTGTGTGATCTTCTCTGACAGTATAAACTGGAAAGCTTGAACTTATTGGAATACATGATTACTTTACTAACTTTACAACTTAAATCCTAAAATGGAAAAAAATCCTTGTATTTCCCTCCATTTATTTATCACATGGAATGTGTAAGAATCTACAGTGAATTATCAAGGAAAAAAGCCTAACCCAAACTTGTATAATAATAATAATCAACCCTTCTCTCCTGTGTTCTGCACTAACCAAAATAATTTGGGACTTCTAGCAAACAGAAAACCTAATGAATATGCCAATATATATTTTACTACATTTTGCTGTCAGATAGTGATTGGATTGGGAGCTGTTGTGTCCAGATGTTTCTTAGCTTGTATGGATTTGAAGAACATTTCCTAAAATACATAGTAGGGATGATTGATTATGTGGGACAATATGGTTCTTTTTACTTGTACCAACAGGAATCAAGAATTCCTTACCCCACAAATAGACAAAAGAAGAGAGTCAAGGAACTTTTACCCAAGGGGAAAAAAAACCCCACAGCATGGTGTACAGCAGTGTGAAAGAAAACACATGTGGCAAAACCAGTAGTTTACAAGTATATCACTCCATATCCAACACATGTGAGCTCCATATAAAGGGAAACATTCATCACAAGGGTGAAGGGAATGGTTTAGATATTCTTTTTTAGAAGGCAATTTTTAACTTGAAAATTGTTGTTAACAGTCCCAATAAATGAAAGCTAAAAAAAAAAAAAAAATCATTGACTCTGATCTGATAATGCAGTGAAAAAGTACAAAGTTTACTTTCATCCAAATTGCATCGGACTCAAGATGCAAAATTTAAACCAGTTTAACCTGAGACTAAAAATCTTGGCAGGGTTGGGGTCATTCCATATATTTTTAAAAAAATATTTTTATCTAGATATTCCAAAATTCTGTCACAAATAAAATTTAAGAGCTGCGATAAAAGACTTATCTGAAGTAGGTTAGTGGTGGAAAACAAGTGTTCAATTTTTGTTCAGTTTTTTTCCCGCACTTGCAAATTGCAAAATGTTTTATTTCTTTTGTATAATCAGGCAATTCCCAGCTTTCTGTGAGTCTGTTATAAATGAAAAGAAAGGAGAATACCACTGTCCTGGAACAGGAAGAAGGGATTTTAAACTACAAAAATCAGCTAGCCTCTTAACATATATTTCCACTGAAACTTACCTCTAAAAAATGTTCTGCTTGCTGTTCCCGATCCAATTTTCTTGATGTTGTAGTAATCAGACCTGTGAAAAAAAGATGATATTTGATGGTGAACAGCCATTGAAAAATACATTTTTTCATCAACCTGAATACAAATTATTTTTTAAAACACTCCAAGGGAAAAAAATCTATTTGAAGCTATATCAGACACAGATCCCTTGACATCTGTCAAGCATTTTATTTCTCAGTCCAACCATTATCACTTTCTGACCAGCAATGAATCTTTAAGGAAAAATGCTGTGAAAAAAGCAACTGAGAAACAGTCAACTGTGTGTCTACAGTTAACATGCTACATTTATTACAGTGAATGAAAAAAACTCACTAAAGAATCATTATTTGTCTTACGATTAAGAGTTTCAATGAATCATTTGCATTTGACTGAAATTCTTCTGTAAAAAACCTCATTAAAGATTTCAGAGTTCTCAAACAATTAATGGGCTAGGATGCTGATTACTTCCACGCCAAGAATACTTGACAAAGAAGGTTATTTCTGTAGTAACTACTTGTATACATAATGATTTCCATATGTAATAATTCTAATGCATTAAAGATTTTGTACTATAATTTCATCAATTTGTTCCATGCTCACATTGAGTCTTTAAAATAAAGTTTCTTTTTACATGAGGATGATGGAGATATCTTTTTTTTAAAGCAATGTACTCCCATGAACGATTAAAGTCTTGTGAGATTTATACCACAGAAAGAAAAAGAAACAATTCTGAAGTTCCCTCAAGAAAAGTGATGCATACCTTCTAGGAACATAGCTTAGCTTTTTATTTTGTTCTTACTAGAGATTTACAGGGCAGATGTGGGTTTTCCCTCATACATAATATTTCTTCAGATGGGAAAATGCAGTATGTGATTGTTTTTTGATAGACTAACTTTTCCTAGAGATAAAGGTGATTTTGGAGACAATGCCAGTGGGCCAAGTTGTTCTCAAGAATTCGTCATCTTTAAGACTACCAAGGGAAACAAGAAAATACATTTTTCCTGGATTAACTATTCTACTTATTGAATTAATCAGACCAGCCAAGCATCTAAATACAAATCCATGATGACCCTGAATTCTTAAAAAACCCCATCAGCAACATCTATGTAAGACTTGTAGTCCCAGAAGGCTTCTACAGCTACAGCTCCTCACATGCTATCACCTTCTCCTTGGAGGAATCTGCTTACCTGTTTTGGTGTGAAGGGGAGAAATATTACATGAAGTAATGGGATGAAATGAACTAAGGGAAGTGCACTCTGCTTCCAGGATTTCAGACTTGTTACAAGATACATCAGATCACAGAAGTGACACCCAAGGGGAGGTCAAAGAAATTAAGAGTGGATCATTACAATTACATGGAAGAAGCTGGTGCTGGCAAAAAGCTGAAATAACAAAACTGGTATTGCCTGCATCAAGCAGTTGTAAGTATTCAAAACTGTTACACCATATGGGAGACATCTATCTACTCACTGCATGAGTTTAAACAGAAATGACAGCACAGATGATAAATTAGTGTCATTCACACAAGATCCCCCCCATGTCTGAAAAGAACTCAGATACCAGTAAGAAATTCCTAATTATGAAAGAAGTTCAGCCCCAATAAATTGATAAAGTAAAGATTTCAAATTTGAAGTATCCCTATTCATCATATGCATGGCCACTATGGATATTTATCAAGCACAATCTAATCACAGTACGGAATATGATAATTTTTATATTATCTTCCACTTCCTTCACTCCTAATGTGCCAGTGTGAACTCTACCTATCTTCTTCTTAAACAAGAGACCTCTAGCTGTAAATTATATAAGGTCTCTGTCCTCATGATCTTCTTCAGGCAGAGAAATTCACATTCCTTTTGAAGACCAAAAGCTAACATATGAAACTGAATACTCTCAGAATGAATAGTACTTGTCTTTAATTGGCAAAAGGAGAACTACTACTCCTCCTCCTCACAAAACTACCGCTTTATCACAGAGGAGGATTTTTGTTTCCCTTTGTTTAATGTAGAGCCTTTTTGACTGCAATAATTGTCAGAGTGCCTTCAGAGCTGAATTTTCTTCTAAAAGAGAGAGATGAACACATAGCAAGTCTCTACAACAGCACTGCCTGTATTTTAAATGTAGCAGATTCCAGAAGATTTATCACTCAGACTTAACAGCTGATCCTAAAGGGGGCAGGTAGCAGACCATCACCATCACTTCTGCAGACTTGATCGTGAAGTATGTTGATTGTGAACCATCACAACTTCTTGGTTTTGCTTTAAAGACAGCTCTACGTACAACATCCATTCTGGGCAGTTTAATCAGGTTGTTAAACTAATGTGTAGAAAGAACTGTTCCTATGAGTGTGCAGTTCTGAGGCTTTCAGTTTCCTCTCGTGTTCTCTGTCCCACCCAGGATCCATGGTGGCCTCATTGCAGTATCCTGGCTCCTCACTGTCACATACATTCCTGACATCAGGGACAGACCATGCTGTCCAACTCTACTGCTCAAAATCAAACTACACATAAAATCAGGTCTCAGTTAATTGATATTAATACTTATTGAATAATTGTCATGTATTGGTATGGATATGAATCTGGTTCTTTCAGGTTACAAAACTGTATGTCAAGAAATGATGAAGAGTAATCATCAAAACTGAAAAGATAAATATACCAGTTATGTCTAAGACTACCCACAACCTTACCAGTCCAGTCTCAAAGAAATTAATTTCCTGAGTTTTATGAAAACCTCACTGTGTTCCTCACTACTCCATGCCACAGATACATAATAATAGCAATATTTAGCAGGATGTAGAACTTATTTTATGTAGAACTTATTTTATGTAGAACTTATTTTCCAGACACTGGGGCAACTGAGAAAAACTTGACTTCACACAAGAGACCATATCACATTTCAGTTCTTATCTAACTGTATTAAATTGCCATACTCTGTTATGGTTTAAAGTCATTATCTAAAGAAAAAACTCATAGAGAAAAATAAACCCAAGGAAATTATGTTAGATTGTACTCCTGGCTATGAGAAAGTCACAAGGGGACAATGATAAAAAATGACCCTTCCTTTTTTTCTATCTTCAATATGTGCTGTAGCCTTATGGACACAGTCATGTGGACAACTCACCAAAGCCAACTGGGAAATACACCACACATTTATCAAAAAATAGTCAAAACTACCAACAAGCTTTAGAAGTTGTTGCACACCTCTCAAATAGTTTCTCTCAAAATTTGCAGGGAAACATCATGGTTCTGCTAAGGGCAAGAGATATTTATAATTGTCATCTTTAAGAACATCACAAAAGTGAAGAAAAAAATTGTATTCAATAGAGAATTTATTTACACTAAAAGCATCTGCTTACAAACAGTGTTATGTCATTCTGCTCACAGAATTTCATACTTTTCTTTGATATTGTGAGTTAAAACATCTCTCTCTTCATCCTGGTACATCGTTCCTCAGATCACATGAATGAGTTGTTTTGTGAAACTCATTTCAGCTTGGAGATAACTTGCTATGCAAGACCTTGGAGGTCTTATACAACTTGCTTTTCTATGATATCTGTCACTTTTGCTGTTGGAGTATTTTTCCCATCTTAACAAATGAGTAATTACTGTTCTACTCCTATTACAGAGTTTGGAAATGCTGGAAGGTGAACACACTCACTCTACACAACATGTCCCATAATACTGCAGGACACAGTCACAAGTCCCAGCTGACACTGACAGGGGAACATCCTGTCAAAACCTCACTCTACACTGGATAAGATCATCACTGTCTCCAAATCATTCCCCTGTAATGGCAATGTTCTTCATCCCATCACTTTATAACATGGATAGGGCAACCAGAGATGCAGGGTGGGTAACAAGGCAGACCTGCCTTAGTGACACAGAAGAAAGAACAGGACCAACACAAAGAAATCCTGACAATTCAGCCAATGCATCAGCCTATACAATCTTCAGTCAATGCATCTAACAAACAAACAAACCATCAGTTACAAAGGCTCAGATGTGTGACTGAGACATTTGAGCAACACTTAGCACTGATGCTTGGGATAATGCTTTTAGCACACTGAGATGTGTTAATGAAAGGAAAAGTTCGTCAGAAACAGACGAGTTTCTGACCCACCTGAGTTACTTCACAGTTGCAATTAGCAAAGCCTGAAAATGTTATTGTTCTTGTTGTTGATGTTGTTATTATTATTGTTACTATTATTATCATCTAACAGTAACTTGGTGATAGGCCTGATGTCATAGGAAAAATGCCAGGCATGTGTGTGGATGAATGCACACGTGTCTGTATCATTGAACATGACATAAAATCAAGAATAGTCACAATTTCAACAGTATGGCTAATGCTTTATAATTTTTAAAAGATTTTTAAAGAATTTGATCATAATCAAAGTGAAGGATTTAATCCATCCTCTAGCCTTCAGTTAGCTCTTGTTTCACACAAGGGTGCTCACAGAAATAAAACCTCTGTGTGCCTGAAGTAAACAGACAGTGCTATACAAATACATACATATATACTGTATGTACAGTCAAATATTAGACTATGTATATGCATGTGTGTGACATTTTGCATCTACCCTGTAAGTTGAATATTAAAAGTTATCCTAAAACAAACGTATTTACAGAGGTATATTTAGCTCTAAGGTTTACTGAAGTTCATTCTTTCCATATATATGCATTTTTTGAAGTATTTTTGTTGTAAACAAAAGAATTAATTAATTCAATTTTTTTCTGTGGACTTAGCCACAGAAGAGAAATTTATAAAAGGTTGTTAAGTGCAAAGGCTATGGCAGAGGAAATCTTGAAGCACTGGAGAGTTTCAACAGTATTACAGAGAGGGAAGCACTGCTCTGGGTTTGCTTCTTCTGATGCTTACTCTCTACACATCCAGAACAGCCCACGGCCGTGGGTGTGATAGCAACTAAACTGACCCTTGACTTAGAAGAAATTCACATATTTTTCAGTACTATGGCACTTTAGGGACCAAAAATTAGTTTGCCACAGGCTATTTTCTGACACAGATTGAATTTCCCTAATATGGCTGTGAAGCCAAGGAGAGTTCAATAGCCTTCTCCTTAAGAAATTAAATTACTTTCATTCAACCTGTGGATGGATAACCTTACCTGAGCTGTTTCCTGAACTACTGCTTAAAAGATAACAGAATCTGCTACGGAGAGACAGCATATTTTACTGCTATCTCTGGAAGTGCTGTGTATTTTATAGTAGAAGGAATTTTTTTCTTTTAAATGAAATTCTGAAGAACTCCTTTATTGATTTTTCATTCTCAAACTTTGTTTAGGTGAAATATGAAAAAAGTGTAAGACAGGTAACAAGCAGCCTAAAGTAAAAGAAGCCAAATAAATTTCTCTGTTTTAAGAGGAAGGCTGAGTGTCTTCATAGAGATAGGAAGCTGAGAAAGAAAGCAACAGCATCCCCTTCCTTGGAAAAAGATTAATAGGATACAATTTACTGCATGTTTTACTGTCCATTAATTTTTTTTCTTGCTCTTGCATACTCATAAAAGCCATTTATTAAGAAAATACAAGTGGGGGATGGATGGATGGACTGGAAGTTTAACAGGGGACTTCAGGTTATTATGCAGGGTTTAAACACAAGCTCAGAACACACGGCTTGGCTCCGAGCCATAGCAGTACATGCTTTACACCCTTCCCACTCACAGAAGAGCCAGAATCTTTGCTTGGGACTTCCAGGCAACACAGGGCCATGTATGTCCCATGACACACACAGAGAAATGGTCTGGATGGATTAGCTCAGGTCTAATCTCAAAGATTTCTAGTCCCTAGGTGATGAGGGAAACTTTCTCCTCATTCAAATATTGATTGTCATTTTCAAAGAGACCAATTTTGAAATGGAAACAAGAATATAAAATTAGACACCCTTCTCCATGTAGTTCTTGTGCCCTATAAGATGCTCTGAGCATCCTGCAACACCGGTCCTATCCTGTCACAGTCCAAAGTGGATGCACCTCCCAGTCTGCCTCTTTCAAATACTGTAAGGAACAAGTATACAGAAAGAAATCCACAAGAAGATATCAAAGGAAACATTCTGTACAGTTATCCTGAAAGCTCAGCTTGGAAAAATAATGCCTTGGGATTGTTTGCTGGAAATACAGGCCTTTCAATCCAACCGGTTAAACAGACAAAGGAATAAGTAAAACAAACACTGTTTTTACAAAAATGTTCCATAAATTCAGTGACTGGTTATACACACTGCTCATTCATCAAAGCCCCAGGGCTGAATCAGCAGAAATTCATATGGGAGTTTATGGGTTTACTAGAAATCTACAGTGTTTATTAACATTACACACAAAGGTATGAAAGAGCCTCTCCACATATTTATGAACACAGAAGAGAGTACGCAGCTGCTGAGAAATACAGCTATCAGCTGTCAACTGTCCCACTACTCTTTGAAAGTAAATTTAAGTCTTTAGATGGATAAAAAAAAGGGCAGCCACAATAAATAGCATCAGGATTTGCACCATATATTCAGGAACGCAAAACTATCGCATATTCTTAACCATAGAAATGTCGAAATGAATAGCAATAACCAGGGTAATTCTATTACCCACAGGCAGCGAGAGGCATTGTAAACACTCTAACAGCACATTCATCTCCTGCAATAAATTAGGGATCGACAAAGCAAAATTGAATTTCAAAGATAAATGACAGAAAACGACTTACATTTTACTTGGAGATGTAAACAAACATATCATTTTATATAATTACACATGTAAACCTCTAATTTAAAAAGACTGTATTCTGATCTAAATGAATGATACTTCATTGAACAAGAAAGAGAACCCACCGGGCGAGCCTGTGCAATTACGTGGGGGACTGCTGCTTTATTGTTTTTCCTGAGGTGACAATGAGAGTGGAACGACCTTTTTCGAAACAAGCTAGGTATAAAAAATGATTGCTTTTTAAAAACAGCTACATTTTCTAATGCATGGTTATGTCTGGAAAAAAGAAAGGGAGAAGCTGAAGCAAAACCTTTTTGTTCTTCTTTCATTGTCCCTCCTGTCTCTTGTTAAGAGTTCCATCAGCTTATTGCTGAAAATATCAAAACTGAACGAAATGCACAGCAAACATTCACTTCAATGAAGATTTTGGATTATGCTTTCCTTTAAAGGCAGATTCTGGCTTTTTTTTTGTTCCTAGAGTATGTTTAAAGTGACAATATGGTGTGCCAGACTGTTCCGCCTATAAAACAGGGGACTTAGAGGGACTCCCTTTCATTCTTTAAAATTCAGCCAGTGCAGTCCCAAGGAACAGCAGACAAAGCCACGACTTTTCTAAATATTCTTCTCCACTTGTGGGGTGGCCAGGTTTTCTCTTCTGTGTATTCCTCCAGGAAGGTTATTTGCTCACATGACTGTTGAATACCCTCGTTTCCAGACAGCATTTATGAACAATTTGCAACTTCATTTTGGTCAACTAAACAAGACAAACTGTATTGGCTCCCTCTCATCTAATAAATTTGCTGTTACCTTTCCTGCATTACAGTTCCAACCTTCACCCCTCCTAAGCCTGATGGATGGAGAATACTCTGTGCTCCAGATAATGTCTGCACAGCCACACCAGAGCAGTCTAACTACTGATTCCTGTGGATGCGTCTAGCATAGAGCAATCTCAAATTATTCCTCAAATACAGTGTTTAGTTTATTCCCTTAATGAATTTCTACTCTTCAAACTCCCAGAGACCCTGTCTTTGTCTTTTTTTTTTTTTTCTTTTCTTTCTTTCCCCCAAACCCTCCAGTTTGGATGATCCTTTCCAACCCTAGAGGAGAACAAACTGCCTCTTTTGAAGCCAGGATCACTGAAGAAACCACCAAATAAGATAATTTGTCTACCCAATACTTGAGACAATCTATTAATGTATGCCCTTCAGCATGCAAATTCCTTATTCAAGACTCATCATTTTTATTTCCTCTCTAGCCAGGCCCATACGCAATATCAATTCAACAATTAATCTCTGCGTCCTCGTGCCTCATAAATTCTGCAGTGCAACCGTATCAAATGCATTACTGAAGTCCACGTAGATGACATACAATGTATTTCTTAGAACATCATTTATCTTATCCATGACATCAAGATAGGCTGATACGATTTACTTCTGGTAAACCCATGAGCACTTTTATCCCGTTTTCTATTTATTTTCATGCTTTTAATTATACTGTCCTTCAAAATACTTTTGAAAGCTTTGCAGTTGACAGAGGTCAGATGAATAGTTCTGTGACTGCAAGGCTTATTTCTTCACCCTGTCTTCCTACTCTTTGCTGCTGACATTTTATTTGTTATCTCCCAGCTGCATGGCTTAAATCTCAGATTTTATAATACCCCTCAGTAGTCACTTGCTACAGGATTTGTATTTAAGGTACCAATTGTTTCGCATTTCTGGAGTAGAAATTATCATCCTTATTCTTACTTGATATAGGAGTGATGGCAGTGAGTTGTGCTTGGCCAGGAAGAAGCCAAATCCAAACTCGCTGTGGACAGCAGGATAAGGTCTGCAAAGGTTGCTATATCAAACCACAATCACCACCTGACTATGGTCACTTTAGACAGCAGATGGCTTCAGGCATCTCACAGTGATGTGCTTCTTGAACTCAGGTGGGATGAAACTCAAGAGTGCAACCCAAAATGCCTGCCCTCCAAAATGATCCCTCAGGACCTACCCTTAAGATTGCAAACACAGTGTGCAGTCCATAGCTGCAGTATTTATATGATAATATTCAATGTGCCCAAGCTGCACTGCCCCTCTAGCACGACTGATGAGCAATTTCTCTGCACTGTCATTGTCACCTGAGTCATCTCTTGGGGCTGTGATGCTCTGGAACAACTGAGAAAATGCCCTTGAGGGACTGTCCCACAGAGGCTTAGCTCTTCTAAAACACTTCACACATAAGTTCATGCCTTGTAGGATAAGAAGGTTTTCAAGTTCAAATCTTTTACTTAGGCTCAAACAAATATGTAAGAATAAAAATAGCACTCATATCTTTTGCTTTCTTCCCTTCAGAAGCGCAGTGCCACCCAAAAACCTAATTGCTAATAAGATGCCTCAGCACAGATTTTAGTATCTCCCTGCATCGCTTCCATTTTCAGGGAGGAATTACAGATTTCTATTTGGGTTGTAATTAGCATATCATTATTAGAGGCAAAAATAGCTGTAAATATATCTTACTGGTAGCTAGCTTAGTCACCAGCACACACCATCATTAAACAATTTTCTTTAATTTTTTTGTGCACAAAGGCCTCATAATTCTGAAAAAGCAACGACTAAGCCTAACCAGACTCTGGATATAATTTATGATAATTAATTTTAGTGTTTGCAGGAATGAAGACATATAGTATCTGCAGCAAGGGTGGTGCTGGTGTCACTTCCAGTGGAAAGAGGCTATGCAAATATTCTGCACCTTGGACCTGGATACATCATGAATTCTTTTTCGATCTCTTTTTCTGGCATATTGTGACAAAAGAAGGAAAAAATAATAGTAAAAAATCTCCAATGTATGCTTTTGTGTAAGAAATGCATAGGTCACAGCATGATGAAGTCCTGGTATTCTCCTTTCTCAATTGTGGAGGAGGTGTGGAGGGTGTGCAGGGCACAGCTGTCAGTTACCCCCCCTCCCCAATCTACATACCCTCATTACCTTTTAAAGAGATTTTGCATTTTTCCCTCAACCAAGCCCTGCTCTCAACAACAGAACAACATCAGCTTTCTCCCTGAATGTGTTAAAAAAAAAAAAAATAAAAGGCGCTGATCCCTCATGACCATCGTCTCCAGCTCAGTAAAGCACAATGGTGAGAGTGGTTCCCTGTGCTACCTGCAGATTCCCCAGGTCAAGTCAATCTCATCTTCATCTCTAATAAGAAAATGATCCATTGGCGAGGTGATCTTGTTGATTTAGAGGCAGAACACAGAGCTGTGGAAAGAAGAAGCCTCACAGAAAAGATATATGGCCCTCTTTCATGACATGCAGCTCACACTCAGCACTGCCATGATCTGCCTTTCCCAAGGTGGTCTCCTGCCCAAGAAAGCACACTGAGATGCCTGTTAGGTTTCCAGCTCACCCTCTGTCTTGGTCTGTAACCTTACATGGGGCATTTTATGTCTCTGTACTTCAGTTTCCCCTCCCATAAAACTGGGTATGTTTCTTTGCAAAGTGCCTTGTGACCTAAAAGGAAAAAAGTTACTTCTGTAAGATATTATTAACTAACAATGTCATAAAGCTCAGTGATGAGAGCACTAAGCATTTCCTAAAATTTGTCCTTTTTTTTTTTTTTCATCTGAGCACAAATTTATAAGCTGTTATCAAGGGATAAAATACAGTACTAGGTATGACCCCCACTTCAGTGGCTCAGCATGTAACAAATATCAAAAATGCACAGTAAAACTGGAACAGGAGCAGTAGCTGCTTTTCTCTGTGAAGCCAGCCCAGTGCCCCAGCCTTGTGAAACAGCTCAGTCCTTTGCATAAATCCAAGTCTCCTTAGATGCCTCTCTCTTGCACAGGTCCCTTTGAGAAAAATGATGGCTATGAATGAAACAGGAATGCAAACGTGTATGTGTGAAAGCACTCCAGGAAGCAGCAGTCACATTTAAAGGAATACTGCTAAAGCAAGGAGATGTCTGGGGAACATGCTGTTTATACCTGGGCACACAGCTCTGCTAAGGTCCCAGCACTGACCTGTCAGTAGATCTGTGGTTTGGTAACAGGAGGAGGGCAGCAAGACTCCAGCACATCACCTATACTATCATGCTAAGAAAAGGACAGATGGTGGCCTTACAGAGATCCAGGATGAGACTAAGAGCATCAGCAACGAGTTACAGAAGCAGAAAAAAGCCAAATTGCAATGCAATTTTAATGGGACTTAGCAGTCCTAAATGTTTTAGAAGACCTGTTTAAAGCAAGACCTGTTCAGTTCCTTTTAAGTCAAGAAGAACCCAAGAGACACAGTGAGGACTTCAGCTTCCCACAAGCGTCGTCTTTGCCACAGCACTTGGACACCTATGCCTTTGTGTGCAGAGTATGGGAGTGTAAGAAAAAACAAGTTCCAGATCAAGTTAAATAAAATGAAATAAAATAAAATGCCCTTCTCCCTTCACAAGGTCTCACACTGAGTTTGTTACAGTTAATTGTGACACTCTTATTTCAGCTAGTTTTAATCTAGGCAACTTCTCACTGAAATGGATGCCATGTTTAACTATCCTGCTGACCACAAGCTGAGGAGAACCATGAGGATAATACATACACCCATTGTGAAACCTATTCTGAGCTAACCTATCATGACTCAAAAGCTGGTTGTTATTGCACTACTGGATACAAAGGCTCAAGGCAGAGTGGGATGCTTGGTGTGCTCATTTGCATCTCATTACCCAGCGTGCTCTTCCTCCTCAGTGCTATTTTCATAGCGGCATTGTTGTCCGAGCCCTGAGAACAAGGAAAAAGATTTGGTGACTTTGGATGCATGCAGTTCTTTTCTACTTGCTTTGCTCTCCCTTTATAATGAAAGGCTTTGCAAAGTGGTGAAAAGGAATCAATTTTCCATTTTTAAGGCTGTATGGGTGTGGGTTTGTTTTTCTGTTTTTCTTTTTTTTTCTTTCCCAGTAGTTTAAGTTATCAGGAGCAAATCTTGAATAACAAATAAGATTACAGAAATGTGAGCCTAATGTTCCTCTCTCTACAAGGCGCTCAAGCATGAAGGTTTTGATCGAAGAGTCAGAAATGAGATTTAACTTCCTTCTGATTTAAGTTTCATTTGTACAAAGAACCTGCTTCAGCAAAATGTGATTGCAAGCTCATTATTCAGTGAAGGGCAAATATCTTCAATCGCAATCTAGTACGATCAGCAGCTTTTTCTGTGTTATAAGCCTCAGTGAAGAGAACTGAACATACTGGCTTCTGTCATTGTCTACATCTGAGACTGTGATGATTTCACCCTGTCCAATTCATTTCAAAAGCTGTAGCTTCCAATTAAATGTATAAGTTGTCAGCCAGAGTAAGTGTCTATCATTTGAGCCAGATCAGTTTTGGTTTCTGGCAGTTTTACTGCATCAAAGGGTTGATTTACAGATCAGTTACTTTTTTTAATTCAGTACTGAAGGGAATAAAACTGCCTTAAACATGGGACTTAAAACAACACCGAGTTACCTGTTTTCCATAGTTTTCAGTCTGTTTTAACAAGTTGGAAATAAAACTTCATTCCTCAGTGACTTGATAGTTTTCAACATGCACTAAAAAATAATTTAAAAAAAATAAACTCCAGGCAAATCTAAGAACCTTAAAATCATGCTCTTTAACAACATCTAGCATACAAAGATTACATTGTACCCTATAAATGTCAATGAATTCAGCACCAAAAGCTTGTGTGAGGTATGAGGTTAGCCCCTTCTTGGGTTAAGAAGATTTCTCCCATTTTAGAGATAAGGAACCTTAGCTATAAAAGTAAAACTACGTGTTAAAGACTGGTGCTGTGTATAGTAGAAGCTCATTTAAAACACTCCAGTCTCTCAGGTTCATGCTTTAAGAATCTGAGCAATTTTGAGAGTCCTTCTTGAGATAAAAAATGTAAATGTAGGTAAAAATAATGCAAAAATACTTGATATGGAGTCTCTGTGCAAGGAAAAACTGTGAGTTTTGGGGGTTTTAAGGCTAAGACTCAGTACCTCCTTAAAATATGCAGAGCATTTGCTCCTTGGACTCCTTGTGGCAGGAGGCTGACTGGCATTTCACAGCAGGATCCTATGACGATGCTTTGAAGTGTTTGTGGTGTATAACCCTTGATGAATCAATTAGGCCTCCTCACTCACCCAAATTATTCTTTTTACTTGTTTTCACAGCAATAGCATAGCCCTAAATCTAGAAACTGGACCTGTAGGTTTCAAAAGGATCAGGTTGTAACTGCTGTAGGTAGTGGTTGGTGAAATTGAAACACCCGAAAGTAAAAGGCAAGTGGATCAGGTTTTTAAAACAATTAAGATGTTTTAAAGTCTTAAATCACTATCAGGTAGCTTCTTAACAGCCTGTATCCAGTGAGGCACACTGAGCTAAGAGCCACTGTGTGGGGAATCATGGAGACATGCAGGAGCTGGGAACAGAGACTGGAGACTGCTTGTCAGCTGGGATGGGGCTGCATCAGAGTCAGGATAGCCACAGACCCAATCCCAGGAACTAAACTCCACTGTTTTCAAAAGGGCTGTGATATCTGGTAACAGTGACAGACAGAGCAGAGTGAACTGCTGAGGACCTGGGCAATCCTGGTGGCCATTTCCAAGAGTGGTGGTCCAAAGCCAGGAGTGCCCAGGGAGCTACAAAGGCCTTTTCCAGAAGAAAATGCTTGTATGAGTAGGCAGAAATGAATCAAGGTAACTGCAGAGTAAAGAAGCAAAACAATCAACAAGAGTTCATTAAAAAGTGAAATGAGCTAACAGTTAATTAAAAGTTCACTAAAGATACTCAACGCTCCGAATAGTTTTGCTTTGAAGGAGGAAAAAGAAGTGAGAGCAAACACATTTTTAGTACATGGATTTTTCCAAGAGTCAGTCATATTTCTGCAGCCACACCACCAAAACCTCTCCCAAAGCTATGGAATAGCAGAGGTGCCATGGAACAGAACAGGACCCTGCTTAACCAGGACAGGTAAGAGTCACTGTACTTGGATCCTGCCCCACTGACAAACATCCTTGTACAGTCAAAGCAGAGAAGCAGGCACCTCTTAAGCATGATTTATGCGGGTTTTTTTAGATATCCAAGGTAAGAGGAGATAAAATGTAGTTTAGAGGCATCTCTCTCTCTCCAGTCACTAAACGTGCAGTTTACAGATGGTTCAGATCACGACAGTTTGGTAGAGGGAGTCACAGCCTCTATGTCCTAAGAAAAAGTCCCCGTGAGGCAGATGAGGGAGACAAAATGGGATTATCTCTTACCCCTGCAAGTCCTACTGGATTTGGGGCTATTGGGATGGCTTTATGGCATGTGTTAGAGCATCCCCAGAAAGCTGTGAAGCAGCTCTCCACCTCTTATTTTAGGCTACATCACTCTCTTTCCCATCACTGGTACTGTTCTGGGAGGGTCTGCTGGCTGGCCCCTTGCCTGTCTTTGTCTCTGGAAGGGATCTCTCCCATCCTGTGGCTCAGATGGTTCCTTCATCCCCCAGCCACTGGAGTTCACGGAGGGAAGATAGAACCTGCGACCTCTATTTCTGCTGCCGCCATAAATTCAACTTCCCATTAAAATTTTATTTCTAGGTCAAGACAAGAATGATAGATTAAAAACAAAAATAGCTGAGCATTCAGTATGGAAGCTGCTGCAGCACAGCCCGTCCAGCCTGCCAGACCCCAGCCAACCTCCAAGTATGCCAGTTACTGATTTTTGTACCAAAACATTTACACTGGCACAACCCCCAGTGAGTGCAATTATATGGGTATAAAGGTGCTTTATACTAGCATAGATTATGAGATAAACAAGCTCATTTATACCGCTCTAACTGCACTCACTTCGGGGTATTTGTACCGCTTTAATGATACCAGTGTAGCTAAAGCAATACAACTTGTGTCTACAGACAAGACCTCAGCCTGATGGTAATTAACATGGGCATTTCCAGCCACCCTGAGCAGCTGAGGTTAGTGTTAGAAACAGCAACTGACCCATAACAATTTGCAACAGCAGCAGAAACCTCTATAAAACAGCTCCACCTTCAATTGCTTTTTCCACATTTGCGGGAAGGATGTTTATTGTGCCCCTTCTACCAGGCGGCCCCAAGAGCTAAAAGTTGCTTGTGGCCACTTTTCTCCTGCGTCTGGACAGAAAAACGAAACAAAAAAATAATCAATTCACCCAGTGACATTTTGCTGTGAAAGAGCGAAGGCAGCACAAAAACTCCGATAGAAGCAGCGGTTAACCCTGTGCTACCCTTATTGTTCCTCATTCAGCAGCTCCGAGCAGCCCATGGAGCACGGGAAAAGGGGCTCTGCCATCTGTTGGTAGGGCTGACATCACCCCTGTTTGCTCAGGCATTGCTCCTTGCTTCCATCATTAATCAGCACCAGCCCTGAGCTGGCCCATTCAGCAGCGCCTCGGCTGTTGGCTCTGGAGAACCTCAGTGCAAAGAGGAGCTGCCAAAGTGCCTGGCCTCACTCGGAGAGAGGCCTGGACATACATCAAGATTGCTTTGGACAGAGGATTTGTCAACTCATCCTGGGAGAAAGTGTGCCCTGCACAGTACACAACTTGACAAAGAGAAGAAAAACAAACCCAGAAAAACACCCCCTTCTCCTATAAGCACTCTCCATAGGTCAAACTTCAAGCCACAGGAAACCAAATTGCTCTTTCCCTGAAACCAGGTTTGCCAAGAGGCTGTTGAACCCATCAAAGTGATAATGGATACATATTGACTAATTTTTTTCCCCTGAATAATACTAGCACAATCTCACAGGAAATAAGAAATGCCTTAACCAGGAAAAAAATACAAAGAGATTTAACAAAAAAATGGGCTGCCAATGCAGACAGGGAGCAATGTTTCAATAGGACAATTGGGGAACAGAGGCACAGAGGGGCTTACTGATTTCCTCAAGGTCAAACACATAAAAATCCACAAGCAAGAAAAGCCTGAAGCACTGGGTACAAATGCTGCAGCAGCACAGACACCAACTAGACACACGGACTCCCCATTTCCAACCATCTTCTATTTTCCCAAACGTCCGAGTGGGTCGTCCAATACTAGCATAAACAAAGGGCATGTCATGTTGGAAATACCTAAGGCATAAAAATGGAAAATGCTGAACAGTACTGACATATATTGAACAGGTTTCTGGAAATACTCAAATGTCTGCAAGGAGTTGTTCTGAGTTTTTTTTTCTTAGGGAAGAAGAGGGGAACACAAATACAAGTTGCTTTTACAGGCAGCAGATCTGTTTGAAAAATTTGTAATTCCTTAAACCTGAAACATCAGATGAGAGTCATCCTGAGACTAAGACACTTGAATTTAGGTGTCTGCATGTGATCTAGAGAGCTCATCGGTGCGTGTTCAACTCAATTTCCAACACATAAGCATCTATATCTTTGGGTACATCTGGCTCCTAGCCATAGCACCCGCAGGACTTCTCATTTAGCACTCCATGCCCACATCCAGAGTGCTTTTTCTCCCAGTTTGAAGGACAAAAAGAAAATTTTACTTTTATACGTGCTCCTGCAACACAGTGATGGGGACAAATCCTTTAAAGAACAATTTAGGTTCCTACTTCTAGTGATTTTAATTTAATTTTCGTCTTATGTGGCTGTTTTCCAGATCCTACCTGGCATCAAGCTAATTCATACCTTCCTACACTGCTCAGCACTAGTGATAGACTCACTCCCAAGTGATTTTGACAAAATTGGGCATTCAAAGGAAGTACTTTTCTCACTTTCCAGCAGTTCTGAAGGGTTTTTTTTCTGGTTAAAAAAAAGCAACCAAAACACACACACCTTTTCATTACAGTGTTTTTAATTTCAATATTTTTTCTCTAAAACTAGGAGTTCGGATTTGAGGATCCCACTGTGCTGTCTAACAGTCTTCATGCCTTGATGTAATCCAAGTTCTCACAGAGTCTCAAAGAGACAAAACCTACTGCTCAGAGGAAGCTGTCTCAGTGGGTCGTCCATCCCAGGGGAGTGCAAGCTGTAGTAAAGGCATTTAGACTGTTTCTCAGAAAGAACAAAGAAGTACTTTAAATGTTGACTTTTGACCCCCTGAAAATCAAACTTGTATTTTTTAATGGAAGAAAAACCCCCACAACAAAACCACTCAGTCTCTCCTCGCTTTATACAGTGATACATTGGACAATGATCTCAGGCACACAGTGTGATTCTTGGGGGTGTCCTGTGCAGGGCCAGGAGCTGGATTTTGGTGACCCTTGTAGGTCCATTCCAGCTCAGGGTATTCTGCGATTCTGTGATTCTCTGTAACTTTGAGGCATGTTGCCCACTGAAAATCCTCCTTGCAGAAGTAGTTTCTTGGCTGATAACATCTGGTTTCTGTAGTACTCTTATCCCCTGACAAATAGGCTCAACCTAGAAGGACTAAGAAGCCAAGTTAGACCCCAACAAGCCCTTGAATGAGTTTGTGCTCAGGGCTGCAAGTGGATGTATCTATTTTCTTGTTTTTCTCAATACTCATGACAGCAGCTTCTGAGCACCAACAGCTCCCTTCTTCTCTGTCCTCTTATCCTTAAGGAGGAAGCAAAGGGTTGGCATTGGAACAAGGGTCTGCAAGACGGTACAGCGTCTCCATTCTTGCTGCACACCACCCTTTCCACAGGAATGGTAACGCCAGAACATACAACCTTAAGTGGAGTTGTTTGATAGCTCTGCATTCTAAGAGTGAAAAAAAACCCCACACTGAGTAATTTCAGACCTACATCATGGCGGCATCATTCTGTCACAGGAACAGCATTAATATTTCAGTTGATATGATTCCAAACACCCCAGAGAATAAAAGTCATCTTTGTCTGGTCTTGGCTAAGTAAATCTGGATGTCCTGCCTAAGCCAGTGATCCAGATTTCTGCTGTAAAACACACAGAAGGGCCTGCTGGGCAGTCTAGACTGCCTCACTCTCTAGTACCTACAGATCAGTCTGCATGCCTGGCTTAGCAGAACAGAAGCCTAATTCTGAAATAGTGACACAAATTAAGTAAGAGGAGACTGAGGGGAGACCTCGTCAAAGCCTACAACTTCCTCACCAGGGGAATCAAAAGGCAGGCACTGAACTCTTTTCTCTGGTGACCAATGACGGGACCCCAGGGAATGGGCTGAAGTTGTGTCAGGGGAGGTTTAGGGTGGGTATCAGGAAAAGGTTCTTCACCCAGCGGGTATTTGGGCACTGGAACAGGCTCCCCAGGGCAGTGATAACAGCCCCAGCCTGACAGAATTCAAGGAGCATTTCGACATGCACAGGGTGTGACCCTTGGGGTGTCTTCTGTAGTGCCAGGAGTTGGACTTCAGTGATCCTTTGTGAGTCCTTTGCAATTCAGGCTGTTCTGTGATTAATCCCATCCTTCAGTGCCAGTATCCCACCACAAAAGCTGTACTAATCACTCTTTGCTCTCCTCTCTCCCCTTGCCCATTCCATATATTTAGTAGACACACTAGGCAGCAGCATGCTGGTATTCAGAAGTCTTGGTTTCTTTTTGGCAATTCAGGCCTGAGTTTTAGCTGTTTATAAAGGAAGACTTAATGAGTACAGTTACTTGTGTGAAAACACAAGCATCTGTGGTTGTGATTACGGCTAAATTCAGCCTGCAACCTCAGCTGTCAATGGTTTATTATCTCTTAAAAAATATAATAAAACTAAATCACTTCCTCTAATTATAAAGGGACCATTTTGAGAAGCCTGAAAGAGGTGACCTGCACCTTCTGGGCGGGAGTGCGCTTGCTGTGCGACCTTCCCGTCACCCGGAGCCTAACGAAGCAGAAATAATTGGGAAATTCCCTCCGATGTCACCTCTCAGATTGCGCCTGCCGCTCCTCGAGGCTGTCATCGCGATGCCGCCGCTCGCAGCAATGGCTGCTGGCACGGGGCTCGCTCACAGCGCTGGCACCGCGCTGCGTTATTAGCGAGCTGTCAGACACCGGCACCGCCAGCCCCCGTGCCCACACGCGGGGACTTAGAGGGGCAATCACGCTGTTTGATAGGTAAAAATAACTGAACTCTTACGGTAAAAATAAAACCGCAACACAAAGCTCTAGTCTTTGGTTGAATGCTGTTTTCTTTCCCGGTGCCAAGCTCAGGAATGGGTTTACGAGGTGGGTACAAGCTGATGTTGAAGAGTAGTGATTTATTTGCTGATTCTCTCTGCTAGCCCACAAGGGTTGCTAGGGGCAAATATTTGCTATGCTATACTTGCTTTTCATAGTCAGATAGTGCCTGTAAACCAAGCCCTGAGTTAGGACTGGAACACAGCCTCCACCCCAGGGAGAGCAGCTCCAGGAGGCATCATGGCTCACACTCCCAGGTCCCACTAACCTGCACGCTTCCCTGCCGTGTCCCCAGGGCAGTCACCCACCATGCACCCACAACAGTAACACATCGTGGCACAGCTCCCTAGGCTCCGGCTCCCTGGGAAGCCCAGAAGCAGGAGGAGAAGAGCCCCACATCGTCCTCATCCCCCTGCTCCCAGCACAGGAATGGAACAATGAGCAGTGACCCTCTGTGCACTGCACCCTGTGTTTAGAGCAGCTGAAAAAGGAGCAGGGGGATTCGCACTCTCCCGTAAAAAATATCCATCAAAAGTCCAAGTCCAGCTGCCAAACAGTTAATTCCTTTATACCATCTTCCCCTACATAAGGAACAGCCTCTCAGTTCAGTTTTCAACCTAACACCTCATTCAAATCTCTCCTGGAGCCCATAAAAAATCTGTGAAAGGCAGTAAATTTCAGGAAGAACAAGTCCAAGTTCCTTCCCTCTAACCAGCTCCTCAACATACACTCTCTTCCGCTTCTTCTATTTCAGTTGTAAATCCAGGACACAGGAATACTACCAATTTGCAGCAATGACGACTGTTGAAGTATCACAAAGACAACAGGAAAATAAAACAATTTACAACTAAGTTGAAACACTTAGCAGCTGACCTCCTCTCTGCGCCCAAGATACCAATAACCAAAATCTCCCCTTCTTGAATAACCTAGCTCAGGAACTTGGATCCTGTACCTTACTGCACCGTGCCCATATCTGTGCATGTTGCACATGACGGCATTATTCCAGAGGATATGCACTATATTAAATAGAAATAAAATACGACCATACACTTCCTACCTCTCCAAATGACTGGGTTTAAGATTCATTTACAGACACAACTCAGAAAACCGGACAAAATCTGTGTAATTTCCAGCAAAAACTGAGAAACAGGCACTTGGTGTGTTTCAGGGTGTCCTCCACAGGGCCAGGAGCTGGACTCCATGATCGTGATGGGTCCCTTCCAACTCAGGACATTCTATGACGTTTTTCCAAAATATTTATTTGTTGCTTATACAAATGGTCAATACCTGATCTAAAAGCAGCATTTAAATCACCATCATTTTTTAAACTGGCACTGAAGAGAACAGTTTCACACATGGCCATCCTGATACTGAAGACCTATTTTACTAATTTGAGTAAAAGATGGATAGATGCTGGATCTGTGATAATGGTATCTTCTGTCCCCCAAACATCTCTGAGAAGTATGGTGAACAGTTATACTGGATATAGAAGTTTTGGCTCTGTCATATCAACTCACTAGCTACTTGGCAAAGGGTAAATGATCTGTCACCTGCATCCATTCTGTCAAATCTCATGTTTCTTAACATAGGAGTAAGAATTGATGTGCTGCTAATGTTTCTACTTTTGTAAATCAGAGCCAAAGGCTAAAAGGAGTGATCATCAATAAACTAGGACTTGCACCTGCTGAGCTGCTCCATTCACTTCCACACCCATGCAAGATCCACAGAAACATCTAGGTCGAACTGTTACTAGAAGCCAGAAAAGTCTGCAGCCCAGAATAGCAGCAATGCATTAGAATGCTGGCAATGTCTCCCTCCGAGCCAGTTTACCAAGCAAACAAGTCTGCACCTGAAAGAATTCTAAGTAACTGACATTAAGGCCCAGCGAGACAACTGGAGTCGTGCTCTCAAGTGTAAGGGTAAAAACTGTATTTCAACAACTACTTTTAATTTTCAGACATAATGATCTGGGGCGCCACAACTGAAGGTACCTTAAAAATTATTTCAGATGACTGAAAACCTACGTCTTCTGAAATCAGATCATTGCTTCATTTCGGGTGCCCCTAAACTGAAATAACTGAAGTTCCTAATGAACTGTTTTCATGATCTGGTCTGAATTAAACTAATGAATTTAAAATAAGGAAAGAAATTACTTCTGTGTTATTATCTGACACATGGGCACAACTCCTAGGAGTCAGTCCTGTCTGCTAAACTTCTCTTTTCACAGTGAGACCAGGCACAAATTTTACCATATCGTGTCCCTCGTTTCAATCCCTGAATGTAAATTCGTGCTTTCTGTCTGATGCCTTGATGGTCTTAGAGGTCTTCTCCAGCCTGAATGATTCTGTGATCCCATGCTTAGCCAGATATCTCTGGCTACAGATCTCTGGCTCACAGGGAAGGACAATCTACAGCTGAAAGCCAGCTACTGCAGTGGAGCAGGCTTAGTGCTTGAGCCACTTCTTCACATCCAGTGCTTGGGAATACTGCTGGGAGAGGTCTGGGCAAGAGTGTCCACCTCTGCCAGCAATGGAAAAAAGAAATCCACAGGGAGATAAAAAGCTGAAGGTTCCTGAGTGATCTTTATGCTATATGCTATACTTTGATGCAATATAAGAATCTTGGCTGCTGCTGCTCTTTAGACAACCTGGGGAACATGTAAAGTGGGGCAGAGTGGAGAAAAACAGCTAAAACTATTGCTCCTCTTTGGGCAGAAAAGCAGGGGAATCCAGACAAGAAAGGTATGATCATAGCTGTATATACATACAAATAATGAGTGCAAGAACAGAGCTCTGAGGCTGCAACCTTTATAAGGCTTGTGGAGAATGTATCGGGCTTCTCTCTTGAATAAGGATGAGAGGAAAGCAGGAAGCAATGATGATGGTGGCCTCTCTACATGTGAGGTAGCTGATGGGTAAGACAGACCCATCTGACTCTCCTATTAAGAAAAATTTACAAACATCTGTACCTGATACACTTGTCAGAACATGGTGAGTCTCCAGATAGTCAATGATCAGGCTGACAAATGCATCAGTTTCTCTTCCGCTTGGGTAGCTCCAAGGAGTAATCAAAGCTGCTGTCAATTAGAAGTCATTATTTAAATTTGGAGATCAAGCATATCTCTTCTCAGTAGTTCCACACCCACCCAGTTCAGTGACTGTTTGCAAATGAGATGCTATTTTCTCAGCCTAAGTTTATCTGAGATTTACACTTGTGCTTATCCATGTGGTCTTACAGGCTAATTCTTGGACTTCTTTTTTTTCTCCTTATTCCTAATGCATCCTTTGCTTATTTAGTTAACTTGAGGAGTATATCAATTTAATTTGCCCTTACAATTAAGCATTGCAGAAATCTACTTCTTCCTTTGAAGATGCTAAACTGTCCTTTATATAGACAAGGATTACGAAGATCAGAAAAAATCCCTATGCCATTAATATATCTTCACATGTATACTGTTAACAGCAAAATTAGAAGGTTAATGTGTCATTTTGACAGTACTGGTGTTCAGTGGACAGTATCATTGTGTCCCATCATCTCTTTTTCTACTAAATCACTGGGCTATCAAGAAAAATTTTAAAAGTCTATCCTTAACCCAGGCAAAACAACTTTGGATAAGATGCAGTTTACATTAAGGATAGGAATGGCATATACAAAATATAATTAATTACCAACACTTTTAAGACAACAAAGCAACGATTCAGTGAAATATGACATCCATGATGGGTCAGGAGGAACGATGTACACAAACTTGACTTTGAGCTTCCAAATCTACACATCTTGTTTTTCAGTTTTTGCAAAGAATATTTTTGTTCTCTCTCACACACATATAAGGACGTAAAAAAGTGAGTAACTTGTAGCTACATGGACCAATTTTTTTGTTTGTTTGTTTTTCAGGAGGATCTGAAGTAATTTATGCTTGCACTTATGAAAGTAAAAGATCTGTCATGGACAGACAACATAGCTAGCAATCAGTAACTCAGTAGATCTCTATTCAAAGTTGTAACTATATGTGCATCTGCCCGGACAGTAGGGAAAAGGTGGAGAGAAGCAAAAAGACTGGTAACAGTGGAGTTATAGCAAGTCTTCCCTTCTGCATCCCTGTAAACGTGGCTCTGTGCTGGGGCCACCGGGATCTGAAAAGAACCATAGAATCATAGAATTGTTTGGGTTGGAAGGGACCTTAAAGAACATCTAATTCCAAGCCCCCTGTTATGGACAGGGACACCTTCCACTAAACCAGGTTGCACAAAGCTCCATCCAACCCGGCCTTGAGCAATTTCATGGATGGGGACTGTGAGCCTATCTTTACAAAGGGGACAAAATCAGGGGTTAGGAGGCACTACTCTCTTCCTCACCCCGAAGATCTCTTCTTAATGCTTGCAAAACGCAGAATATACTGCAAGCAATCTTTATTGATTCAAAAACAAAACATGAGATGCAAGTTTGAGAAAAGTGTAGAGGGGTCAGCACATCTCAAGACTGGACTCTGGGGCATTAAATATAAATACACTAAGTTTAGTAATAAAAACACTGGAAAAATGAATGGACAAAAACATTAGTTTCAATTTGTTAGGTTTTGTAGGGAAAAATCTTCAGTAAGATTTACTATTTGGCAATGTAACTGAAGACAACAGCCTCATTCTCCAATTTTACATCACCCTAACTCTGCAGAGTCCTCTGTGGCCACTTCTCATTCATGCTATTGTAATTTGGATGAGAATTAGACCAAGCACCCTCATGAAATTTTAATTAAACACTCAGCACAGCGCTCAAGAACATTTTTAAAACTGCAGCAAGTGGAGACAAGTGCAGAGTAACCAGTTGGGAATGCTGCTGTAACGGCACGACAGAGATGCTCTGTCAAGCCTGTTTTTGAAAGACTGAAGCAGCCGCAAAGACTACATCACTGACACAGAAAATTACCAAACATTTATAAATAATACAGTATGCTCAAACTATCTATCACACTGCAAACAAAACAGATCAGCAAGCTATCGAGCAGCTGATGAGAGAGGAAGACACAAAGTCAGCCAGCCTGAAGTCAGCCAACTGATGACAACTGGTGTCAGCGACGGGGCAGGTGAACTTAGGTTTTAACAAGGGCTGTAGCAAGGGGGTCTGCAATGGTGCCAGGTGCCTTCATGGTCCTGACTCTTCCTATAACTGCTTCAGGCTCCTGAAGCTACAGCCACGGCTGACACCCTTCAGCTGCCGGCAAATTCCGCGAGAAAAATCAAGGTAGAGGGAGTGGGGTACGAGGAGTGAAAGGAAAAGAAGGAAAAGTGTGATGCCAGAGATTATCTCCAGCAGCAGAGTGGAAGTGACATTGAAAGCAAGCTTCACAGACAAAAGACAAATGCAGTCAAGAAATCTTAAGTGCTATTAAAAGGTTCTGCAAGCGGATATGCCTATTGTGAGAAGCAGTGTAATTGGCTCTCTTTAAGTCTGAATGTCACTCAAAGAGTGTAGCAAGACGTAATAAATTTTATCTGCAAGGAGATTCTTTTCCTGAACCATTGCATGAACAGTAATGTTAGATAATAGGTCATAATGCTACAACTGAGTGCTCCTGTCACGCAGAAATTTAGGTAAACTCACACTGCTTTATTTACAGGATTTGACCGCCAGGGTCAAATCATCACATCAAATCAAAATTGGTAATGAAACTTAATGGATTCTAGCTATAGTAACGAAACCATGAAGTAAAATCCACCTCCCTTTTCTTGTTGACATCCAAGTGCCACAGGCAGACTGATGTTCACTCAAAATGCACCCCTAGGTCAGCCTTTTTCTCTGAGGGAACAAGGTGACAAGATTGTGCTGCCTCATAAAAGCCCCCGATCACTTTTGCACTGCCTTGTAAAAGCCCTTAACTATATTTATTAGGTGATTTCAACAAAAATTATCAGAGGAGTACAGGTCTCAATTATACTAATTTGATGTAATTTGTTACAGATTTCAGGAGAAAACCCACTTGTAGACAGGTGAAGAAGAGCAAGCTGAGGCCAGTGGTGGTGGATCTGCCCATGACAGCAGGTCCAAGCCTCATTACTGGAGGACACTGGCAAGGATGGACAGTCCTGAGCTCCTGACTCTGGGACGTGAAGCCAAAACCTTACATCCCCCCTCGTCAGAGAACACCCAACCCAAACTTCAAGGCGTGTGTGTGGAACCAAAATGAAACAAACTATCTGGTTCCTCCTACAAGTACTGCACCAAAGCAAAACAAAGTATCTAAAATTTATTGGCTCTGAGAGAAAGCTTAAGACTGCATCTTCGGTCTTTGGTGGAGCTCTCTGGGGCAGAATCTCACCTCGGAAATGTTCCAGTTTTATGTTGGCTATTTAATTCAGTTGTGGTTCACCAAGAAACACCAGAGGTGCCTCAGCAATAGAGAAGAGCATTTTAACATTCCCTCCCCCATGTAAATGATCACAGCCCTGTAACAGAAAGTCGTATTTTCTCTTGCTCCCTCTGCAAAGCTTGCTGAGCTTTACTTCTCTCCTTCCATTACAGAAAGTCATTAATTCTTTTTTTGTACTGAGAGTCAGCATAAAAGAAAAGGTTGCAAAGGTATCATTACAGTGCATCTAACCTAGCACACTTGCCTCCTGGAAGAGGAAAAATGCCATCTTGAATCTCTGGGATTAGGCTTCCTGGATAAGTGCTATAGCTCCTGCATTATTTCATCAAAGACAGAGCCCCCTCCACCCTTCTTACACCCTTCAAAAACAGCCTGGCAATGGCAAAGTGCAGGCTGCCCAACCTATCCAGTAGGCTTTCCCCTCCTAAACCTTCATGGATCGAGCTCATCCAGTTTTTAGATGTGAATTACAATTCAGGCTGATGAGTCCTGTGTGAACCATAGTGGACTCCAGGACCCAGGGGTAGGGTGAGTGTTCACTATTAACACAAAAGAGCTGAAAAACTGAAGAGACATCAGGGTTGTGTGCAAGTAATTATAGCTTTGGGACTGCAATATTAGATTTATGTCTTTAAATTCTAAACCTTATTTTAGGCAACCGATGTTTTCTGGATCTAGCCCCTGGTGACCAGTTACCTGAAGTAGATTTCCTGTTGCCTAAGCATATAATAATGATGTTTCACCAGAGTAACCACCCAAGTGTCCCTTCATAGCCTTTGGAACCTGGCTTCAGAAATGCTAACTTTTTAGAGGTCCATATTCAGTTAAGCAAATCCCATCCCAGGTGTTAATTTCACATGAAAAAACCAAAACGAAACCACATTTTCCGTGGCCTGGAGGAAGCACACAAAGATCTGGGGGATTGGATTAAGAGGGAAGCAGATGCTGGATGCTTGGACGCTTGCTGAGAGAGCTGGAATGGCCACAGGAGGAGGAAGGGGACAACAAGAGGGAAGTTTTGCCACACAGTCTGAATGCCCCAGCCCAGCCTCAGGCACACTGCACGTTCTGTGCACACCACAGGTCCATCAGTCTCACAGGCACAGCTCTACTCCCTAGGCTAATCCCAAGCAATTTCCTACAGACAGCTGTAACACTCAAACAAGATGATTCCACAAAAATCTCCAAAGCAATTTTAGTAGTAAAACAGCGTTATTTATTTTCCTGACAGTCTATATTAGAAAGCAAACTCACTCTTTGTGGCTCCTGCTGTGCATCTTAACCTTTTGGATGCCACGGGACGTGACAGGGCTACAGGAAGTCTAGGTTTGAGAACTGACATGCTTCTGTGCCATAAAATTGTTATTCTCTCCAGCTGCACCCTCTGCCTACAGACTCTGGGAGACCTTCAGGAGCTATTTGTTTTGTACTTGTGCTTTACAAAAACATGGTGACACAAAAGTGATGAGCAGGGTTCAATGGCTAGAAGATCTGGGTCCTGGTTTTGCAGTAGATGGAAAATAGATGGTTCTCACATGAAAACATGAGATTAGACATGATATTTTAGGACATTCAGTGGCATTTACTTAAGGAACACTGCCTACTTTAAATCTGGTCCCTGTAAAAAAAGAAAACAAAAGAGAGAGCTTGTAGTTCTATACAAAGCCTGCCAGCCTGTGTTTCAAAGCAGTTAAAGAAAAGAAATAAACAATACACCCACCTAAGACTTCCTCCAAAACATACTCATTTTCTAGTCATGTTTTGCTACTTAAATACAAACGAACTCCTATGCAGATACAGATCTTTATCTTCTTTACCCAAACCCAAGTTTCATGCTATTTACATACAGGTTCCTTCAACCCAGGCTAAAGCAGGCTAATCTCCTGCCTGTGATGGTGATGGGATGAGGGTTGTGAGGACAGGCAGAACCCGCTGCCACAGTCAGGGAAGGATCATCCTCCTCAGTATGGATCTGAGAGGCTGATGGTACTGAGGCTGAGGCATGGTGTGTGAGCCTGGACACCAGGATTGCACTGGGGTATAATGGGGCTGATGGGTGAAGCCTTGCACAAGCAGAGTGACACAGTATCCACACAGGCCAGGCTTTCCAAGACAAAAGACCATGTAAGCATGGAAAATCATGGAAAGTAACAGGGCATATGTATAAAACAGTTCTGCTCACACTGCTTGTATGGTTGTGCTTTACTACTCTGTCCTTTCAAAACAAAAAGCCCACACAGGCCCAAGTCTGGTTAGAGATTCTGTGCACTGCTAAATGAGACTATGTAATTATAAGAAAACAGACCTTAAAATACTAGAGATGTTAGATTCCAAACTTCATGAGTAACAGAAAAATATTTGGAAAGAAAATCCTGTCCCTTGAACAAAGAGAAGCAAAGGCACCTGGCATCAAATAATTTTTTACACAAGATTCAGTTTCAGGACAATTTGTTACATTAAACATGTAATTCTTGTGAGATTTTAGGATTTGGACTGATGCAGGGCTCCAGACAACATTTAGGTGGCCAATTGATTAGGAGGTATCTGAAATGAAGAGAATCAAGACTGTATTAAAACATTTCTAATTTCAGTGAAATAGATCCTAAACATCATGATAAGTGTCCGATTTACACTTGGATTTGCACAGGCAGATCACTGGAGCCTGTGTGGGTCCCTGAGCAGCACCTGCAGGATTGATTACTTAGTCCTTGTTTGACTGAGGAGAGCTGTCAAAAGGCATCAAATCAGTGACAATTTTCATAAATAAGGAATTGATTAAAATTCTGCACAGGAATTTTCCTCTTAGAGAAAAGCTCAGAGACCAGTGAGATGGCACAGAAAGCAGCAGGCAGCATCTCTCTCTGTATCTCTGGTAAGTCACACAGCCTGAATCACATTCAGCACCTCCCTAATAAAGCTTGGAGGCAGTCCTGCCTCCCTGTGTTTGGTGGGGCTTTCCACAGGATCTGCAGCCTGGGAGAGGTCCTGCTGGGACATCCTGCCTGCTTGGGCTCACGGTACGGAGGTATGGAGAGCCATCCCCACAGCACAGGAGGGACTAAACACGGAACTTCACAGTGCTGACAAGGGACTCTCACAAGGCCACACATGGACTTCATGGCAGAGCAAAAGCAGCTCTGCACATGGGCTCTAAATCCGAAACAAGCACATTGGAATTAGATGCTATATTGCTGTGGAACTACTTCTTCACGGCCTGATAAAGCCTTATCATCATATTCACAAATTATTTTTAAACCCCTAGAATGCTGGAAAAAGCAGATGGAACAATTTAGATGAAAACTCCACAATCAAACTCAGTTTAAAGCACTGACCCATTTGTAGTGTAAATGACTGAACTCCAGATTGCTTCACTGCACTCCTAGAGTCACACCATGTCTTCAAATGCAGGAGGAAACCCCAAACCCATCAACAACCAAAAAAGCATTTACAGGTTACTCCTTAACCATGGCTAGATGTATTGCATCATAAAATGTCAACATCAAAACAATATAGAAAAAATAATTATAGACAGTGTTAGTGTTGTAAGCTGATAAGGACCAGATGGTCTTTTGTATTTATGGTTTGCCTTGTGCATACAAATGCTTTTGGGATCTAATTAGCCTTCTACAAAACTCAAACTGGGTAATTACTATCATTATCCCCTTTTCAAATAAATCTGAAGTCTAAACTGCAATTAAGTTTTTTATCTTACAATTCATAACCACATATTTTAAGGATTATTCTTTGCTATCTTTTCACAAATCTTCTTCCAGTGATTGACGTAAATAAAATAGAAGAGCTTAAAATAATTTTTAAAAGGATGATTTTGTACAAAGAAGAGTTTTTGGTTAGTGGAGTTAATGCCTTCCTGAGAAACGTCACACTTCTAGTGAAAAGGTGGCTGATTTCCCAACGATTTAAACCTGGCACCTTCATGGTTGTTGCGTGTCCCATATTCCTACTGACAGCAATCATTAAAAACAAAGAATGGGGCACAACTGGCAGAGCTGCTGACAGACACGTATAAGGAGGTGAGTAACTTCCCCTGCACACACAGTAATCATCTTTCACATGACATGAAGTGGCAGTCATCCTAATTAACTTTGAACTTAGGCAAGGCATAGGCTGATGATGGGCTATGAAAGGGTAGTGGTGCAAATAAGAAGCAAGAATGTCATTTTTATTGGTTTCTTGCCCTCAGGACAGCTCATCACATGACACAGGTAGAATGCTACAGAAAAGCGTGACACTATAATAATGCACACCACTGAATTTGCTTAATAGGGAATTAATCAAAATCTGCCCAAAAATAGATAGCAGATGAGATTACAGTGTTATGAGCTAATCTTCTTCCACCCCCATCTCCGACAAATGATTATAGGTTACAGAACTGCACAACCATTTCCTTCTTGCAAGAAAAAAAAGTACTGAGTTAACAGCTGATACTAAAAAAATAAAAAAACCCATTACAATTCTAGCAACTAAGGGAGGACACACTAGCTGTTTAAAGTTTTGATGAAAATTTCTATTTTCCTGATGAAGTATTTTTATTTTATTTTACTACTACCGTGAAAATAATTAATAGAGTATCAAAATCTACTAAAACGAGAGTAAATGCTGTTTCAATCTGAATTGGCTTTCTGATAGTACAACAGTGATTTCTTGAGATAAACTTCTGCAAACATTTTCTTTTTTCTCATGTAAACTGAGTGGAAAAAAAACCCACTTAAATTGGACTCTTCTGTGAGCAAGGCTTTAAGCATTTTTAACCCCCCTGACACTATGCCACGTATTTCAGATATAGGACAACAGCAGGTAATTCCAGCTGGAAGAGACCTCAGAAAGTTCATTTTGTCACATTCACCACGGGACTGCTTCTTCACGTTCAGTGCATGCTTTTGTGCAAGCCAGGCTCAAAATGAAGACACAGGGTCAATTTTTACTAAACTATTTATTTTTGCAACACCAAACACTGAAGCATTGAACTCAGCTGATAAACACAGGCTCCTCTGCTGATACAAAGAGACTCCTAATACTCCTGCTCCATTTCCACTCAGACCAATTCCCATCAATGCCTGCATTCCTAAGCTCACATCTGTAGTGAGAGGAGCAAATGGTTTCACGCCTGGGTGAGTTCTGATGCAACTAAAATTAGTCACCTGCCTGTCTATCAGCTCCTTTTGCTGCAGCAGTGATGGGTGAGCGTGCTTACAGCCTGCCTAAGCACCCGGGCAAGGACAGGCAAGTGTGGCCATCGTGCCTCTCCCACCTCCTCATTCAGAGGTTAATTCCTTCTGCTAACATATGCAAAATCAAAATTCAACTCTTCCCTTTTCTTGCTCGGTAAGGGCAAGAGATTGAATCCAGGCCAGAAGAAATACTGCAGTTACCTGGAAGGAGTTTTCTGGGATATCCCCTCCTAATGCACCTGTTTCATTAGCAAAGAAATAATTGTATGCATAGGAGCAGAGATAGAAAAATACATTTCTCTCTTCCCAGATGAGTGCCTGTATCACCTGGCTACTGAGTCACTGTCACTGCCACTCTTTGTGGCCTAATTCTGTAATGATTTCCATGACAACAGAGCTATTTGCAATTTGAATATTGAGGAGTCTGAAAAAAAATCTTTACAGATAAAAACGCAAAGAAATATCACAGATAATATTAATAGCAAAAGAAAAAATGGAAAAACCAGCCACTACTCAGGAAGCAACACCCGTCTCTGACTTCAGGAGACAATTTCTCTGTGTTTTAAGGTAGCAACAGAGACTGTTCATGGGCATCACAACATTTTTTTCTGCCATGGTGAGATAAATACATGCTTAGTTGCTTATTTCCTAATCTTAAGACAAAAACACCAAACCATAAAAACCATTTCTGGCAGACCTTCATCCTTCCCTAGTTGATACATCTGTTAAACAGACAGGCTCTGTATTAGAATGTTCTATTTCTTTGTAATGGTGATAGGGTCAGAGAAATTTAGTATAATGCAGGTTGTGAATTATAGGAAGGGACATGTGAATGCAATAGAGCATTTCACTGCACCAGTCAGGAAAAAAAGATCAGGTGGTCAAGGACTGGCTGAATTTTGAGTATCTCCAAAGATTAAAACTCCATGACCTCTCTAAGCAGCCGTTCCAGCATTTGAGCATCCTCAGAGTGAAGAAAGTATTTTCTGATTTGTATCTGAAATTTCCTATATTGCAACCTGTAAGCCTGGAGTGACAAGGATAGGCAGACTGCAGATGTCTAAGAGTAGGGGAGATGAATGCTACTCTAATTCTTCTCCTGCAGGTAGAGCAAACAATATTCCTTCCAGACTGTCATGACTTCCTAATTACACATGTCCTGCCTCCGCAGGAGCTATTATCTCAAAAAAACAACCAAGTTTCCTGATATCTTGGCATTGCAATTCAACACAAAATCAACACAATCCTGTGTTGTGGTTGTTTTGTGGTTTGTGAGATTTTTTTAGATTTCTCCTGCCCTTTCCCCCCCATTCTTCTGGCTTCATCCTTATCTTTACAACGTTACACTACAAATATCACACTTCTTTTGGCCATGGGAACCACTGAAAGAAAAGTGGTGAGAAAGAGGTCCACAGCCTTGTAAAGGGCTTGCCAGACTTCTGCTTGTGCCAGTCATGAGTGGCAGACTGCCTGTTCTTGTCCTTGCTCTCCAAAGAGAGGATGAGACTAACTGGATGAGGGTTGACTAGTGCAAATGTATGTATCCCTGAGTTAACATGTAAGCTTCTCAAATTCCTCCATGGGAATCTGCAAAGCTGGACTTCTTCATGCTTTCCTGCATGCCTCCAGAGATAGCCACCTGTTAAGACTGATGGAGGGATGACTATTCATCCCAGGAGGAAGATGAGTCAGACAATGTGCTGAGCAAATCAGAAAACTCCTCTTGTGGTACACTGATGGAATATAAAAAACCAAGTGAGGGAGGGCTTATGGTGTCAAACCAATACATCCTGGGTGATGTGATGTGCTTATGGAGTCACATCTTAAGTGGAAGGAGGGCCCACAGCCAAAAGAGTCATTTTAAGGCAAAGGATGTCTCCAGAGCCAGAACACTAGGAAGGGTGAGCTGGTGGCAGACAGGCTCAAAGGCTCAGGATCCTTTCTTTCAGGAGGCTCCCATGGCTTCTGTGGGAGATGCTCAAATCTGCAGGAGTTATCAGCATCATAGGGAGCATGCCAAGGGGGTAGAAAGTAGAAAGAGTTTCCAACTAGATTTGGAAAGATGGGGTTAATGCAGTTAATGCTTCTGGACCATCATGAAACCTTAGTGGTGCAATTGTAGCTACATCACTTGTCACCAGAGTTCTGCAAAATGAAGTGACACCTCCAAATCCATCAATACTGATGGAGAAATGTGTGGAGGAGCCTACTGGTATGGAATACCAATATTCACAGTGCAAGGCTGCAAAGCCACGCTCGTCTCAGACAACTGTCCCTCTGAAACCACGCTCTGGCCTTGGATTTCAGTACAATTTTGTGGCCCCCCCAAGTTACTGCATGCAGCTCAGTGCTCTGCTACAGAAGCAGAGGATGACTTCACTAGGAAAACTAGAATCAGCTCTCCATATGCTCTTTCCTGACCAAAAAGTGGACAATAAACAGACAGCACAATTCCCACAGACGTGGCAGTGCATGGACATGGACTCAAAAACCTCTTATCACGTTGAGTTCAGGAGAATCACGATAGTGACCAGAGGAGTGTTCGAGTAAGTCAGGAGAAGATGAAGGCATCCTTATTTACAGAAGCCCCTTGACACCTGGTGGAAACAAATCACATCCGAATTGATGCTGACCTAAAGGGGCCCAGTTTCTTGAACGAGTTGGGCTAATGACTTTCAGGTCTCCTTTCAACATAAGCTTTTCTGTGATTCCATGGATGAAAACAAATACATTAAAAAGTGGAGATGAACAGAAAGGAATTCATCCACAGGACACAGTGAATGTGGCCATGAATGCTCTCTCTCAAAAAACAGCAGTTGAGGAGAGCAGGATTATGCAGTACCTTTCATGCCCCTTTGCATGGGGTCTTTGAAGCCTCTGAATAGACAGAGATAGATATACTAAGGAAAACAGTCTTGGCACTTGTGTGCTGGCTGCATGGAGGTCTGCAGTGCAGTGTGCACACAGACAGGCACTCTTCAAGATAACTGTATTTTATTCCTCAGCATAAAACTCAATTGTCCCAATAATGGCATGGCTTGCAGCCAACAGTACTGTTGTGTTTTGCTCCAAACAATAATTGAGTTGACAGTCCATTTTTTCAGTGGAGGTTGAAATATCAAATTTGATCTTGATATTAGTACTGATGCTGCTGCATTTTGCCAGCTTGACAGTTTTTCTGGATGACAGGGGGATTTGTGATCACAGCACCATGACTTGAGAGCCACAGCTGTGGCAGGAAATTGCCTTCGTCATGGGTTTGCAACATGTGCTGCAGAATATAACACAGTGCAAGAGTGGGAAAATGGGTCAGACGGAACTCAGACCCATCAGTGACAGCTGACTCTGAACTCATTGAGTCAGTGAAAATGCTGTGGTCTTAAACCTCTTTCCTGCATTTTCCAATCAAGTTCCTGCCTTTTCTGGACTTTGGATAAATTTCTAGCAAAAGGGAAACACAACACAGATAATGAAAATTACAATATGTGTCTTTTCTGCAGCTCTGTTAAACTTGAAGTTGGTGATTATATTCAAACCTTTGCAGCCATTGGTTTTCAGGGTTTTTTTTCAAGCTTTTATTCAGGGAAACACACTGTGCATATGGTTTTGTCTTCTTGTTTTCAAGAACATGCTCAGCTTTAGAAATGTGCTTAAATGCTTTCTCAAACTGCTTTGTGATATGTGCCTTAATGTGGGCTGGCATAAGTGCTTAGCCACGTAGCAGCTCACCCAAAAAAGTTCCTACTACCCATATGGCTCATTCCACCTCTCTCCTGCAATCTCTGCTGGATGCCAAATGGCTCCTGTGTGAACCTTAAGGAGTGGTACTTGACCTTCTAATGCCACGTGTAGTTGGCACTGCTTGGGAATCCACCCTTCTTCCCCTTGATAAAAGCCAGGCAATCAGACTTTCCTGATGGCATGGTGGTGAACTAAGTTACTCAGCATAAAAGCTTCATGAGTTGCAAAGAATGTGGGCAGGTAGGGAGTTCCTAAACATGTGCATCTTAAAGGTACTTTGTGAATTGTGGAATGCAGCTTTGCCCTTCAGAAGCTCCACATGCTGACATGCTGCCAACCTCCGACAGACCCTGCTCCCATGGAGCTGAGAGTTAAGTGGTTACGTGTGCCTGTCATTCTTTCCCAATAACATTTTTTTCTGTCTCAGCTGATTTTAACCTTCATTTGACAGGAAGAGAAAATTCTCTACCCATATTCTTAGAGTCTGTTAAAAAGCAGCCAACTGAATGACAGAGAGCCATTTTACTGCCTCCCTCTGCCCAAGCTGTAGCACAACTTCAGCTGACTTAGCAGTGGTCAGAGAATCCACATGCCTAAAACTGAATTATGAATGGAGGAGTCATAGGAAAAAAGTAGCTCATGAAGCCCCAGCAACACGAGCTTATTTTTTCCCTTATTCTTTCCACAGTATGTACAATCATGTTTCATGCACTTGTTGCAACCTTGATCCTCTTGTGTTTTTTAACCTTTTTGGATGGTATTAACTAACCACGGCAGAGGCGCAGCTAGAAAAAGGAGAAAAATACCCAAGCATTCCTTTCAGTTCACTTCCAAAATCCTATCAGTTAATCTCTACAGTTCCATGTAGGAGCCTATGAGTTGCTCTCAGAATACTCTGAGAATGGAAAGGTAAAAGAGAACTTTAGAGATGTAAAGACAGAGAAAATTATGTTTTCCAAACTTCAATTTAAAAGAATCTTTAGATGTTTTTAAGTATGATTTAAATGATGAGAACCATCTCTCTTAGTTGTGGATCTTCCCAGTATCTAGCCTTTTTTGAGGAAATCTCCTCTAAGAAGCAAGTTCCCAGATGATGTTTATGGGTTTATGGCCCTTTCTGGACTGGAAATGTATTTAAGCCTGCAATCTGGGAAGAGGCCCCTGGCCAACCCCCCAGCATGTGCTCTTAATGCTGGCAGAGAGCCAACCCAGCAGCTTTTCCAGGTATTTAAAGACTCTCAATGGATTGTTACAGTGCCCAAATCATTCAAATACAGAAATGCAGCAAGGTGCAGTTTGCAATACACCCCCCAACCTCAAAATATTTGCCCTCTAGCCTAACAAATTGATCAAATGTAAGCAGAATCTTAAACCGATCTCAAACAGGAAAAATGAACACTAAATCCTTTTCCTTCTGTCAACACAAAGGGATAAACTTAGTGCATGCCTTACTGGCTCCTGTAGTTCTTAAGGAAAAAATTGGGTTTGCATTCCAAACAATGGTACATTCACAAACATTTGCTCCAAGACATCTCTTCGGAGGAGAGATGATGACACAGTTATTACCAAGAATCTTGCTTCGTTTGCCAAGCTGATTTGCTTCAGAGAAATGACAGAGTGATAAACTCAGTAGAGTTTCCACAGGACTTTGAGCCCTGAGGGGACAGGGAGGCCAAGTTGTGCATCAGATGGAGTATGCTGCTAATCCAAAACTACTAGTGCTGGCTTGCCAGTGGTTCAGAGCATGGGTGCTCCTTAACAAATCGGAAATGACAGATTTAGTACAAATTAAAAGGGATTAGAGTACTGATACAGGAGCCAGGGCACCACATAAGCTTTAGTACTAATACAAATGCTTTGGTTCAGTCCCTGCTCCCTACATACCACGTATCCCACTTTTTTGTTTCTGCCTGACCAAGGGGTCCTTGACACCTCAACACAAGACACTTGATGTTATGCGAGTGCCAGCTCTCTAGGATTCTTCTGTCAATCTACAACTTGCCTACTTACTCCAAATTCCCCAAGAACTCAAAATTAGTGCTAAGGTCAGAGCTTTGGAAGGCAGAAATCAGTTCTGCTTCAGCGAAATCTTGTATCAAACCAAGCTGTAATACAGCAAATACATGTCTCTGGTCAGAAGGGGAGAATCCCTAATATTCCTCTTCACTCAGCCCATACTCCCTTCCAACTGTTACAGGCCTGATGGCATCTGCTGCCACCGGTCTGAGAGCAGCTTTATTTCTATCTTCCAGTTAGATGCTGTTTTTAGGGTATTTTATGACCATCCACACCCTGTCAACAACCACCCCCGTTTCAGTATTGGACCTGGAATATTAACTGGAAGGACGAGGCTGTCTGTGCTCATTCCCTACCCACAGACTGTTTCTCTTGAAGACCAGCTCTCCCGAAGGAAGCAGGAGGTGTCCCTTGAGTTGAAGCCAAAAGACAAAAAGAGGATTAGTGCTACACAAGCCTCTCCAAACATTTTCCACTAAAAATGCCTGGCAATATGCAGTGAAGCCCAGAACAGTGAAGTAACACTGCGTGTTTCAAGCATGAAAGTATAATGTGAAAAGACTTTCAAACGAGAATTGCCTAAGACAGAAGAAGGGGCCGCCAAAAATTTAGGTTCCTAGTGGTCCTACTCTTTCATGACAGTGCCATCTCAAATGAACATCTGTATTTTATTACATTATATAGTAATCTGTGTGCAACAACTTTAAGGCAATAGACCTTTGTATTTGAAAGTGCTTCAAACCAGAAAGCATACAACCACGGGTAGCCTGCTACTCAGAGCATGTTGTCTGCACTCCAGCTCCAGGAGCTTTCAATCTGTTAAAATACCACAGAATGTATGTCAATATATCCATGGAAAGGGGCCATAATCCTTTCTATTACCCTTCCTGCTTCATTGCCAGTCACTTTTGGAGCCAGGGAAGGACATTTCTTTGAACATTTGTGTTTCACCGTGCCTTCATTTCCATCAAGACCCCCATAACACATATTGCAGTCTGTTGCAGGCTTCTTTATGCCCTGAGGGAAGAGTGGGGTGCGAGCTGTTCAAATCCAAATCCTCGAATAAACATGATGCAGCCTCAGCAACCGAGGGGAAAGCTGTAGCACACCCAGCACCATTGGCTGAGGGAGGTTTGGTCAGTAATGAAACCCTGTGTGTTATGCTGCTGGAGGAGCCTCTGCCTGGATTTAGCACAGCGAGAGCCATGGACTAACCTGGGACACAGCTTGGTGGCCAGGATGCCTCCCAGAGGCAACAAGACCTTGCAGGCAAAGGGGAAAGCTGAATATAGCTTTCCCTTAGGGAGGATTTCTTTAGGCATCAAAAAATCATGCTGCACAGGGGTAATACTGCCATCTCCTTCTTGCAAATGTTTTTGTTGCAAATGGGTTCTTCCCAAGCTCACCTTCCTGCAATCCTGGGAATGGTAGGGTTCAGACTACCACACACAAACAGGAGCCCCATGGCCCAGTCAGAGCCCCGCTGGAAAAAATGTCTCAAGTTTTACAACAATAATTAACTGTATGAGCTACATGTGACTCCAAACCCTGCAAGACCTTGTCTGGTCTTGAACTGGCTTTAGTTTGGTGTTTGCTACACCTACAAAAGTCAAGAAATGTTTGCTGCTGGCCCTACCATCAGATGCCTACTGCCTCATTTGACCAGCTGTAAAGTAAAATTTGCCTGTGTTAATTTGCCTGTTGACTGCATTGTGGTTTTGAAGTTGTTTTAGCTGCATCATTGTCTAATTTACTAATTTACCTTTGCTTACTTCAGTTCTGCTTAGCTTTGAGCAATTGCAGATGCTTTTCCTGCTCCAAAAGAGAAATCATGGTTTGTACAGAAGACTAGCAGAAGTAACTGTGGTTCAAGTAACTTTGTGAACCAACAGGAAAGCACAACCTGTGAACTACTGTGATATTGAACTATGGAGAAAAAATAATTTTGAGTGAACCAAAAACTGAGGAGAAGGAAATCCCCATCATCAACATCATACTCCTCTTGCAAAGTGCATGTGATGCTGACAGCTCCACCTACTAATTACAGAATGTAAAACTGGATAGATACTTGGGAACAAAATTTTACTGTACTACTAATGACCCTTTATAGAAATTTGGTGATCTAGATTCTTGTTATAATTGGTCTAATGATAAGCAGCTACTGTTGCATTTGATTACACTAAAAAGACACTATTTAAAAATTTTAAAATTCTGATATTTCCATTCTTGTATTAGATGTGTTCTTTTGGTTGCCCATAACTTGTATGAACACATTTGGAATTCCATATGTAAAAATACACATGTGCACGTAGACACATGAAGTGATTTACAGAACACTTTTATTACACGGGAGTGCAGCTGTGGAAACTATCACAAGGTTGATTCATGCAATTTAAAGTAAATCAGACCAAGTGAATTGCTGGAAGATCTGTATGCTGCTATGAGCAGCCATACATAAAGTGCATAAAATATCTGTGAAAGTGATCCCACAAATCCCAGAGTTAATATATTTTATTTAAGTGGAATATAAGGGAATTATGTTTTTTCCACTGATTAAAAATATTTCACTATAATTTGCATTGCCAAGATCACATCTCCTTCTTAGCAGAGATGACACAGGACAAAGCAGAAGGCAAAATCTGCTTTTATAGAAAAAACGGACCAAACCAATCAGTTCAGTGCTATTCTGAAAAACAGCTAAGCTGTGAACCCAGGCCTTACCCTACCCAAAATACCTAAACCAAAAGTCTGTTATGTCATTTATATTACTTCCAAGAGTCACAACCAAAGGGATGCTAGTTAAATGAAAAATCTGAACGCAATTTTCAGTGCTGACCCTCCCAGTGCTCTTAATTTTTAGTGTCGCATCAATCTCACTCTCATTGTAACTATTATCATCAAACAAAGATGAATACTCTTTATCATCAAAAGAGGCTTCTGAGGGCTGCCAGCAAAGAACAGTTAAGGGAAAACTTTCCCAATTAATAGACTATTTTCCTTTTCCTCCTGAAGTCAAAAGGTTATAAGATTTCCTTAAAAAAAATAGATTAAGGTGAAAAGAAGTCTTTGTGATTATGGGACAAATTTCATTTGAGATGAGGTCAATGAGTGCCTTCTCAACTCATTATCAGGCTGTGCAGCAGAGGACCGGATGGTCAGCCCCCAGCTCTAGCCACAATCATCTATCACAAGGTAAAATCAAGTCTTTCATTTCCCCTGCTGTTTCATGTTGTTCAGAGGGCAACGTAACAACAGTTCAATCCTCCACAGGATTGTTCTAGGCCACCTCTTGCCCTGGTACGTGATTACTAAAATTATTACAGAGATACTCTGCTGAAGGATTTTTTCAGGCTGATAAAGTGAACTATTTAACCAATGCTTTAATCACCAGCTAGAACCCATGCTGCTGCTATCAACTCACTACAGGTTTATCTAAAGTGAAGAAAACCACCAGCTTGCTCCTGCTCTGGAAACAGTAATAGGAATGAGCAGCACAGGACTGGCTGAGCTAAACATAAGCTCTGCTTTTATGAAGACAACCATGTCAATGACTGGATAGAAAGCATCTAGCTTTCAGGGACTGGACAAGTTGCTCCTGAACACTACAAGGTAAAAAATCTTTTAAAATACATTCCAGCCAAGCTCATGACAAGTACTGTAGACAATTATGAAACAATACCAAAGTAATGATTGATGCAGAAATAATGGTAAGCTGAAATCCTAAATCACTAGGGTTATTTAACAGTATATGGTACAGCTGGTTTCATTACAGCTTCTTTCTTCGTGCAACCTGCTTCCTATTTTATTTATATCCTGATCACTATTATATCTGTTGCTTCAGGCATATATCTGATTTTCTGCTTCCAGTACTATACCATCTATTTTTCATATATTTTTTCCCCCAAGGAAGGGGAGTCATTCCTCCACTGACTAATTAGGAGAACTCATATCCACATATAAAACTAATGCTCCATATAGCTCCCAAATAATGTGCAATTGGCATCTTCATCTTTATCTGACTGGTGCCCTGAGCAATTCTTAACTCCACCACCTTCACTTTAACAGGGATGAGTACCAGATGTTCCTGAAGAAGTTACAAGAAGACATCATAATACTTACCCTGTGCACTGTGGAAGTTTCTTCATATCTCCCTCTCAATTAAGGGCTGTTTCTAAAGCATGAGGGTTTATAATTCTTGGGTATTTTTCTCCTTATCCTACCTAGTACAACTGTGGATATTCTCATTAGCTGGTTTCCTATCAAGTTCCATGCCTTAAGGCCACAAGCAGCATAGGCTCATTATCTCGCATTACTTCTAATTCTGATTGTTCAGTGCTTGAAAAAATGAACAGTAAAAACTTCTAAATGCCTAAATGACATGAGATTCACTAAGGGTACTTCTAACGGGAAATGAAGCCACCTTCTTCACAAGGAATAAAGTACCAAAAGGTGGAAGAAAGCTTACCATGATCAGTGAACATGCCTTACAAGCCATACAAATGCCTTCACATTCTTAAGTTTCACACTAAACAGTTATTATGTGGATACAACTTCTCATTCTACACCCTTGCTGAAGGTACTTAAAGCCCTAACAGCTTTAGTTTCTTCTTTTCCTAGTTTTGCAAGCAAAGCAGCAATTTAAGTCCACATAACAGACACAACAGATTTGTATTAAAAATATGTGACTTGACTAGCAGACAAAAACAAGGAGCCTTTTGACAAGCTCACTCTACAGACTGATGAATATACTGTACCTGTGATTAAATATTTAATACTATAGACTATTCACAGTTCACTTATAAAAAAACACTGACAACTCTGAAGAAACTGTGAAAAGCATGCCGAAGAATTCAGCTGATGAACCACATTTTCAAAGGGAACAGTTATTCTTCTATTTTCCTAACCAACAAGGTTAGCATTAAGAAACTGCTTATTATGACTCTGACAATACCCTCCTGTGGTTTCATCCTCATGTGCCTTCATAAACCGTGTGCTTGTCACTGTGCAATCCCAAGTGCTGCATGGGAACAAAGAATCACAGACATCGGAGCAAAAAGTAGCAGAACATTTGGTGCAGACAAGGCCTACAAAGAGTATTTGTTCAGAGTAACCTTATCTCACATACACCCAAACACAATATGAGCTCCTTTCAGTGTTATAGCTCCAAATTAAATGACAAATGTGACATTGGGAGAGGAAACTGGAAATGACATAGGCAGAAAGGACGGACTGGGGATAAACAGAGAGAAGAAAGCTGTTCCTTAGAGAATATCCCAAGTGAAGTTGAACAGCCAAGATGTTTTAGAAGAGAGCTAGAAAGGGAGCTCAGATGAGATGCTGGACTGCAAGGACAAGGTTTGCACCCGATGGTTCACGAGAGGCAGAGGGCAGGAGCCCTCAAACCAAAGGCAGGCACAGTGCAGATCTCTAACAGCTTGCTTAGCAAACCCACGTAAGTTTGCAGTCAATGAGGAATATTCTCCCACAGATGACTCATTTGGGTCTTGTGTGTCTTCAGTAAGCATTCAGGGAATCCTGGGGAACAAGCTCAAATGTAAATACCACTATTATTATTTTTCAAAAACTAGGTAACATTAATTCTGCAGCAGGCTCAGCAACATAACTGTTCTGAAAACCGACGCCTGGGAAGCTGTTGGATACAACATTTAGAAATTTGGAAACTGTTTCCAACTAAGAGCAGTTTTTAGGAAATGTCAGTGAATTCTAACATTTAAGGGGTCTTATAAATTGTGTTCAGTGGCAGTTAGAATTGCAGGTTTCTATTAAATAAAATTCCCAGGAGTAATCAGAATGTTCATACAGATCAAGAAAATATAAACCAAAACTTTATTGTGATAAGGCAAAATGAATCCAACTGCTAATACCTAAAGTCTACAAACACCTATTAAGCACACAACCTTACCACAAAGCACGACCACATGATATGCAGATTTGATCATTCTCACTGTTACTGACCTGGACATACAGCCTGGATATAATGACTTGAATACTGTAATCTGTCAGTGCCTTCAAACCACTGACCTGATTTACCTTGTCACATGCCTCATTCCATTGCAGCTGGAACTCAGAGCTGTGAACACTGTCATAACAAACCTGTCACCCGTAACTGCTTGAGAGCTGGATCAAAATGGGGCATCAAACCTTCTCCTGAGCCCAAATTAACTTCACACCCAAACTAAGACCAAGGGCAGATGAAAACAGAGTCAACATCTGGAGAGTGGCAAGGATGAAAGTTTGTGCTTGCAGCTGGATGGAAACTGAGGCTTGCAGAGCAGACACCCACGTGGAAGACTGCCCAAGCAGCTGAGCTCAATCTCACACCAGGCAGCCCATAACAACTTCCAACCACAGTGTCTACACAAGGCAGCCAAAATGACCCAGGATGTCTACAAAGGGGGCCAAGACTGCAGCAGAACGTTACATGATGTGCAGGCCCCCAAGCTATGAACGTAGGGATCCCAGCAGGGATTTCTTGAGACCAGGTCCAAGGGTTTTACTCTCATATGGCTTGAGCTGCCTTCAGTAACACAAAACAGCCACTGAGGACAAGAAACTTGTCATGTGGGACTGGCCACCTCACTTTGGTTTCATAGTGATGCTCAAACTACCCTACTTGCTGAATAAAAACACCCTCATGTAAATGTAAGTCAGCACTTCAGTAAACGATCTGTGCTGCAGAACACGCACCCTTACAGAAGGATGATGAGGAGATTTCATTGTAAGGATTGTGAAAAGTTATCTCACTTAAATCAGCAACTTTCCAGATCTGATTATCAGTACTGGGGAGGAAAAGGCCATACTACAGAGGCATACAGTTTTATTTATATAATTCAACTATATATTTATGCAAAACCAGCAAACAAAAATAAAGTAACAATAAATAATATTAAAAATTAACACATCTGAACAAAGCTGCCAGTGTCACTTTCAAATATTGTTTGTAAATTCTAGCCATGGGCACTTCAACACAAGCACAGAAACATCACTGATTATAAAATCAGAGAGGGTTTCTCGGGAAAAAAAGCAAATTTAATAATACACTTGAGTATTCACTTCTATCAAGAGTAGAACTAGAAAATTTAATAATTACACGGAATCACGTGCATGACTGCTGATACTCAGTTGCCTACAAATGTTCCATGATTGGGAATATTTGTTATTTACTGATCTCTATTTTGACAATTCAACAACGAAAGGCTTGCTAGCTGTGTAGGAGTTATTAATTTATATGCTGCATTTCAGAATGTCTGGGCTCACTTCTTACCACCGAAAAAATTAAAGATACCCTATTTTCTGGGCCTGGTAGAAATACAGGAGATTCCAGTGTCTGGCAGCAGGCAAGTCAGTAGCAAAGCTGTCTTCTTTCAACAGGCTTTAGAGATGCCGGTAAGACTGGATTCTCTCTCTTCTGAGTCTTCCCAGGAGCTCTTTTACTAACAAAAACAGCCATTTCTCTTTGGAAATCTCTAGTATCTTCCTCAAGTTCTATTAATACCACCTTTAAAAACTCTCTATTCCAGTAACTCTTGTCTTTGAAAAGCCAAAGATCCAGATATTCAGCAAACCAGTGGCTGTAAAAGCACACAGCTTATGGCACAACTTAGGTCAGGTATTGTCTCAGTCACCCTAAAAAATCCTTACTGAAATCCTCTTCCCAAGCATTAAGCAGAGTAAAAATCCTTGCATCTGTATCAGCTTGCGGTTCAATTTGCATGCTGTTTTAGTCTACTGAGTCTGGATAGAGGGATAGACAGACAGACAGCCCTCCCTGATCTCGTATTTGCAAAGTTCATCGCTGCCTCTTAAAACGCATCTTACAATGACCTCCTTTATATTACACATTTAATTGCTCAGACACTCACATCCAGGGCGAACAGTATGTTCAGAACAACCCATTAATTAAAAAATTTAATATCAGAATACGAAGACAGGACCAGAACAACTTTAAGCAGTTTTGTCCATCTCAGGGCCCCAAATGCAGATCAGCAATATCTAACCATTTCCAAACAGAAATTCTCTTTACTACTCTTACTACTACAAATATTCTCTAACTACTCTACTGCTCCTGAGGAGTAGTTTCATAGCAGTTCACATTTCATCATTGAAATGGACAGCTTAGCTGTCCTTATGGTTAAAATGCTTCCCCTTAAGTTAGCCTAGATCTCTCTCATTTACCATGACACTTGCTGAGAAAATGAGCCTGACATTTTCTTTTGATCACAAGTCCAATGAAAAGGTGTCACATAAAAATTGATGTAAGAAAATCCGTTGGAAGCCCCCAGCCTGAATATCAAGTAAAAGAGAAGAGCAGGAGTGATAGGAGCTGTTGAGGCAAGCACACTTACAGACGGGGCAGCAGCATCACCATCTGCTGGAAGAGGAGAATTTAGCTAATGTACCAGTTGCCACCAAAGGAGGAGTGAGAAATGCCTTTGGCAGATACACAACACAACGAGAGGAACAGAGAGATGCCACAAGCTGCCCAGTACACAATAAGTTAGAAGTCAAATGGCTTTCCCATGCCACACAGCAGAGTCAATCTACCCTGACAGTCTAAAGTAGTTCCGGGTATTTTATCTATTAACCACAGTTTAGATTGAAAGCTCAGCCTTTTTAAAATTCACCTCCCTTCTGACAGAGGTCATCTGCTGCGATGGAGGATTCCTGATCTCCATAGCCCAAGCAGAGCTGGGGCAAACCTCCCCTCATTGAGATGGAAGGTCAGCTGCAAGGGATCAAGCTAGCAGGCTTGCATGTGCTTTGGGATCTGCCCATCCCTTGTGAGGAGCCAAGACCAAAGGGAGTATGAAAAGCTGATAATTGTCTCGGAACAGATTGGGCTCCTGATGAAGAGGAATTTCACACTTCTCCACAGGCCCCGCCTGGTCAGATGGTGTTTCTTTGTGCTGTGTGTGGCCAGGCAGTGAACATACACAGGTTCTTGCTAATATCTGTTCTCCCCATCACAACTGCTCTGATAGCTCCAGGGGCCCTGCAAGAGTGGGAACAGGAGGTGTCCACACTCAGCCAGACATGGGACACCCTGCAGCAGAGCTCCTGTGTGCTATTGTGGGAGTGCAAGGCAGCATGGTGCTCTCTGCAGGGACTCACGGCACCAACGGCGACTTCAAAGAACACCAGGGAGACAGCAATGTCCCAGGGCATTTGGCTGCTAGATTTCACAGGAACAGACTGGCTCCCAATGCTGCTGGTTGAGCCTTTCCAAGGGCCCACAGTGACAGGGTAATGCAGGCAAATTTCTATTGTGCTGACTTCAGTAGCCTGTGGTGTCACTTTTGGTGGTGAGCCCGGGCTTGGGAGAAGTGTTGAAGATGGTTACCACGTGAATTAATGTCACCTTTCACCACTGAAGAATGGTGTTGGGAGGTGAAGTGAGAGGAAAGCCTGCAGACATTACACAGCAACAGCTCTTGGGGCTCCAGATGACATTTTCTGTTGGGTGTATCAGTAGAGAAAGCTGGGAATTGAGGGTAGGATGCAGATCACTGTAAGTAATTCATGCGACAATGCTCATCCCTCACTCCCAGTTCGTATTCTCGAACCTTTTCAAAGCTGTTGTCAGGGGACCCCTGCACTGAGCACCAATGACAATAAGCCACGAAGGCATATATTTTATGTGCAGGGCAACCTGTGTAAGTTATCTCTGTGCAGAAGTGGTGGCAAGGTCTTTTGGCTGCTGTGGAGGAATGGAGGGTGACTGCTGGTTAGAGTGCTAATGAGCAGTGCAGGGAGGTTGTCACCATCTATGCTTTTACAGCAAAGAAACCACTGCATGATAGCTGTCTCTGGGGAAAAAATAAAACAACACTTCTGGCTTTGTGACAGTGGGGATGGCCCTGGTGTCTCCTTCATAGCCCTGCCAACGCAGTGTAGGTTTGCAGCATCGTCTCATATGCTCTGGTGAACTGCCCGAACCCACAACCCCACTGAGCTCCAAACCAAGTCCTAACACACGGACACTGCTCTTCTGACAACCCATTTCCTATCAGCTGCTTTCCAACTCTTACCAGGGCAGTGCATGTCAAGGAGTTCACTCCTGCCCTTGAGATCTCCCTATGACATTGCATTTAAAGTATCTGTGGTATTGAAAGGCTGGAGCTATCAGCAGCCCGCATTCTGCAGTCTGCTGAAAGCTGCCTTTGCACTTCACCAGTATTTGATATTGGAGTTATTTTTAAGACACATTTGTTTCTTGCTGTAAGAAAAGACCAAAACCTCACCACTTAATGCCTCTTCAGAGCACACGAGCAAAAGCTACTATCACCATGTGTCTGAAATTGCTACCTTTTATTAAGCTGGCATGTCACATCCAAAGCAATTGCAGCGAGCAGTCTGCCTCGTGGATGTTATTACAGCGGAATTGCAAGCGTGAGCATGGCCTTACTCCACACAGTGCTAGGAAACGAAGATTGACCAGATTTCACATCTAATAAAAGGTGGGAGACCAAAGTTCTCTTAGCTCTTACTGCTAATTGCAAAATGGTGCTGACTGAGGAACAAGTACGGAAGTTGCCAGTCCCAAGACTGTTATAAACATGAAATTAAACCTCTATTTATAGAAATCAATAATGTTATCATCACCTTGACATGCTCTGTTATTGTCCAAGAAGTAATGTCATGTAAATCAAAATGCAGTCCTGCACCATACACATTTGAGGTGATACCTCTACATCCATATTATCAACCATTGTTGGTGTTACTCTTTTGTGACCTGTGCTTACATAGTCTCCTGAGCTTGACTGGACTGAACAGGTGCTTTGAGAGCAGAGATGAGATGTGACAGGGCCCAGGAGTGTATCACTGGCACTGTGATGTGTTACAGTGATGCTACATGCCTGTGGCAGTGTTTTCTGTATTTAGCAGCTCCCAGCTAGATCCAAGAGTACCAGAACTAAGTGTGTAGACTTCAGTGCATAGGCTGGCATACAGTGCCTAAGACTTCAGCATTCAACACCTTTGAAAACGTGGATTTTAGGCTTTCCTGAGATTTCTACTCACTTTCCCTTTAGCTGAGCATAGTAATGGACTGCAGAAAAGAAACCTCTCCTGGGGTGGTATCACCGATTTCAAATAAACACTCTGCCCTGTTCAGAAGGCTGTCTGCTGGTCACTGTAACATGACAATACCTTACAATTATGACAGTGCTATGGTAAACAGGCCGCCAAATGATGGTGTTCTTAGTTCAATGATTTTCAGTATGAATTTCTACTGATTTTACTGTCTTCAGACAATACAAGCATGTATTGTTACCCTAATCACACCAAGGAACCAGTGATTTCAGTGTCTCACACATGTGAGAAAGAGATTTCAAAAGTGGAAAATAACAGAGGACTAAGTGATATATCAGCTGGAAAGGAGAAACTCAAGAACCATGCAGCTGTTTATATACCCAAGTAATATCAAATATGTGCTACAGAGGAAAATTCCTTACATGTGGAAAGACTGACCTAGCCCTTCCAGAGCAGGTCCCTAGGACGTGGGCTAATTTCAGCAGTGCTGGAAAGCTGAGGTTTCAGCTCTTCCAGTGGCCATTTACAGGCTACTCAGCACTGTTGAAAACTGCATCTTGTAGTCTGGTGTCCGCTGACTGAGGAGTCTAACAGTGGGACTAGAGATTTCCCCATCATTTCTCATAAAAAATAAATAAACCTCCAACCCCAAACTTCTGCCCAAGAGGAGTTTTTCCTATGAAAAGGAGAAATGTCAAGCACTGCGACAACCACTTAGGTCTTTGGCTTGTGCAGGAGTTCCAACAGAAATTCTGGTGATATCTGCAATGGTGGTATCTGGAACGGCATCAGATTTGGAAAGTGATGCCCAAGACCTGCTCCAATTCAGACAACAGTAACCTGCACAGCCCAGGACAACCAGTGGGTGCAGCATCTGAGGGAAGCTTTCAGAGCTCTGGTTTGAATACAGCCCTCAGCATAAACCTGTGGATCAGCAGCCTCACTCAACAGACTACTTGAATTTTTAATCACTCTCTTGAATTCAGACATCAGAACAGGTGACTGAGTTTGACACAGTAAATCAGCTGAATATGAGCTATGTAATTGCTTCTGACTTTAAACAGAGAAAGCTTGGATAATGTTGAGAAGGGTATCAGAGACATTTGAATAATGCGTTAAAGCAAGTCAAGCTCATAAGCAAAAGAAAACAACGCTCAGAGAAAGGAAAATGTGTAATAGTGTCAGGGGGAACCTCTTCGCCAGAGAGTTCACCAAGTCCCATTTGATTCAGAAGCCATTACCCTGCATCTGTATGTTAACGAAGCAGTTTTTCCACTGCTAATTGCTGCTCCAACAAATTGCTTTTTGCAATTACAATTTTATTATCAGATTTATCACTGCAAAGTGAAATAGATGTATTTCAATTTTAGAAAGACAACAGAATGGTGCAATTAACCACCAGTCTCCCAGAAAGGCAAAAATCAGAGTCTGTAATTCCAAGGCTTTCCAAGTTCTTTAGAAGATGAGCAGATATCTAGGTACACGAGTCTTACTAAATACCTGCTTCCACAAGGATGGTTAGATTAGCCTCTTTTAATTGGGTTGCCTGGATAAAATCCAGACATTTTAAGCATTATCTAGGCATTTAGGTAATTGGCTTGATTTTTAGAAATGCTAATACAAACCCCATATCCATTTCAGTTTGGTGGTCTTGCACTTTTGAGGCCAAAAGGTGAACTAATCTTTAAGTAGCATTACAGTTTTCTTAAAGAGTCCTCTACTAAAAGGCTCTGCTATCAGTGAGGTAACTAGAATTCCAAATTAAAATTAACAGACTTTTAAAACTGAATTAATCACTACTTTAGAAATATGAGACCTGAAGAACCTTTCAGTAAGTGCAGATGGCCAAAGTTCCTGTGATGGCCCACCATGGCTGGAAGAACACTTCTCTGGTTACTATTTCTAAGTGTAGTGACTAATAGAAAGACAACGAATACTGTGTTAACCTCAGCAGCAGTATAAGTTTGGTTTTCTTGGACAGGAGGCAGCAGCTGCACATGCCTTTCTCCAGTTCAGGCAGGTGCTGTAGTTTGCAAGGAGCCCCGATGAAGAAGACAGTGTAAGAGCTGTGCTGGACAAGAACACAGTCAACTTGGCTGCACTGCTGTGCACAGATACTTGGGACTCTGAGGGATAAAACAAAAAGGAGACTAAAGCATTAGGCAGAAAATAGTATGAATTTGGCAGCTTCATTGACTCGGACAACACATGGTTTTGGGAGGATAACATATCTAACACTCTGAGGTAGTCTCAGGAGGAGAGGAGATGACAATTTCTAAGACATCTATTTTTTCTACTGCACAAAAGAAACTGTGCTTTGTAAACATGTCCCTAGGTTGCAGAGATGGCAAAGAAAATTCATGCAATACAGGAGAGTGATGGAAAGTATTCTGTTTTTTTGTTGTGTACTATATGTTTTTCTAAATATTGCTACCAGGCCCTAAAATTGTGTCTTCCCTGGGCTGAACGGGTAACAATATTTTCTCGTCAGAGGAAAGTCAAATGACTACCACAAAAATAAAGCATTTATCATCCTCGCAGAAAGATGTGAAAAACAATATCCAGTTCAGAAGTGGGGTGCAAACAAAATGAATTTCAAGGACACATCTGATTCCCACTACTCCTTACAGCAAACATCTCTCTGAGAGGGCGAAAGCGACCACCAGCAATACTGCTCTATTTTCACTACTGTACTGTTACTAGAACTACAGTAAGGACAGCCAGTGCCACACAACTGCCCCTCTACTGTCAGTGATTAGGAAAGATTTTAGTTGTTATTTAGAAAAGTAGAATCAATTAGGACATCTAAGATAATCGAGTTCAACCATTAACCCAGCACTGCCAAATCCACCACTAAACCATGTCCTCAAGTATCACACTTACATGCCTTTTAAATAAAAGCAGAACTGTTAATCTTCGTATCAGTTGCTTTTTTCTTATTCTTTTCATGAACATAGAACACATTTTGTATTTTAACATTTCAAAACACTCAGTTTTCTAAAAAGGTTAGGCTAGCTTTTTAGAAGCTGGAAATAACTCGGACAGCAAATTTATAACAGGAGAAATAACTGCTTTAAATACAAACAGGGAAATAACCATCCATCTATCAAGCATCAGCTTAAAGTAATGGATTACAGAGAAGAGCCACTTTAGTTAATCAGGTTGGACTTTGTAATACTTCTGTGTTCCATAAATAATATTCCAACAGGAGCTTTACTGTTGGAGACCACTTTGAGCAAATGGTGGAAATGAGTCTGCCCTTTTCCAGAAAGTATCAAATGAGAAGACACACTGATGGCTATCTCTGCCCTTTGAAGCAAACTATTAGAAAATTAATCTTGTTGAAGATGACCTGAACTAGCCCTAGGAAAAACCTAGCAGCTTCAAAATCACATACTGACAGTCTGAAATAGCAAGGCTAAAAGGGGTAAGTCATAGACATGCAAATGTGGTTATTTTCTCTACTAAAAAAAAAAAAAAGAAAAAAAACCCCACATCAAAACTTTCAAGGTCTTAGGGACAATGACTTGGAAACTCAGCATCCATCAAGGAATTTTGCTGGAGACTGCAAGAGATATGACTAAGTGGTCATGTAAGGACAGCGTGCTGGGGTCCTGTTATATATTTGTTTTCACCAAAATTGCCTCTAATGCATCACACTGAAGTATGGCAAGGCTGACAATTTCCTAAACACTCTAGAAAGTATTTGCCTAAATAGGTGAAACCCTTGACTCTCTAGGGACATTTTATTGAGCTTCCTTTAGGAAATCTATCAATAATGTACAAAAGTTAAAATGACGAATCCATTTAAGGCAGAGGGATCCAGAAAGCTTCGAAACAACATGTAGTCCTGACACCTTCAAGCATGTCCTTCAGGAAAAGGGAGCCTGCTGCAATGATCAGAACCTGAGTGTCACTCAATGGGATGTGTGCTGCCAAAGAGGCACTCCCCTGATGGACAGCTACAAAAGCACTGAAGGCCGTAGGCAATTAGTAAGCAGCACATTATGCAAGACAAAATTCTGTCTAAAGTGATTTGGCAAATTTCTACTGTTACAGAAAGTGGTAATGGAATGTAATGGCTACATATATCAGATTGGGTCTCAGTCATTAAGATCTCATTCTGAGAGAATAAAACACAATAAAATGGGTAGTCTTTCATCTGCATAAAAGGCAAGGATAAACACTGAGGTGCTTCTGCCAAGATTTACATCTGTGGTTCCAGGAAATCAAGGTATTTTTTGCTTGATGCTTAAGGTTAACAATCAATCTCATGTGGCTATTCATGTATCATCTTTCATCTTGAAGTATTCTATAGCACTTAAAAAATAATATACAAATCAGAATCCCTACTCACAAGAGCATTCATTTCTACTCTTCACATTTTAAGAGCTCCTAGCACATGCAAAAGATAAGAAATGGGCAGAAGCAACTTTATGTTTTAAGGCCAGAACAGTTCAATTTCTGCCACTGGTACTATTAAATAAACATACAGACATCCAAGCTCCTCCACTAACAGACAAACAAAACCCTTGAGTTTCTGCAGCTTTCTTTGTCTTGCTTGAACTGCAGGCTATAATCAAAATGGAAACACACTGAGATTAGGCATAAATAAAAAGACAATCCTTGATGAAAGAGAAGACATATTCCTGTCCACTTTCTTGAAAGCTGAACATTAGTCACTGTCACAGAAAAATGACAGCTACTCTGATAGATCTATTATGGAAGCAACTGAGGTTGCATGGAAAAGTTCATGATGGAAGGTTAGAACTTCCAATAGTAAATCAGGATCAAAAAAAACCCCAATCCCTCTCTTCTATGCAAGTGATTACTATTTAAAAAACTAATGCTTTTGTATCTCTTTTGGGAGTGAGCCTCAAGGACTGCTAAATATCCACAGCCAAAATCCATGAGGGTGTATATATTTTATAGTAAATGAGCCCTGCATTCCAAAGTATGTACATTTTTACTTTAAGTAACCCATATAATGAAATCCTCCTTTTTTTTTTTCTCTCAGTTTACCTGCTTTGCTGGATATTATCTCCCTCATGTAATTTTTTAAGACAATAACAGGGTTATTTGAAGAAATGAGTGGTTGACTGAGATTAATCTGGTATTATACTTCCAACAATGCCCAGTGCTGCATGTTTCCTATGGAGATGGACCTGTAGATGGAAGACTTGTCTCCATGGAGGGAAAAGAGTGTTTTTAACTTTGTATCAGAAGAAAGGAATTATTTCTGTTCTAAAGCATAAAACGGTATCACTTATAATTATTATCTTACTAAGTGTAACAGTGATAGTAACAACAAACACCGTTTTTTTCCTTTCCAAACGGTTCTATTTCACATCACCAGAATATCTGAACAGGGCTCTGGAAAACTCTAGTACATTGTATGTATGAGAGGAGCATGAGAGGTTACACAAGGATGTATGGGATGTATGAAAGGATACACAAGTTCTTCAACTGAAGGAGAATGACACAACTCCCTCTGATTCTAATGTAAAAATCCTTCGAAGTGGTTAATTTAGGGACCCTGACAACATAACATTTGTCCTTTGAGCTCCAAGTCTTTGGATTTGCTTTCTTTTTCCTTTAAAAAATGACCTTTCCTTGAGAAGACTCAATTTATTACTCGCTAGGGTGGGATCTCACTAAAAGACTTCTAGGATCAAACTCCAGCCATTCTATGAAACTGCCCCACATAATTGTAATATGTGATGAGAGGACAACATTCTGAACATTCTTAATTTCAGGAGTGCATTTCTCATCATTGAAACAGAAGTATAAAGAGAAGAGGAACACTGCTTTTACATTCCCTTTAACTTACACCAAATTTACTCATCAGAAGAATTATGAATGTTTCAAAAAGGAAAAAAAATAACCTTGGATGTCTGAGTGAACAAAATCTGCACATTTTCTCCCTCTTTAAAATCAGTTAGAGAGCTTCTCGTATTTATTCTTTCAAGCTTTAGGCAAGTGATATTCAAAAAACCTGAAGATTTCAACATGATCTCTTGTATTTTCAGTAATGGTGTGATGGAGATTAACCTCCAGGTTACAGTGAAAGCTTTCATGCCTTCTGTTTGCCATGACTACAGCTACTCTCCAGCTGCACAAGGCTATTCCCTTTAATGAAACTGAAAAGTTCACATAAAAATCTTATCAAAGTCAGACCATACCATACTAAGCCATGCTTAACCCCCAGACACACGCACAGCCAGCCATAGGCAAGGTCAGTGCAATTAAAATTACTGCACCTCACAGATTTATCACTGAGGAACTGTGCGTGTGCTCCTACCCTGCTGCAAATGCAAAGGAAATCAGCAAGCTTTAAACCACCCTGGTGGTGATTTTTGTGCTGTCATCAAGTCAAGAGCATCTGATGTCCACCACCAGGCTCTGCTGGTGAGAGCAATTCCTCAAGCACAGCAGCTCCAGTATTTACATCTATCCATACTGTCCTGCCCCAAGGGTTGGCAGAGTTGTCAAGGAAGGTGTCACTGCAGTGGGCAAGGACAAGTAAAACGAGAGACATTTCAGACAAATATCCCCAAACCAAACAGTATGTAGGCTGCACAAAGAGGTCAGAGGAAACAATAATTAGGCAACTTGTGGTATCAATGTACTTTGTTTAAGCAGAGGGAGAAAAAAAATCTTAAACTAGTGAAGACAAGAGGACTCCAGAATTTAATTGTGGTTTTCTGGAGACAGTTCTGTGATTCTGGAAAAGGAAATAACATCTCTGGACTTAGATTGCAAGTCTCCACACTGTGTAATATAATATAAATAAAAGAGACTTAAATCACCCCTTCTAATCATGATTTAAATCAGCAAGCAGGAAACATTAATTTAATTAATCAATTCTAATCTTGGTTTGCAGCTGTACTTTTTACTTATTTCCCTAAAGTAAGTTTCAGTCCAATGGTTGGTAATCATTAAAACACACGGAAGTGTAACTAAACTGTTACTATACCCTAAATTGGAAACCTTTTTTTAATCAGGACAGTACATTAAATCTGCACACACTTTAAAGAAGTTTGGTGTTTTCCTATGGTACATATGTGGTTTTCTTTTTCTATATTACTTTTAATGCTTTATTTTATATTTTGTATTTTATTCCTGCATCAAACTGCCCTGGAAGGCTGACTAGAATTCAATTACAAAGTTCATAAATAATATTTTCAAAATTAGGTATTACTTACTATGAAATGATAGATTAAGTATAGGAAAAATATACTACTAGCTGATTTCTTAAATTAATGAAATCCTAGTCAGAGAACTGAACTGCTGATTTCTAGTCACTATGTGAAAACTACAGGTTTTGTGAACTTCCCAGTGCCTGAGCAAGAGGCTCATCACAAGTTTTCGTAGTTTTGGGATGGACTAACTAATTTGGTATTCTAATAAATTTATGCACGAATCACTATTTCAAAAGGTCTCCTGCCATACAAATATCACTGGATTGCTCTAGGAGACACTAAGAAGAAACTGGCAGTGAGATCAGTGTATAAACAGACTCATTATTCCAGAAACAGTTGTCCTTTTGTGACGGTGCTTCTACACAAGGCATAGATAAGATACTGGCTCTTAGGCATTTTTAAAGAGGGATGTTGAAGAACATCACATAAATTTATTACTCATCTTACAAAAAGCTGGCTGAATCCATACAGTATTGAATATCACTATATCAGTTTCATGGATTATAAATAGATTGGGATCATGCTGAACATTACAGTGACACCGTGTATAAAGTATATGACTCACACAAATTTATTCTTGCTTGCTCTCAGTGCATGTTTGTTCAAAGACAGCCTCAGCCAGGAACAAGTACCTCACCAATACAGGGCAAGATGCAGCCCAAGGGACCCTCCCAGCCTCCTCCACTGCACAGCAAAGGGCTGTGCTGAGGCAGAAAACATCCTCTAATGGCCAGACAGCACCAACAGGCAAATGCAGCCATTTAAAATGCAAATGTCATTAATTTTAATTAATGATGCACCATACTTCAGTTTGAATATTTACCATTTGAGCTCAGCATACTTAGTATTTTATCTCCCTGCTCTAAGCACTCAGCAAATACAAGCAGTGAAACATGTGAAGGGGCACAAAGGTTACAAAGGCTTGCTTAATACGTGCTGCTGAACAAATGTGACATAATTATTACTACCAAACGAATTAACTACTTTACTATGAAAAAAAAGCCCATTTTCTTTGACACGTTAGTTTTATGTTGGAAATTTCAAGTGCTTTTTTTTTTTCCCCACATGTATGCATAAGGTTTTTACTGCATTATACAATGGGGGAGGATTCAAAACAGCTCTACAGTCATTTGTGAGAAGATTCAAACTACATCTTCAGCTTCTGCAGAGAAAATGACTGATGTGAGGAAAACAACAACAACACAACACAACAACGGGATTTAACAACCTCATGGATTCTCCTCCAAGTCTGGAACTGTGTTGCAAAAAAAAAAAAAAACCAAACAAAATAAAGCACGGTTGCAGAGCAACACCTCAAAATTAACATTTTATATAGTTCTCTGCCTACTAACATATTAATTAAGTGTCTGCAGAAGCAATGCAATCAGAAGCAGTCTCTGGGGCTTTTAAACATGATCCCATGGTGAAAGGGTTCTTTGGAGATTGCAACACATTGTGCTCAGGAACACATTTCATAATTACAACAGCAGAATATCATAATTGTACACATTTTGAAAGGCAGTGATAACTGCCACCTCTCATTCTGGAGTGGGACTACTTGACTTCTTAAATTGTGTTGGATCTAAATCTCTGTGTGGGTTGTAAACCATAAAACACAAGGGATGTGGTAGGATGCTGGAACACTGCTGCTGCTTTCAGGATTTTAATGTCATCACCTTGCTTATTTTTAACTCAAAATGTGGGCAAATAAAACAGAAGGTTTTGGTTCTGATAATTCAAAAGCCACTCTCAGGATGGAAGTTCTGAGTTTTAATAAAGAAAACTATTCAAGTTATACTTATCCTCAGTTATTAACTATACTTAGCAATGTTTTTCTATAGAACACTTCATTATTAATGGAATAGAAAATTGTATACATAATATAAGGTACTGACAATATGAAGGGCTTTTTGCATGCATTTAGAATTGTCTATCTATAGGTTCTAAACATAAAATAAAATACTACAAGGGACAGAAATCTGCCAAAGCATACGTTACTCCCATTTTTTCCCAGGCGCTTCCCAATTTTTCTTTTTACCTTATGAAAAACACATGTATAGTAAGGTTCACACACACAGGCACATTAGGGTAAGCACTGCTCAGCAGGAACTTAAACATCAATGTGTAATCAACACTATTCTTATACTAAATCCAAAACACAGCACTGTACCAGCTAATAAGATGAAAATTAACTCTACACCAGCTGAAACCAGAACCAAAATCAAAGTAAAAAGTGAGACCTTGAGGTCCTGACTTCCAGTGGATGGGTAAGACTTAATCAAAGAACTTTTCTCTGTCTATCCCAACTTTTGAAGTTGATAAATATATTTTGGGTTGGAGGAGTAGTCTTCTTAAAAAAAAAAAATTTAGAAGTTTTGACACTGAGGTTTGTAGAAAAGGTACCATGCACAACAGTGGGGAAAGCTGTAAATGCCACTTCTGGTTGACTGCCTTTGCCAGTAAATGCATTTGTAAATTTTGGTACAAAGAGTCCAGTAACATTAGCACAGGAAAATATGCCCTAGGTGAAAGACTTCCCTTAAATCAGAACCCAAAGCAAATCTAAAGTAATTCCACCATGTAGCTACCTTGTTAAAATACAGTCTCAGAGATATCTCTGTCTTGCACTGATACCCACTTTTATTTAAAGAAAAAATAAAGATGCTTAACCTTCGTGTGGATTGTATAGGGAACAAGTGACTAAACAGCAAAATGCATTGTCTGTCTTGTCTTGTACTGAAGAATTGACTGGAATTCCTAATGAACTTCAGCACACCTCTCTCTCATATGCTCAAAATGCCCTACTTTCCTCGTGGTGCCGCCTGCACTAGAAATGTCACCCATGCAACCCAGCTTCTTGCACCCAGCACTCTGCACTCCTTTCCAAAAAAACCTTATCTACAGCAACAGACACTGCTTTACTCACTTGACTGTTTTTACTGCATCCTTCTCTCCTTTATCTTCATGCAAACTTGAGATGAGAATAATGCACATTTGTACTCTGATCCAGTGCACATGTCTCACCAGGAGCTGTTGGTATTTTCTATGTGCTGGCACCTGGGTAATATTTTGGAAGCTTCAGGCAAATTGTCTCATAGATTTAGACATTCCTTATATATTGAAGAGGTGCCTCTCCTTGAACAGCTCAATAAATGCTCTATAAAGTGTTTCTTCAGCTGTTGTCTCATACCAATTAATAAAAGTAAAAACAGAGAACCTAGAAAAATGTAAGAAGAGGGAATAAAATAACAAAAAAGAAAAGGTGTTTCATGTCTTTTCAGTGTGTATGGCAGTGAATTCAGAGCATGGTGTCTCTTTATCCATATAGAAATAATCCACTATAGTGAGGTCTCACCAAACAATGAATTTTACAAAGCTGTTTCTCACAAAGTACAATGAGAAGGGCTAAAACTTGCTCTCTAGTGAAATTTTGGCACCAGATTACCAGGCTACCTTTAATGTAAAACAATTCTAACCTTTCATCTTATGCTTGCAAAAATCCTTTTTTTATTTTCCCCCTTTTTTATTTTTCTTTTTTTTTTTTCTGGTAACACTAAGTTAAATCATTTTAATATATGACACACCTTCGATGTATGCTGTATTTTCTGCATTGAATCTCATCTGTATCCAGAGTCCTAGCACTACAGAACATATTTAGTTGGCTACATAAAAACGATGACCTAGAAAGCTTGCTCTCCAAACACAGATGGCCATAAAGCTACAGCATCCACTGAAAAAAAAGGCAGCAAATAGGAAAAGTACTGTATATATTGTGACACAATGATATTTTGGAATGCCAGTGGTTGGGCCTGGTGATCTTAAAGGTCTTTTCCAAGTTAAACAGTTCTGTGGGTCTCTGACATAGCTGACTTTTCACAAAATCAATGCCTTTTCACAATGAAATGCTTTATTTTCTCTCATTCAGATTCTGTTACAGAACGCTAAAAATAATGGTTTGTTAAAAAACACTAAAGTTTACACTGGTGTTGAAAGACTGTCCAGGAATAAATTGTTTTTAATTAAAAGGCCCTAGAAATTGTGTTCTTCTGGTATTTGAAATAAAAGAGGAGAAATGCTTTGACACCTCCAACCCCCTCCACACACACGCTATCTCTATGACAACAAAGAATGGACCACCTTCTTTTTATGACTGCTAATACAACTGCAAGGACCTTCACGTCCAAATGTCTTAGCAGAAAAAACTTTAAAACACACTTCAAGTGGAGGAAAACAAAGCAGGCATGCTGTTTGTGATGTGTGCATGTGTGACAAGGGACTACACTGACAGCCACAGCCTGTGCTGTGAACCTCCTTCACCTTGCTGATGACACATTAATCAGGCTCTGCTCCTCTGCAAGGACTTCAGGATGTTCTGGTCAATGTCAATGCTAGGAAAACAAGAAGTTTGCCCTTCTGTCAAACTTGTCTTGAGAGCATCTTCACCAACTTTATCCAGGGGCTACTGAGAAGGAAGCTTGAACTTGAGCTTTCATGAATTTGCACAAAGCTACTTGACAGCATTAAAAAATGACCAACAACTCACAGAGTTCCCTTCGCCGTGGTTTACTGTCTCTTTGTATCTTGTTCAAAAGTACTATGCAAAGCTGTAGTGTTCATCATTAATCCACCTCCTAGCAGGTAGGTTACCGTGGCACTGAAGAAAGCTACCCAGCACGCTCTGAAGCTGTGCACTTTGTTCTTTATAACCCCACAGGTAATTCTGATCAAGACGAGTATGACGCTGGGACTCCACACCTAGGAAGTCATTTTAGGCTTTAATAGTATGAAAGCATTGTTCTCAGCATGCCAAGGCAGAGCAGGTGAAAACCACAAAGGACATTGCTCCACTGTTACCAGCACTGCCAACCTGGAGAATTCAGAAACTCTGAGGTTGCTCCGATCAGAATGAGATTTATAAACAAATGGATGCAACAAAAGAGATGGGGTGGGCAGAGAAGCTGTCTTTTCCCTTTGAATGATTCCTGATTACAGTCTCCCAGACCTCACAATGTGAAGTTCAACAGATGTTCCTCATCCCATTTTTCAGGCCCTTCACCACCACAAACTTCCTTCTGCACCAAAGGGGGAATGAACTGAGGCTTGGGTGGATCTCTTACACTGCATCCACTACAAGTTTACAGTACTGGTGAGTGCTCCTATGTTGTTTGTGGATGGCCTGGAAGATAAAAAGCTTCCTATCATCTTCCATAAACAGCCTTCCCCATCATCAAGTCTTCCCACCCATGCCCCATCCCCTGGCCTCTCTCCATGCCTGCACGCAGCCAAAGACGAGGCACTTGCTCTTTGGAATTTCTCAAAATGTTGAACTGTGGTTTTAGGAGCCTGAGGAACAGCAGTTTGTGCAGTGTTTGGCTTTCAGCCCATACCTGATGTCCCCAGAGCTGAATTTATCCAGGCTCTGCAGTGTCCCTCACAGAAGTAGCTAAGTGCTCGCTATCAGGGTGAGCTTTAGCAGGGTATGGTTTAGAAATCTGACATGCACTTCATGTGAGAATGGCAGAAGGTACATTAATGAAATCACATGACTATGGCCCAAAAGTGAAGATGGCAAATATAACATGAAGCTATTTGTTTTGTTGCTAGAAAACTACTGTGGGATGCCTGACAAAGCTGAGGCTGAAATGCAAGACAAGTGCCAAGCAGGATGAAGTCGTAGGCAGTGTGCCTCCCTGGGCTGGTACAGAGATTCTCCCTTGTTAAAGAAGTCTCTACTGTGGAGACCTCAGGGAATTCAGACCAACATGATCTGCAAGAGTGTCAGCAGCACAGACCCTAGAGAAGCCCACAGCCCATTATGCACCAACAGCTGCAGCAGAGGCAGAGCAGGCTGAACAGTCGCAGACTCAGGAAAATCACACAGCCTCATTTCAGGAGATCACTGTGATATACAAAATGTACAGCGCTTTTTGTTCACCTTTAAAGAAAGAGATTAAACTGATCAATCTGTTCTTAGAAATGGCTAACTGTTCCTCTTTAATGATTGCTGAATAGCATGCACTTGCTAGAGCCCAGAGCATCTGGGGAGAAAAAAATATTGAGACCCTGATTTAAAAAATGCCTGGCAGTTTTATCTGCTTCAATACCCAAGTGGTGTATGTTTGCAGTCGATTAGTCATTACAGATCACTTTTCAGCCCACATGGCAACAGTTGTTTTTTTTAAATCTGAGAATAAGGCAAATCAGTCCCGAATGGTAAAACTGAGCTCTAAGTTTTTGATATCCTTACAAATATGAAACTGGCTATTTACTTGTAACAAATACAGCGATATATATTTAGACTACTATGATAAAAGCTAGAAGTGGTGATTAAAATAGTACTGTAAAACTTTATTAATATTATTTTAACACAGGAAAAGATAAAGAAAAACCCAATAAAAGGCCAACTAAAAACCCCACCAATTCCTGTCACTGTACTCCTCTCAGTTTTCAAATCTTATCATTACGCAGTGTCAGAAGGATATCCTTTCTCTGGACACTGTTTTACTGTGTTCTGACAGAAAATTTAAGTAATAACCAGATTTGCTATGTAAATGAAATCTTGGAAAGTCTCACAATCATTTTTCTTCTCTGTAACCTCTTCAGAAAGATGGATGCTCCATTTTACATTTTTCATTAATGCACCAAATCACAGGAGGTTGAAAAGGTTAAAGATGTTTAATTGTTACTAGATGATAATCAGTCAGAAATTATATTCTAGCATGTAGCTGACTGGCAAAGATGTTGTATTTTCAGACACATCCCTCCTAATTCTTCCTTTCCCTTTGGAATTTATCATTAAACTGCATTTATCTGTCTCACATGACACATACGGTCAGGAATCAATCTGAAAAGCCAAATCTGAAAGCTTCTTGCCATTTCTCATTTTCTGTGACCAAATAAGGGAAGAAACCTGCATGACTTTAGTGGCAGAGACCAGCTTTTCCATTTACATCATTTATACTATGACAGCCCTTGGAGGCCCTAAATGTGGACCAAGACTAATTGTACCAAATCCAGGACAAGCAAAAAATGAAAACAAGCTGGATGCCAAAAAATAAATATAATTTCACACCTCTCTTTCCTCTCTCTTTACTGATAGTGTTGCTAAACAGTGTCTAGAGGGGAAAATGAAGGGAGGGCAAAGATATTTCTCATTTTGTCCTGTGATGCCCAGAAGTGGTGGGAGATGGGAGACAGAAGGAGAGCAATAGAGATGAAGCTTTGGCAATTCCTACCCCAAAATCTCTCCCTCCTTTTTATCTTCTCCTAGTCTGGAGCCCCAGATCCTACCTCCCATACTGTCCTGAGTTTCCAAACAGCTAAGTTCTTTTTCTAGAACCTTCAAAGACCCACTCACACCCTCCCACTGAAGTCAGAACAGGAAGATCTGCCCTCTCTGTGCTTTCAGTACAGAGGCATACTAAAGAGGTTTTTTTATGTTTCTGGTTTATATATGCTTTAATGCAACTAAAGTATATTAGTATTTCGTATATAGAACAAGTCTGTACCTTATTGGAAATGTTAAATGGATTGGTTAATGCATTTTTGAAAGGTATTTAAATGCTGTGGCATTAAAGATTAATGTAAAAATCTGAATTTAGAACAAACTGTGAGATGCTAAAGTACAGACACTACAGTAATTCAGACAGCAATTTAAGTGGTAAATGGTATTTTTTGATAACCTTACATCTGCCTTTGTTAACAAAAAAAAAGGAGATAATAAGTAAAAGAGCACAATAGCCTCGAAAGTGGAAAAAATATATAAAAGGTCACATAATGGGATGGAAAAAGGATGCTTTGAAATTTCCTTTTCTCCAGATATTGAGCAATACCACAACATCTGCAAAACTCTCTGTGACTGAGCACGAGCTTGGGTCCTTGGGCAAACTGGCAGGGCACAGACAGGGGAAAGCTTGGGAGCTGGCACAAAACCCAGATGACACATCCCCAGAGAGAGCAGGAGCTGCCTCAGAGGTGGCAGCTCAGCAGCTAGCACCAGGAAACCTGTTCTGTGGGCTTGGGCCCTGGGGAGGCAAAGAAATCCCCATATTCCCTCTAAAAACAGGGAAAATGACTGGCTGTCTCGAACCACACCAGCTCTTTCTGGTGTTGAAGCCCATGGTACTGATTCCTTCTCAAAAGCCAACAAACCAAGCTGCAAGAGGAGATTGCCAGCTAAGAGTAAAGTCACAGTGAAACCTGTGAAAGCAATCACAAAAATCTGTATCTGGATTCAGGTGCAGGGATAACCCAAATAGTATCACAGCAGCCTCTTGGCATGGAGCAATGGTGTAACAGTGGAAACCAGAGGAGAAGGACAGGTGCCCTGAGGCAAATGCCCTTGTCCCAAACCAGAGGGCTCTAAATGCAAGGATCTCAGCGAGAACAGAGGATGGGTGAGAACAACCTGTGTATCTGTGTCCTGCCACAGAGCCAGGGATTAGAAGATGACCACGCTGCCCTTTGAGCTCCCCAAAAGCTGCTGAAGATGGAGCACCAGCAATGCCAAGTGTGACTTTGACTCGGAGTTGACTTTGGTGATGGAGAACATTTCCACTGAATGCAGATTGTGTTTCCATGAAAGCCAGTGCCGCAGCATACTACATCCTTCTAAACAGTATTATTAAACTACCATAATAATCACCCTGCTCCTCAATCCAAGGTCTCAAAGCACATTACAGGCAGTAATGAAATAACTCACACAAGAGCACTGTGAGGAAGAAGGGGATCATTACTGCTACTGCTCGCAGTCATAAAGTCGTGCTTTCAGACACAGAATTTCATTGTGAGGACCAAGCACACAAGTGTCACCACATACTTCACTGCCAGTTATGGGTCCTGTCAGGGATTTGTCATTGCTTTCCTGATGCTCCCTATTTCAGCCAAAGTCTTGAGACTCTTGGTAATTACAAGAGACTCAGCTTTCATTTACAAGAAACAAAATGAAAACAATCCCCAGAAAAAAGCTGTATTTGTGGATCTGAAGTTTGAAATCTGTTCAGTCTGCCCTAAACCAGAAGGCAAATGAAAACAACAAAAATGTATTTTCTTTTTGTGCTTCTGATATTCCCACCCCCTTAGAGGCTGCAATTCCTTCTTGGGGGCTGAGTCAGGCATTCTGTCCGTGTGTGGGCACCAGCCTTGCACCGCTGGCGTGAAGTCAGCTGGCTGGGGCAAAGTCCTGACCTCTGTGCAGGGGAAGCTGCTCCAAGAGACACTTCCAGATTGTGCACGAGCCTTATGGCAGAGCTAAGGAGGTAATCCAGGTCTTAATTACCCCACATTTCTGGTTAACAAGGAATTGTTAATACACAAGTGAGTTAACTGCCAGCCTGCTAATGCAAACACTGCAACATCTTGTGGTTCCAACTTGTAGCTGGAGTTCAGAGAAGCCAAGTTCTAACTTGTGACTCTCCTCCCACTTTCCTTCATCAACTAAAGCCAACTCCTCACCCATGACAGCTTGTTTTCCGAAAAGACAACTCCCTGTGGTTTATTACACTGGCTCCTGTGCCATTAGCAAGGTTTTGCCAGTGGGTAGGGAAGCCAGCATCATCATGTTCGTAGGACAGAGGTCATGAACTGGATGGGAGAGCACCAAGGGACAGCATGGACACCAGTGCCTGTCACTTTAGTGAGAAAACATGATTGCAGTGCTTAGGTGAGGGTTCACACTGGACCTCTTCTGTGCTATATAACACTGCTCATCATCTGCAGCTGATAAACCCACACTGGTTGGGGTCACAATGTGCATCAATCTGTGATCAGCAGGAGCAGAGCAGAAACAAACTGGAGTTCCTAAGAGCATCTGCTGTACATTCTGGAAATACCAGAACTTGGGTCTTCATCTTTTTTTTTTTTTCCTTTAAATATATACTGTGATGTTTGGAAACCTTCTTTCTGTCTAGGTTTCTTACCCCAGTGATGCTTCCTACATATTTGGAGACAACACCAATTTTTCCATCTTTTGACTGCAAAGGAAACATTAAAGGGGATAACTGCCCCCGAGCCAAGAACCTTCCATCTCTAGCCATAAAAACAGTGGGGTAATTTGTCCTTGAAGAAGGGGGGGATAGCCATGGTGGGTGACAAAATGGTAAGCCATATGCATTCACTTCCTATCTACAACAAAAAGAAAATAAGCATCTATCAGCTTACTGTGGGAGCCAGCTCCATGAGCAATAATTTTTGTGAACATTAACCTGGCACACCTACTTTGCTGCTCATGTTGAGAAGGTCCTCAGAGTTACTTCACACCCACCTCTGCACCTGACCCTGTTTTTCCCTGCATGTTTCAGAGTTGAGAACTCTGAAAGTCACGTTTAGACTGTGACCACAAATGGCTTTATGGAGGCAGAGCAGCCTGCATTTTTCTACATGTAAGTCAATGACAATATGGCACCAATTAAATCAGTGCTTCTTTTCCTCTCTGCATTAAAAACTATAGTCGTTAATTAATTAATAATTGGATTAATGCATATAACTACCTGCACAGGGAGAAATTACTAGTGAGTAAAGGGTTTTTTACTCCAGCAGAAAAAAGTCCAATGAAATCTAACGGTAGAGAGAAGAGACAGACAAATTCAATGAAAAATAAGGGAGACCTTTCAAACAATACAAGAGATAGCATCAGGGAAAAAAATAAAAAGGTCTTGTAGCCTTTAAATCGGTACCTTCCTGGAATACAGGCTTTAGTCAAACACCAGTTAAGACACCTCAGTGTAGGAGTAATTAGGTGATTTTCTACCTTGTCTACCATGAAGGGGTCAGAGCAGGTGATGTAATACCCCGCTGACCTAAGCCTATGAATCTGTTTATTCACTGTCCTGTAACACTGCAAAACCTCTGCAAAAAACCTCTGCTTCCATCTCTAAACCAGAAAATATCACAAGCAGGAAAAATAGAGGAGCGCTCATGCACAATGCTGGAAGGTCTAGGAAAAAAATCACATCCATCAACAAATAAATACATAGAATTAATTGCATCAGAATAGTAAACAGAACAATAGCATGAAAATTTGTAATACAATACAGTAAAAAAAAATGGAAAATAACTATCTTAAACTACTTATTTTTTCCTAAAGTCAAAGTAATTACTTAAATCCAGTAAACTTTTGAGTGGCAGAGATTTCAAGTTTTTTTCCATGTTAAATTACAATCCCTTTAAACGGAGGAGACACATATGGGGGGAAGGGGTATTTCATACTCATGACATGATTTATGGTCAATATGCTGAAAGGCCATGGAAATCAACTCCAACTGTTACCCTAGATGAGAATTTGTCTCTAATAATTTCAAGTGAACCTGGCTAAATATATTTCCTCATTTCACACTCAGACAATCACTAAGGGTTCAATCCCACATGCATCTGCAGCAATGGCAAGAATCCCACTGACTTCACTGAAAGTAGGATGAACCTCTTTCCTTGAAAGTCTTACATTTATAACCCATTTTTTACAAAGTATTAATGAGACAAAAGAGTGGGGTTTGTTGTTTTGTGGTATTTGGGGATTTTTTTAGTTATTAAATACACAGAGAAAATGAAGTTGGGGTTCTTCTACACCAGCTCTGATGAAGACAGCCTGGTACTTGTGCCACACACACAGCACCAAAGCATTCAACTCAGTGACTATCTGAGGAGACCACACCAATATCAGGGGTGGTATTTGCAAAGGCATCTAAAATGGATTCTCGAGAGTCACTAAAAATCATTTCCCGGCATTTTTGGTGATTTCATCGGGGATCACTGTGTCATCTATCCTCAAATCAGTTTTGACCGAATGAAAGATTGCAACACAATTCAAGGTGGGGAAAGGATAAACTCTACAGTAATAAGATCAGACTGTTATTCATTTAGAGTACTTTCACATCCTGACAGCTCCACAGTTTCTGGGAAAGATTTATCTTGTCCTAACAAAGTAATTTCTCAAGTGTCACGACTCAAGTGGACCTCTAGTGAAGGCAGGGCTGAGGAGTGGGTGCCAGGTGGGAGTCAGCACCCTGCACTTCACACCACCACCAGCACGGACACAGATCACTGTGCAGGGGGATGTCTCTCTTTGGAGGCTGGGAAAAGGGATCCTGCAGAGATTCTGAAACCACAACAGCATGGAAAAGCTACCCAATCTGAACAATTCAGTCTTATCTTAGGAAAAAAGAAGTACATGTAATTTGCAGTTGGAATTCAATGAATATTTTTGGCAAAGAACCACTTATGAAGGGCACCTCATGGACTCTATAAATAATTTCTAAGGCACTCACAGTTTTATTTATACATTTTCTCTTTTTAAAGGTAACTAAATATTCAAATGCATATTTGTATTTTAAGAGTAATTTCTAATTACATGCACAATTGCTAATCCATCTGTTTACTACATACTGTAAATGCCTGTCATTCTATATGCTTGAATAATTATTGAAAATTAAATATTGTAAACAGTTAAATTAATTTTTCTCAGCATACCAAATTGCAAGAAGGCTGCAAGATGATAAAATATTACATGCCCCCAGAAATGGAACAAGTCACTCCTACTCCACACCTCGCTGAATGTGCTTATTGATGTTTTGTAACAGATAGGAAACTTTTTAATCCAAAAATTTGTAAAACAGTCTGAAAAGCTCCATTACACCTTGCTATCAGTGAGAGAGTGTTTTAAAAGGAATATGGTCTGCAATGTTTCAAGCTGTGACAGAACAAGAAAATCATGTTTCTTATGTGAGGCAAGTTGGTGCTAATGTTTTCCTATTTTTGCCCTGTTAGAATCAATATAGGAATATATATAACAATTTTTTTCTTGTGTTGATTTATTTATAACATTTCACAGCAATAATGGCATTCAAGAAGCCCAGAGGAGAAAAACATGGGACAGCACTGTATTTGAATATATATTATCCATTCCCAGAAGAGACATGGCCTCTTCTCCTAGCTTTTTGTGCAAAATAGAGTTGTGCCATAAAGCCTCTCTACTGCTATGGTAATTTTTGTCTTAAACTGCATTCATTATGCATTAGTAGGTTTTTAGCCCAGATCAGATCATCTGTTTTGTGCTCCTGGATAATAAATGGTCAGGGAATTTTGCTGCTTGGCCTCTGTGTCTGGACCATAACCTTGGAATAGCACCTTTACAGCTGCAACTATTCTGAGTCAGAAAAACAGGACTCTTTTTAGTCTGCATTTCTCTAACTTCACTGTCTTTGTTGACTTTTATCTGTTAGATGAAAAGAAAACCATCATCAGAAATCCTGCCTCCATGCAGGCACACACAAACTATGAAGCCACAACCTCTTCAATTTTTCTTGACAAATTACACAGAATGAAATTCTTCAGCTCTTCATGGCATGGTAGTGCAAATTTTAGGTTTATAAAAGGGCGCTTGATAACCTCAGTGATGTGATCCTTTTAAGTACATGGATTGAGACAGGATCCAGTCATGCTTGAAAAGAGATGAGAATCTTGCTCTGAATGTCTGACTCTGTCATTTAACACCTGCCCACACAGGTAGACAGGTGAGGAAAATGTAGAATTTTAACTCTGATACCCCTGTCTATATGCACATATATGCACCAATGAGAAATCAAGTATTCAGAGACCTTCCTGGATCCTACCCTGGCTGTAGACAGCAAATGCCTCTATAAATCCCCCTTCCAAAACCCCTGGATCTCCAGTGTAGGAGGAAGGGATGGGAATGCTCCATTAGGCATTTTATTTTTTAGCTATGGTGAGGATAGTAGGCAGCTTTTCCAGACTGTAAAGGAATTTCAACTTTCAGGAGCACAGCTGGACATCATGTTTGAAAACTTTAGCCTTTCCAGGAGACTCTGCCCTCATGTCCCACTCAAAGGGCAGTTAAGCCTTTCTCTTATAAGACTGCCACTTGCCTTTCTTTTCTCATGAAAACGGAGGACAACAAAGAAAAAGGCCTCCTAACTTACACATATTCCAATAAAGGGAAAAAAAAGTCCACTTTCAATGGGTTATTTTTGCTGAAAAATCCTTTAAATGGAAAAAATAAAAAGGCAAAACCCCCAAAAATAAGAAAAAAAAAAAAAGAAAAAAAATTCCAAAACTGAAACCCACCAGAATCAAACCATTGCAATTTGTGTTAAATTTTGCAAGAAAAATAATTAGAAATTGTATTTATATATACACCCCTCAGAGAGAGGAAGGGAAATCTTTCCATAGATACAGATGCAGAACATATATATATATATATATATATATATATCTATCCTGCATCCTATTTGGAGGCAACCCTTGCAAGCCCTGCAAGAGGCCGGGAGCTGCAGCTCCAGGATGGATCCCTGGCACACAGGGGCACGCCTGCACCTGGCCAGCACGTGTCCCAACTGCCCACTGCTCTCTTTTCTAAAAGCCTGCTCTCCACTCCTCCGCACGCCCAGAGTGCCCAGCAACAAACTTAGCACTGATCAATACCGCCCTGGTTTTTCTGACGCATCTCCATCTGCTTTTCCCCATCTGTTGTCTCAGGCTCCCCCCAAACTGCGAGTTTTTTCGGTGCAGTAACCATCTTTTACTCCACTTATCCTGCCAAGCACGGCGGGGTGCTGCCTCGTGGCTGCAGCTACCCAGGTGCCACAATATTGCAAATAAATATTTAAAAAAAATAAGTCACGGCTTACCGTGTTTCGGCTTACCAAAAGGCAGCACAGGTGTTGCTTTTCCTGACTGAGTTCCTACTATGAATTATTTTTAATTGCTAAATAATTGAAATCAAAGCTCTAAAGAAAATCCACAAAAAAACCACACACTTGTGAAAAAAAACCCAAAAACAAACCAGAAACAAAAACACAAAACCAAACCAAGCCTGAACTCCCACAAGCCTTCTTTTTTTTCTTGCAGGACTCAATGCATAGAAATTAAGGTATCTTGAGCATATGATTCTGGGTCTTTTTTTTTTAATACCCAAAGGAACTATTAGGGGTGGAGGTGTGCATTCATGATGACAAAAGCCAAGTCCTTACACACAGATGAGTGAAACAGTTTTGGACATGCAATATTTTCGGTGTCATGCAACTGTCTTTGAGGCCCCTTCAATAAAACATGTATTTTCTTCATGTTTTCATCTCCTTTCCTCATGTTTCTTTATAAGCAAAAATAATTTCTCTCTACATAGGAATCATTTCTTTGAAATTTCTGTCTTCCCATTAAATCTTAATTACATTCTCAGTGCTGCACTTCTGCTGTTAATAAGGCAGCCTGGCAAAGAGGCTAGGCTAATGCCTTGCAGAGTGCTTGCAAAGTCTCAGCTATTTTGCACAATGACTTCAAGCAGAAAGCACAGACAGACGTTTTGGAGGTGGAGAGGAAACCTCCTCCTGCAGGCTGAATACAATAAAAAGTCCTTGAGATCCCCTCTGCCCAACATCAGGCTGTAGGAGGAGAGATGCACTGACAGATTAGAGCTAAGCCTGGGTGTGGGGCAGGAAGCCCCCCAAGCAGCTGACCAAACAAGGACTGTATCCAAACCCTGCCTATTGCTGCTCTGATGCTGAGCTCTGCATCCTCCTGAAAGGACTCTGTCTTCTGCAAGGGAATCCAACCCAAGCCAAGGGGCTTTCACACATACAAATGCAGGGCATGGGCATATTATTGAGTCAAAGCTGCAGCTCACCCCACAGATTACTCAAGCTAATTCTTCAGCATGTGTTTGCCTTGTTTTTCTTCCCTTTAATGCACAGCATTCCCTTAATCAGTTTGGATTATATTAAGTGTTAGAAGAAAGAAATAAAAAATCTGAGAGAAATCCCCTAAGAAATTACAAACTCACATGAAAAATGTCTCAGCATCATGCATATCTAAGCTATTTATATAGTCTAACATTTTTCCATCCATGCAGCTACTTACAATCTTGTGTGTGTTTATTCTCTGTTTAATTAATCTAATTCATACCTAGTTGATAAATTAAATTTAGCAGCAATTATTCCTTGTGTCATTTGCAGTGCATTCCCAGGTCGTGTCTCAAGAACTGCCTCAAACACAGAATAAGGACAAAGAGAAGATTCCTCATCCCTGTTTGCCTCTCCTAAAGGATCTGAGTGGGCTTAATAGCATTTCTTTAAAGATTAAAAAAAACTCATCTCATTCTTCTATTAACAAAAATAACTTCAACATCTTTGAGCAATGACAGCACCTTTCCATAGTAATATCTTCTTAAGGATAAGATGGTCAAATTCTCAGGTGGCACAAATCACATAATTCAGCTGAAGATATAGCACCACAAGCACTTGTGCTTCTTTAAGCAACTTTTGTTTTAATATTGCACATTTTATTACATAGAGTCTGTGAATAAAATGAAGGTCAGAAAATACAAGCATATGGTGAATGGAGCAAAATTAATTATAGCCAAAATATTCTCTTGCAGAGCAAATGTACATTTATCTTTTGGGTATTGTGCTACATTAAAAAAATTTGCATGTGCAGTGCTGTTCATACACTGCTGGTAAGTTAAAATTCAGGAAATAATACTAAGTTTTCAAACCAAATCCCTCTAAGAGCTGCAAAGCTACTTGCTAATTACCATATAAATAGATCACTGCAGCACAGATTCCTTGAACACAACTCATCCAACACAAACATTTAATTTCTCTTAGAAGGCAACAAACCCACAGCATGTCATGACATTGACTCATATACACAGGAAGCAACGAGGAAACGTTCCTGCACAGAAAGTACAAGCAAATGTAGCACTGAGAAAGAAAGAACATGACTACTGGGGGTAGTGGGAGACTTGAGTGCTCTGGGTTTGCTTGCTTGCTCCATGACAGCATCACCACAAATGCTTAGGCTTGTGCCTGCATTAGGCTGGTGGGGAAGGGGTTCCTTCATCCATTCAAAAGACAAGAGTCAGCTCTGCTCTTATATGACCGGGTTCCATCAGAGCCATCTGAGACTCCTTGTCCCTGTGAAAACTGTAATTCCTTTTCTCCTGTGGGCAACCCAGGCTTGCTTTTGGGCCCAAGAGAAAGAAAGGAGAGGAAGGACTGAAAGGCACGGATGGGAAATGGTGGGCTAGCTGGAAACAGGATAGGAAATAAGTTCTACCAGGGCTCCAGCATGCCCAGGTAAATTCTGTACACCTGGTAGAGAACACTGCTGCCAGGGCTGCCTTGTGTTGAGCAGGGTAGGATGGACTGGACCCATGCCTTAAGGCTTTGCATTACATGTGGCCATTGGCTTTGAAGGCCAATTAAGGGAAAATTTTTATTGCTGGCATCAGATGAATTAGCTGCTTCTTTTGCATCAGTTCTCTGCTTGTAAAAAATTAAGAAATGGTCCTATTCTACCTTACCAAGCAGCATGAAGGGCTTAGCTACCACAGGGGGAGAAGCCAAGCAGGAACAACAAGCAAGGAAGTAGAGGCATAGTAGAATTCACACGACGATCAATGTAAAAACAAGGTTACAGGAACATGGTCCCATGTAAAGAGTGTTTTTTAAAGATTTAACTTCAGAGCTCTTCAAGCTCTGTAGAAAGCTGTGTACAGTGTGAAAGCTGTGATTAGGGGGGTCTTCTGATATTTAACCCCCAGATACTGCTTTATTTTTACACGTGTATGTCTCTGGTTAAATTAAGCTCTGTGCATGCAGACATATGGCAGCACGATCTGTACAATTACACAGATAAGGTCACATACTTAACTGGCAACAACACTACTAATTTCAAAGAAGTTGTGTTAGTCTTCCCAGCAAAGGAAAAACATTCTCATTAACATAAGGGGAAGGGGAAAGGAGGGGAGAGTAATTTCACAGAAAATAATTATCTTTGGTTATAACAGCATAACTCTGATGGAAACAGCCAGAATAAAAAGGGGGAAAATAACACAACCTACTGCTAAGCTTAATTTTTGAACAGACTAGTTTAGCTGAACTGTGAAGTCATGAGACTTTGTGGGTTTAAGAGGTGCTGACACAATCTCCTGTGTGATGGAAGACAAAGAATAATTAATAGTTGGTGATTACTGACATCATTATGGCTTATGCAAACACACCTGCCTTCCCAGTTGCCTTCTCTTTTTATTTCCATTTCTGAGCTTTGTTATTTTTTTTAATACCCACATACAGCATAGGTCAATCTAATTCTCCAAACAGGAAATATCACCATTTGTACCAAGGATCAGATGCTGAGAGTAAACCAGAACTACATTGCTTCTCTCTAATTTCCAGTCCATTAAGAGACTTCAGAAATTGCTCACACAAGGTGAAACAATATTCAAGCCACGAAAAGTGCCTGTTCTAAGATGAGAGCATGACTGTATTCACTGCAGCTGAGCAAAAAGGGAAAAAGCTGGTTTAATATTGTCTGGGTTTTGCAAGCATCAACATCACAACCAGTAACAACTTTGTAGCAACTTTGACTGTTGAGCAAAAAATAAACACAAGTTACTTGACTGATTAAAAAGCAGTAGGAAATAAAAAGGAAAAAAGAACCCCCTCAACTACCTCCGTCCCAAGCTTTCACCTCCTCTGGGCGAACAACACAGCTTTATTTTCCTCCCTGGCAGCTCCCTCTCCAGACCCCTGCCCCTGCATGAATCCCATGCTCACAGGCTCCCTAACTCACCAACCTAATTCCTCCTGCCAGAGTTCAGACCTGCACCACAAGCAATTACGATAATGCAGGGACATTTGCTGATGCTATCATAATACTTTATGGCAGGATATGACAAGTATCCATAGCACATGCATTGTGCATACATTTAACAGGGCTGTTACTCGGTTTTTGTGGTACAATTTCACCCAGTAAGCTCAACTGTGCTTCTGCCATTGATAATAAGTCTAACAAGAGAATTTGGCTACCTAGAAGTGAATGGAATAGCCCTAATTAAATATTAGTGAGGGAAAAGCACAGCCTTCTAAAAAGATAGGTGATTTCTCAAACAGTTCTGCCTAGCCATGACTTCTGGAAATTTACAAACAGAGAAACGGAACTGACAGACAAGGTAGAAAAAAAGAGTTTCACAACTATGCTGATAGACAAAGTTACTTCTGAATAGGCAGAAGTTATGCTCTGCTGATGTTTTTAAAAATAATAAATGACTGATGTAATGCACAACAATACAGATTTACAGGATCAGTGGCAAAATTTTGGCTGTTCCAGAATTGGTGCTGGGACAGGAAAGAAGGGAGCTGTCTGGTTATTGGGCAGCAACTTATTCCATCAGAATAAAACCTTTGTCCCACTGGCCCTTGCCATGCTCAAGACATAAGTCTCTCCTGAAGCAAATGGGGAGTTCAGATTAAAAACTGATACTGCATTGAGTAAGTGAGGACACAATTGTCCAGCCAAGGCAACAGGAACACTCCTTAAACTTCTTACTGTGAATGAGGTCTAAAGAAAGGTTAAAATTTCTATAAGCCAAGTATAAATCTGCTGATTATAAAGAAATGGCATTATAAGAAACATTTTATCTTTAAATGCCATTTTAAAAGAGGCACTTGATACCAGAGACATCCAGCAATCTCAACCATATTCAGTGCTTCATGAATAAAAAACTCACTGCTAGCAGAAATCAGGTCTGTTCAAGAGAAATGATAAAACTGGATTTATTATTTTATTAATAGCAGCATTACTGTAGCTGCAACTGAGGTGACACAGCTCACACCTTTATCCTCTCCACAGATAACATATACAGATTGAGAAGGAAATCACTGCCAGGGAGAAAGGGAGGAGGGAAGAGATGCTGGCTGAGCCCGAATTTTGTCATTTTCAGGGGAATTAGTAGTCTGGACATTAGAAAATAATTATTTAGTCTAAAATTGTCTTATATTCCTCTTTATCCTAACATTTTGGAAGTGATGCTTCTCTCTCTTGGTGGTTTTTTTGGTTTTTTTTGTTGTTTGTTTGTTTCTTTCTTTTTTGTTTTTTTCTGCATGCCTATGAATACATAATTGTGAATGCACATCTATTAATACCAAGATGCCTGAAAAATCAATACCTTGCATTTCCAGATCACATTTGATCTCCAAACTGTCTACTGTGAATTAATTTACAGGACAATCACATAAGGCAAGAAAATACTTCCACTGACACAAAACCAAAAAAAAGAGAAAGAAAACCATGAGGTGAGGTGACTCACTCAAAGTCAAAAGAAGAGCTTGTGTCCCTGCTATGCTACAGCTCAGGATCTAATTGAAAATTCACTCTGGGGAATAAACGTGCCCTGGCAAGCAGATGGACTTGATTTACATCCTCCTCCCTACTTTTTTCTTCTCTTTTTTTCCTAATTATTAATATTATTATTGTTATTATGACAAACTCCTTAATGCAGGAACTTTGTCTAATATGCAGTATAGTGCCTAGCACACCTACAGGTCCCACTGTGATTAAGCACACAACTCCAACATCCATGGTCCTTTGATTTTCCAGCTGCTAACCCTGGGCTCAAACCACTGGAAATATGGTGTCTAGTAAAGAATAAGCCCTGCCAAAGCAGAAATTAAAGCTCTTAAAATGCTCCAAAGCTCAATTTTTAACAGTGAGTGTATTACAAAGAAGTCATTAAGAGCCACACTTTTGAATAATAGAGAAGTGAAAGCAAAGAAAGTAGACCATTTAGCGTGTGTTGATACAACATAAATTACAGAGAATGGAAGCCAGCTAATGTGGTGGAGGGAATTACATTGTAAAAATCTGTATTAGTTATGGTCACATGTCAGTGATGGATATATCAGGCTGGACTCTGCAACTGTTGGTGAACCAAGCATTTGTACCAACAGTGTTAAAAAGCACGGAAGGACAGAGAGACCAATTCCTCAAATTCACCATTGACTGGAGAGCCCCACAATCAGTGTCTTTTCCCTCTGCAAGGTCCTCTCTGCTCTTGGACAGGGCAAGAACACTTACAGACTGAATAGCATTGAGCTCTTCATGCTGTGACATGATCTGCAGAGTTGATTCTCTTCATACACAGGAGCTGCCAAAAACGGCTCCATGGCCAAAGCACACGAGGAAGATCCTTGAGAAAGAGCACCCAGTGGGAGGGAGCTGACCTGTGATGCCATAAAAATTCGAAATACATTTTCTAATTATCACTATAGCACCTAAAACACACCCTGGAGAAATACTGCAAAATACTGGTTAGATTAAAAACCAGAAAAAAAGCTAATGGCATTAATTTACAGGGTATAGAAGACTTGTTTCGGAAGAAGCTTATTAAGGGTTTAGCAGCATGGATGGAGCAGCCAGAACAGGTGACTGTCTCTTGATCACAAGAACAGGCTGAGAAACCAAGAAACCCTCCATGGAAAACCCTCCAGAGCTGCCCAGAACAACCCCCTCCTTAAGGTCTGCTCTAACAGCAGCTATAATGTTAAAGTGTGATAGAAGGATAATCCCTGCTCCATTCCTGGAAATGTTCATGGCCAGGCTGCACGGGCTTCTGAGCAACCGGTCTAGTGGAAGATGTGCCTGCCCTTGGCAGGAGTGTAGGAACTAGATGGTCTTTGATGTCCCTTCTAATCCAAACCATTCCATGATTCTATGGCTTCTGGGCTGGAAAGAGACACTGGGTACCCAGCACCTGCACTGCTGGCAGCCATCAGGATGTGGAGCAGCACTGAACCACGGCATTGGTCTCAGTCTGTGAGAGCAAAGATGTGTGGGGATTTCTTGGGACAAGCCAAAGAAAAGCAGCTATGAAAATCAGGCTGTATGACAGGAGGATGAAGCACTGTTTTAGTATGGCACAGCAAACGTGGCTTTCCGACCTAGCAGGATTCTGTGCCAGCTGGCTTTGTGAGTGCAAAAGAAAGCAAAGCCCAGCCTACTGAGAAGAGTAGCATTCGTACCAATTAAATTCTGACACTCACTAACCCCGTATTAACTTAAATAAACATTAATACTACTTCAGCATGAAAATATCCTGAGTCTTTCCAAATCTAGGTGCAGATGTGACAGTTCAGAGACAACTCACAGACGCAGAGTATTGCTGCTCTGCAAAGATCTACTCACCTACATGCACTATTTCTAAACCTACAAGTGTGTCCCGCCTTAACCACTGCAGCAAATACTATTTCAGGGGTGCCAGGGGTCTGGCTCTGTTTAAATGGTGCCAGCAAAAAGGCTAAGCAAGGTGCAAGCAGAATTTCCAGACACACAAGCATAATTTTAGAGTAATTTAATAAGAATGTGCACAAGAGTGAAATTTGGTCTGTTGGTGTGCTAAAGAATCTCTCAAGTAATCAACATTAGACTGAAGAGAAGCCTACTGTGTTTGTTCAAAATATGTTAACACTAAACAAAATAATGCAATGGCTTGAATTAAAATTCAGTTTTTCCAGAGCGCAGAAACATCATAAATCAACACAGTAAATTACCCCTGTGCTGTGAAATTAACACCCAAATACATGAAATAAAAGTAAGAATTTACAGCTCTGATCAATCAATTTTTTTTTATTAACTCCACCTTCTGTTTTATTTACCTTCTTCCACATGCCTCTCACCCCCAGAGTAAGTGACTTGGCTTGGGCTGAACGTGGCACTCCTGGGAGCTGGACGTCCTCCCCATCTCACAGCACCCACAAGGCAGCACAGCCCTGTGACCCTGTGCTCTGCCAAAGCAACCCTAAGCCCTGCCAGGCACAAAAGTCAAGCTATGAGGAGAAGGGCTGGCTCTCCCAGCAGCCACACCAGGGTTAGGCTGACTCGTAGCTGCTGAAGATGCTGAGCTCCAGGAATGCCTCCCTTGCTGCTGCGTGTATATACAGCTGGGAAACAAATGCCCAGGGGAATGCCTTTCCCTGTAGTCATGTAACCCCTAGAGTCACCTCGACGTTTTGCAAAACGTGTTTCCAACTCCCCTCACAAAACTGTGCTTTGCAATATATTCCTATAAAGGAAAATCTCAGCTTGCTCTCTTGGACCTGCTACTTAGGCTGCAGTGTCCACCAGTTAACAGAACAAGGCTGCCTTGTTTTCCAGTGTGATTTATGGTTTCACACGTGCTCATGTGCTACATTATTCACTTCGTACTTGTACCTATGAATATCAGCTCATGAGATAAAAGTGCGTACCAAGGCACAAACAAATGCTTGCCTGTATTTTAATAAAAATATCAAGGTGAGAAAAAAAAGAGGCTTTCATGGGAGGTTGCCCACACTGCCTTTCCAATCCTGACACACATGGGCGGACTGCTCATGTTCCTGTCCTCTTCCCTGGAGCATCCATACACACCCCAAGCCCGAAGAGGAGGGCCCCTGCCACCATGTACTTGTGCCTCCGCAGCAGAGTCAGCCCCCAGTGAGAGCGTGAGCTGCCCAGGCCACTTCAGCACCCAAATCTTGCTATCAGCAGCATTTTAATAGCTCTTCATTCCTGCAGGAGCAACTCTTCATCTCTCTAAAACCCGCAGAGCAAACTGCAGGTAATAATCTGAAAGGTCTGAAGCCTGCCTTCAAACAGATCCAAATACATGCAATACATTTTGCAGTTTGACTGCCTAAAATAGCCACCCTGAGCTGTGCCAGTCTATAAAAATGTAGGAAGTGACAACTTGTCTATTAAGAGGTTTCTTCTATCCACAGACATGGCATACAAGGAGTAATGTTGCTTCTGCTATCCAGATAATCAATCAAAAGTGTAAGAATTGGCTGCAATTATGATCCTGAATTAGAACCAGGAACAAAACCTGGACTCCCTGTGTCTCCACTTATCTGACATGTAGTGGTCCATGTGCCTCCAGAAACCTGCCTGACCTGCATGAGCTACAAGGCAGCTGAAAGCAAGCTCCAGAGGAAGGCAAACACGGTCACTGTTGGAGGGCACTGACCTCCAAAGACAACTGAGAACAGCCCTATGCTCCAGCAAGCTCCTCCTCTCTTCTGCTGCTTCCCACCAAAAGATGTGCAGGATCCTGCCTTCGTGTTGACTCTCAGCAGTGGATTACTCACAGGAGTGAGATGTCAGTTTGCTGGCAGTGTTTAAACTTCCAAAGTGACACAGAAAATAAAAGATCCCCTTTCTCAAATGACTGCTCTCCCCCGACAGCAGGAGCATGCTCATTCAGCCCACGTATGCAGCAATCGCGGCATATTTGGGTTCACATTAAACCTTTTCATCTTGATTATACAGCATGCTGTCGCATTTAGGGCTGCTGTGCAATGCTCTACGTGAGTTACTGCTGTGCTGAATCCCAGCAAGAGTACAGGGCTGGCAGGCTACGAACCTCTTCTGCGTGTGCAGAAGTCTCCTGTACAAAACAACTGGAGTGTGAATTACTGTCTTAGAGAAACTAGTGCACTGCAGGGAGATGGCTGAAAAGAGCCTTGTCAGAGACCCCCAGGGGCACTCTCTAGGAAAATCCATTATGCTTTTATTTCTTGGACATCAGCATCCTATCAGAAGAAAGCCTTCTGATGTCAAGGCCAGGCGCTCCCCTTTGGGAAAAGGGATCTCTGCACACACACTCTCCGTCAGCCTCATCATTTTCAAAACAAACTGAAAGAGGCCACCTTGCCCAGTTCTCACTGCTCTGCGTTTGGCACTGAACTGGATTGAAGGGGATGATTTATCCTCTCTATGACAAATCACAGCCAGTCAGAGCAAGGATGCTCACTGAGTATAAGGGGGGCCCTTTGGGAGTTGCCCAAGCAGCAAAGTTACTCATCCTGAAGCCTTTAAGCTCTCAGACAGCAATTTCCACAGTGCAAATGAAGATTAACCACTGTTAGTGTTAACTGTGAGAATAAGATCTTCTTGTTAGGGAAAGTATCCTGCCTGCTCTCCAGAGAGACAAAGAGCCAAGCCACAGGGTGTGCCACCAGGCTAAGGTGCTGCAGGGCTGCCATGTGCCCAGCTCCACTCCTTGTCAGGAGCTCACCCTGGCAGATCAGCAGGGCTGTGCTGAGCAGATTGCTCTGTGGGAGGAGCAATGGAAGGGAAGCACAAGCATTAAACACTGTGAGTCCTAACTCTGCTACTTTGCCCAGATGGGATTTATAGGGTGGGGAGGGGGAGAAGGGATGCAGATGGAAGAGCATCTTCGGCCATTCTAAGTGTTAAAAATAAGTGAGATATGTGCCTTAGGGCTCAGCAGATTGAACACAGTGATTATACATTCTCCATAATTCTTCACCTGGGCTTATGCCTGAGAAGATCCTGACCCCTTCTTATGCCACACATTGCAATAGGATTGCCCAACCAAATGTTGAAAACCTATTTAGTGAACATCATTTCCATACACAAAATTAAAAATGTTCTCTCTCATGTCTGTTCCTTCTAGGTTTTTAGCTGTTTAGAAATTTGCAGAAGATAAAAATAAACTTTAAAAAAAAAACCATCAAAACCCCAGAACAAAACCAGGAGCATGAAAACAAGCCGGAGCACTGTGCGAATTCTCTGAACTACCTTCATAAAGATCAGCATATTGTTCTGAAAGATCCCCTCGACTCACCAGCTCCAGATCATGTTGGAGGGTCCCCACAAGCCCAATGAGTGAGCAAAGCTGGGTACATGCTGGAGTGAGGAACTACCAAGCACAGGTAGGCACCCAGCAGAGCATCCACGACCTCAGGCTACATCTCCTGGGGCAATTTCATTATCAGCCTCATTCAGCAAAGGCGCCGAGGATTCAGACATGTGCAGAGCTGCTCTGCACGGGTGCCATGCTCCACTGCCAGCTAACAACAGCATTTTTAACTTGAAACAATCACCATCTCTGCTACACTGACCCCACAGGCTACATCCCCAGCTGTTATAAATCAGTGCAAACACATGGATTTTTTTTAAAGGCCAGAGAGATATCTGGGTCATCTAAACTGTCTTTTTGTATAAAGCAAGCTGTAGAATTAAATCTACCTGCTTTAATGTGGAGCCTTATTACATGTGCTGGACAGCCATCATGTCACTCACTTCAGTGGTGCTACACCAGCTTATAAAGAATGAAACAGCGCTCTCTCTGCAACCTGCAACGGTTTGAATCTGTTTCCTAGCACTGCTCTGCAGACTCAGTGCAGCTAAGTCTCACCTCTGGAGACACAGGGAAGAGCTAGCAGCGATTCAGTGACCCAGGGCAGAGTGATTGCTGCAGCAGCACATCTACAGCACATCATCTGCCACTGCGTTCGCGCACCGATGCAAAGCAGAATGCTTCAGACACATACAAGAAGCTTTAGTCACATAAGCAACCAGAAAACAGAGGTTTGGAAAGCAAACCAGTGCACCCTGACGGGGTGAAAGCTGATAAATATGTAAATTGCATTTTCCCACTGCCCTGAGGCAACAGGGTTTTGTTACCTGTTTTGGGATTGATTACAAAGAAGTTCTGGGGATTTCCACTTGTAATCCGGTAAGTCAGTTTGTCATTAGTGCTGGAGTCAGGGTCCTGGGCTTGGATCTGAATGACAGATACATCCTTTGGAGAGTTCTCCATGACAACTGGGTAATAGATAGGCTCAGAGGTGAGAGGGGCATTGTCATTCACATCCTCCACTTCAATGTAGACTTCGATGGTGGTGTAGAGTGGGACAACACCATGATCAGTCGCATATACCGTCAACCAGTAGGATTTGGTGGTCTCCCGGTCAAGAATATCTGCTGTGTAGATAACTCCTGCAGAAAAACAGCAAGCAGAGGATGTCATGAATAGGAGCAATAAAACATCACATCTATTTTATTTGGCTGTACTACAGAAATGTGTTCAGTATATAACAAGCAATCAAAAGCTCACACAGTAGCCCTTAGACAACGAATATATCCTCTTTTATCACACAGGAAGGAAAGGCTTGGCCACTTTACCTACTGGTGTAAGAAAGCATCAGTTGGTTTTCTACCTGGTCCTAAGAAAACAAAAGAGAAAGTGTGTCTGTGTACAATAGAGACACGGAGGAATCGAAGTACAAGCCCTGTGCCTGAGCACTCCTGGCATGAAAGGCTTCCATCCACTTCATTTCTGCCTGAAATGCTTTAGAAATCCATCCTCCATGTGACATGAACACCTGGTTTGTGTCTGCTTGGAACTAGATGACCTTTCAGGCCCCTTCTAAACCAAACCATTCTGTGATTCTATGATAAAGCAGAAACTCTACCACTCTAAGACTTGCTTGTATTGGCATAGTCCAAACCTTCACTGGCTTAAGCACTGAGTATGAGTGCACAGAGGAACCAAATACACCAGTACCACACACAAAATCACACCAGCATCAAAATAAGGAAACACACTTCTATGACACATATATCAAGAACATTTTAATCTCTAATATAACATTGTTAAATCTTGAGAGACACACTAATGCGGTGGATCTCAAGCTTAAGAAATACTCCAAAGGACAGTTTGCAAATCATCAAATCATGTCATTAGTAGATGGAAAATGATGGAGAAATTCCAGGGCAAAACAGGAACACAAGAAACCTGCATTTAGACTCAGATGCTCTTGATGCTATTTAGAACAAAATTACCAGTTAATCACTGAGGACAGAGCTGCTCTAAGGTCAGCACTAATAAAGGATATGTGTCTTTTTGGCTTTAAGTTGGTTGGGTTTTTTTTAAGGATCCAACTGCACTGTTTTCATGATAGCTTGAAGTCTTAGAAAAGTTTTCAAGGTAGCATAGAACCCATCCACACAGTCACAGAGAAGCCACATGTATTTGCTCTTGTCTTATAAGATACTTTTTTTTTATAATACTGCATTTTTTTTTCAAGTTTTGTATTTTTTTAAATGTTTTTAAGGCCAGTTTGAACTGACAAGCATACTCCTAACATTTCATCAGCCATATAAGAGAGGAAGGGGAAAGGAGCAGCACTGATTCTGGTCATGCATGGGCTTAGGTCACTTCATAGTAACCTCAGATCTATGTCCTTCTCACTCCGATGTATTATTCACCTGTCGTAGGTGAGCAGGGCAGCACTGGAGGAAAAAGGCAGAGTGTATTCTAAATATTCTTGCTGGCAGCAGCCTGTACTATGTAATGAGTTTCTGCAGAAACATGGGCGAAATATATGGGGAACTGTGATGAAAAAAGCCTGCAAGTCCAGAAGAGGAATTACGCTGCAGGGATGAGAAGAGCCCATAACAACCCACAGAAATAAATAAATAAAATAAATCCACATAGGAAAGAATGAGGGAAAAAAGATTAATATTAGTGATAGTAGAGATGATGATTTATTCAGAAGACATGAAGAATTATTTTACATCTTTAAACAAAATCTGAAATAAATAGGGTTCTCCCCCAGTGAGAGCACAAAAGGCTTTAGCAGATTAACCTATGTCTATGAAGCTGAATTTCACCGATACTGAGGTGATAATAAATCTATCTTCTGAGTCATTCCTTCATTTTATAACTCCTGGCAACAGTTACTTTTCATTTCTGTATTTCAGAAGGGAAGGATCATTGAACAAGCATTAGCTACTGCCCACAGGTCTGCTACACTGGTTCTTACTTTTACTTTTGATTTATTAAAAGGTCCCAGATACAATTAATTCCTTTTCCTCAATAAGTCTTGTCATTTCACCTGTCAACACCACACAGCAGCTTGATAAATAAGAAGGCTTTTGTTCACTTGCAGGTTTTTCTCCTGGAAATCCTTCCATCGCCCTGGGAATACCTCCTACCATGCTCTTGAATGTTCTGCACAAAATGCCTCCTTCCTGTACACCCCCATAAAGGTAGTACCCACAAGAATACACAAGCTGCCCAAATATTTAATGGATCACTCCACACGGGCGTGGATGGCATCCTTCCAGAGGGATGTCAAATGCCAGCTCCATGTCAGGTGTTAACCCTTGAGACTAATGATGATATTTGGTCATCAACACTGCTTCTTCACCACTATGGCATGAAGGCAAAGAGGCTGACACAGCTGACATCAGGAGCTGCAAAATGTTCCCTGGGCAGCCCACAGATAGGCTCCCACTCACTTTAGCTGAGAGAAAGGAAGGGTATATCCTTGGATAAAATTACAATAAATTCAGAAAACACGTTGCTTACTTCAAAGACCATAGACATTAACAGATACTACAGAAAGACAGAATTTGGTTTTCAGGACCAGGGGAGCAGAAAGGAGGAGACTCCTTTGGAAGCAGCTCTAAGGGCTTTTCTTGGACGAATTTTGTGGTGCACTCTTTCCAGCTGTTTGCAAATTAAAAGAGAAATGTGAACAAAGTAATGACACCTGAACTAAACAAATCAAGAAGAAACACCAGCAGAAATCATGAAAATTTCAAAGGGACTAAAAACCAAAAAGTTCCAAGATTTTGCAGACACATTTCTGAACAAGATAGATAAAACAGATGTTCTCATCCACTGGGATGTTACACCATGGAGGCACTACCGCGTTTTTACATCCAACCACACATCTGTGAGCCAGCTCTTTGTGCTGCCCTCGGCTGGATTTTGCAGAATCCCTGAAGGCCTGGAGCCAGCACTACCTGAGGCCCAGGGCAGCCTCAGAAATAAAGCCAGCCAACAATCCAAAAAGCAGCGCCACTGATATGCTTGCCACTGCATTCCTCCAAGTATATATGCCCCATGCAATGTGCCAAACACCACGTGCATTACAAACACTGTAAGTGAAAAATAACAACAGAGTGCATTAGCTGCTGATTAAAATCCTCAGCACATTTATATGTAAATTAAGCGCAGCCCTTGGGCTCGGCAAAGTGCCAGCAATGCGAAGGTTGTGTGCTTGTTTCTCTTTAAAGCTTGTTTCCCCTCTTTCCCTGAGAAAATAATGGGATAATGTTTTCTGTATGGCTGCTGCAACTGGACACAGAGACACAGCATTATGAAGGACGCAGGTTAAAAAGATAAAACAAAAAAACTATTAAAGTGGATGAAGAATCGGAAAATTGGATTTCCCTCTTTCCTCTCCCACTGATTTGCTGTACATCTGTCACCAGACCACTTCAAATCATGTGGTCCACCCAAAAAATATCTGAAAGCCATGTATTTACTACCATGACGAGAAACCTGAGAGGCTCTTAAAACAAAAAGGGATTAGAGAAAAGCATTATTTCTTTCATCACCTCTTTTTTGCCCCCTGTTTGTTTACTCTACATATTTGACAGTACTGTGTATATAGGTAGTGTGATGGATGGACCTGCCACAGCTCTTTAAGAGAATGTTTACTGGAGCTGTCAGCCTGGCTGTTTACATAGGTGCCCATCGCCATGGATATCTGCTGCACACATACGTTCCTCCTAAAAGTCAGATCATCCTTCATGAATACCCTCATAGCACAAACATCGAAAGGAGTTCAATTCTGTTTAGTTTTTCCAATGCAAGATTAAAAGACAACTTGGTGGTCTGTAAGAAGCTGTGCATGGAGAAGTCAAAAGAGAGTAACAAAGCTCTTTAATCTAGCTGAGAAAAGCAAACTGAGGTCTGATGGCTTGAAGTCAATGGCAGAGAAAGAAGAGTGCAAATATTCAACAAGGAGGGTATCTGGCAGGAGCAACTGTTTGTCAGGGACAGGCCAGAATCTCCTATCATTTGGCACCTTGGTACTGAGACAAGACAATAGAACCTATTCTTCTACCCAAATTATTGGCTTAGCTGCAGAAACGAATACAGAATGTGATTTTGTGGAGTGACTCAGTAGCCCATGTTATAAAATTTCCAGTAGAAGCAGCCATACCCTCAGCCAATGACGAGCAAGATATGGGGAAAGGAGACTGACTACGAAGTATGTGCTATTCTTCCAAAAACTATCCCACAGAAATGCCACATAAAAATACTTAGTTCTCTCCTTTTCAAAATACTGCAGTGGTTTTGCAGGAGGATGTGTTGCATCAGTTATCAATTGAGAAGAATCTCAGTGACAAAAGATGTTGCTTATTCTCCTCAACCCTTTTCAGGAGTATGAGCTAATTGCACAAATGTGCATCTAAGACTGGGAAATCAGGAAAGGCTAGATAAGGTGAATGGCCCACTTATTGGCAAAGCCTGGCCCAGGAGTGGCCATAGAGGTGGGCAAGAGGAGTGGGAGGCAGAAAGGCAGAACATGCCCTCATCACAAGCTGCAGCACAGGATGGAAGCAACACTACAGCAACACACTCCCAGATACTCCCAGCTGCCAGACTGCAACGTGACCATTCCCACGTAAAGCCAGTTTCTTGCTAGTGCAAATGCAAGGTTTAGTGGTTAAAGTCACTATAAAAATATATAACTTCAGGGTGACTTAAAGACTGAGGGTAAGGCATGCACCTTCCTGACTCCAGTCCCCAGGATACCCTCAAACTCACTCAGTATATCCAGGGGCCACATCAGTTTCTGCCATGAAATGCTAGAAAAATACATTTCTAGAGCCCCCATCTGCCTCTCCCTCCTCCAGCTTCCAAACAAAGGGGCTCAGTGCAAACAGCTACAAAGCAGAAGCTGGTTTGTCCCCCAATTAAAACGACAGAAATGAGGCCGTCAGGAATGCCTACTAACAGTGAAGTACAGAGCTGGTACATCCCTCAAAGGAAGAAACAGAAAAATCACTGATTCCAAAATGCTACTAATTATTCATGATCCTTTATCAAAGACTCTGTGAGTCTCCTGGCAGTAAACACAACACCTTGGTTGTCACCAAGCTGTCAGCCAAAGGTCTTTGTTTACATTGCCTTGCTGGGGAAAAAAGTAATAAATAAAAGTAGCTTGCGAAGAAAACAGTTGAATAATGAGTTTTAAAATTTTTTTCTGTCTAAAATATAGAGGGGCAAGAAAGAACTTACATACCTCATCTGGCCGCACCAAGACAAAGGTCTTATATCCACTGACCCACACTCCTATCCCCAAGATCTGACTGGATCCTTCCCCAAAAACTTCAGTGCATAGGGAAGCCATGGAAAGATTTGTGAGTGTAAGTGCAAATGTCAGAGCTAATTCAGATTCCTTGCATTGAGCAGAGATGTGATTTTTGAAGGACACTTAGTGGAGAGCTACTGTAGGCAGGAAAAGTTTAAAAAATGTTGCAAGCCCGTTATTCATCAAACCAGCGAATGTAAAATCAACCAAAATGTCATGATTTGTAGACAGGAATTTCACACCCAATTAAGGAAGAATATATAGGATTTCAAGAAAACTAATGTTATACCTAACCTATTGTGTTTTTTTTTTTTTTTTTTAATTTAGGTCCTTCACATAGAACAGTTCTGTGTGCATGAAAGCAGAGTGAATACATCTTTTTGGAGATATTTTTTATTAAACAGTTTTAGCATAAGGAAGACATGAACCTGGGTGCCAGTGCCAGACCAATCCAGCACACTGGGGCCACCAAAGCCAGCGGGAATCAGAATTAACCATAGATTATATTCACCCCTTTTTAAAGCCTTTCCAAGCCATAAATAACCAGGGCCAGCTCTGAATGTGGGCAGGGGTATCACATCAGCCACAAACTCAACCGGAGCATGAAGGAGACCTATCGCTCATCCCCCCCACGGCTCGCAGCCGGCAGCTTTGAAAATCTGCCTCCTTACTCTGGTGATTAAACGCTAGTTCAACGCCTTCATTTAAGGCCCCCCACTGTGCAAAGTGTGCCCTCCTGTTTTTATTTTATTGCACAAATTCTGTAGGCTTTACTGCATATTAAAACACAAACTCGATTCCTATTGAAGCAAGAAGAAAAATCTCCACTGACTTAAATGGAGATTAGATCACGCCCAGGAACGAGTCCAAAAGCAATATTAACTTTGTGAGGTTATACATACCTACAACTTCCTAATATTCTTATGTCTGGTTTAAATACAAAACATGTATCATAAATCGCTCTTATCAGACAACGAAAGACAGGTTACATTCCTGTCTAGGGCTTAACTTCTGATTTTCTCTTTTTTACTGACGTCTTGAATGTACAAATCTACTGTTACCTCGAAGTGCAGTTTCTTTGGTGAATATCACATCTGAGTTCCCAGAGCAGTAAAAGAGAATTAGAAAGCCAATCCTCAGCAATGCTATTTCCAACAACACTGAACTAGCCTGAAAATAAACCTTTTACCATGATACTACACACAATATCATGATCATCACAACCAGCCAGAATCATGGGAAGGGCATTCACCGTGTTAATAAATGTAACATATCTGCATTCAATAGATAAGAAGGTAAATAATGTACAGTTTATAGCTCTGGCAAGTTCAAGTTGTTGGCTCTTCCCAATGGAGCAGAGCAGAGCACCAGTGGTTTAGAGCACAGAGGGGCTGTAAACCATTCCTGCTCACAGAGGAAACCACCACCAGGCAATGCTTTACATCAAACAGGGCCAGCTCAGGTGCATATGGAAACTCCCAACTTTTAACGGCTGGAGCTGATGGTCTATTCCAACCTTAATGATTCTGTGATTCTTCTGACCTCTGAGGTGTTGGCCCAGCCAAAGTCAGGGATACTCGTGTGACTTAAATTCAAGTGCAGTGTGGCTGTGTTCTGTCAGGGCCATTAAATCAGGTACAGCCCATCAGCACAGTTTCACTGGCATGACCTGGACATCAGGTTAGGGAGGGTGTCCTGCCTGAGCAGGAATCCTGGCCAGCCCTGCCTCAGGCTGCAAAATATAAAAGTAACCTAATTTACTACAGGTAGAGGAGAAGTCCAACAAACTGAAGGCAACAGTCACGTTCAGGTCTGGCCACTGTCCTCTCAAACAAAAAGAATTATAAAAAAAATTATTGTAATTTTTAAATAATCATATATAAATACATTATTATTTATGAATGCATTAGTATTTATATAATGCATATATATACAGAACTATGAGATTCCATATATAAAGGAACTATATGATTCCAAGGGTGACTATTGCATACTGAATTGGCAGTGCCACCCACCATAAGGACTGAGTTTTCTCTGGAGTCAGATCACATCTCCCCAGGTGTCCCAAGGCTGACACCAGGGTTGGGGGACTGCTGCCATGAGGGCAAACTTCCCAGTGAAGCAGCACCTTAATAAGAGGCACATCTCAGATTAGGTGCTTGACCTTCCAGGCTATTTATATTGTGAGTTTTGAGGAGTTTCTTCCCTTTTACCTTGAAATGACTTGAATTCAATGCTGAGTTCCTTTGCTTGCTTTATTTGAGGCCAGGGGAGGCTTACAACTTCACATCAAAATGAGCTATCACTTAAATATGACATCTTCAAGGTCACTTACACATCAATTTCAGAGCAATTTTCCAAACATATCATCAAGACACTGAACCAGAGGCTTAGTCAAATAAATTCTCTATCTTCTTTCACTTACGAATTAAATGAAATAAGATGTGCCAACATTTTTACCTGACTAGGCTTTATTATCATTTTTGTATCTTCCATCACATCCCTCTACTTATTTAAAGAAATATCCATATTCATCTTGCTTTAATATATTTTGCTTGGGGGGAAAAAAAAACCCTTATATGGATAAACAAAAATCACAGAATGGACAACTCTGTAATAAACAAACTGCCTACAAAAGCACAAATAAAGGAAAGAAATCTCTCATTTATGAATAACCTCTGTCAGAGCTTAACACACTCCATCACTGCCAGACAGTGCAATAAAACTCAGCAGTAAAACCAGGCTGAGAGGAGTCATGAAGCCCTACTGAAGACTAAACTGCTGCCATGTCCCATTCCCTACTTGCTACAAGTTCTTCAGAACAACGGGGCAAACAGTGATGCTGCTCTGACAAAAGGGATTTGTTGCCAGCCTGCATGGCTTGAGCCATATTGCTCAACCTTTGGAAATCTGGGCTGCTACTGGCATCCCTTTAGTGTGGTAGATCCACCCTTCTCTTTGGTCTCAGAGGCATGGCAAAATACAATGCCTATGCACTGAGTGAACTTTGTGCTATTTATTCCCTGGATAGGCACAGGCTCAACTTTTCAGCCAAAGTAGTCAGAAAAACAGACAAAAAGCCTAATTTTGTGGCTGTAGCAGACGCCATATAAAATTCAGATATGTCAAACTATCACAAAATCTTGCAGGAAGATCTACTATGGGAAGACATTCTTAATGTAACCCAGAAGAACAACAGTTGATGGTATAACTTTACTATGTCTTTTTCTTTTTTTTTTTAAAGCACTTGTGGGTACTGCATTTCTAGCCACACATTAATTACAAACTGGGAACTCTCTTCATTATTATAGCCTCTCTGTACGTATTTTTTCCCCCTGGATCTGTTTGTCCCTACAGCAAATCACAAGCTCTGCCTTATTTTCTGAGCACTTCTGGGATTTCAAAACCCTTGCATGCCTTGTGCCCACCTCTGCAGCCTTCCCAGTCATACCAAATGTGGGAATGGTACCACCAGAAATCCTCACCAAGGATGAAAACTGTTAACTCTCAATAATAATCTGTTTGAATGGAGGCATTTTCTTCTCAAAGGGTCTGGCTAAAGCCCAGAGTAACCCAGATTTTTCACACATTCTCTTTAGTAGATTAATAAAGAGATCAAAGTCCGACCCATGTGTCCTCTGCCTGGAGGACTGGGAAGCTATTTTAAAAAGAAGGGTTTGCTCCTGGTTATTTTAGAAATAAGATCATAAGTGCAGCAAAGCTGAAGCAGGAAAAAAAGATGAAGAAAAAAGGCAAAGGATGCTCAAAAGGATTCTGATAAAAGTCCTGACAAGGGACTTCTGAACAGGGTTCTCTTCCTTTACGCGAAGATCTGCATCTTTTGTACTCCCTGCAGTAAAAGACATTGCTTTGGGAGCCCTTCTGCAAAATCTGTGCCAATGTCCTTCAGGTGTTTTGTACCAGTGGTGAGGGATGTGGAGGGAAGCAGAGGAGCCCTGCAGGGGAGCCTGCTTGCTGGGGAAGGCTACTCTGGAGAGCAAGTGATCCTGCACACTGAGCAGTGCTGGCCCAGGATGGTTGGCCAGAGCAGACAAGGAAGTATTGGGATATTCCAGCTAGAAAATGTCTTTTCCTTTTCAGTTATATACTGAAAACAGAGTATATACATTTCACTGGAAAAAGAGTAATCTTCCCACTCACTCCCCCGCTCTGTCCTTATTACTTGTTTCTTTTGGCCCACAGCAAATGAGCAACCCTATGAAAAAAACAGTAACATTATCCTGGAATCTGCCTTCATCTCTCTATCCAAACATTAACCCAGAGGAGCATTCAAAAAGAAGAGAAAGAGTATCTCTGAAATGGCTTAACAGCCATGCAGCCCCTGAACATGAACACAGCAGCAAAGAGGAGTGTGATGTACAAAGCCAGCACAGGAGCATCATTTAACCTTTTCTCAGACATACCATGCATGACTCTGGAGTCTGTTTTACAAAGCATGTCAAAAAAATCGGAGAAGATGAACAAAAAAAGGCTCCAAAAACAGTCTAAGGAGACAATGATTTACAGTAAGGGAGTTTAAGATTTCAATCTGCTAAACTTATTAAAAAGAAGATGAAGAGGCAACTTGATTAGAAAAATCCATGTAAGGTTCATGGGGAAATATTACTGGGAAGCAAAGGGCTCTTTAATCTAACAAAATAGGGTGGAGCAACATCTAATGATTGGAAACTGAAGCCAGGAAAAATAAAATTAGCAATCAGCTTGATACTCATTATTATTATTTTTTTTTAAGCGGATGATTAATTCCTGGAATAATCTCAGACATCTGCAAATGAGAGCTACAAACTGTTGAGGGAGAAACATTTCATGGCAAATGTATGCTACGGTTTAGTTAGAGAAGGATCATTTAGTAAAGACGTATAAAAGTGATATATAATAGACATAGATATAAAAGGGATGAGATCAAATTATCTGGGTTTTTTTTTCTGGTTTTAAGCACTACAAATCTGTGCAGCTGTTTTCTCCAAGGAGCTTGGCAAAGAAGTTCGCTGGGTGATGCTGGGCTGCTGCAGTGCTCCCAACATGCCCAGCTCCACTGCCATTGTAATTCTATGCTGTCCCAACAGCTTCATTGCCAGTGCCACCATGGGGAAAAAACACATTCAATGAAAAAAAGAAGCTCCTGGTATCTTCTTGCTTCACGTATGAGGGCATGCAACAAACTGAAGAGGCTGTTCTAGAGATGTGCATCAGAAGCAGCACAAGTGCTGCATGTGAGCACTGGTGAGCCTGGAGCAACACCCATGCTCCTGTCCGGGCAGAGCACCAGGGGGGAGGCACTGCAGGGAACAGCTTGGTCTCAGATTAGGAGATGCTCTCACACAGGCAACTCTGTGGCTTTGTGAGAACAATCAGTTGTCCCTCTGTTTCTCTGAGTGAAATCTCCAGTGGTAAGGGCAGTATATACTTCATCAATATTGCAGCAGAACATTTCTGTTTTGCAAAGAAGACACTTTGCATTTCACCGTGAAATGCAGAATGGACACACTGACACCTGAAATTTTATCTAGACCCATTTCCAGGACTTTTCTCAGGTCCATAAAGTGAAAGCTTTTCCTCTATGACATTGGTTTTGTGTAGCAGGCACCAAGGTGCTTCACAGTAACCATATCAAAAAAAGGTGACTTGTTTTGGATCAGTACTACTGCTTTAAATTGCCCGGAAGCAAAGCATTTCAGTTTAAGTATGCTTTTAGGTGTACTCTATCTTCTTTTCTCTAGAGAGGCTGAGCAAGGTTCACCACCTTTCATCCTTCTTATCTAGAGCATGTAACAACACCTCAAGCTTCTGCTTCTGCCCTGGGCAGAAGTTTCAATGATTGGAGCAGAAAAAAATTCAAGAGGGTTGCCTGGAGGCCAAAGTTTTGTTCAGATCACTTGCCGACATTGAGAAGATTAGGAGCATTTCTTGTTTGCTTCAGAAAGGACAGGAGATCCATTTCCCTTGCTGCACAGACACAAGACTAACACCCCAGACCTATTTCATTAATGGGAAATTCCCCTCCACAAAGCAGTCTCCAGGAGACACCTTTTGCACAGACGCTGAACCTCTGCAGGGAAACCACGCTAGCATCATGTTTTCACTCACCCTGTCGTTCTGGATTTAACCAAGTAGGGCCACAAAACCCCTGTGGATAGCTGGTAACTGACAGCTGAAAAGCTGATGGCCACCAATTCATAACAAAACCCACCTTCCTTAAAAATCTGTGGGGTTTGTTTTATTTTTTCTTTTATGTTCTTATTTTGTGTGAAGATGGTATGATGTCCCCTCACAACTGTCCTGAAGCTCTTTTTCTGATTTCCCAGTAACTACCTCACCAGCATACACCTTTCACCAAAAACTCCCATCAGTCTTCAAAGACTTCTCACAGTTAAGCTGACTGTCTCTTAGTATGGAACAAATATCTACAAAAATTGCCAAGTACAACCCCAGATGCTTCTAAGCATCTTTCTAATAGTAAAATCTTAGAGAAAGCTACAAGCTTTGTATGGAAGGCTCCTCACCTACAGCCTTATCTGTGACTGCAAAAAGTGAAATAACTAGGATTCATTTCCATTTTGGATTTTTTACAAATACCCTTGAGCAACCTCAAAGTACTTCTGCAGGAAAAACTGCAGAATGATCACTGATATAGTCAGAAGTTTAATTTTCTACCTTTCATACAGGAAATGGAGCTGGGATTATAACATCAAACCTAGTGCAAACCCTGCACAAGCAGACCATAATTACACTTTTGTTTCACTCTCCATACTCTGATAAATAAATCCAAGGTTCAAAGAGTACATGGGAATACACTGGTGGAAAGCACCAGTTTTTTAATCTTGGGGAAGCACTGGTCTTATATTTATCTTCAAAAGACTTCCACGGTATTCTTCTTTGGACAAGGGAACAGAAAGGAGAAGAAAGCTGAAATACACCAGGGACTGTGGCAAATGAGAGCCATACAATAAAAGCCTTGACTCAGACAACTCTATCATGATTGCTGGGAACAGTGCCACTGACTCTGTGGGTGCTTCCTGTTGGCCCTGAAGAGAGAGAAGTAAATAAATGTGCTCTGGCTGCTGCACTCCAAAGTGTAACCTTTCATATAAGACGTAAAGGTCAGCCCTTACCCTACCAGTCTTCCAAAGTCATGGCATTTCCTACCAGCTTTACCTGTTCACAGTTCCAGGAGATGTTATGGCTCTACCCACGTCACTGGGAAGCAAAGTGGGCAGCCTGGCACTAATGGGGTGCCTAGACCTCAGCATCCACTCAGATGTTCCCTTGCTATGCAGGGCAAGGCTCAGATGCAGTCTGTAGGGCTAAGTATTGCCTTCCCCAGGTGGTGTATATGTACATGCATATAAACCGCAGCAGCTCAATTTTAAAGTGTTTTATGATGAGGCAAACTAAGCTCCCTAAAGAGACTGGGAAAGTGAGAGTCCTGATAAAGTAAATAATGAAATGTTGCAGTACCAATATACGCTGTGTGATCCCTTGAGGGAAACCACAAGCATGAGCCCTAATGAAATAAGACACAGAAAATAAGGGCTTTGCTGTGGACACAACACTTAGGTGCTCATTATGCACCATAGCGACTTTATCACACTTAATCATCATTATGAAATGTTGTATATACATACAGACAGGTATGATATGTATAAAAACACATGTACATACACACTCACAGACACATATATTCCAAAGGAAAGAGGGGAAAAGGAAAGGTGATTTATTTTGTTTTCTGTAAATGGCCAGACATAAATGCACAGAATGCTTTCTCTGCATGGATTGCATTGCAAATCTATCACTGTATGCAGGTAAATCTATCACTGTAAGCTTTCATAAACAGTCAGCATTTGAATCTGATTTGTGAGTATTTCAGCTTTAAAAAATATACTTGTATTTAATGCTTTAAGTTCTTAAACACGCAGTAATACCAGCAGGCTTTGCCTAGGGCTAATTGATAGGCTGCACTTACGAAAAGTCTATTTGTCTATTTATACACCATTCTGAAATGGAGATAATATTTTCACTGTTTGAAATGCATCAGTTTGAGCAAATAAAATAGAATGTAATTATTTATTTATAATGCAACTTTGCTGACTGTGGAAGCAATAAACCCCATCAAACAAAACCCAGGAAATTATCCCTGATCCAAGAGTGGAAGCATGGCTCCCTCTAATTGAGTTTCCTTTGCTCTTATCTTCTCAAGATCCCTTAGATTGTTTTCCAATTTTCATTTCCATTTCTTCCATTAAATGCTTCTAACCCATGACCTCCATTTACTGCTATCCATTTATCTTCCATTCTTAATTGATATGCAACATGTCCACTTGTCCAGCACTGAGCACTAAAACTCTGACAGCACGCTTGATAGGTACTGGCTTCTTCAGGAAAGCTTACTTGGGAAAGTGCAGTTCAAAACTTGATTCTTGAACAGGTAAGTCCGTTCCATTAAACTTGAGTTTACCTTATAAACACACTGTGGTAAGGATCAAAACCCCAATAAAAAAATAATATCATCTTTGGTTTTATTTGCTTTTACTGCTACAGGATGGAATTATATTTGTCTTGACCCTGGGAGGGTACAGGGTAACAGAGCCAGTGGGAAGAAAACATATAAAGCAGCTTTCAGCAGTCAGTCATTTTTTACTTTCAGTTTTAAATGTGATGGTTTGCTATCAAACTCTCTCCCTCAAGACCCAGTGTACAGGAATTTTTGAAGGATGGCATTCCTTAGAAAATATTTAGACTTTATACAATGTCACTTCAGAAGCCTTTGACAAACATTAATAAACTACCAGTATCCAGGTGCTTCTGCACCTATTTAACGGAGGGGTAAGCCCAGCATCAGATAGAAATACAACAGAAAGAGTAAAGCTCCAGATACCAAGCAGTCACCATAATCTCACAGTGCTCACAGAGCACTGCTAAAGCAGCAGAGAACCAAACAGCCATATCTTAGCCTCTTGGAGCAGTAAAGTAAAATTAATATAGCACTCCAGGCTACTATTAAATTGTAGAATATAAGAAAACATACTGTGGTCAGGCATTCAACCTCTCAGAATAAATGGATGAATCACTTCATGCTTATTCTAAGCGATTAAATGTTTGCACCAGTGATACTAAGAAAAACACAAATTCACTGAGATCCTGAAGGCACAGAAGAGGAAAACTTGTCATTCAAAACCATTATACCAGGGACTAGGCTGGAAATCTCCATAGCCATAACACCTGAGTGGAGCACATTCCTACTTCATCCTCCAGTGGAGCGAACTGCCAACGGTGCTGACATACCCAGATGTCTTTAATTCCAGGTCAAGACTGACAGCCTGGTACTGGTGCCAGTCAGGCCAGGAGCAGGCTAACTGCATGCACAAGGCTGGCTGTGCCCAAAGGCTGCCCAGCAGCAACACAGCCACGCTGCTGTGTGAGGGACTGCTGTGTGAGGCATCTCCCCAAATGCTCACAGGCTGAGTCCAAAGCTGAAAAAGGTATCTAATGAGGTTGCATCATTTCAAGGAATGTCTAGAGGCAGTCAGGGGCAAGAAATACGGGTTGCTCTTACTTTTTGAAAGAAGGTGACAGGCAAACCTGCTCTCTCTGTTTTGCAGTAGTCTCCCCAAACAGAACCGAGGAGTATTTTGCTATGCACAGGTGCCATTTCCACATAGAACAACAATCAGGTATCTATATGGCTCCCAGCTGAGAAGAATATTAAACTTTATATTACGGCCATTTATAAGATACACAGTATGCTAGAATTACTGCTTCTGTCTCCTTGTATCTGGATGTGTAATTGCCACAATGAATCCCACCTCAAGACTATGTCACCCACTGCCTGTGTGCCCAAAGTGACACTCAAAAGCTTATGTCTGAATAGCTGCTGTCACAGGAACAAGCTGGCTAAAAGGATCTCTGTTAACTGCAACTGTGACCATGCCACTGAAAGGCAGCAGAAACTTTCCTTTAATCTCAGTTTGTAGTGCCAAGAGGAACTGTGGTATCAAGGTTTCTGATCCCGAACACTGCCAGAGAATATCCTGGGAAGAACAAAAGCATTACTCTGGTGGTCGGTAAGTTTTAAGCAACGCACTGGGGCATGCAAACCAAGCTCTGAAGGAACATTCCTTGCAAGGGACTTGAAGGCAGAACCTGGAAATAAAGCAGAGGCTGAGAATGAGGAGACATTGTGGATGTTCACTGCAGAAGGCACCACTTTGAGGACTAAAAGAGAGGGGAAGCAGCAATGGTATTGCAATGACATTGGCATTCCCAGCATGAGCGTGCCTCTGCTCACTCACTACCAAACAAGCATCTGGTGCCACCTAATTAAAACACCAGTTCCAGGATGTGACATCCAGCATCATGAATCAAATGAAACATCTGCTAATTCTTACAACAGCCAGACAAAACAAGCCTAAAAAAGGCAAAACAAACACGCACACACATTACTAACTTTGGCACTGACATCCCAACTGAACATAAGAACCATATAAAATTCCCACATTATTAACCAGTGCATCTTCAGTTTAACTGATTGACTGTGCAAATTTACTGCAACACATGTTCAGCTGCTCAGTGGGTAAAACTGGATCAAGTTTTACAGAAGTGGGCAAACGCCTCACTGCACAGCACTGCTCTGTGGAGGGGAAGCCTTCCTCGAGCTCACACAGTCTAATGGTGCAGGCTATTAACTCAGGTGATTAAAGGACTGGGGACTGCAGAAATCTCAATACGTGGATGGCCTATTATAGCACAGTGCAGGGAGTGTTTTCCCCAGTGGCAAACAGATGCTTTGTTTTTATTTCTGCTATAAATAATTCCGGGGGTTTTTAATAGGTATACATAATCAGGCATTTACATGGTTTCCAGCAGAGAAGCAATATTAAGCTACTACGTTACAGCCATTCATAAACTGAATACAATGCTGAAATTACTTTTTATTGTCATTATTATCCAACAATCTCTACAATATGCATTGTTACCACAGCAGTAAAATGATTAGATTCTGAGAATTGCTGGAAGTCTGTAAGTAACACCATGGAGGTGAACCCTTAGCAAAATCAAGTATTTAAGAACTTCAGATGATCCCATTTTCTGAACCCTGTGGGCTCCTGAAAACAGAGCAAGGACACAGTTCATGGACTCAGTTCTGTCATCTTTTACACCATTTTTTTACACAAGCAACACTTTAGGTACATGGTTAAACCCTACCAGTGAGTGCAACCGGCAGGTGTGTGATGACATCTCTTGAAGTGCTCCATCTCAATACCATAATAAATTTCATCAGCAATTTTGTTTATCTTTGCCTTCCCTTTTGCACAGACTTGTTGTCCACCTTGATTGGAACTTATCTTTTTTCCTAATCCTCTACTGTAAGACTTTGGAAGTAAAGGCTGTGTTTAACCTGAAAGAACCCTCTAGAATAGAACGTCACCTTTGTGCCCTGTTACTGATTTTCAAGCAGCATTTTGTATGATCGAAGTAATCAGAAACCAAATGAAAGGACAAAAGACATTCTGTATCAACTCCAGAGAACATTGGGCCAATCTGGCACTAAGGGTGGAGATACACAAAGGCATCTGGAAGTGCTGTGAAAGTAAAATCCTACAGTAACCCTTAATGGCTTATTTATTCTCAGTCAAAAGAAAGAGTTGGGTTTTGCTTCCTCCCCCACACCCCCATGATGAAAGAAATAGGAATTTCATGAAGGGATAATACACAAGCTGATTGCAGCAACTTGCAAATGAACTAGCAGGGGGTGTCTGGGAATAGACAGCAATTTTCATTCCAAGCAGAATGGAAATTTCTACGTTAAAGGGTATTACTTCTGATCAGCCAGCATGGAGGAGGAAGCTGGTGAAATAAAAAAAAACCGTGAAATTTCTAAGTGCTCGGGACTAGGAAGAGAGAAGGAAAGCAACTGAGGCTGCAGCCTTGCTAAATGCTAAAATGAGGGGGATATGGAGAAGATGCAGCTGCCAAGGCAGTCACTGAACAACGCACTTCAGAGATAAGAGACACCAGCCATTCTTCGAAGCAATTGTAGCTGCCAAGAGCTATTGAGAAAAGAGTGAATTGAAGGGGATAGAGGGGTCAACTGCAGTGAATATGAAAACAAGTCAAGGCCAAGGACAGGCATGACGCTTTGGGATTTGGCCAGGAGGTGATAATTTGTGGGTTTAGTCAACTGCAATCTCAGTGGAGCAGAGAGGGCAAAAACTCTGAAAAAGAGAGTTGGCAGTGGGAAGATGAAGGCAGCCAGAATACAGAGGAGGAATAAGGAGCTTGGGTAGGAGAGAAAAGGCAAAGGGGAGCCTGGCAGCAGCAGATATGCTTGGAGACTTGTGGGGTTTTCCCTGTGCAGGGACACAAAGGCGGAACTGAAAGCTGAAGGGATGCCAAGAAAGAAAATAGGGTTAAGTGAGGTGGCACGAAGAACAGCGAATAAAGGTCACTAGGGATTGAAGAAGGAGCAAGTCAAAAGCAGGAAGAATGAGGTTTGTCCATGATGGGTCTCACATGAAAGAGCTAAAAAAAAGGATTTCTATCCCAAAGCACCAGCAGTTGCTGCTCCTTGGCCATGAGGAAGAGCTGTATCCTCCCGCTGCATCTTCCTCAGCTGGTCCTCTGAGGCTCATGAGTGCCTGCAGTTCGGGAAAAGGGGTACCAGAATCTCTCAAAGAGAAACGGCATCCTTTCATCCTAAACTAGATCTGTGCAGCGTCCGGGTTAAACAAGGCACAGTATATTCTCATCTCCCTATTCCTTCTAGTTTAAGCTCTGTCAGGCTGTAAGAAGCAATGACTTCGATTTGCTCTCATCTGCACTGACTACACTCACAGAGGCGTAACACATACCAGTCCTTAGAAATCTATTTACCTCATTTTCCATTAAGACCACAGCAATAACCTCTAAGCAAATGTTGCATGAAATCACAATGCCATTCACATCAATGCTGAATCTCTCATGCCTCTGAAAAAAATCCAGATCTCATCCTGTAGTTTTAAAAGTCTCCTGTAAGGACAGCTATAAAACTTATCCACTGGTCGTATCATCATATATGTGTCAACCAGATCCCCGTTTTCAGTGGACATATTTATTATCAACCCTGGGATACAATTTCTTATGCTATTTACAGAATAGAAAAAATACATCCTGACAGTTTATAGGGGGAAAAGTGTTATGATTATACAAGGACAACACCATTACAACAACAGTTACAACAAAGCTGCACTTACTGACCCCAGCAACAAAGGAAGAGTTGAAGGGAAATTCTGTGTAATATTTTATATCCGGAACTAATTAAAGATCTCATTCCCCAAACAGCTAGATAGCAAATATACGCAGTGCTTCCAGAAGAAGGATTCCTATTTTGATGGTTACTGTAATGAGCACATTCCCAAAGGAAAGAGCCAATAAAAAGCATCTCCTATCTGGAGGATGTTGAATAGAAGTTGGACTTTTCTTAATTTTACTGCAATTCCTTATTGCATCATATCAGCCTCCACCAAAGGTCTCAGTTCAATTTTTCTGTAATGAATTTGGAGACTCAAAAGAAAAATTCCATCCCATCTCAACCAGCTAAATTTCTCTCCTTGACTTAGAGCTGACTGACTATGAGTAAAACACCATTTTTACATCACTCTGTGCAGTTTTAATTAAAATTTATTAACTTGAGAGAAAGGATCTCCTTATCACCAACAGACATTTAGAACAAAAATGCCTTTTATTGTGTTATTAAACTATTTCAGACAGAACCATCACTACAGCACACTGTAGCTCAGCTACCTAGTGTCAAATTAGATTGATCTTTTCCCTCGCCCCGCCTTTCCATTCACATGAAGTGTGCCTCAGACAAAAAAAAGACCACACTACTGCCTTCTGCAAAATTTTGTACCCACACTGATAAACACCTATGTACCTTGCCCACTTCTTTTAATTAAAAAAAAGCAAATAACAGGGGCCAGGCTGTGATGCACCAAGCCCTGGACCACGTGTGCTTTGAAAGGATCTTTGGAGTCACTTCTAGAAATGACAGCTGCAGCTAAGATAGTCAGAGGGAGAGCACATAAAAGTAAAAACATTTTTTAAAAAATATTCTTAGAAAAGTAGAATATTTAAAATGCAAACAAGTATTATGATGGGGGTTAGGCAATAGAGAATGATGAAGCGAGTTGGAAAAATAAGCTGTAAACCAAGAGAACACCAGACTCTGAAGTCCAAACAGGAAGAGATGAACATGTTGGGTAGACTGGCAAGATGTTACTCGAGAGAAAGGATGAAGGGAAGAGTTATTCGTGACCTGACTAGTACCTTCAGTGACAAGGAAAAGACAGAAGAAACTAAGAAAATCCCTCACCTATTTGAGGGACTTGAAGGGATGTGCTAGATATGTGATTACAAATGAAACTCAATCCAGTATAATCGTGGTGAAGGAAAGTATGGCACCAGAGCACGAATCAGACAGGAAAGAGAGACATGATGGGAGAGGAAGAGAAAAAAAACCACCCAGGGATTTCCCAAGTTAGATGTCAGAAGAGAGCTGTGGGACCCAAAGCTGGTCAGCCAGAAGAGGCAGGATGGGACACAGTTAAAACTGGTTAAAACAGAATCAGCAATGCTCTCAGCACTCAGACTTCTTCATGTCTCTCTTGTACTTGATGGAGAGGAATGGGCACCAAAGATAGAGAGAAACATAACCACCATGACCACTTACATGTTCTATTTTTTTTTTTTAAGAGTAAAACTGAAAAAAAAAAAAAAAAAGAGGGAAAATTGGCAGAGAGACAAGGAGAAGGTTTTTTCTCTTTAGGGGTGAAGAGACACCAGGTACTGGGTAAAGCACAGATAAGCACAAAAAAGGAGAGCCTTCCCAAAGGAGAAAGGCTCACTGGGCTGCAGTGGTTAAGATTATCAAGAAAAGCAGAGTTAGGAATCAAATTGCTTCGATGAGAGAGAGAGAACATTCAAGGTGAGAGACAATACACTAAAATAGGTATTTACCGTGGCAGACTGAGTGGAGTGGGATCATTTACCAGAGCTTTGAAAAACAGTACAAACACAGCAAGCAATTACACCACAATAAATAACCCAGCAGCACACGTGCAGATGAGGCATCTAACAGAGTGTGCACAGCAGATAGAGCAATTGCCAGGAGAGTCGATATTTGAAGGGCCTGAGGGTGCAACAGGGATGCTGTCCCCGGCATAGGGAGAAGGAAGCATGTGCTGCCCTGCACAGCCCTTCCTCTGCTAACCTGCTGCATATGCAGATAAAAAATGTCAAATGCCTAAATTGGGAACAAAAAAGGATGTTTTCAAATCTCTTTCTCACCACCTCAAAGATACCCTGCAAAGTTATGCAAACACTTAGTTAGTTCAGGTTGCTGATCATAAAAATCAATCCAGTTCTGTTTAATGGGATTTAGCAATTAGTCACATCCTGGTTCCAGTAATTTTGTATGGCTTTCTAACCATCTCTCAAACATTATTGTAAAAGCACAAATATCTGCAATAACATAAACCTTCCTCCTGCAATGTGGTCCTTGTCTCCCTCTTTACAGCTAGGACAGACTCAAGATGACCCATGTCCTATACATGGATTCCTGCCTATATATATATGCTACCTGCCACAGTAAAATATCTCTTGAGTTTGGTCTCATGGAATATGGCTATTTTCATACATTATCTAATACTTTCAGATCTTAACTCACATTTTCAGTGGGACTCAAAGTCCCCACAATACTCCTGGCAATTTCATCACCTGCTGTGGCTGGTAGCAGTGCACAACTCACCATTCCCAGGCCTCACCTCTTCCACCAAGAGTACACTTCTTGCCTGGAGAGGTTAAAAATTGATAAAAACAACCAGATCTTCTTCTTCCAGTAAAATCTAGGAACAAACCCATAGCTACATGAGACAAAAAAATCTGCAATCTCTGTCTCTAGCTCTCATTCAGGATGTCTCAGGTCAGGAATGAAGTTGAGGACGATCCCAGGCACTCTACACAAAATTTCCCAATGAGAAGATGAAGTTTAAAGAATTAATAATTATTAAGAATACTTATTTTATTCAGAATCCGTCCTTTTAATCCTTTTTGGCATGGCTGATCATGGAATACACACTGAAGCATTCTTAATTTCATGGCTTCCCTGGAAGTTGCTAAACAAGTCTGAAAACCTCTTTTATTTCTCTACTCATTTAAGTCTCTTCTTTATGTACTGGCTCCTCTTTTGGCCGCTTAGTGCCTGGGAGATAAAACAGGATAGGTACATGCCTAGCTGAGAAGACATCACGTTGGGCTGAAAAAAGGTGGCATCAAAGTGACAGTCCCTCCACTCCTCATTGCCCCTCTCCAAGCCCTAGTGGAATTGCAGCTGTCCAGTGGCACTGGAGCTTTTGTCAGAGTCAGGTGTGCAGCATTCCCACCTGACCACCTGCCCCCCAGCAGCATCTCCTCCCGAGGACCTGCCATTCACATGTGCAGAAATCTCTTATCCACACAGCATTCCTGGGACTCCCACATTCCATGCTGCACCGCAAGGTGTCTCTACAAATCCCCTTGCCTAAATTAATAGCACAAATGAGTGTTTGACATAAACAGGACATCTTCTACCTACTTTTTGCCCATTTATGGTGAGGCTGGTGGGGGGAACCCACCTTCTCTGATGTAAAGCTTATATGCAGTTTCACTGACTGAGCTGGAGAAAAGCCTCTGTCTTCTTTATCCACAACTATCACTACTTTGTCAAACTGTCTGTCTCAACTGAAAACAACCCTCATATTGATTGGCACTGAGATGGGGTTTAAGGCTAGCAGGAGGATAAGCACTTCCCCACCTTAAACTCAGTGATTTTGACAAAGAAATGTGCTTGGACAGCTACAAGTCTCCTTTTCCAAAGTCAGTTTTCAGAATAAAATTACCCAGTAAAGGCTTTTCACTGACAGTCACAAATAATTCCAGCAGCATAGTTATAAAATGTCTAAAATATGTTTTAACCTGTCTTGAAGAACCTGTATGACATCTTTGGCTGTCGTAAGATGGAGGAGGAATAAAAACATAGTTACAAGCGTGAGGAGTTACTCTCAGAAACTGAAATAGCAGGCAGTCTAAAAAAAGATATATAGGAAAAAACAGAAAAACAAAAAACCCACAGCTCTGGGAGCTGTCATGATGAGTCCACGAAGCAGAGGCTACAGCAATAGGTTTCTACAAGTCAGGAGTTGGGTGCTGCTAATCCCACAAGAAACGAGATACTCATGTCCCCACATCAGCCACGTGTAGCTGTCAAGAAGTGATTACAGTATTAAACTTTTCTAACCTGAATACAGCTGGGAGAGGCATGCTATGGAGTGTGCTGAAAATGAGCCAGGCAGTCCTAAAAATAGTAGTTTTAACCTTTCATTACTCAACCCCTCAGCTCCTCCAGCTCTAAAATCCTCTCCCAGTACAGTTTTGCTTTCCTCCCTCCAAAACACGCGTCTCCATGCTGACCACTAAGGTGCCACAGCCACACAGAGCCTGGAATACAAAGCACAACCATTCAAATCACAAGCACACAGAGAGCCTGCACTCAGGCTTATCATCGTTACTTAATCACATGTTAAACAAGCTAAGAATTAACAGTTAACACAAGAAAAAAGTTGGCTTCCCATCAAAAGCAATTATAATTAATTCCTAAGAAACGTATTTCTGGATGCCAAATCAGATGGAGGAATCAACTGGGGGATAGATACGCTCCTTCCATAGCTCCACTCGAAATTCTAATTAAGAACAGAAATACAAAAGTGGTTGTGGTGGAAAGGTTAATAGAAGAGGAGGGAATCTCTAGAGACACCACGCCAGATACTCAGTCTCTCTTTTTGGCTCTTCTACACTTTCCCCTTAATAAACAGTCCCTAGAGAGACAGATCTGCAAACACACACAAACATACTTTACCACATGGATATTTTAGCAAAAATAAGATGACCACAAAATCATGTGCTCTGCCATACTAGAGATCTTGTGGACAGTGTGGCTTTGAAATCATGGGCTCTGCTGTAGTCAAAAATCAGCTGCGTCAGAAAAGTTGAGCTGCTGGGGAAAGGAGAGGAAGGAGAGATCTGTAACTCTGAGGATGCTGAGTGTGCAACCTACTCCCTAAACAACAGTGGCACTGAACAATTACAGCTCAGACAATAGGAAGACGGTGTGCAGCTCAGAAGAGAAAAGAGCGCTTTTCAGCTAAAAAGCTCCTTTCTTTTGCACAGATTCTGCTGAAATATTCATAAGACAAAGAGAACCTGCACAGAAGAAAAAGCTTTCTTGATGAAACCTTCCCCAGACTGGGAGCAAAAATAAGAGGTAAGTGCCTCCAGCAATGTTTTTCAAAGTAAATGGTCTCCCAACAAGCATGCAAAAAGAAAGCTTTGAGAAATGGGAGAGGAGAAGACTTCCCTGATGTCCCTAAGACATGTTATCCTTATAAAAACCTATAAAAACCTTCAAGACTGAGCTGGGTGTCCTCAGTTTGCAATTCCTGGCTAGGTTTGCAATAAACCTGACTGAAATACCTCTGAGCCATGAACCCCCCTTGTATTTGAACTGCAGTTATTTCAAATACTGAGAAAAACACTTTCAATATCACTGCTGTGAAAACCTAGGATTGATCACCATCAGTAAAAACTGCCTGATTAAAGCCAGGCATTTCCTAGGACAACAAAAAGAGGTTTGAAGAAAAACTAGCAGAAAGATTTTTTTCTTAAATTTTTGTTTTGCAACCACTTCTCCCATTCCTCACTGATGCTGAAGACAGAGAGGAACTAAAGCATCCAAATCAACTTCTACTGCCATCTTCCAAATCCTTGTTCATATGGAAGAGAGAAGATAAATCTTACAAAGACCTATGGAAACACTGTTCTGTGAGAAACAATCATAGGACAAAGGTATTTTTTTTCCTCAACTTTCAGTTAAGGTATTTTCCTCTGATGAAGAACATAACCTGAGAAATCACACCACCATGGTCACTCAGACCCACCCATGAATGGTGCAGTGGTCACCTAATAGCTTAAATTAGTTTTGTAAAAAAACACCCTTGTTTAATGTTCTTTTTTTTATGACTCAAATGTCATTCATCTGGAAATAAAGCAGCATTGGAGTCCTACTGCCTGTGATTTCCATAAATATTTAGGCTGTTTAACCAAACTATTGTGCATAAAGGTATCTTCAGGATTATTCTATACTTGCCATCTTATCAGAAGAAATGCTTTTCTTCCTATTATTTATCTTACATAAAGTAAGCCATAGTGCTGGGGTTTTTTTGCTACTTTAAGATTAATTTTTTGGAAATTCTCTTTCAGCATTAAGATTAATTCAGGACCACTAAAACCGATAAACTGTTGTTATTGGCCTCAATCCACACTACCTTTTAAATCTTTGGATTTTCATTCTAGCTCTGATGAAAGATTCATTCCAAGTACCTAAAGTAATCTTTACTTTCTACTCTCTCTCTCCTACACACCACATTTTTCCAGTATAATCCATTTTATGCTTTCAGTTATAAATACATAGTTCTGTCTACCTGGCACTTCAGATAACAGAGGTCCCCATATAACACAGTCTGCCTAGACCATGTTTAATGTCAATCACAGGGACCTGCTCTCTTACTGATGCTGGTCATCTCACCCTTGGTGTAAAACCAGAGTGATGAAGTATTTCCATATTCAAGGCAGAAAGACAGAAATCACAACTCCATCAGGTTTCTCCACCTCAGTAAAACATCATAAATAAAACATTATAAATCTAGCAGTTTGGAGATCAAACCCAGTAAAACTGACATCCAGAAGAAATGGATAAATTTTACACAAATTGAGGTTATTTCATGCTTTACTTCTACTATTTCAACTAACTGAAACAGGTAAGCCAAGTGATAAATAGAGAACTGGCTGCCACATAAAGCTATGAAACCAGGTGAAGGGTTTTTGTAAAACTACATTTTCAACTATATGAAACCTTTTTTTTTTCTTTTTAAATTAAAAATCTAATCACTCTGGAGAATTTCTGATTCCATGGAAAATAATCTGAAAACAAAAAGTCTGCCCAACTTGCAATGCTCACACACTGATGTACAGAAATCAACACAGTATCACACTGAGAGTTTTAACTTCATTAGGTGCATAGCTGAATTAAAGCACACACAGGCACTAAACCTAAACTATTATTTAGCATCCTATGATGTAGGGCAACAAAAATCAGGTCACAAATGTAGAAACTTCCTAATGCAATATTTATACCAATCAACTTTATTTTTTATGACACCTTGCAAGACATAAAATGCTTTAGAGGGTTAAATAATAAATGACAGGAGAGAAATGAGAGCAAGAACATTGTAAGGACTTAAATTTATATCATCTGATGAAATATAAACCGACAGGAACTCATTGAGGGAGGAAAATACAAAAAGGCTGGCCCAGATAGGGAAACCTGCAGAGGCCCTTTAATGTTAATAGAGCCTGTTTCTTTGTTTTTATCTTGAATCTTATTTTCATTCTAGGATAATACAGTATTCAGAGGCCAGCTAAGGGGTAAGAGCTTTGTCAAAGGACAGCATTTATTAAGATATTATCAAATATTCTCCTATTCATGTTCTGTGGTATTTTCAAATCTTGAATCAAATTTTGTGCTTTCTAAAGAAGCTTTGCAGCTGGCAGGTTGTTTGTTCACTGTCAGTGCATACAATGGCACACAGGCACCTCCCAGACCTTACTGGAGGATGGTGGCTCAGACACACTTCTTACAGCTATCATCACAACAGAATTTATTATCACAGCATTGGCGCTATGTTATTATTTTATTTGATTTGGCATATATAATTGCTTATACTGTTTTATCATTGATTGCCACCTGTGCTCCAGTGATGCCGAAATACCACCTCCACAGCCTCCATTTCACTGACCGTCAAACTCAAAAAAACACTGTCACCAGATCCAGTGAATTACTGTGTTACAAATATCACAAAATACCAAGTTTCCTACCTGTGAGCACATCAGACTTCTCAGTGATGCTGCAACAGGCTGGCTACACCACTCCTGCTGTGCTACCACACGCAGCCCTCACAAGGTGATACTGCATAAATAACAAGTATTTTCTTAACTAGGTCTTTTAATTATTTAGACATACTTGGCGAATGCATTGCTAACAGCTGTTTTGTAACAGATTTCATGGTACCATACACCTGGTGCTAATGCTTCAGCATGTCTAAATGGTTTTCTAAAGATTACACAATCAAACATCGTAAGATAAAATCACTGTAATTGGAGCCCTCATCAAAGAAGAAATTACCATTACACTTTACAAACCGAACACACGTCTTTCCAAGGCTGAGCAAAAGGTAATACTATGATGGCCTTAGAGCTAAAAGATTTTCCTAACCTTACCCCATATGTAGGGATCTGATTTCTTGCTGTGATTCTGTAACAGGCATACAGGGTCTACCTGATAATATGAAACATAAAACCCACCTCTGATTCACCTATTTGATTTTAAGCTAAATAAATATTCTGGCTTAATATCCAAAGCAGATTAATATTTCAAACACTGTGTCACAGGCCCCCTTGGTTTTCTGGAGGCAACTCTAAGACTCAAAATTTATTAGTGACCTTAGAGTCATACCTTAAAAACTGATTTTCTCAGCATTGACTGATACTATGCTGAAAACAATAATTCTGATCCCTAAATACTACATAAATAACTGAATATTTTTTAGATGCTGAATATCAAATCGATTCCAGATAACTGTTAGTTTCACACAGGTGTTTTTAATAAAACAAGCTGGATAAAAGTAATGCGACAGAGACTTGCTGAATCTGGTGATGGCTTTAGGGAATTTGCCATTAAAACAATACACAGGAACTGTACATGTATCTCTAGGTTTATCATCTACCAGGAAATCCATGAACAGGATGGGAATTTTTAACTATGTTAATTTTTGCATGTATTTGAATGCTGCAGGATTACCGTGACTTGATTTGGACAGAAACGGTGTCTCTTGCTGGTGTTTAGGTGCGCAGATATCCGTATCAGGAGAAATCTTAGGTTTACTGAAACTAATATTAACCTTGCCATTAACTCCAACTGGGATTCTGAACACAAACAAATTATTCTAGATGAGATCTCAGCAGATCAAAGAGCCCACTGGGCTGAATAAAACAGAAAGGAGATAATTGATGGGCAAAGCCATGGACACGCAGCCACGTGGGCAGCTTCTCCTGAGCTCTGAAATCCCACAAGGTCAACTGGGAAGTCGCCATTCGCCACAATTGACTCCTAGGAAAAGGACCATGTTATAAGTCAGAAAGTGGCCTCCTCCCAGTGGTCATTTCACAGGGGACCTGCAGAGTGAAGCAGCCACCTCGGTGCAGACCTCTTCACCACCACCAAGACTAAACACAGAGCCTGAAGCTGGTGTGAGTGAAACTGAATATCCACTGGCTCCTTGGAGTGACTCAGTAACACTGACTTAGTTAAAAGAAAGTTATTCTGATTAACCCCTTCTGTTGTCTTCTCTTTGGGGAGTTGTGCGCCCACTCCAAAAGGCTGCAAATACACTGTTTTTATTAAATCACATTCAATTACAATGGTATTTATTAAAACCAATAACTGCAACTGGTAAGAATCCCCCTGTGCTTGTTTCCAGGTATTTAAATTAAGTTAAATGCACAATAAACTTTGCATTGTTTCAATTTACATGACCCCTGAGTCTTTAGACATCCCGTAGGCAAAATTCACAGACTTATAAACTTCTATTAAACATGAACATATGGTGGACTCGGCATCCTGTGCTGTTTCTGTTCTTACTGAAGGGTTATGAAGTGCCTTGCTGCCACTAAATGCGCTAAAGCAGCCTTACACCAAGCCAAAATCCTCTTTCATCCTTCATCCCAAGGAAAGCTGCTTTATTTCCAGCAACAGCTCTGGTGAAACGGTGACAGTCCCACCACTGAGACATTTGTTTTCTCTGTGTCCTGGCACATGCCAGGCTCTGGATGTACCACTAGACCAGCATTTGACATAGCAGAGATGCCAGTGTTCTGGTACCTGGGCCACTACATGATTCACAGACATCAGAATCCACCAGGGACATGGATTTGCACAGGCTCAGTAACATGAGGAAGTCTCCTTACGGAAAGATATCCCCTCAGCTGCAGCTGAGGAGGTGTTTCCCATGGCTCCTTTCCAGTGCTGTCTTACTGAAGGCTCTCACAGGGGTACCCGGGCTCCCCCATCCACCCAACAATCTGCCTGCATTCAGGGAGAGATTCCCTGCCTTCACTTGGCAACCACTCTCAGTCCTGTGTGAGCCACTGCTCTGCATCAGCCTTCCCTGCACTGGCATTCAGGACAGAAGTAAATCACTGAATTTCTCTGGCCAGTTCTTGATGTAGCTCCTCTTTCTGCCCTTCTCTTTTCTAATCTCATTGCAGGGTTCAAGTCAGTATCACATTCAGAAAAATACCTATTTTCATTCAATTCCCTTGGTAATTCTATAAATTTTTTCTCATGCTCAGAGTTTCCCATAGTCACTTTTTCAACATTTTACACATCTTCCACAGCAGAAGTGCCACTTAGTTTCCCTGAACTAGTTTGAGTCATGCACTGAAAGTGAAGACTTAACTACACACAGCGTAGCACATCTTTCCTGTACAATAGACAGGTCAGACAGCATTTTCGAGAACTCACAAATAGGATCATTTGTCATTTTGTGAACAAAAATGTGAAAATGCATTGGTAGCAACCCTCCTAAGGCACTAGTCTTAACCATATCTTCATCCCTCAGGCACAACTTAAGAGGAAAACATAATTTAAAAGATCAATTTAATCCAAGACTTTAAAAAGAATAAAACCCTATTATTCACTCACAATAATTATATAGTTATTACATGACCTCAGTACAGAAAAAAAGTCAAGATCATTTGGGTGAAGTGACTGTGCATTTCCATTCCTGAACATCTTTGATTTATTTTAAGGTTAACCTAATTCTAGATACATTGCATCTATTAGGTTTATTTTAGAATATTTGCAGTATTCCTGTAATGTGCCCAGTCCTAAATTGCTTTCAGACTCTCTTAATCCTTATCTGCATTTTAATAAAACTTTAATTCTGTACTATGTTATCCCTTTGGAGAACACAAAGGAAATTCAAGTTTATTTTGACTCTGTAACTCTTAGGAAACCTTTAATAGAAGCTGAAACACTGTTCAATGTGCCCATTCATGTCTATTTTACTTTGCTAAGTCCCCACCTCACTTCAACAGCTTAAGAGCATCTAACCAAACTAATTCTTATGCTGAAAACTCTACTCTTCTTGCTTACACCATCTGCTTCCTATGCAGTTTTCCCTCTCCTACTGATACATAATGCCTTGCAAAAACTCATTCTACTTCCAGCAACTGAACTAAACACCACAATATTTGTGCAGTACACTGGTAAAGAAAGAACAACATTATTTATTCAGTCATCTGCATGATCACCTGTAGCACCTGAATTCGTCACTAATGGGCTCTCCCCAAGTGCTGATTAAGTCACATAGTGCTTATCTTCTGACAGCAGGCATTACATGACAAAACCCAAAGAAGGAAAACAATAATCTTAGCCCATCTCACAAGAATTTTAAAATGTCCTTGCCATTAATAACTACACTCCTTTCAACAAACTTTATCTGGCAGCAAGACAAATCACCAAAGCCAGAGCCTGTATCAATATTAAAAATAAAAGACTATGGGAAATTCCCCCAAAGAAATCTGTTGAAAAGACCTAAGACTCAGATTCTACTTATTAATTTTCACCTTTTTTTTCTCCAGACAAACAGTATGATAACTATGAACTGTGTGTAACAGACGTGGGTTATCCATATCTAAAACAGAAAATGGCACAAAATAATGGCTTTTAAGGTAAAAAAGAATCAGGAAATCACATTATCTGACCTCTCATATAACAAAGACATCATCATTTCATTGATCTGAACCTTCACTGGACTTCAAAATCTGCACTGTGCTGCATATATATTTGCTTAAGGCTTATTTTCCTGATGACATGGGAAGGTGGGGGATAGGTTTTGAAAGTGGTGGCTCTGACATTTAATTGCAACCCTCCCTCTCTGGGGTCTTTCCCTTCTTTCTGTGCTGCAGTGAAGAGTCTCAGAGCACCTGGCACTGTCTCTGGCTTCTATCACACCAATCAATACTTCATCTGTTTAGATAAACTAAGCAGAAAACATTCTACAATTTTAAGACTTCTCACTGAAAAACAGTCTCTGTGACTCCAGTCACTTTTCTGCTTCCTCACCAGGTTTTCTCACTTCGGTAGGGGCACAGATATCCCCTCCTAGTCTTTGTGAGCCACAGAAGTCACTGAATTTTCTTTTTTCTCTTATTTCTTTATGCTCTCAGTCAAAGATGAATTATTTCATTAGCATTTCAACCAACTCAAAACCAAAAAACATTCACTTAAGAACTATATAAAATGTAAGAACAGGTCTGGAGAAACAACAAGTGGGCTTAAACTCCCGTGAGAGCTTGAGCCAAAAAGGCTGATCTGTTCCCATACGCCCACCACCACGCTGGGCAACCCCAGCATTCACACCTGTAAACTCTACTATCCCTTCTGAGTCTCAATCACCAACCAACCAGCCAACCAAAGGCAGTGTTCAGCAGCTGTGAAAACCATGGGGAGACAAAGGAAAGTGTGCTGCTGTCAATTGCTTCATTTGATGTCAGCATTGAACACTCTAACAGTAATTGTCAGTGGAGAAGGATAAGGAGAAACAAAGGTAAGTTTATACTTATGGTCTGTTGCTTCTTTCTAAGCTGTAAGTGTAGAATTATACATGGACCTTATTTCAGATAGTCTTAATAGTCTGGGGCATTTATTTGCTGCCCCTCTGCTACTGAAGCTTCTTCATGCTGCCATCTGCTTCCAAAAGTACATCTCATCCCTTCCTTGGGTTGAACAATAGTCTCCTGTTCTGGCAGGCTTTACTTTTCAGACAAAATCCAAACCAAAACAATAAAAAATAATTCCTGGCTAGCCATAATGCTGAGGTGAGGAAAAAACATCTGCAAGCTTTAGAAAGCCCATGTGCACACACACACACAGATAAAATAAAGAAACCATTTGAAAGCTGTAATAAGAACAGCTTTTATTAAAGTCAGCAAAAAAATGTGGCAGAGGCTTGGAAGAACCAACAGCAAAGGAGAAAGTATCCTTCTAATTTTTTTCTTTTGATACCTTAGATTCAAATACATATTTCTCATATATTTATAAAAATAGAGGGAGTAGCAGTTGCTAGCTGCTGGGCGCAGCCATTAATCCAAGGGAGTACACTGACATTAGAAGCAGCATTTTCCTTTGGTCTTGCTTCCCAGAGGAGGGAAGGTGATGCTGCTCATTTAGTCTCCAGTTGCTGGAGGGAAAGAAATTCAATGACTGGACCAAAAGCAAAATTACTTTTGGGATGTTGCAGGAGATGTCCATTTTTTAGCCTTTTTATTAAAATTTTTTTGCAAAATTGGGGAAGTGAACTTGATTATGTGTACAGATTGACAAACATCATCTATGATCTGACACACTGACTGTGGAGATTTGTTACAGCAAAACTATAATAAATAATCGTATCTGTTGAAGTCTATATATACTACAGTTGTGTAACTGTTTCACTGTTTGCTCACTGCCAGCCTGGCAGGACAGCAGGGAAGAGAACCGAACCTGCTTTGCAATTCCCTGGGGTGAGCACCAATCCTCCATCCTGCCTGGGCTCACCCTGTGATTTCCCAACCATGCAAAACCCAATTACTGCATGACAAGAAACTCTCAGCTCTCCACACATGGCTTTAAAATATCCTAGCACCCTCTGAGCAGACAGAGTCTTTTATTTGGGATTTTTTATTTTTTTTTTTTTAACTGGAAAGGTTTTCTGAACTTAAAGTCTGCCATAAAAGACCGTGAAGAGGACTTAGAAATACAGTCACGGATAATTTCCAGTGACTCACCTCATGTGAGATAAATGATTAATATTAGCCCAATTATCTCTTACAAATTTTTATCTTCCGCTTCTTTGCTTTGCCAAGGAAAGGCAGATGGTAAGTCAGCCTAAAACTCAGACATGAAAAAAGAAAGAAAAAAAACCTTCAAGACAAGTGCAAACTGACCTACTTCTAAATGAGAGTTTTAAAGAGTTCTGGGGTTTAATTACAGTTATATTAAAGCAATGCCTCCTCAGAAACTTCCAAAAATATTAAAAAGGACTAATTTAAAAGCTCAGCAAGACAACAGGCACAAGGAGGTCTGGACTGAACCAAACCATGAGCTCATTTTTGCTGCTGCTTGGAGCCAGATGTAAGCCTATGGCATGAGAACAGGGAAACCTCTTCGAGCAGGCCTTGCAAGCTTCTGGCAACCTAAAATTAGGAGGATTCCTGAGCCATGAGGAATAATTGCTCCTTGGTTAGTAACAGCTCCATAAAGGCTTTTCATCCATGCCTTTCTGTAGCCCTTCTGTGTGCCCGTTTTGGCTCTGGCAGGCAGAGCAGCCAGGGGTGCAGAGCCATGCAACCCCAATACATGGTGCTGGGGAAAATGGGGTCCCCCTTTTTCACTCTGAACGTGCTGCCCCCTGTTATTTCATCTGACACATCCACACCTCTTAGCAGGCATACCCGTGAAAAAATCACTTCTTTCTGCCTTCCCTCTGCCCCTTGGAAATGGCACCTCCACACGCCACAGTCGCTCTCCATTTAATTTCCCCTCACACAAAAGCATTTGACGAACGCGACCGTCACTATCGCCCCTCGCTGCAGCTTCCCCGTGGCACATCCCTTTGATCTAGCAACGGGCGTATTTTTACAAGCATTTCTCATTTCTCCAGTCTCCCTGCCTTGGCAAAGGGTGATACTGATGACTCAGCCTCGCACGGTGCACACACAGACGTATGCATTTGCTCACATGCTACAGAAGGGGAATGTGCACTTCAAGTCCATTCACCAGTGATGCAGAAGCTTTTGGCTGTGGGACTCTGCTCCTCCACATTTTGCCAAATTTAAATGACTCAGTATTTAAACTTTCATACCGGAGATCTGTGTCCTCAGACTTAATTACCACCACTCTTTATTGGAGGCCAGAGCAAAACCAGCTACCAGTTTTCAGGTCGGAACACTTTGCTTTGTAAATGTGGTGAGGTGAGGCTATGTCTGGTCTCCCAGCTTTCATGGGATGAGGAGATACACATTTGTGCTTGATCCTGTGGGATGCTTTTGGTGTATGAGCTGCAGATCCAGGTTGAGATGTCCCTGTAGCTGCTGCTCTGCTGCAGCAGTGCTGGTCACTGTGCAGGGGAGCAGTGGTATTTTTATATGGCATGTTAGGCGCTGTATGATTCCTAGAATCATGGGATTGTTCAGGTTGGAAAAGAACTCTAAGGTTACTAGGTCAAACTGTTAACCCAGCACTGCCAAGTCACCAGTGAACCATGTCCACAAGAGCCATATCTACACATCTTTTAAACATCTCCAAGGATGGCAACTCAATCACTTCCCTGGGCAGTCTGCTCCAGTGCTAGATCAGGAAAGGGAAAACTTGGGAGCACTGTATTGGGTAGAGATGGACTAGGACAGAAAAACAAGATTGGGACAGTGAGACCTGAGACTGGAATATGGAAATCTTGGACTCACCACTTTAGAGTTTCTGCAAGTATCTGCAAAATCCACAGGCAGGCCTTACCCCTCTGCTAGCTCTATGTGCATCTCCAAGCATATATAACAATAACCACCATCATTGCTAAGAATTACAACTACAAAGTCAAGCAGTCTAGTTTAGAAAATACCGGAAGTTGTAATCATACTAAATTTAATTCATCTCCTCTTCAAAGTTTTTATTTTCTTTCCTTTTTTTTTCCCCCAGTAGTTTATATCTTGCATCAGAGACCAGAAGTTGAGTTGGGTTCCACAGTATCATCCCACCACGAACATACACATTTCCCCACCAGATACAAACTCAGCTGAAATTACTAGCACAGAAGAAAATCATCACCTTGTTTACTGCCTAGTACTGCCTACACAAAGGCATCATGGCTCCTGTTCCTACTATACAAAACAAAACAAGTAAAACAAAATCCCAGGAAGAACAACACAAAAACTCTATAAACCCTCTAAATAATGCCTCTATGTGAGGAGCCACCAGTGTGGTGCTCTGCAAGAAGGGGTGTACAGGAAAGGGAATAAGCATGCACACAACACACACACAGAGCTCTAGATAAAGGCTTGCACACAGGCTCAGGCTGAAGAAAAGGAAAGGGGGCCAGGAAAGTAACTCCATACAAAACAAAGCTTATCAGCAGCAATGAGTCATTTCTTCCATAGCACTACCATTTTGTTGTTTCCCATGTTCTCAATTTTTTCATTTCTGTTTTGAAACAGAGGGAATAGATGAGAGACCTCTTCTATAAAATGCTTCTGTGCACTATGTTAAGAAGCTCATTTGCACTTTAAAAATCCTGTTAGTGTTACTGGGTTTGCTTGAACTTTGTGGTGCAAAGCAAACAGGAGTCTCTCTAGACTTTCAAGACTCAAACATAATTCCATTAATTTTCAATTAGTAGTTGGTCCACGTACACGCAAAATAAATGATTTAGCACTTTAGTCCTGAGATACCAAAATCTAAATGGAGGGGTTTTTCTTCCTCTATTGTATCCTGACTGCAAATATTAGTTACCATAACAGAATATCACGTAAATCAAATAACTGCCTCTTTTTCATAATCGTGCTGGCAGCTGCAGTGCCATGTTTCAATGGCTGTCCACTGGAACTCATTAAGAAAGCATTATGTATAGTAAATTAAAATGCAGGCTCTATGATCTGCAGACAAAAGAATGACAAAGCTTATCAAATGTGTGCTGTGGACTTCTCATTAACTCAGGGCTTTAAATGGCATTGTCCTCTCCTAGCGGGTTACTGTGCTCGAGCGTCTCTCTGTTTGCAATGAGCAGCCTGTATCTCACAGAAATTGCTCTGAAGAAAAGTCTGTGCTCCTTATTCAAAATAAGATGAAATTTTGATTTGGATGAGATTGCACCCTGAACCAGCTATTAGAAATGTCCATGCATGTGCAGAGCCCCAGAACACAGTCTGACTCAAGGGAATGAGTGCCAAATAGAAATGAGCAGCATTTGTGAGGACTTGTTTTTGCAACCTCTTGCAACTTGAGGGAAGCAAGAACTGTGGCCTGGCAGCAAATGCAAGGACAGCTGAGAGACTGGTCCTACCGAAACCACCAGTACACTTCCAGCCTCACAGACCCCAGGTCAGTGCAGAAGGAGGGGCAGGAGGTGCTCCAGGCACCAGAGCTGAGATTCCCCTGCAGCCCCTGGTGCAGCCCATGGTGAGGCAGCTGTGCCCCTGCAGCCCATGGGGGTCCACAATAGGGCAGAGATCCACCTGCAGCTCCTGCAGGATCCCAGGCAGAGCAGAGGGATGTCCAGAAGAGGCTGTGACCCTGTGGGAAGCCCACACTGGAGCAGGCTGCTGGCAGGACCTGTGGAACTTTGGAGAGAGGAGCCCACACTGGAGCAGGTTTGCTGGCAGGGCTTGTGATCCCATGGGGAACCCAAACTGGAACAGCCTGTGCCTGAAGAACTGCAGCCAATGGGCAGGACCCACACTGGATAAATTCGTGGAGGACTGCCTCCAGCAGGAGGAACCCCAGGCTGAAGGAGAAATGTGTGAGGAGTCCTCTCTGAGGAGGAAGGAATGGCAGGAATAACGTGTGATGAACTGACTGCAGCCCCCATTCCCTGTCCCTCTGTGCCACTAGGAGTGAAGCTGAGCCCAGGAAGAAGGTAGAGGTAGAGGGAAGGCGTTTTAAGATTTTAGTTTTATTTATCATTATCCTACTCTGATTTGATTGGTAATAAATAACATTAATTCCCCCAGCTTAGTCTGTTTCACCCATGATGGTAATGGCAAGTGATCTCTCCCTCTCCTTATCTTGACCCACAGGAATTTTGTTGTATTTTCTCTGTCCAGCTAAGGAAGGGAGTGATAGAGCAGCTTTGGGGTGCATCTGGTGTCCAGGCAGCATCAGCCCACCAATAAGTCTCGATTTTGTGTTGCAGATCACTGTGTTTTACATTATAAATGATGCACAAAGCAACTACACCTCACAACACGGTATGTCATTATGAAAGAAACCTGAAATCCAAAGAGCTGACACAAATTTTCACAAGTTTAATAGAGGGATGCAAAGCGCATTTGTCAGTGCATCTGACAGATGCATAGTTATCTCTGCCCATAAGTTTTGCCATAATACTGCTGGACTTGCACTGAACATAACAGTGAAGACAACACTGGTTGTCACTTCAGTAAGCTCTGATTTCCCCAATGACCGCTATTCAAAGAACATCACTCACTCACCAGAAAATTAAAAACACATCAACAAACTGCCCAGACCCTCACAAGTGCTTAATTATCTACAGTCTCCTTAATACAAATCAGGGCATCGACATTGATGCTCCTTGACTTAGCTTCAGAAAGAGAAAGAAATAATTTATTTAAAACAGTCATTCTGTATTCATCTGGGCTGCAAAATTTGCCAGAAAAATGTAAGGAAGGAATAAGTGGTAGGGACAAAAAGGTTAATAGCTGCTGTTTAAACACTAACAAATGAACGCGTCTTAGACCTTAGTAATTGAAAGAGAAAATTATCTATTTTCAATTGATATTTCTATCTATTTTCAAAGCATCTGAGCAGTTTCTTTTTGGTACTTCCCAATGCCAGGCACACTGACAAGCAGTGCTACATAAAATACAGCACAGCAGGAGAAAGAGTACATGGCAGTACCATGTCTTGAAACAGCACAAGACTTCAGCGCCTGTTCAGACGCCAACAGAAACAGAGGTTTCCTGTTAGAGGCAGCCACCACAATGACAGTGAAGCAATCTCCAGGAGTCCCAGCTTCCAGCTCTGCCAGCCTTCACAAAACCAGATTAAGACACCAGCCACACAAAGGTATCCCTGTGGCTGCCCCGCTCCATGTGCTTACACCTCCCTCCTGTAGGCTCTGCACCGCAGAGAGGTCACCAGCCCATTAATCCAACTGGATGCCCACATCAAAACAACCACTGAGTTGCCCCTATTTTCCACACCTGACTCTTCAAAAGACCCTGACCAGGACTGATGCTGTTGAGAGCCACAGCCAGGTGCTCTCACATCAACCCAGCCTCTCCACAACTCTGCCCACAGAGGATCATCACCCACAGGATGGACCTCCCAGAGCTTAACACCTAAGCTTCAGCACTTAAAATGTGGAGGTGGGAGTGAAATCTTGAGTTATTTAAATTTGTTCCTAATTCCATGGTGTCAGTATTTAGAAAAAATTCCTGTTCAGCAAAAAGCACGAGGCTTTCAGGTGGAGGATGCCGACCAGATGTTCCCTCTCCCTAGCCTGAATAAAATACAAGGTGTGGAGATGGCATCTACAGCCCACTTGGACCCCAACTCCCCTGCATTCACAGCCAACACTGTCCTTTAAAGCAGTTATCAGAGTCCTCCCAGAGCCAAACTTTTGTAAAACTCTGCTGTATGGACAAAGACTGAATTTGAGCGTGTCAGCCCACCCCGGAGTAAAAAGCTTGGGTCAGACTGTAGTCTGGTTCTTCACATGGATTATCTCCTGCTTCATCTTCAAACAGAGACTGTAAAATCCACCTTCTCAGTGACACCTCAAATATGTCCAATTTTCCCCCTTCCTTTTCCCTCAAATCTTGGCTGTCTTCTACTATGAGACTGAGAAGGTCTTTGTATTTATTCACATTTAAGTGAGATACCAACAAAACTGGAGAAGGAAAAATAAAATGAAGATTAAAGCCCCCAACCTTTGCCAAATGAGTGAAGCTTATACAAACATTATAGCTTTCATCACTGTGCACATATGTGACTGAGGATATGGGGCTATTACTACTCTTCTTACATACTGGTAGGGCTGAGAACTATGAAACAGGCTTTTGCATTTTCACAGGGCTAACGAGGAGTAAGCACCCCATGACCATCCATCTTGGCACTTCACTGGCATTTGATGCAATGGTCCATTCTTGGATCCAGGGTTTTCAGTGCAGATAGTGTCCTGCTCCCTGCATGATCCAGCTGCACAGGAGCCTGGTCAGGCTGCTCCCTAGGGAGGAACAGAGGTTGCAAACAAGCAGTCCAAACACAACACACGTTCTTGGTGAAACATCCTTCTGAAGATAAAAGAAGAGGAAAGAAACAGCTTTGGAAGAAGAGATGAGATGAACTCATGGACATTTAAAGACCTGTATTTTAAGATTTCACATATATTTTTCAAGACTGCGCATTTGAAGACTTGGTTGGGTGTGTGCCTCCCCATGGACAGGGAAGTGCTGTTCAGTTCTGCTTCCCAGATCTACAGAACAAGGCCCGTATGGAGCTAGTCACCACGCAAAGGTTCATCTGTCTTGGCAGAGTAAATACTCAAAACAGTAAAAAACCTTTGCAGCTTTAATCTGCATGGATCTCCTGGCAGGCCTAAGGAGGCCAAAGCTGGACTGAGCTGAGCCCTGCCATCAGACAAGGATAACACTGCTGTGCCTGAGATATCTTATTGGTTTATCAGTCATAGCAAGCAGGTTTCAAAAATAATCGTATTAGGGGTTTGGCTTGTTTTTGCAAACTTTTCATTTTTTCTTGTGGGTGTCACTAGATGGCAGAGCCCATCACAGGGCTCCTACAGCTGCATTCCTACAGCTTTCAATATTTGGATTTCAATTAAGCAGTGCATTCTTGGGGTTTTCAGAGTCTATCTCTGGGGTAATTACAAAATCAATGTCCTTTAAACAAACAAAGCAAGCTTACAAGTTAATGACATGAATGACTGACCTATCTTAATATACTCCATATTTGGGATGATGACATAAATTTAACCTTTGACTCAAAAATTATTTAAAATATCATGCCTGAAGACTGAGTAGCCTCTGAGAAGGCACTATTTAGTGCTGCAAGTGGCTCTGACTCTGAATCTCTGTGACACTCTGTGGAGTAAAGGCAGCCAGAGAGTTCAAGCTCCTCATGCTGGGAATCTGCATTTCAAATGCAAAGCAAAACGTCCCAGCCTGGATGGTTAATCTGCAGTTCATTTATGCATTGAAGTTACTGACAGCAGAAGATGAAAAGGACAAGTCAAAAGAAGCAGATAACCTGGGAAGCAACCTGCACAATTCCCAGCATGAAAAGCTTACAGCGTCTGCGTCCCGCTATTATTTAAACTACCTGGGCTGAAAACAGGCTTTAAAGGACTGCCACTTCATTATGTTAGACTCATTTAAGATATTAATAATACAGAATCCACTTTGCCAAGAGACCGAACCACATTCTCGGCAACTGCTGGCCTCTGCAGGGAACCTCCCATCACCTGGGGAAGGGCCCTCACGGTCAGACTGAGCATCTCCAACACAGACCCACGACTGGCAGTCACCACGATTCCAACAGGCACACACAGACACACAGAGACGTAGGTCTGTGCCCTGGTTCCAGCCAGGACAGGGTTAATTGTTGCGGTAGCCAGAAGGGAGTTTGGCCAGGACCTGGAGGTTATTCTGTATGACCCTACATCACTTTCCAGGGGTTGGGAAGGGCTCCCTTCTGGGTGGCACAACACAGCAGAGCAGTCAGGCAGTGTCAGGGGGTTTCCACGTGAACCATTTCCCTCTTTTTTGTACCCTCTGTCATTAGCATTGTTGTCGTTACTGTTTGTTCTCTCATTTCATTTCTGTGTCCAGTAGATTGTTCCTTTCCCAAGCTGTGATCTTTACCTTTTGTGCTTCCATACCCTCTCCATCCCACCGTAGGGAGAGGAAGGGTATGGGGAAGGGCAGGAATGAGTGAGTGGCAGTGTGGTTTGGAGTGGTTACAGTGGGAACTATAAACTGGAGAATATTCATAAACAACAACAATACGACACATATAAACACATAAATATACACACATACACATGTAGAAGCAGAAGAAAACAGCTTAGCCACCAACTACTGCTATGAACAATAGATTGCTCAAAAATGGCAAAATCTTGCTGCACACATCTCCAAGTTGTTTTATTTCTATCTATTTTTCAGTAAAGGCTTTACAATATAATTTACTGTAGGAAGCTATATATATCAACTGGTTGTTAAAGCTCTCAGAAAGGAAGACAGAGGCAATCTTTATGTCAGTCAGAGTTCAGCTGGAAAATTTTGGCTTTTTCCAAAAAACACTGATACCAAAGTGTTTCATACAGCTTTGGAAAATCCATGAAATTTGGAAAACTGTTCTCCAGGAAATTAAATCTCTGCAACACCTTCAACCTATTAGTCTACTTGACAATCACTTCCCTGCCCAGGATTGCAGAAAAATGCTTGCAGAAAAATGAACAAGCTAGAAATATGATGTGCATCTTTTATATGTGATAGACTATCATTACCCTGCTCCTGACAAGGCAAAGCCCTTATGTTTCAAGAACTACTCTTCTTTTTTTTTTTTTAAGTGCTACCTGTGGGGACAATCAAGCAGACCAAATCCTCCTCGTTCACAGTGCTGCAGCTGGTAAGGGGGAACTGCAAGATGATGTTCTTCTACCTACCCTAGGATGCCTAGGGGTATGGGGTGCTCCCACACTGCCAATCCTTCTTCCTCCCCAGCAAAAGCAAAAGGGTCCCAAGGAATCCAATTATCCCTTAAAACCCACCAATTTTAATTCATATTTCTGGTATCAGAGTAGCACCAGACTCAAATCCAGGGATTACAGATTCAGCCCCAAGTAACTCAGCAATGCCTCAACAGAAGAACAAAAAGCTTCAAGAGACATTTGGGGTAGAAGATGCATCTTTGAAGACCAATCCTACACGGCCCCTTAAGGATGACTACATTGAAATCTTCAGGATCTGAATAGAATCAGCTAGTTGTCAGCATCAAGGGCCCATGTCAATAGGTATGGGGAAAAATGGCAATTTCAGAAAAAAGCAAGCCAGCTATGTTACTTGGTCTCTCCAGAAAACTGCTTTTCCAGAGTACTGCCTTTGGGCTATTTACTCGTAAGTGCTGGCTTTCAATTTCATTTACCTTAGAACTTCTTTCATTTTGAGGAAAGGTGGCATGGATCATGAAATGCATCCACAGCTGTTGTCTGGTTATCTCCTGGAGAGAATCATGTGTCTTTAACTTTTCTCCTATTTTTCATTTTTCCCTCTTTATATTCAGCTCCTCCCACAGGGCTCATCAGAAAGGTCTCCTAGGGATAATTAGTACGTACAGTGCCTTAGCTAACCAAAATGAGAGAGCTCCTTGAATATCCACAATATGCAACCATAGGAGAAGTTTTGAAGGACACTGACAATATCTTGAGTTTGCATGTGCTGTGGAAAAAAACACAAAACCCCAAGCACTTGAAAATGTACATTCACCATTAAACCCCATCAGAACAACTAGGAGCCAGGAGCATTTTCTAGCCAGCTCTGGGGGGGAATGAGTGAATATGAAATGTTCACTCTGTGAAATGTGTGAAGGTGTCAGTATTAGCTTTTCATCTTTCAGCCTGCTAGTCTGAACTCCAGGTCAGCAGCAACAGGAAACACAGCTGTCACAGGGCACAGGTGGCAGCATCAGAACAGGCCTAAGCTGAAATAGTGTAAAGAAATACTGTGCTTTCTTGCAGGCTACCCTGTCATGCCCAGTTTTTTCTAGGAAGCAATAAAAACATTTGATCTGCATTGATCACATGGGCCTGTCAATATGGGAGAGAAATTCTGTGAGCTGAAGTGTCCTTTTCCTTTTGATTACAAATTTCCTTTTAAATATAAATCGAAGAACAGAAGGAAATTGCACACAATGAAATGCTTAGAACCTGCACCCAGATACACTAAACTTCCATGCATTTTCTCAGCAGATGCCTTTGTCACTCATTTCTGGGAATATCACTTGCCATCCCCATTTCAAACACTTTAAGGAGTGATTTTACCACAAAAGCTTTCAAGAGACCTCATGTTACTCTTTGTGTCTTCTCTTTACCATGCCTCCTCCCAGTCTCTCTCCAGCACCTGATCAGCCTGTTAGCTGTGCTACCCAGATCATTAAACCAAATTATTTAATCTTCCCTACACCTACGTTTAAGAAGAGTCTTTAAGTAAAAGTAGTGTTTTTATACAGTCTGGATTTTAGTATTTGCATCAATGTGGTACTCTCAGCAAGTAACACCTCCCAGTATTTACAAGGGAGGATAATGGTATCAAAGTTACTGATAGCAGCAAGGTTCCTTCCTTCCTCCAGTGCACAGTTCTACATGGCCATGCAGGGAAGCCTCTGCAAAAAGGTTAAAACTGTGAAATCTGCCATTAAACCAACATCTCAGCTGTTCACCTGGCACAAGTATCTTCATAAATCTCCCTGGGGCTGCTAAAGTAGGTTATGTGAGGGTTTTTTCCTTTTTTTTTTGGTCTTTTTATGCAGGTTTAGAGGCTGTGTCAGGCTTGCAAGGCTTCACTGCTTCACAGGGAATGAGCCCAAAGGGCAGGCAATGTCAGTATCATCCAAGCAGACTGCAGCCAGAGCAGGAGCATGGCTTATAATGATAATGGCTCAGAAATCACCACCTTGATAGTGGCTTGGATATCACCTTCTCCAATGGCACAATCTACCGGCTGCACATTGGTGCAGAAAAAACTTGTTACTTTAAAGATTTCTTTGCAAGTGGCAAGGCTTCTTTGTAAGCAGGAAGGAGGACTGATGAAAGATGCTAATACATACAACATTTCATGTGTTGTTAGAAACACGAAACAGCTCAGGTTGGAAGGACCTCAAAAGACCATCTGGTCCAATCTTTCATGTGAAAGAGAACTCAGAGGAAAAATGTGGTTTGAAATCTAATGTCATCCACATAATGATAATCAGTTGTCCACATCTTTAAACTGCTGTATATTTAAGCACTATAAAATATGTTGAGGATGGTGATAAGAACGCTACTAATCATTCTTTTCTTTAATAATGATCATCCTTCTGATATACTCCTGATCATATTCTTACTCATCCAGTAAAAATTAGCACATGTCCACCTAAAATCTGTAAAACTCCAAAATATTAATTTCACCCATATATAAAAAGAAAAAAAGAAAAAAAGAATCAAAAAGTATAAGCAAAACAGTATCCCATCCTACCAGATGAGTAACAGATCTTCCATGATGTTTAAATGGGATTGAATATAGGAAAATTATTTGAAGGCCTAGAATACATTGTCTAATTTCATCCCCTGGAAGCAATGCTGCTGCCTCCACTGATCTCAGGTCTGCACCTGCATGCCTTCAGCCATGCCACTCCTTCATTACCTCTGGAAGGCCCCTCTTAATTCTCAGTTGTTGCAAAACATCAGGAAGACAGAGGAAAAGCCTGGGCTAATACACTCTTGCTAAGGTTTACACATTTCCTTTGAGCTTGCAATTTACTTCGAATATGAAGACAGTAAAATAAAGTTTTAACTCTCATTTATATACTCCAGTGGTCTCCTGGACTACCTCCTTCCTGCCCCTGCAGACCCATGGCTCCTCCTGCACAGATGGCCAATGCTCCAGGCAGCCCTGGCCATATCCTGGCTGGTGGGGTCCAGGTGACACCCACAGCACCATCCTCTGATATTACTAAAAATGAAGGACTTTATGAAGCTGTATTTAATGAATCTTTATTTAAATAGTATCATATGGCCTCTTCCTCTATTGTTCCAACTTTCTGTTATCTCACAAGCATTGACGCTCACATGCTGGCAGCAGTTTTAGAGATTTTGGGTTGTTTCATTTACCAAGACAGAACTTTCATTTAGTTTAACAAAGTTCAGCTGTACAAGGTGCCTGAGTGTGTTGCCTGTGATCTGCCTCAGAGGTTTTCACAGGTCAGCAGCAAATGCATTTCAGGAATTGCAGTTACTGGCATCATCTGACAAATGCCCAACTGCTGGACAGAAAAAGGGAAAGGTCATTTTTAGGAATGAAAAGCATTCTTCTGCATTATTTTTTTCCTAATGTTGTTGTAACAGTTCATAACCATAATGTAAACTTAAGGCAGAAAAATTATACTTACAGGAAACCAATGCAGTTTTTACTGACAAACTCCCACAGCCAGATGGTTTTGAGGGTTATTACAGAGCATGTGCACTTCAACCTAAATCCCAGAACATTTGTAGAAAGTGCCATTAAACCCACTGGAGGTGCTTGGCCAACTAAAGTCTCCATTTGGGCCTTTGCAAAGACCACAAACCTCTCTTCTCTCCACCTCAAGAGCCCATGGAGCAAGACCTGCACCTAGTGCCAGGTGATGCAAGGCAAAGGCAGCAGCCCTCCCAGTCACAGCTGAAATGAAGTTCTGCCAGACAGAAGCACACAGAGCTCCTCAGCTCAGCTCATGGGGCACCTTCCCAAGATGCCATGTCACTAAGTGATGAACTTGCCAGGGGGGCTGGTCAGCGATGATTTAAAGTTTAGGTGCAATCTATGACTGGTGTTGAAGACTTTTAAGCATTGTTTACTGTCTCTGAGTGATGATTTACAAGGTTTGATTATCCATTTTTCAAAACGACCAGAAGTGAGATTAAAATGTTTTAGAGGCAACTGCTCATATTCATCTCTGCAGCAGGGGCTGGGAGCAGAGCTGTCACTCAGGGACAGGATGGCATCCCAGCTGCCAGCACTGCTACAAGGCAAGAATCACTAAAAGCAAAGTCTCATAAGATAGACTGGCAACAGGGAAAACCACAGCCAGGAAAAGAGGGTTTCTGAATGGCAGCCAACACACCCAACAGCAGTCAGAATTCACCGACCATCCTCTGCAGACTACACCTCAGAAAGATGAAAAAAAAAGAGCATTAAAACATTGCCAACATTTTGTAAAAGTCTAACACATACATTTTAAATATCTGTATTTAAATCACCGCTCCTTTGCACCTAATGGGGCAAAAAAATTTAAACCCAGGCAGGAGTAATAAGCTGGGTTGAAGGGAGTTTCTTTGGTGAGGCCCCAAGAATGGGAAGGAAACTCCAAGTATGGAATGCTGAGATGTGAACAAGAGTGGAGAAGCAGTGGGCAACCTCCCTGTTCCCACTCACTCTGAGCCCTCTATGGCCAGGACTGGTGAGGCTTATCTTACCTTTCCAGGGGGAAGAAAAAGGAACAAAGAGGGAGAGAGAACATCAAAGTAACTTCTCAGTAGACTTCAAACTGCACAATAATATGCTCTCCATGAGGGAGAAAATATATTAAGAAAATCTCAAACAAGCTCACCAACCTACAAGTCACTCTGCTATTTTCAAGGGGTTTTGCAAATACCTGAACAATCATAGTTATTAACAGTAACTACATTTTTGTGCCCGATCCACAGAAGCAAGAAATGTAGACAGGGAAGTTCAGTGTGCTGCAGCACATCAAAACTAAATAAATTGTAATCATAGATGGCTCTGTTCCATCACAAGGAGAGACAATACTTCCTCTGCTGGTCTGTCCACACCCCTGCCTGCACCACCTTTTTTTGCACCCCTGAAAATAAAATTATAAAAATAAAACCAAAAGCATTTACTGTAATAATTTGCTGCTGAGGTCAAGAACACACTCCAGGGGTGGTAGTGGCAAAGAGGACCTACAGTGGGAATACAAACAGATGCTTTCTTCCTAAACTGCTTTGATGTGCCATTCCTGGAAGACTGTTTTTCTTCCCTTTTTAGCTGTGAAGAGTACACTTTTTCTTTTCTTATTGTTTTTTTTCCCCCCTTTTTTTATCCCAGATATTCTTAACACAGGACCTTTTCCCGACCTCACAGTCATAACAAACAGGAGATGAAAAATCTGTGTGCCACCTTATCAAAGCCATCTGCAGAATTTAAGCTTTCATTTAAAAATAAAAATTAAACTTCTAGCCTTTAAAGGTTGCAGAGATAACCTTCTCTATGTGAACTGATCCACAGCCATCCTCTATTCTATCCTCCTTTGTCAGACTTTCCTGAGGTCTATAACTGCTCCCCACGAGCAAATGGACGATTTGGGAAAAACTATTTCCAGATAATGGTTGGCTTGTCTTTCCCAAGTGAAAAGCCATTAGTTTCTCACTGCTGATAATGTAAAGCTCACAAGCAGAAGCAAAGCAAGGCTTCTGCATGCTTTCCACAGATCCACAGCACCGAACACCTATAACACATTCGTATCGAAGCTCAATGCTCATGAGCCTCATTACAGTTCCCAAGAGAAAAGACCACTTTTGGGTGGAATTCATCCTGCCAGCCTGCCAGGTCTGCAGGGAGAGGCGGGCACTACTAGGTGTGACTCCTCAGACACATCACAGACACTGGCCTTGAGGTGAACTGCTCTCAGGCTGCCTGACCCTGAAGGGGAAAAATGGCCTTGGTGCTCACAGCTCCTACTAGAGACATGGCAGGGAAATTATTAGGGAAGATAAAGGCAAAAATGACTGCCCCAGATGATGGATGAGCCCTGCTGCAGAGATGAATGTTTTTCCAAGTTCTCTGTTAATCATGCAGTGGAAAAGTCTCTCCTCCCTTTAAAGAGGCATCGCTGTGATTGTGACCACAGAAACAACCCTTCCTGGCCAAACTGGAAGGACTAAAAATTCATCCATCATGTTCAGTTTCTTATCTCCAAATGAGGTCCCTCTTTCCCCAAGGAACAGAAAAGAAAGAAAAAAAAACAAAACTCAACCAAACAAAGAGAAAAACAGACAAAGAGAGACACAGTATTTCCCAGTTAATTATGTATTGATAAAGCAGCAATTCATCCATTTTGAACGTAGTGGACAAGTGTAAAAGAAGAAACACAGAACTGATTTTATTTATCAGCTGCACAGAAAGCCTCAAGTATTAAAAATTTTTGAAGACAACACCAGTAATCTTCATTCTCATCAAGGGTGATAAAGGGTCAGGATGAGCAGGTGGAGTGAGTGTGTTTATGTATCCATATATGTGCTTTTCACGGACTATCACCTTCCTTTGCAACCATCCTGGTACCTACTGATTTTCATTAGTAAGCAGCAGCCCTAATTCAAAATAAAAAGATTTCTCAAAAGGACTTTCAGACATTGGATCTTGTATTGAGTTCACCAGGAGAACCACAATGACACTGGCCTTCAGTAACTGCTCTGTGCAACTACATGGAGGGATGAAGACACCAAACAATGTTTTCTTGGATAAAAACAACTATATTGAGCTCCTTGCTTTTGTATCTCCTTGCAATGACTGGTCTCCTCTTGTCTCTGCTCAGCACCCCGCTGCCAGCGTCAGAATATGATACCTTTATTTTATTTTGTTCTGGCCAGTGTATTATTTTTATGCTTCTGGAATTAGCTGGTTTTAACCCACACTGGCAAAGAGCCTCCTCATCTTTAGCACCCTCACCTACCTTTATCTCATCTGTAAAGATTTCAGACCATTTTCTAGGTTACTGTCAAAAATACTGAATAGGATCAGGAAAAGAAGTGCTCCCAGGAGTATACAGTGAGATGTAACCTCCTCACCAATACCCTCTCCCTAACAATGACATTTTGACACATACCATTAAACCAGTTTTTAACCAATCTAGCATGTACTGTTGTGCCTACACAAGTCAAAACAAAAGATCTGGTGGTACCAAGTCCAAAGCCTTGTAGAAATGCAAGTACACTGTAACAGCAGATTTTATGTTAGAAAACATGTCTCTCAATCCCAGATTGGCAGAAACCATCTTTACAGATATAGTAGCTTCATAATGAAGTGACATCAAAAACTTTCTGCTTTACTTAACGAAAATGAAGTATGCAAGAAGATGTAGAAAATGAAGTAATAAACCCCTAGAACAGTGTCAAAAAAAGCGGGTGTCAAAATACAGGAACAAAGAAGAAAATGTCAGCAAATTTAGAGTAGAATTGAGTATTTTATTCACAGTAATTATACAAAAAAAATTCAGTATATTAATCTGTAAATTATTCCATTGTTTCCTAGACCAAAATTATGTTTCCATTATTCAAAAAGAAGAAGAAGAATGAGCCTTTCAGATCTTAAAATCCCTGTTTCTAACAGACAGAATAACCTTGCCTATGCCAGCAACAGTATGATGTAACTGGACCATGTCTGTACAGTAAAGTAACAGGTTCTGAGAAGCCCAAAGCCATACTTTGTGCATTGGGGGTGTGCTCCAGCCTGCTCCCGTGGCTGCATACCCATGCTACTGGAGTGCACCAGGTGCGGATCTCTCAGTTCAGTTTTCCAAAAGGCAGTATATTTGGGCCCTGTGAGACCTTCTGCCAATCTGGATCAAAGCCCAGTAAGTGAGGACAAATGGATTTGCTTCCAAAAATCCCTCAATCCAAATGTATCCAGCAACATGTATCGATCTCAAACTGCAGTCTGGATGCAGAAGGTGAGCAGGGATCATTTAAAATGAGCAGAATGTTTTTAAGAGTCAGGAAAGCTGTATCTTTACTAGTGTGACATTTTAGGGTTCCATACTGATAAAATTTAAAGTTATTAGTAACAGATGTGAGCAGAGGAACACCATTAATAAGTTACTGATAACAAAAATGCCTACAGGACACAACTGGCACTGGGTCCTACCGCAGCCACCACTGCAGGAATGGAAGGATGCTGCCACAAAGGGGCCAAACGGCTTGGTGATCTAACCTCAGGATAATAAAATACAGATACCTCTGCGTGGATCTGGGGGAATAACAGTTATTTTAATGTCATGCACATCCCTCAGGATGTGGGAGCACTTACTCCCACAGCTTACCACCTCCTGTAACCACTGTGTAGGAGAGGAATGTGGTCTCACCACGAAGCCCTCAGTGTGGATGAGAACGAAGCATAAGGCATTTGGACTCCCACTAAATATCACAGTATTTCCAAACACTTTTCCCTCCAGCTTTAAGCCAATTTTCTGAGCTTTGGCCAATGTATTTATTTCTAATTTTACCACAAACAAAAAAGGCATGATCCACAGACTGGGGTGCACCCCACGTCTTTTTTTTTTTTTTTTTTTTTGGCTTTCAAAGCAGCCATTTTCCCCATTAGATCATATTTGTTTGCTTTAGACTTCAGAAATAAATAGCAGATGATATTATGCTGCAGTAACTGTATGTGCTTGCTTTATCCATTTTTGTATTTATAGAAATTATAATTTCCATGCATGAATTTCTCCCCAAATGATAAGACCCTTTCCCATATGTTCCTGTTTATTTTACACCCTGGAAATGACGTTTTTGGAGGTAACCCCACATCCTTCCCAACCACTGTGGCCAACTGTATATAATGCCCTTACAGTACTAGGGGGTCTGTCCTTATTTCATCTTGTTTTAATTGAAAATCTCTTTGAATTTGAAACTGTTCCTTTAACCCTGCCCTCCTTAAGGAATTGAAAAGAAATTGACCTGGGTTAGTATCAGCTGCAATACTGTATTTAAACAATCCTCAAAGGATCCCACTGGAAAACAAAAGAAAACAATAAAAACCCAAACAAAGCTCGGGCTTTCCCTGCTGCTAGTTTTCTTTGCTGCTCTGTGACACAGCACACTCTAGAAAATGGGCAAAAACCCCCAAAACAAATCACAAGAAGCAAAAAAAATTCTATGAGACAACAAGAGCCCTGAGAATCCTACTGCTGAAAACAGGACTTTTAGCCACAGCAGGTGTGAAGGCTTTGACTCAATGTCAAAAGCCTGGAGAAACCGAGGTCCAACTGATGGGCAAAGCCTCGAGCAATTTCACAGCAGCATGTCCTGCAGGCCAGACAGTGCTGTGTGTGGTGAGGAGGTGGCAGCATCTTCTTTATCCACCTCCCCACACAGCATCCTGCTCCTCATAGCAGCCTCCAAGTCCTGGCCTTGTCCTTAGGGAAAAGAGGAAAACGTGTCCTCTTTTTCTCTGCAATGATAATGCAGGGCTGTACAAGGAGGAGCCCAACACAAATGCCTCTCTTCTCTCCTGCTTTTGTCCCACCAGCAGAAGAGATGTGTCTACCATGAGAGCTAAATCAATGAATGCTACAGTAATAGCATTCTTGGGGCCCAGTCCAAGACCACAAATTTAATTCCTCCAGGAATACAGGCATGGAGCAGACTTGCATATTTCAAAACAAAAAAGCAAAAACTCTACCAAGCAAAACATCTTTCTGCACGCACACACTGCTCCATGCAGGCAAGGAATAAAACACAGAAGGGGAATTCTGGCCATCCTACTTAATGCCCAAGATGATAGTTATGAAAAGGGAGGCAGTTGAGCCAGATGATGCAATCTCACATCACAGCATCATCACTAAGGTCTAGTGCAAAGACAAGAGGACTGAATATCAGATGTGCACTTAGATAGGAGGGAAAGTACTGCCACCACAGAAAACCTAAGGACATACAATGGGTGACATGCCATGGAGCTAAACTTCCTGCAATACATGTTTGCATACTACATGACTAGACTAATATCATCTTATAGACAATGTACAAATTGAGGGGGTTGTAGGGGAGGAAACTCATTTCTCTTAAGATGTCTAATTGCTTTTTGTGTTTAGAGATATATAAACAGCTATATCATCACAAGGCAGAGATTAGATCTAAAATATCCCTTGGAATGTGAAAAACAGATTCTTAGAAAGCTGTTCTCTTTTGAAGCATGTGGAATAAGGCCATCATTTGATACATTGCCCAAAGAAGTATCATTTCATGGAGGAAAGATTCATGTGAGCATTCCTCTTTGAGACAGCAAAGACAACGCTTTGTCCCCCAAGAAAAGAAACATATTACTATCTCATCTGGAGCAAGAGTGATTTCACTCTTTAATATTCATGTGAGAAGGCAAATAGTTCATCCTTTAAGGTTTGCTTGTTTATCCATGTAATGAATGTCATGCTTCACAGAAAAAACTACTTCAGTGATGGTGCAATTTCTTTGTATGCTAGTTTTAGTACTCCCTTTTTTTTCAAGAAAAACCCTAGAACACCAATATTAATTTTCTGCTAAGTGATCAGTGATCCATTTAATATCATCTGTTACAGAACAAAGCAGCCTTAGGATGGGCTTGTTGAACTTTAGCAGTTGCAGTACTGAAGTCTCTGTTGATTTCTTTCTCACTTCCTCCAGTGCATCTTCGAGCAGGATAACTGGCAAGTTCTTAAGCACTTAAACTGTTTTTCCCAGGATGATGAACACTAAACATACTTATAGTGAAAGCCCTGATTAATGTTTTCTTCAGAAATCCTGACCAGGGGCATTAGTAAGTCTTTTAAAACCTTGACAAGTGTGGATGCCCTCTCCCACCTCACTGGCAAAGCAATGTCATCCCGAGTAGAAGGATGTCCAAGCCCTGTTTCTAGAAGCAGAAAATCCCAGCTGGACAAAGTGGCCAAGCCTGTCACTTGTGTATGGGAGTGAAGGCAGACTGGAGCCTCAGTAGCTGAATACTTACCACAAAAAAGCACATTGACTCTGCACTGCTGTACCTGGGATCAGCATCACAATTGTTGACATCTGCTGCTCCCCTTCTTTCTGCGATCCATACAACGAGAGACAGGCAATTTTGAAAGCTCATCAACCCCTATAGTTATGACAAAGTATATCCAGGAGAAAGGCTGAATCTGCATGAGTATTCCCCAGGGAAGCTGATGTTTCATTGTCCCGGCCAATTGACTACAATGGAAACATCATCAAGCCTCAAGTGTACTCTTGTCCTGAGAGGGCTCTCATCTCCCTGGCACTAGAGGGCCTTATGAAAGCTAATGTGCTTACCAGCAGCATCACTTCTGTAAATGAATGCTTTTATCCCTGCTCACAGAGAGAAGCACAAATATGTGGAAATACTCCAAACCAAACTGCAACCAAGATCAGGAGGAACTGCTTATACACTTGTCAGGTCATCTGAACCTACAGATTTGCTGAAAACCCTCCAATGCATTGTTTTCAGGTAAGAAAAGGGACTAGAAGCCCCCACCCTGTAGCACCTTATCCTTTCCAGAGGACCCAGAGTCCAGTGAGCAGGAGGCTAAAGGTGACTCACAGGCAGTCCCCAGGTGCTGAGCACTGCTCACATCACGTCAATCTACCCCAGTCAGTCCACAGATACTCTCTACCATGCCCACGAATTGTGAAAAGAACAGAGGCATCAAGGAGGCCTGCCACAGACATGTCATCACAAAAGGCAGGGATGTGTTAGGTCCACCCACTAGCTGAGCTGGAAACTGCCTCATTTATTTGGAGAACACATGACTGTCTTCCTTCCCCATGGGTAGGCTGGAGGACTTCAGATTGGAACAGTATTCCATCTGAGGAGTTGCAGGAGTCCAGAGTCAAATGTGGGCAGTTTGCTTAGTTACCCCCAGCTCAGTCCTGACCAGCCTTGCCAGGGCAGAACTTACTTTAAAATCACTAAAAGGTATAAACAGAAAGTAAAGCCATGATGTTTTTAAGTTGAAACAGAGTTATAAATAATTGTCCATCAAGCGCACTGAAATCTGACTGGCAAAAATGGCTTACTCAGGTCCTCTGTGTGAGGCTCAGTTTCTGCCCAGTTCTTGTACAACACATTTCCTTTAAGCTGCTCTCACTTTCACAAGCTAGAGATCACCATATCCTTGGGTGTAACAATGTACACACAGGACACACAGAGCACACAGAGAGCTGCACAGACACAGGTGCACAGTGAGGTTATGTCCCTCTCATCTTTCAGCACCACAGCTCTATCTACTGCAAACAAGGACATGGCAGAAGAAAGCTCAGATCTCTTCCTAATGCAGAAGTACTAATACTCTGTTGAACAGGTCTCAGTTTTGAGATGAAAACATGTATTTTTGAGGCAAGCCCAGAAATATCAGATAGCACAACTAAAAACCCTTATCTGGCATGGGTTGTTTACTCCTACATTATCAGTTCACTCGTAATAACCAATAAAAGTTAAAAAAATAAAAGAAAGACCATGAACAAATACTGTATATGAATACCAAGAGACCCAAAAGTGTCTAAGTATGGATCATGCTCCAGCTTTGTTAATTTGCAGAAGGACCCAGCAGGTTATCAGTTCTCCATCAATAAAAAATAATTCTTTATACTGCACCTCTATTGGACTGTCAGACCTCAGGCTTCCTCTAAACTTAAAATACCATCCATATACAGCATGCAGTCAACTGAAATACCACATATCAACTCTCTGTGATAGCCAGACAGGACCCCAACACCAGTCTTGCAAGCAATTTATGGAGACCTGAAAGCTTCTATTCCCAGTGGTGCTGGGAGGCCTTTAAAACAAGGAGAAAGTACATTATTTTTATTGTGTAAATGAAATTATATAGAGTAGTATGTTTGATGAAGCCACTGTAAGACCAGCCCCCAAAAATACTGTTGATGCTCTGCATGTTTCCCTCCCCCCTAAGTGAGCTGCAACAGAGTATTCAGCTGGTTTCTCACTCCTCCCTTAAATTTTCGTGGCTTTTTTTTTTAAATCCCTTGGGGCAGAGCCAAGAATCTCAATGTGCCACAATAACCACGTTTACTTATTTCCAACTCCTGTCTGTAGTATCATATCATATCAGCTCAACCTGGCATCAACATGGTGCTCTTCACTGACGAGCCCAGTAAGGAATCCAATCTGTTCCTCATTATGTGATGCTTGGGAGATATGGGAGGGTGAGAAAAAAAACATAAAGGAGAGAAGGGGGAGCTAACCAGGGCAGCAGTGGACAGAATGAGAAATAGGAAGCAAGTAATGAGTGACAAAAGTGTGAAGGAGGAACATGACACAGGTACGTAGAAAGAATGAAAAATAAAAATATGAAGCAATGAGGGAATGGGGCAGGTGGGGAGGAGAACAGCAACAAGACAGCCTAAGGGGAAGTGAGAAATCCTAAAGAAAACAATCACTGCTGGAACAGAGTCCCATTGCCTCCTAAAGCATAGGCTTTCTGAATAACTCTTCCCAGAGCTTAATTCACTGATGGAATTGAAAAAAAACCATAAAAACCACCAACTTCCAAGGCTGGTAAAAAGTGTTCTCACACCAACCCACTACCAACTGGCTATGATTTCTTCTAATTGCAAGTGAATAATCAGGTTTCCCTCTGGGCAAAACATTAGTGAAAAAAATAGAGCAGAGTGAGCAAGGAAACACCTGCTTAATGAGTGGATTTGCCTTTCCAGAAAGGCTGCTGTATTGGTGCATCATGGAGAGTCACAGCAGAGTCAGGTGTGGGCGTGAGCTTACACAGTCTATTAAGCATCATTTAATAGCATTTAAATAATTAATAATGAAGCATATTTTAATTGCATATAATTTCTTTGTTGTGCAGTACTGTGCACCTTGCAAAGCCCAAGTCACAAACACTCAGCAATGCCAGATCTCAGCATGCCCAGGCTGTCTGCAGTCACCTGTACCCATGCCTTTAAACTTGAGGTATAACTAGCCCAACACATCTAATTACTTTTCCACAGCCCTGATTCCCCTATGGGCCACAGAATGGGAAAGGGGCTCCCGAAATAAAACTGCTGTTCAGCATATCTTTGCTCTCCAGGGCCAGCAGCCTTGAGGAAAAAGGACCTGGCCATGCGGGTGGACAAGCAGCTCAACATGACCCAGCAATGGGCCCTCATGGTCCAGAAAGCCAAATGTGTCCTGGGCTGGTGATTCTGCACCCTTCCTCCCCTCCAGTGAGACCCCACCTGCAGTGCTGTGTCCAGCTCTGGGGCTCCCAACACAAGAACAGGGAGCTGTCAGAGTGGGGCCAGAGGTGGCCATGAAGATGATCAGAGGACTGGATCACCTCCCCTATGAAGACAGGCTGAAAGAGTTGGGGTTGTTCAACCTGGAAAAGAGAAGGCTACAAGGAGAATTTCTAAAGCCTTCCAGGACCTAAAGAGACTACAAGAGATCTGGAGAGGGACTTCTCATAAGGGCATGTAGTGAAAATCAAGGAGGAATGGCTTTCAATGAGAAAAGGGTAGGCAGAGATTGAGTATTATGAAGAAATTTTTTACTGTGAGCATGGCGAGGCACTGGCACAGGTTGCACAGAGAATGTGAGGATGCCCCATCCCTGCAAGTGCTCAAGGCCAGGCTGGAGGAGGCCCTGAGCAACCTGATCTAGTGAATGGCATCCCAGCTCACAGCAGAGGGGGTGGAACTAGGGGATCTTTCAGCTCCCTTCCAAACCAAACCATTCCCTGATTCTACTTGCACATGACATTGTGTGCCACCTAAAAGATAAAGGCAGAGGCAACAAGATCTTGACTTTCTATGTAAACTGAGCTTAAACTGGCAGTCGGGTAAATGCATGCATGTGATCCCAAAAGCCTGCTCCCTGGTACTACCTAAACCTAGAGACAGCTCCCAAGTTTCCTTCTCAGTCCCCCAACAAGGCTCCCTGCTCAGCATATGGATTCTATGATCACTCATTCTTCAGTCATAAACATTTTTCCCCCCTCTTTTTTGGAGGGATACATTAAGGGAATCCAGATGCTCCATTTCATTTGCCTGCTGGAGCTTCATGCTTAGAACTTAGGCTTTATTTAGCTATCAGAAGTATGTAAGTATGGCTCTTGTCCCTATGCTTTAAAGTCTCCCAAATATTTCGAAAGCAGCTGCTTACTCGGTTTGCCATATATGGTTTGCATGATGGTGTGATTAATATGGGTCTCCTTGGAACTGGCTCAGGTTGGTTTCCACATCTCACAGCCAATTAATCAACAGGCAAAAGAAGCCCTTTCAGGCCAGAGGCTGATATAGAGTACATGATAAGGGCACTGAGAGATGCCTGAGGTATCTGCACTGCAGGGAATCAGTTATTTCCTTCCTTTCAGAAACCATCACACTTATGCCTGCTATGCTCAGACATTGTGAGGCTGGCTCCAGGTCAACTGAATTGTGTCAAAACCCACTAAAACAAAACAAACAAACAAAAAAAAAGTCTCTGTGCACAATGTGCACATAAAAGTTAGCTAGAAATCAAGGGAAGAGATGTGGTGGATACTTCGGGAACAACTACGGACAAGCATTTGCTGCTAAATTCACAACACAAGTTCAGAAAACTCCATCAAATCGTTTAACTTGATCTTTACATTACAGGTAGGCACAACTCCCAGCTACTCCCTCATAGATCCCAGTACTTTGTTTCATTGAAGATCAGTTTTGTTGGGCTAAAACAAGACTTAATTTGAAAACAGAAAGAAAAATCTAACATTTCTGAGAATAATTTGTTGCATTGTGACTGTGTTAAAAATGTGTCTCACTTTCTGCACAAATCTGTCTGCTACAGCTTTTAGACATTCCTTTGTGCTCTCTTTCTCCACTAAGTTTAAGAGCCCTTTAGTGCTTAATGTTTTCTCTCCCTGAATGTACTTAATGCTTGCAGTGAAGAACTCACCATTTCAGACAATTTTCCTTTCAAAGCCTGTTATTTCAGAGTAACTGCATACCAAAGTTAAAAATCACAGAAAGTGTCTAGACTAGTGTATTCCTCCTGATAATATGCTTAGTAAGCAGGATTACTGACTAAAGCTCAACTTAGCTGGTCAACTGTATAATAATGTCTTGTTTATTTAATACTATTTCCAAAGGCTTTAGAAATTGCTTGTATAAAGCAGTCTGCACGTCACTGAAATGGTCTTATTCTTCAGCACAAATTGGTGGCTGAATGAGTCTGAGCAATGCTGTGCAACAGGGAGTGAACTGGCTCTACCCAAAACGCTGTGAACATCTATGTCTTGCTTTTCTACAGTGCTTCCTGAATACACATTAACTGTCACAAAGCTTACAATATTCCAGTGTAACAGCTATCCAAAACCAAGCTGTTACTCTGATCTTCATTCATAGCACAGTACATGAGAAAGCATCTTGTTGATTGCCAGCTGCATTAAGTGCTACATGGAAATAACTGGTTGTGCTATGCAGGTGCATGAACAAACTCACATGTGTTAGCTGCTGGTACCAACACCTGGTGTTATGGTTGCCTGAAAATGCCTTCCACAAACATTGTTTTTGATGGTTTGCTCACTACTCATCCAGACTGTAACCTATAACTGCCTGAGGTTTTCCAGCCCAGACTGCCCACACCAAGGTGAGGACCTGTGAAACCTACTGAAGACAGAACAATTCCTTTTTTATGACTCATAATAAAATCAGAGCTGTCTGAAGACTTCTATTGTCCATGAGACTTCCAAGATGGACTTTGAATTGGCATGGGAGTAGCCTTCAAGTCCCAGCATTTTTTATTCTGTTAAATGCTGCCCATTTTCTCTCCCAGATTACAAGCCTTCAAAAAACTGTCACTGACGAATAGTTGCTGGTCATTTCCTACAAGATCAGAGGTCATCTGTGCAATGCCCCTGCAAACCAGATATGATCCACTCCCTATCACAGGATGATGTAACATGTGATTGCTGTTACTGGCTGTACCAGGCTTTGCAACCTGTTTGTCCCAGAGATCAGTGCAGGCACTGTGCTTGTCACTGCTCTCAGCAGTCTCCCAAGGCAGGAAGGGAAGAGGATGGAGAAAGCTATAGCAAGGATAGGCAGAAAAAGCCTGTGCCTAACTCTCATCCAAAGCCTACAGTGAGAAAACTCCCGCACCTCAGTATTTCAAAGAAAACAACTGCAAAAAGCAATGGAGAAGTATGTTGCATGCATGTCTAATGACAGCTGATGCTAGACAGTCTGTTAGTAAATGAGTTTGCCATTTATCACGACCACACAAGGGTACTTTTATCTTTCCCAACCGCGGAAGTTGCATGCTGAAACAACAATTGCTATTGTGTGTGCCTGGGAACAACCCAAGCTCTTCTCCCCACTCTCTCCTTGCCTGCAGGCAATGAGGCTGCTCTCAGGTAAATCAGGACGACAGAGCTGCGAGGGCTTCTTGATCATGAGGGTGCTCATGCACCTGCTGCATGAGCTGGAAGGCAGGCAGGGAGGACAAAAGGGAGAACAGAAGCTCAGATGAAGGCTCCATTGGCAACTGCATCCCAACCCTTCTGTCACAGACATATTCTGAAACAAAGACTTCATGGGCAGCTTCTACTTGCACATACCACACCTCCACCTACCCTGGCACCTGCAGGTGTAATGGTCCTTAGCAGATCCAGCTGGCACCAGCTCTTTCCAGCACATACCTGGTGCCTTCTAGGAGTGCGTGTTCAGACAAGTCAAGACATCCAAAATCATCCACAGAAAGATGCCTTTTGGGATGGTAATCATTTTCTATTCAAATGCTGCTCTATAAATTCAGTTGGACTATGGAAGGGAAAGAAGTTGAACAGTTATTCAAAGGCCAAGCACCACTCAAGATGGGAACGGAATAAGGTAATTGATTTGCAGTAAAAGTGACTGCTCCATCCTTTAGATTCCAACCAGGGGATACTGCAGGGCACAAGAGAGGAAGGGTACCATGGGCAGCCCTCACCCTGAAACTACTTAAGCCTGAATGCTTGCATTCTCTGCCTTATTAATCTTTTCGATAAAACAAAATTGTTCGGAAAGAATAAGCAAAGACGTGGTTTGTTCTCCTAGTGACAGGCAACTTGATTCCTTTATGACTGTGACACCTTTCTTTGTGCTTTATTTAAACAAAATAATAAATGCATATCACTGGCTTGAAATTTACCTGCCCAAAGCTAGACACAAGCTGTGTTTGCTTTTACCATGAGACATAGTTTCCTAACAGGAAGGCAGAATTATCTGATAGAAAACACAGTTAATGTAGCACAAACAAGTTATTAACTGGAGTCCAACAGGGCACATGATGAGCAATCCTAAAACCACAATTCAATGGGGTAAAACACCACCATGCAACTGAGCAAAATAACCTGCTTCCAAGGCTTAGAGACTGCGTGGGACAGAAATAATTTTAAATCAATTGAGTTACTGTTTCTTGGCAATTTGATAGAAAGGAGAAACAGTGTAATTGGCAATCAAGTACTCCTTTGGGAGCTTCCAAACAGCCAGCTGGATTTGTAAATGCATGTTAATCTGCCAGGGCCAAATCCTGCAAGGCGCCTAGAGCAGTGGGGTAAATTGCAAGCTGGGTGTAAGTTATTCCAAACAGGGATGTATGCAGTAAAGGAGTACAACTCCAATGTCAAAGGAATGCTGCTTTTGTCCCTAAAAGTAAATACAAACCTGCTTTCACTCCCTTGCCAACACAGAGAGTTCTTTCAAAGTAATCAAGCACAGATCTACTCACCCTTTACTTGCTAAGCAGCAGCTAAATATAGCTCAGGGACGAATATGCAGTCTGCATGATTAATTAGCTGGTGTCTTTATCTAACTTTCCTTCAACCTTTATATGCTTAATAATATCTATTTATTAAATCAATGAGCTTGTGTATAAAACTGAATCCATTAGTTTATTTTAAGTCACTATATATAGACAGGATATCATTGCAGGAGCAAACACTACGGGAAGACTGTTGAAGTCATCTGGATCCAGCACTTGGGAGTGAGGGGGGACACTGATGATGACCTCAACTCGAAGGGACAGTTGTTAAGAGTCCTTCAAGGGTTGTTTCAGGTTTGCATGGAAAGGAATAGCATTCCAACTGAACTAATAATCTTCTTGCAGTCCTTGAAATAATTTCCTTCTAGTATTGATCGCCTTTTTCTGAAAACTATGAAGTTTTCCTAATACCCCATGTTGTGAAGGAAGATGGACCAGAAGTGACCTTTCTTGCTCACCAATGAGACTATTCAGATAAATAAATTCAAAGACAAAATCTCTTCAAAGAAAGATATGCTTCTTGCCCCACTGCACCTCTAAACCAACCAACCATCTTAGATATTCCACTTTGGAGAGGTGGCACTGTGTCATGCAGAGGGCTCTCTCTATTGCTTTTATGGCAAGAGCCCAGATGACTACCTAAAAATACTCATCTAACTTCCAGATGGCTGAAGTCAAGTGAGATGAATCCTGCCTCACTCCAACCATGTGTCTGAAGAAATGGCTGCTGTTCTGTAGAGCATCTCCAAAGAGCTTCACTTTAGAATCACAGAACAGAGTCATTTCCTGAGTTGGAAAGGATCTACAAGGACCATCAAGCCCAGCCTCTGGCCCTGCCAAGACAGCCCAAAGAACCATCCCATGTGCCTGAGAGTACTGTCCAAATTCTTGAACTCTGTCAGTCTTGATACTGTGTGTGACCACTTCCCTGGGGAGCCTGTTCCAGTGCCCAACCACCCTCTCAATAAAGAAGCATTTTCTAATATCCAACCCAAACCCTGTCCAACCCAGCCTCATGCCTTCCCCCTTGGGTCCTATCACTAGTCAGCCCAGAAGAGAGAGCAGTGCCTGTCCTTCTAATTCCCCTTGTGAGGAACTTTGATTTCTGACAAAAGCCCCACTTTTACCTAAAATCTGTGAAGTTTTTTCTGAGTATATGTCCTCCAACAGTATTGAAAAGGAGAGATGGTGCTGAATCCTAGTCCTATTGCTGTCCCCTGAGAGGTGTTTGAAATCATTCATAAAACCAGACCTTGTAGCTGCAGGGACAGGCAAGCTGCAAATAAATCCTTCAAGGTTGCTGGGAGAGGCCAGGTCAGCATTTTCTGGATGTCCCAGGCAGTCTCATTTCCCACTAACTCCTGCACTGAACACAAGTTATTTCTGGGGGATTTGCAAGCCAATATGTGTTAAATATGAGCAGTTTGGGGAATGACAACTACTTTGGGACTGATACTTTATAAGCAACACAAAAGGTGTGGAAGAATAAATTCTTCCCATGTGAAGAATAAATATAATTATATCATGCTCCTTGCATTTTTCCCCCGGTAAAGAACAGACACTTCAAGAGGCCAAATTTGTTCTGACCCATTAACATGCAGCCCTTCACATTAAACAAAGCAAACTGAAATTCTACAACTGCAGAGAAATTCCCGAGGGGGGGTGGGGTGGGAAATTAAAACCAAAACCACAAAAAAATTCCACCAAAGTTTCCCAGGTTACACATGCTCTGAGGAAGGAAAAATCGTGATATCCATGTCAGTTCCAAAGGTATAGAGTGAAATTAGATGCCTCAAGGTGTAGCAATTAAGCAATGTGAAGATGCCTTTTGTTAATCCTGAGACATTTCAGAAAGATCACTCTACTCTGCATCTGGCCTGCAATTATTATCTGAATGACTCAAGGAAAGTGCTGTGACATCCACAACAAGAAAGTGTTTTAGAACTAAAGCAGACTAAACAGTAGAAAATACAACACGAAGTAATACAGCACTGTTTCCCCAGAGGTGGCTCTATTACAGCCTCCAGTAGTGCAAAGTAACAGAGGATTACTTCCTTCCTCCTGGTTATGATTAAATGCTAATTTGGAAAAATGTGCCATAAAAAACCCCAAACCTTAAGACTTGAGAAAATATTTCTATGCTCTTAAACCCAATGCGAAATCCCAACACAATCGATACAAGCTGCTACCTTCCTTCATTTACACTTTGTTTTTTCATTTTGTCCTAGATTCATACCTTTTTCTAAGTTACTTTGTTGGCAGGCTTACAAATTGTCCCTTCTGAGCCCAGAGCCTGCTGGAAGACCTCTGGCCACTCTTGCTGTACATGGCGTACCCTACAGCTAAAAGGTCAGGTCAGCAAACCTCCCTTGGCACACCAGGAGCAGGATTGCAGGAGCAGCATCCTGGGGCTCTGCTTCCTCACAGCAGGATCCACATCTCAGTGCAATCCAGGAGCAATCCGGCCCCACTGCTGGGTATGATTCAGCCAGGCACTCCAGAGGATGCAGCCAACACAGAGATGCTGGGATGCATCCCCTGGCCTCTGTCAAGAACGGTGTGAACCAGCAGGCACTGGGAGATTGGGATGGAAAGCAAGGAAATCCACCTTTTTTCTCATGTGAGTGAGGGGCAGATATTTGGTAAAGACTGAACTGCAGCATGCCACCAGGCAGCGGAGCTGTAGCACGGGTCTATCACAGAAACATGAAACCCACGAGTCTCCTGAGATAAGGAGCAAGAGAAGAGTTCCCCAGAAGACATGGGAGGAGAAGGAGCGGGATATGAGTCTATTTTTGGCTATGACTAATATAACATCCAAAATAAGTGCTTCACACCCAACTTGAAGAGGAAGGAACAAAAAATCTCTATTAACAACCCTAAATACAGTACCTCACTAACTACAGTTACTCTTTGACTAACACTGTGATTAACAAGCATATAAAAAGGGCAGGGATTTTGGAATAGAACCTGAACAGTAGGGATGAAAGTCATCCTATTTTCACTGCATAAAGATTAGGAAGTCTATTGTGAGGTAATCTTTTCATTTAAATTATAATTCCTGAAGAAAGCAGCTCCCTATGCAAGCCTCCAAAACACAACTTTTTAACTTCTAGCATTAAAATCCCAAGAACAGTGGTCTTTGCAAACCTAAGAGATGACAATGTTAAACAGTCAAAGACTCTCCTATCAGTATGGCAGCTACTTGCTCTCCATTTTCTCACAGGAAGCTCTCTTCAGTGGAAAAACTGGAAATAGTTTGGAATTTTACTCCAGAACTGTGGTGCAACTGAACACACATTTTTCCTTGTTTCTTTCTCTCTTCCTTTCCTTCTTTTTTTTTTTCTGTGTCCTAAAACTACAACTAATAAAATTAGTTTAGAACTGGGAAGTCAAAACCATTAACAATTATAAGAACTTTCTATTTTGAGAAACTCAGAATGAGAAATTCTGTTTCTCCGTTCATTCCAAAAACTTAAAATCAGCTTAAAATCTATTGTTAACTACAATTTAAACACTGAACTGAATTAGTTGACAATCTTGACCTAGATTTGCTGGATTCTTAGTTTGTGAAAATGTTCTGTTTGGCCTTTTTGGATCAATTCAAGAAAGAAGAACCTTCAAAATACAGAAAATACTCATGGATTAAATAATTCCTACCAAGACAACACATCTATAGATCGTTGTCCCTACATATTTGGAGCAAAAGTAAATGTAGACGACCAATATTCTCGTCAGCTGCTTGGCATTCCACTTCTAGAAACTTCAGAGGGAAAAATAAATACTAAAACCTACCAGAGCTCCCTCCCTTGTCTTACAGGGTGTACCAGAGTTATCACTGAACTCAGCCCTTCATTGTATGATGCCAAATGGACTGTGAAATTGTTTACCTTAATGGACAGTGCTACTTTCTCTTGGAAACAGAATGAAATTTATGGGGTAATATAAAGCAAAACCACCAGATTTTATTCCCTTACAGTGGAATTGCTTCTGTTGCTTCTCTGCTCACACAGCCACTAACTCAGCTGAGAAGGTGAAACTCCAGCAGTCACATCTGTGTCTCAGTCACACACAGGCAGCACTAATGGAAACTCACCAAACCCTTGGCACTGACACCAACTAATGGGGGCAACACATCCTGACAGATGGAACACTGGGAATAGCCTCTGGACTTTAATTTCTGAGTCAAGAACTGACATTTTTCAGTGGCCTCACAATTTTATACACTTAAATCTTCAACCATTAGGATAAAACCCAAAGGCATGTAAACACAAAATGAAAAGTAAGAACTGAAAAAACACTATGTTTTCATCTAAACAGGACCAGGCCCAAAATACTTCCAGTTTACTGACCTTCCTCAAGGATTATATATCAGTGGTTCCCTATAGAAACATATGAAATAATCTCCTCTTTTGAAGTAATGTGTCTGGACAGCAGAAGTCAGACACTGGTCTAACCCAGAGCCTAGGAAGCACAAGCAGGTTATGGCAGTGACAAATGGGGATACGAGCCATCCAGACTTCAATCTCATTTGATGTTTAGGTTATTATTAAAGTAACTCAAGGCCACAACAGAAGATAATTCAGAAACTGGATGAAACTCTGAAGCACAAGATCTAATATCCCTTCTAAAATTCTTAACATCAATAATAATAAATCTTCATGGCTTTCAAAAGTCTGGTTTAAAATACAGGATACCTTCAAATTACTTTTTGCAAGGTTTCAAGCTGACATCTGACAGCAATGTTATCAGCCCAGGGCTATAAATAAGTCTATTTCCACCAATAAGCCCATAAACCTTTACAGATTTCTTCAAATTTCTCTTTGGAAATTCTGCCAGAAGTAATCCTGTGACACAAGACTAGTACATGGCGCTTGAGGAGGAGAACTCCATAAATCCATGCACCTCCCTTGAATCCCAGGAAATGCAGTAAATCTAAGGGCAAGGAGCTGCAGACCTGGTGTGGCCGATCCCAGACGCAAGCACAGACTGCAAGAACTCACTGAGAGCTGCCCTGTGGTGAAATACTTGGGGGGCTCTTATGGATGAAAAGCTGGATATGAGCCAACAGTGTGCACTCACAGCCCAGGCAGCCAACCTCATCCCGGGCTGCATCCAAAGCAGTGCGGGCAGCAGGGCAGGGAGGGGATTCTGCTCCTCTGCTCTGCTGAGACCCCACCTGCAGTGCTGCATCAGCTCTGGGGTCCCAGCACAGGAAGGACAGGGACCTGTTGGAGCAGTCCAGATGAGGGCCATGAAGATGATCAGAGGACTGGAGCATCTCTCCTATGAAGGCAGGCTGAGAAAGCTGGAGATGCTAAGCCTGGAGAAGAGAAGACTAGACTTCCAGTACCTAAAGGGACTAGAGCAGAGCTGGTAAAAGACATCTCAACAAGGGCATGTAGTGAAAATCAAGGAGGAATGGCTTTCAATGGGAAAAGGGTAGGTTTAGACTGGGTATTATGAAGAAATTTTTTACTGTGAGCATGGCGAGGCACTGGCACAGGTTGCACAGAGAATGTGAGGATGCCCCATCCCTGCAAGTGCTCAAGGCCAGGCTGGAGGGGGCCCTGAGCAACCTGATCTAGTGAATGGCATCCCAGCTCACAGCAGAGGGGGTGGAACTAGGGGATCTTTCAGCTCCCTTCCAAACCAAACCATTCCCTGATTCTATGATTCTAAAGCTGCAAGCTGTGGCATCTGCGTTCCTCTTTACTTCATTTTACTTTCTGAGGGAATGTAAGAGGGAAAGAAATCTGAAATTGCTAAAGCTGCTATAAATACCAGATGGACAAAATACGGCAAGCTGTAAAAATGAAGGGTGGAGAAAGAAAACGGGGAACACTCCAGGATAAAGGATTCTCAGATTCTCCATCTGCCCTGACTGCCCAACTCCATGGAAATAAAGGAACCCAGGAACCTCACAGCTTGAAAAACAATGAAAATGGAGAGCAGATGATTTTCAGTATAATGTAAATGCCACAAATGATATTCTCTAACTTCTGAATAAACAAGTTCAAATCCATGGAAAATTAGAAGGGAAGAGTTAAAGCTCTCTGCTATTTATTCTCATACAATTTATACAAACAATTTACAGAACATATCCAAGCAGTCCTACAAGCTTTGCTTTTAAATCCATCTTCCTTTCAAATTAAAGGGAAATAACATACTTTGATTTCAAATGCATTTAAATTAGTGTCTTAACCTGAAATCTGCTATGGAAGAAAATGCAAGACCTTATCTTGAAATCTTCAGTAATAAAAGCTGCTTTTTTTGAGCTCACAAAATTCAGACATGATTCTGGGTGAAAGAAGGAGAGAAAAATCATTTTTCTATTTCTATAATCTCAGAAATGTAAAACTGTAGTCATGTTTTGCCAAGACTAACAATAAAACAAGGACCTTATAATGCATCTAAAATTGTGGACAGGAAAAACACAATGAACAAGAAGAGGTGAAGTTCATTCAAATCAGACGGCAGCATAACAGGAAAGTTCACCAAACCTGGACCTGGCGGGAGACACAGCTGACCCTCGATCACTCAGGGCTGACTGATCAATATGCATCATCCTTAAATCTCTCTTAATGTGTCCAGATGGTTAAGAAATTCCTGGATGATATTCCAGTTTCACCCATCATTTTGGCCAGCACATCAGCTCCGCTGTGTGTACTGCCCGTCCTGCCTCCACACCAGGGCTCAGCTGGGCTCTGCTCCATGGACTGGGTACATTACATCCGGCTGATGTGATACGGCCACAGCTAAATAAACTGAGATTAACTTAAGCAGCACACCACAGATCTTACAAGCACAAATCGAAAGCCTTCTGGGTCTGGCTTCCTATTGAAAAAGGCAGATGTTACGCATCACAACTGGTGTCATTTCCCACAGACCTGGAAGTCTGATTGTTTTTTATTTAAGAGTACAACTTCTCTACAACTATCCTTACATGTCTAAAAGTTTGGTGTCAGATGCAACCTGGTCTGATAGACTCGCTGTGCATTCAGAGTAGAGAAAGAGCCATTTCCAGAGGGCAAACCATCCTCAGAAGAGCCTGTTCCAGAGGAAGCTCAAGGGATTGGACACACCAGGTAATTTCTAGACAAATGACGTCAGGTGAGCACACGCTACACCATCTGGCTGGCAAAACACAGTACCAAAAAATGTACCAAATACCTAATCCAGACTAGGCTGCAAATAAACTTCTCCTTGATGCACTCTGGCTCCCACAGCCAGGCACAGCTTGGCTCCTCCCACCCCATGGGGCTAAAACCAAGCCTGTACTCCACAGAGATGCTAATACCAGGTATTAGAAGTTTATGGGGGATAAAACCAAAGTGTGCTGACACCCTCATATCACCATGAAGAAGTTTTCTAGTAAATATGACTATTTCAAGTAACATCTAATAAGAAAGAATCCATCTGCTGATTAATAATCAAAACTCTCATTACAAGCATCACAAGTCACCTTTCCAGTTCAATGTTATCTTTGTAACCATGTCTGCTTTCCCTTTGCAATCATTACACTTCACAGCCATCACTGAAAGCAGTTTATCTGTACATATAACTTAGGGAAATTACCAGTTTGTGAAATGGAAGTCCTCACACTTGCCACTGCTCTCACATTATAAAGTAAGTGTACACATGCCATTTCATAAACACATTTTATTAGCTTGGCTAAAATAGCTGGGCTGCAGTGCTGACATTAAAATTGCTCAAAATTAATTTAGAAGTGTATCTCTTCATTTGTTTGAAAGTTTACCCTATTAGGAAGCATGTCTTCACTAAGCCTTCTATGCTACATACCTGCCTTCAACTCAACCTTTTCCTACAATTCAGTTTAAATTAATAACACATTCAAGAATTGCATTGGTGAAAACCATTTTAAAATGTTCTAAAAAAAAGTTTAAATAATTTCTACGAGAGGTCATAGCATTTTCATGATTCACTCTCATGGAATCACCAAAAGGGGTCAGAAGCAGAAGGCAGGTATACAGACGTAACCAAAGTTTCTGGAGAGCTTGGTCCAGGCTGTTGCTGTCCAGGTTGGAGTCCAGCCAAAAAAGGAGGATCAGGGAGGGAAACCCACGCTCACAAAGTGAGCAAACTGCTCAGCAAAAGGCAGTGTAAGAAGTTGCCAGCCAAGAAAATATTCCACAGGGGCTAAGAATAGCCTTGAGTAGGCCTTCCATCCAGCTAGGAGGATGCAGGGATGTACCAATGGAATGTGCCAGCGGGATCCAGGGCGTTAAAGCAGGTGCTGGCATGGCTGCCAGCTGAGCTGGATCTGCATGGAGGCACCATGCTGAGCATCTGCAACAGACTGCTCTCTAGAAAAACCATGAGGTGGGTGGAGTTCTCTTTAGGCTGGAAGACCGCTAAAGTCATAGGTTTGGTACGCATGGTGGATCTACCAAACCAAAGCTTTACTTCAAACACAACTCAGTATGGGTTTCCATAGTCTTTGCAGCATAATTTAGGGGATTTGGACTGGATTGGTGGACAAGGTGAAGTAATTGGCTGGACTGCTGGACACAAGTAACAGAGGTATGTTGTTCGAAGCGTTCTGGCTCATCACACACCTACGGGTTAATTGCGACAAGGGATCCTAAAAGGTCAGGAGTGGAACTGCTGCTCTTCAGCCACAACCAACCTATTTGGTGGATAAAAATCAGCCTCACCCAGCTCACAAATGACACCAGTTTAGAAGGAACAATGGATATTGCGGAGAGCAGGGGGCTTCTCTTCAGAGGCCATTCAGTAAGATGGAAGATTGACTGACATAAAAACAATTGACAAGAACCACCCAAAACTTCAATGAATTCAATCCTGCACTGGGATTTGCTGTTCATCCACTGGAGCCCAATGGGAGCAGGTCAGAGGAAAGGGTCATGGTGGTTCTGGTGGGTAACACAGAACGAGGCAGTAGTGTCTCCAAGCAGAGATGATGGAACAGCAGGCCTAGCTTTAGACTGCCCAGTGCCCCTAATGACAAACTGGGGTCTCTCCAGTAAGACTGTCAGAGAGCACCAGCATGCAGGGGATGAGAAGAAGATAAGGGAACTGGGTCTGGTATAGATGGGGAAGAAAAGATCAGCGGTGGCAGAGGGAAATCTCATTACAGTCTTCCCACCTGAATAGAGGCTGCAGAGAAGACAAAGCACAGAGAGGAAACCGTCATGAGTGGCAGCAAAATAAACCTCTGCTGGAACAAAACTCATTGCCAGAAGTGTGGTTCAGCACTCCAACAGCCTTCCCAGAGACACCTGCTCAACCAATTTGGACAAGGCCTGCCTGGAGTAACTGGAACCAACACTGAGGATACATGAAGCTGGAGCAAGAGGATGGGCTAGGGGGGACCTCCTAATCCAAAAGGTTCTGCAATTTTCTGATGTGCTTTGAAATACAGATTGCTGTATTTTCTGAAAAATCAGACTGCAAAATTTCTGTGTATTTCCTGTTTTAATTTCTTCATGCCTCTATTTCCCATCTGCAATGTGCCATTAATATTATTACCAAGGATGCAGTCAAAGTTCAGATTCAGATTCTTAAATGTAGGGGGGCGTATCTTGACATGAGCCAAACATCTAGGCTCCCCACAGGCTCAATGAACATCTGAAAAATCAGTTCTCTCCCCACTGTCATTTAGTGCCATTTAAGGTTCCTCAGCATTATTACCTGAGGCATCCTCAAGGGACTGACAGATATGACAGGAATTATGCATGGACTGATACTCCTCTGCAGTTCTAGCAGGAGACTGGGTAGCAATGCTGGGACATATGAAATGGCCCTGCTAGCCCTTCAGCTGGCCAAATTCAGGTTCACACTCAAAAACGTCTGACATCATGCCCGCAGGTCTCCACTTGCAAGTCTCAACTCTAGATGAATCCTAATAGTGATTTCCACAGCCAGTCAGAGTTGTCTTGAAAAAAAAATTAACATACAGTGGAGAGTGAAGAGCATCAAGGGAATATGAGTTAAATACAACGGAATTGATCTTGTTTAAAAATATGTTTAAAGATAGTGAACTGGGCTACAATAAATATAAGACAAGGGAAAAGCAAAGTCATGAACAGTCCCCAAAATACTGTGCTTTGAATAATAAAGACCATGCAAAAATGCTACTGCTGCAACTAATGACTGCATAATTAAAAAGAGTACCTGATAATGCAGAGTGGACAGACTAGATTCAGACAGGTATTTCCCTAACTTGCAAGTTTTCTGACTTTCTCACCTTAATCCTATTCTTTTAATGCACTTTCAGTGTGCAGTGTTCCAGGCACAGTCATGAGTATATGAATACTAAAGGGTGAAGTTTTCAAAGACACTCAGTGTTGGATTAACATTTCTCTCCCTGAAGACCAGGGTAATTTCTTTATCCTTCTGACATCTTCCTCCCCCTCCTCTCCTCCTCATCTTGAGATTTATAATGTAATTTTATACAGCCTTACTTTTTCTTCTTGAAATCATTCTTGCCACTTTATGAATTACATCCATAATATCATGTTCTGAATACCTATTTTAAGGAGTTTCTTTTGTCCTAATAGTTCATACAGAAAGTAGGTTGAGGCTGGCAACACTCCAGTAAAATCCACCTTCAGTTACTCCATTAAGGAAAGAGTGAATACTTTTGCATATGCACTTAACCTAAAACACAAACTAGCATATGGCTGTGAAATAAAGCTATTATTTTACAGCACCCATATCATTTTCTACCCAATGCCCTAAAATAAAGAGTTTCTTCAGGGTACAAAATAATAGCACTGAACCTTAAAATTTATAATTTTGTCAGCACTTAAATATTTTAAAATATTATTTTATTTTCAAGGCATCACCATCATATTAAATAACACAAATTGACAACAGCTCTACATGCTGAATGCATCCAGATGCATTTCCTGACTGTGAAGGATCAATGATATAATATAGCAAGAGACTGGTATTGTGCTCATTAGATCACTAAGCAGCAGTGCTTACAGAATATTTAACTTCACTCTACAAAGATATTCAAATGTAGCTGTCAGAATGTGCTTGGAAAATTTCCACCTAACACAAAAATGCAAGAGATGAGAAATTATCTCCCTTTAAAGGAAAAAGTTCAAGGTGAATGTTACCTGATTAGCTCTCTTTGCTATTAATTAAATTCAATAAAAAATCCCAAATGTGGCATGCCATCTTTTATTAGCATTTCAGCAGAAAAAAGAACTACGCTTATAATTTAACAAAATTTAGTCAGAATTAATGAAATATCGAGGAATAATAACATAGCAGATGAAGGATTTAAGTTCAAAACATGGCACTGAAGGGAAAAAAATTAGTATCTCCTAGATAAAAAAACCCTAAGGAATATTATTACTATGCAATTTGCATATATTAATATATATATTAAAAATATGTATGTATATGTATTACATGCTATAGAAATAGCAATTTCTTTAAGAGTGCTTAAAGTATTTTAAGGGAGAAAATGCTCATGTAAGCAGAACATGACACCAGAAACATGGTTCCTTATTCTCCATCTCAACTGGATTTTTTTCTAACCTCTTGCCATATGGTACAAAAGTTTATTTATTTGCAATATGAATTTGCCAAGACACGGCCTGAGCAGTATTTGTCTGTGAATTTACTCCAGTTTCAGCATTCACATTAGCTTACCACCTAACCTAGCACATCCTTCCACTAGAGAAGACAGATCTGCTTTAGCATGGAAAATGGGCATCCATTCATTCTGGACATTAACAATGAAGATCAGTCTGAAGAAATTTACATCTCTGTTACTCTGCCGAACTTCTGGGCTATAAACAAAAAAAGTAGCTGTCTTCTTCCAACAATACAGAAATGAACACCTTGAATATTCCATACAAATATGTATTTCGACGTAAAGGGAATTTTAATTAGTTAAAAATATTCTTTTAATCTCAAAATACTTGTTCTACAAGAAGGCATAATCCCAGTTGGAAGAACTTTCCATGCTAGAGCCTTCTAGCATTAGGACAAAAAGGGAAAACTCCAGGTATCTGAGCAGTAGCAGTAATACAGAAAGACTCACTTCATAGTTTAGCATGAATTAAAGCCCACATCATCAAAAAACATTGGTAAATCTGTGCCTTACCAGAAAGCTGTAACCAGTATTAACTGATGTCATCTGTACACAAGGAAGAATCCATTTGTGACCCAAATGTCATGAAAATCAGCATAATTACACACTTTATAGTTCAGGTGATTTTTTTCATTAAATTAGGAGTTCAAAGTGTGACTAGAGTTTCATCATTTGATTAGCTTTATCTCATGGAGAGAATTTCCTTCCAGCTACACTCAGAGCAATGCTGAGAGTTAAAGCTGTATGTGCGATCTGTTAAATATACAAAGGATATTAAAAGTTGAAAAGTTCTCCAGTTAAAGAACGGGTAGTCAAGGAGAAGGTACCAAAAAGCTACAAAATTATACTACATTGATGGAATTTAAGAAATTACCAGCTCAAACAAGGAGAATGGGACTCTTAAAGGACTAAGGAGACCACCAGGGGAAACACTAGGAAAATTCAGCCCATCCCTCCCTCAAGGAATGAGACAGCGATAGCCTTCAAAAAGAGAAACCTCAAAAAAATGTGATATTTGATTCAAAACATAAACATGCCTCAAGCTAAGAAGTTATGAAAAATGTTCTAAGTAAGGTTATCTGTGAGACAAATCCATCACTCCCATGAAGCACAAAACAGATTGTATTTGGGAGACAGAGAACTGTATTCCCTCATGGTGCAAGTAATTTGGGAGGCACCACACTATTTACTTAGGGGATGACTAATTAGGTATGAAGACAATGGGGGGGGGGGGAAAGAGGGGGCCTCCTAATGTGGTGGAAATTTAATTATTTTTAAAAATGCATGAACTGCAGCTCTAAACATGGTCTTAGGGAGAGGCCAGGCACACATCAGGCACACGCTTCAGCTTTCTGAATCAGCTGAGTGCTAAAAAGGTCTATCTGACACCATGCCAGACACTGGGACATCACTGAAGTAATGATGAAGCTGAGGAAGAAGGGGCCAAAGTGGCAAAAAGGAAACCCTCCTTTATCAGCCCAGCATGCACTGTGTGAAGGAGAGGCAGTCTCTAGGCATGAATTCAGCTCCAAGATGGATGGTGAGAAGGGAGAAAGCTTCCTGTGACAGGGAGAGGAGAAGCATTCTGCATACTGACTGTGTCCAAAAGTATTTGTAAGAAAAAGTAGCATGAATTTCTGTGTATGGACCTGCTGTCCACACACAGCCACACATCCCTACAACAATAAAAATCTTCCAGAATAAATGTCCCCACAGTTGGGACATTTAAAATGAGGGTCTAAGGTCATAATGCAAGACATCTGGAAGATCATTAAATTACGTGCAAGGTCAAAGTAATTATGATGACTGAAGCTTATCACATCAACATGTACTCAAAAAAACTCAGGAACTGAATTGTTGCTATTAAAAAAATACACCATTCAGCAGGCTTCTGAACACCCACACATGTACTTATCCAATGCACCACTACCCAAACAGAACAAAAATATATTCTAACAAATCTTGCACAAAGTCAAAACAAAATTCCTTTTACAGACATGTTAGTCCACAAATCTGCTTTTTCATTCAGTTTAGACTGCTAGAATCACTTACGGACATCTATTACAGAGATCTGCCAAATCTATAATTTGCTTCTTGACATTAAGCAATAAATACATAATGCAGACACACATTTGTCCTTTTCAAAATTCAGCTGAAATCCATTTCCTTAGATAAGAGCATGACCTGTCCAAGTCACCTTCCAAAATTCCGAAAATCTTCCTCCACTGAGGCATGCACTCCAATCTCCATATCCTGGCTCCTACTTGAAAGAGGAGCTATGTACATCCAAGCATTTGACATTAAAATAGGAATTTATGACTGCTTTGAGTGCCATTGGCATGTGGAAGTGCCATTCATAAAGCAGACGCTCATGGCAGGGCTCACTGTTCAGGCAGAACCAGAGGACATCAAGATCCATAATTAAAATTTTCACATGGAAAAACCCATGCAGGCTGCTCTTAAGCCAAGAAAGTGTTTCATTTTAATCTGTTCAACCTTACATGAGACCTATTAGCCTGGGTTAAATTAGTAGTGAACTTTGTATTTTGCAAACAGTTACACTCAAACTGTCTTTTTAAGTTTGCTTCTAAGAAGGGATGTTGATGTTGAGACCGAAGTTCATATAAGGAAGTATCTGGCTCTGTATTGCTTAAAAGTGCTGCCTTTTGGTGGCTAATGTAGCTGGAAAGGGGTCTGTACTATACAACACTTACACAACCTCCTGGATACCAGCCCTGCTGATTAGCGCTTCAATTTCATAGTCAAATGGAGGTCACTGCAGTAGGTGTTTTTCAAAGGAAATTATCAGGATAGAGAAGGATGTAGGGAGGATTTGCTAGAGATGAAAACAAATGACACTGGCCTTGCAATAAAAATTCTGAGTGCAGCAGGGAGGGGAAGATGTATCATCATTAGCTCATTTACCGGTTGTGAACTAGCAAGGGCTCATATCCATGAATCTTTTCATGCTGCATGCACAGTTTTAAGAAAGCAGCAAGCTCTAGCACACACAAGTGAGATCAGAGCCAGTGATCACACAAGCAATATGTGCCCAGAGAGAAAAATAACAGTGGCAGTTTTCTAGCTGGAATACTGCTGAAGTCTGTCGCACTGCAAGCAGAGCAAGAACCATGGCAGACACCTCTGAAAAAATGAGCTGTGCACTACTGGGGGAATTCTCCCAATGGAAGAGGCAGAGCACTTGTCAGCTCCTGCTGGGCAAAATTAGAATCACAGAATCATAGAATGTCTCGGATCAGAATGCACCTTTAAGATGCTTTCTTTAACTGAAGACCTACTTCCAACTCTCCCACCATGGGCAGCTGTACTGAGTTTGCATGGCCAGGTTTTGGTAGCAGAGTGGGCTACAAGAGTGGCTTCTGTGAGATGGTGCCAGAAACTTCTCCCATGTCTAACAGAGCCAATGTCAGGCAGCTCCAAGATGCATGTGCCACAGGCTGAGGCTGGGCCAGTTAGAAATGCTAGTAACAGCTCTGATAACACACTGAAGAAGATGCAAAAATGAAAAGTACATCTTTTTGTTAGGCAACGTAAATTAAAATATTGGCATTTATGACAAGGCAAAGCTGACTGTTAACTTCTTCCTCCATGCTCAGTGATTTCTTCTCCTTAGGTATGAGCAAGATTGTGCTGGGGAAGAGAAGAGGGACCCAGTAGGATGGACCACTCTTGTGATTGGTTCACTGGATTTGAGTTCTGGAAATAGGCATTTGGATTTATAGATAAATTTAAAATCCTACACCATACAAAAAGATGACTTCAACATTCAGAGGCTGCAAACTGACTGCAAGCACATCTTTATTCTCAGTGGGTTTTTTTACCCCTGGTTCAGCTCTTCATCTACACAACTGTAGATGTAGACTAAAACATTGCTTTCATAATAAAGGGCTGAGTTCAGTTAAGCTAATCCCTTTCCAAAACACACAGACAGGTATTTAAATCCCACTGGCTTCATTGGGTTAAAAGCACTCAGCTAAATAGGAGGCCAGCACTGGTGGCAGGGAATAAAAATATGTGATGGACAGACAGGAAGAGAGGACATGGCAGGGTAAGTATGAATTTGCTAGAGAAGGCCTTGGAAGGAAATAAAAGACATAATTAAAAAATGGGAGAAAGCTTTCTACTTAATTGAAGATTAAGAAAAAGTAGAAATAGGAAGTGCCACTCAACTGAAGGTATGACAGGCTGACAGAAGAAGGCAGGTGATTACTTATAATTTTACACAATTAAATTATTTCTTTTTAATCTTTTTATACATATTGTAAATAAGATCTCCCTATCCCATGAAAATTACCTTTTAAAGGCTAAGTAAATACATTAATTAAACCTAAAATCCCAAAAGTCCCAATTTTTTTAATTTTTTTTTTTTACCTTGTGAAAACAAAAGCCAAGCAGGGAAGAGTGCTATGAACAGTTCTGACCTTCAGAGAGTCTGGCTTTCTCTTTAATTATTCAAAAAAAGAAACATTGCTTTGAGCAGCTAACGAAAAAAAAAAAAAGTCATTTAAATGGAATTGGTTACACACTTCATTTGCAGTGACCAAGCGGATGCACCCTGAACATTTGCAGTATTAAACAAAACCAACAAAGCAGACAAGTGGTACCAGCAATTCTCACTTCTTTTTCTTTCTTTTTTTTTTTCGGAAAACAGTTTAAAAAGCAGTCTATAGCATCTAGCAAGACACAGGAGTTAAAGGAATTTTGATTATGGCTCTGAGCCTACTATTGACAGTTACTTAATTGCCACTATTCCTTCACTGCTCATTGCCAAATACTGTAATTCCTGCTGGCATCTTGTACTTGTGCCCCAGGTAAAACAGCAGCACCCTGCACCAGCATGGGGGCAGACCCAGTGGGTGCTCACACACCCATTTTGGGCATCATGGAGGAACCAAGGCCATCCTCAAGCCCATCACTGCCACAGGCTGAGCCCACAGGGCTGTGGGTGCTCCATGCTGATGGGACAGTGACCTCGCCACCACCACGCCACAGTCATTTGAATTGCATCATTTCATTTTCAAAGACTGCTTTTCTCAGACCAGAATATCCCGATGAATAATACAAATAGGCTACATTATTTTATGCTGCTCACTTTATATACAGGAATTTTGATTACAGCCTAAAGAGCTCCTCTTTCACCCTAATATCAAGGGTACAACCCATCATACTCAGCAATATGGAAATCTCATTTAACAACAAAATAGAAACGTTAACTCATCTACGAGCTGCTTCATGAGAACAGAGATATCCATCTACTTACTGCCCCGTGCTCATTCAAGAGAGAAGCCACATCTAAATAAATAACTAGAGATTAAAATGCCAATGTCTCTCAGAGTAAAGAGATCTGAAGGCAAATTGCAGGAAGCCTACAGGATACAAATACCGCATTAAGGAGAAACGTGGTCTGGAGGATTTTGTGTTGAAGTTTCAGGACAATAAAACTCAAATTCAGCAGCTGCTGCCATGATATAACAACTGGCAAGCCAAATACTTTTCTTTTATGTATTTCTTTTTCATTTGTGGCACTATACATTTTGTTGCCATGACAACAAAATGTTTTCTGCCCATCTGTATGGTGACAGAATAGATGCATACATCTGTTCACAGATCTTGTTTTTAAAAGACAGATAATATTTTCCCAACTTCTCTATGTTTTTAAAGCTCTCTTTAGTAAGAAGCAGAATATTGCAGTTTCTCTAAAACAGTGGACCATAAATCACACCACTCAGGCAGTATGTTGCCCAGGAGACACTCTTAACATCACTCACTGCCAGCACAAATGAAAAAGTCAAAACGGAGGCTGGTGACAAGGACCAGGGAACATTACTTTCAGCATGACTTTTTCCATGTTGCATTTGCTTATCGCCATTAGCAATATCACTACCAAGAGACTAACTTCCTTTCTGGCTGATTAGAAACACAAAGCCATTTTCACACAAAAAAAGGCAATATATGAATGATTAGGGATAGGGTAATCTACTTTTATTGCCATGTGGTCTAATAACTCTTTAAAGTCTTTGTAGTATTTTCTATCCCAAAGATTCCACATATTTTGAACACGTAATTCAATAGCTAACTAAATAAATAGACTTCAATGACATCAAGAAACTCAACCAAGGCTGTAGCATCCATAATATTTCTGCTTGCCTAAACCTTAGGTACCTCCATTAAATAAAAAAAAATTCCTTCCTGCATTACCTAGCCCTGTTCATACAGATGGGCCAGGCTGTGACACTGGCACATGAAACTTCCCAAACATGATAGATTCCTGAAATCTTTAGGAAGATTCCCAGTCCTGTGCTTAGGTCCAGTTAGTGAAAAACTGAAACAACCCACCCAACTGGTTCTGGAGTTGGAGCAGTGCAAGGCAGAGGCAGTGGGGTTTTGATAGGGAATTGCTTGGAATTTAGATTGCACTGGGAAGAAAGACACTTCCACAAGAAGATGAAACCATAAAAAGCCAAGAGAAACAGAGAAGGTCAAGCATCACATGAAAGGAGAGGTCTGCAACTCTGCTTGTGGGCTAGAAGTCATAAATTTGATCAAAATGGGGGAATATGAGATGGCAGAGCATGCTTCCCTAAAACAACTACTACCTCCTATGCCACACAACGCAGCAAATGTTTTGGCAAGGCAGTGAAACCATATCAACACATCTTTCTCCAGCACATTTTTGAGCCAAAATACCACGTGCTACAGGCAGCATTAATCTGCTTCCCCAGCTTTTGCATGCTGCCTCAAACGTCCTGGCCCCAAACCCAAAAATGGGTATTAGTAGCTCAGACTAATTTCTGCCACTTCTTGTGAGCCTTGTACTGGATTTAAAATGAGGACACCGTGGCAGTGCTCCTCACTGACATGGAAAATACTTTGAGCATGCAAGTTAGCCAGCAGCTGCCAGAAATATTTATTTGGGTAAATAGAGAGAATCTTCAAATGAGATACTGCTGTGCTGTGCTCTCATCTACAGCTTTCCCTCCCTGCTATGCTCACACTGCACCCATGTTATGGACACAAAACCTGCACATTTCTGGCATCCTTTGCTCTCTACTGTCCTGCAGCCAAGCAGGCTGGGCTGGTGGTCCTCCTGCTTTCCGGGGGGGATAACATGGCACAAAAGTTCTGGCTCTGAATAATAGCAGAGCCCCATCTTAGCACGTGTCCTCGATAAATTGCATATGTATCACAAAAAGTATTACCTGTCCCAGGAACACTGATGTGACCTTCTCCCATGGCACCTGAAAGCCAGAAGCATAACTCCAAAAAATTCTGAGTTCACCAAAATAGTCTCCCATTATGTCTTAAAAGGAATGCTTTCCCAAGGAAAAAGTTCAACAGTTCTATCCATCTTTGGCTATCAGCTCCACAGCTGAGAAGAATGGCTAAAAACAATACTGGAGCTTCATTTTTTATCCATTTAAAATGATGCATCATAGGACTACTTGCAACACGAAGCCACAGCCCCTTGGCCAGGTCAAACAAAGATACAGTAATTATGGCATGCAGGGACATCAGTAAGGATTTGCCTCACTTGATCCTGGAATTTATTTAGCATTTTGTTTCCACCCAGCACTGCAGTGAGCCAGGATTTGAAGCATCATTCACCCCAGGAAGGCTGAAAGGAATGACTGAGCAACCTGAGCACATGGCTGTTGTGTATGTTCAGTGCAGTCAGTGTAACATTTCTATTGTTAATTATTTGGAATAAATGTACTGGCTTAAGTAGGTCACTGTGATTCTACAGTTCTCCTGGGAGATTAAACTGGGAAGAAGTGACTCCTGAAGGGACTTATCTTTTAACACCCTCCTAACACCATGCGACTGCATTACCCAGTTACTGCATTGCATTTTGATACGTGTTTCCATCAAAATCACTCACAGCATTTTTAAGCCATTAAATCATGCAAGTATCACAACTGGCACAAAACTGCCTTTGACAATGTGATGATCATTACACTTATTGTACAGACAGGTAAAGTGAGGCATGAAAAGGTTAGTTTTACTGCCAGAGGGATTCTGTCTCTCGCTGTGACATGTAGTAAGCAGTTTTAGCCATCTGATAGTTGTTCTGACTTGTGATTTCAGCTCGAGGCTCAGGGACCCACACCATAAAAACCACACAGCAAATAAGCATCCCAATCAGCTAACACACCAAATGTCCACGTTAGCACATCTTGCTAGCTCCATCACAACTGTCTCTTCCACACCAAGGCCAGGACAAAGCAGCAGCTCTTGCACATGTTGTTACCAAGCCATTCCTCCATCCTGCTAAATTCACTTCTGTTTTATCAGGTCGATTTTCCGCCAAGCAACTTCTACAAAACAGGGAATTAAAATTTCCCATATCAACAAGCAAATGTCTGCTATGGCTCAATATGAATTTCAATGACATGAATTACACCACTGCAGCTCTGTGCATGGATGTTCCCAAACCCAGAGGGCTACAAGCATCAAAAGGGCAATGCAATACTTCACTTTGCACCTGATCTCCTCTAGCTCCATCAAAATGGCTTGTGTTTGCCAGGCCCATAAATGCAACCAGAGAGCTGATCCCCCCATTCTTTTCCTCAAAAAAAACCAGATGAGTTCTTCTCTCACGGCTTTCTTGAGCTGGTTCACCAGTGGCTGTGGGGAAAAAACAGAGCCACTGAGGGGGGGTAGTAGGAAACAGCACTCAGGACCAGGAATGGGCTGCCCCTGCTGCTGTCAGGACAGACAAATGCCAGGTATAAGGGGAGTGGCAATCACAGCCTTTTTTAATTGAAAACATGGAATTCTTCAGGAGCAATTCAAATTGCAAAAGCTTCTTGTCATTTTGCTTAGTTGGGTTTTTTTGTGTGTATAAATCAACCCTTTAGGAACCACACTGGTAAGACTGTCTCTCCTAGATCCAGGTGACCAGGGAAAGAGGGGATCCATGGCCCTTTACCAGAGGTTCCCATAGCCTCTAGGGACTTGTCAGGAAAATCCAAACCCTCTTGTTAAGGTGGACTGGATACTGATTGACAGTGTGACCACACAATTATTTCTGACCACATTCAATGCCTAGACAGAGCTTCCAACTGTTATCGGATGAGTTTTGATTTCTGGGTACAGAGAAAGAAAAACAGATTTTCTGAGAATTACCCGGATTTTATCTTTGCCAGTGACAGATTAATGTTCATTATGAGAGATTAAGCAATTAAAGAAAATCCCCATGAAAGAGCAGAAGCATATGCAGAAAGTTTTAAACACTGGTGTGTTTACACAAAGACAACAGGAACCCTTCTGTGCTCCTAATAATAGAGGAAGAGAGCACTTTGCAACGCAGCAATGGCTACAGCCAGCAACATCCACCAGCTGAATGTTTTTCTCCACTTCCAGCACAAACAAATTCAATTTTAATAGTTAAGAAAATTCCAACATTATTTAGATATTACCTTCCATTTTTAGAAAGAAGCTGCTACAGGTTTTGACAATAAATTGATGGAGGGATAAACTTCACAATCAGCAGTCCTAAATTCATTAGGTCACATTTATGAAACAGATTTTGCTATTTACCCTTTATCCAGCACAGCTAAATGCCAGTCCTGGCCCTGCCTCATAAACAGCCCCCATCTCCTCTACAAATGTCATTATGAGCACAATCTTCCTTTTTTGATTATTTTGCTTGTCTCCAGGATGACACTCTGTACCTCAGAAGCAGCTTGCTGCCCACACTGAACTACTGCCCACACTGAATGTTCCAAAAAGGAAGATACCTCATTAAAGGCAGAGCCACACTGGGTTGCAAAGGAGCCACACACTCACAAAAAGCTAATCTTATCTCATTAGCAAATGGCTGGTGCAACTGCTCCTCGTGGAGATGAAGATGCACCACTAATTTGAGGTACAGAAGGCACAGAACAGACTGCCCTACCCTGGTACTGTGGGAGTGAAAATAGCACATTAAATGTTTGTTAGGTTTCCAATGGAAGCTGTACCAGTAGCCCACAGGGGCTCAATCTGCTGTTTTCAGGATTTCCTTAAAGAGAAGAACGAGGCAAGTGACTCTGAAGGGTAGTGCTGGGAGAGGGTAAAGTGAGGGCGGCTCTCCATACTGGGAAGTCTGCCCCATATTGGGAAGAGCCCCACAGCCACTCAGAGCATCAGTGCCACCCAGAAGAATTAGCCCCAAAGGTTTCTGTCCAGCTGCCAGTCCTGTGTGCACAGGGACTCTGGCTATCCCTGGACTGACCCTCACTGCTGGTGCTTGTGGCTATCATCCCACTGCCCTTTCCCCCACAGCAAAACAGAAGGTTATCACTCCAAAGGAAGCTGCATTAATCACTGATGATGGCTTACACTACAACCTGCCATCATCAAAGCGTTACTGCTAAATGATAATTTAAGCAAAGTAAAAAACCAAAACAAACTAACATACTCAGTGGAAGTAGAGCAGAGCAAACCTAACGAGTTCATCCTTACAAACAATCTCAAAAAGAAATAGTAAAATACAACCCTTTTAAAACCAACTCCAAGATCCTGTACAGTGCAAGAGGGGTGGTCTCACATGGAATAACATGCTGGGACTCAGAAGAATGTGTCCCATCCACCACTATTTGCTGTGGCTAAGTACAGCTTCATCATGGAGATGCCAAACACCTGAAGTTCCCATGGCTTTTAAATGAATTTGTGCATTGTCATTCCTCCCCTTCCAAAAAAGAGAAAAACATCTCAAACTATTAACTTATCTACACCTCTCAGTAAAATGCAAACTACATAAGCATTGTACATCAAAGAGCTGCCTTCATTAAAAGGTGGAAAATAATTTGTGTACTTCAGATGAAAGGTGTTCTGGGACTGTGAAGTATTTTGGCAAATTTAATTAAATCCCATAGTTATTCTCTTGTAAAAATAAAGTTTTTGGGTGAAAAAAATAACTGACTCACAGTAACAAATTGTTTTCTTCTTTTTGCCAAATCTTTACCTTATAAAATGAACAGCAAAACCATTTTTAATGACATATGTGTAAAGTTACATTTACAGAACACAAACTCTCAGCAAGACTTTCAAATGAAGACGAAAAATCCCCAAATAAAGATGCATATAATTCATTATGGGTTGCAAAGATCTAAAATCAGAAATTAATTTGCTATGCATATTTTAGCAAAACTGAAAAACCAAAAACTTCAGCTGTGAAAGATTAGGCAGACCTTGCCAACACACTGTGGAAACAGAGCTGTTGAAACCACACACAATGAGATTACTCTCACCTTTCCTGTCCATCACCTTGAAGAATTGTTGCTCATGTACGGTGAACACATTTTGCTCAACTCCATTATTATCATTAAAGTAATTGAAAAATACTTCCTAAGAGAAGCAGCTTCAGGCTACCTCCCTCTCAAAGTGGGTTTTGGTACCCAGACTGTCTCCAGTGGGTAACAGCTGCAAAGCTGAGACATTTAAGAGCAAAAAATCAACAGAAGTATCTCAGTGGGCATCCTGATATTCCCAGTCATTTAGGTGAGGAAAGCACAGGTGTGCACCACAGCTCTCTGCAGGGAGGAAACAAAGCACAGTCCTACACCTTCACACACTTCCCCCTCTGATGGAACACTGCAGCAACACTTGTGACATGCCTCTTGTCACAACTGAATGGATCTACTCCTTTTGTTCACCATGAACAAAACGACCAGGTCAATGCCAGCAGACAGCTCCACTCTGAGACATACTGAGATGTATTAGTCTTACCACCTAATGCAAACCAACTGCAATGAAAACCCCCTCCCCATGCACTCTGTTTGGCTTTCTCTCAGTTATTTCTTACTGGCAACACTTCAATGCTAATAAGACACCATAAGTGTATAAAATGCAATAAAGATGTTTACATTAAACAGCAGACTACAGATTAAAAGAATCTGTTCTATGAGCTACAGAAGCTCATCTCCAAACATCTATTTTCAGGTAAACATGTATACGTGAATTCAAAGAGATTTGACAGTGGGAGGGCTTTTTAATTTTATTTTATTTTTGCCTTGTTGGCAAACACCTAGCAAGTTCCAAGACTTGAACACTGAAATTAGCCAAACAGCCCTAAAATACGACATGATTTTTAGCAATGAGAGAATGAAAGCTTGGAAAAGCTTTCCAAGCAACTGACTGATTAACCATTACTTGTAGTCCTTGAACTGAAAACAGCTTTATAAGAAGTACCCTTTAATCCAGCTTCCAAGGTAATTCCTTGAACCTACCTACATATTCAAGCAGGGGAAGAGATATGTGATCAGTCCAATGTTATCACTCCAAACCAGCTCCACAAATTCCTGAATAACTCTGTCCAGTTCTACTGTTCCCTAAGAAGCCACACAATGTGCTGCAAGGTCAGACAGAAAAATGTGTCCTTACTTTTACTGGTTAGTGAAGATTTCTCTCTCTTGGACTTGTTAGAGGAAAGAATTAGGCAGTGCAACAAAATGGCTCCACGTAATCTTAGACATTGTCCAAACATCCTCCTCTGTATATCCCTGGAAGAGAGGAGTGCTCATATTGCCCTCCATATGCTCCTAAGCTTGCACTTCTGCATGAACGACATCACTTCTCATTGCCCTTGGCTTCCACTGGTGCTTTGGAACAGCTAAAATGGATTTTTCTCCAGTTTCCTCTGAACTACCCTAAACTGCTTCTCATGGTCTGAAAAGACGCCAGGACAAAGCTGGCACTCATGTGCTCAGACTGAACACCAGACACTGGAAGTCAATTTTCCTCTAATATCATCTAACTGTCTACCTTGTGGCTTGGTCCCTTTGCTGGCACCTTGGAGATAAGCTTTCTGCAGGAGCACCTGGGTATAATTTAATGGATGATGATGCATGAGCTAATATAGAGGTCACTTCTGGGATTATACACTAGGAGAGAGAATAACAGAACATGTAATACCAAATGCTCCTGGAAACATCTCTCAAGGGTAATAAAGGTGACAGGAGGAAATACAGACTACACATTTCTTTATTAATAAATAAACTTTTCAGAGATTGAGACAAAATGTCCTATCACTAGGAGCATCCTGAATAATAAAGGAGATTCTCTAAACATTTTCCAAAGAAGGGAAAGCATGCAAATTACAGCTAGCTATAAAAATTGTATGTTGTGAGCTGTTTTATGGGGTATAAAGCCTAGAGAGCTGAACAGCTTGAATAAAACAATTCCGCATGACTGGTCTCACTTCGGAAACTTTGAAAGTATGTCAGAATGATACTTAGAGCCTTTTAAAGTCAATATTTTCATAAGGTGATGCATTGTTTTAGGGTTCATATTATTAAAAAAAATTAAATTTGCTCCAGTGAAACTAAGACAAGCCTTATTCCTTACTAATTTACATCGAGAAAAAACAGGGAAATTATAAACACACGGACACAGAATTTGTATTAAAATCATTGGTTTTCTAACAGAGCTAATTATAAAGAAAAGGAAAAGTGTTAGCGATTGTTGTCCTAAAAGTAGAAATCTTATATGAAGGAACACTTCCACTGTCAAAAGCTGCCAGAGATAACTCACAGAACAATAATAACACAGAACCACAGGCTCAGAAATAGCTGCTCTCAGGAATGCTTCATTCCTGCCTGACACAGATACAGGCTGACAGACCAGATTTTAGCCAGGACTGTGCTCTGAGATCCATCTGGCACACTCCTTCCTAAAGAGGCTGCTCAGGAGAGACACCACGGACAGGCTGAGGGCTGATGATCTTGTCACCAGTGCCTGTTCCAAGTGCCTTCCCTGTGAGCAACTCCCTTTTCCCAAGCCACCTCCCAGCAACACCCACTGCCACTTCTCTTGTGGTATGGCTTGAAGTTACCTTGAAAAATTGGTTCAGAAGCCTGGGATAATAAAGAGGCTCCAAAATACTGGCTCTGAGTAATGAAATTTGCCTACACTCTCCAGGAAGATGAAGAATATCTGTAATACTAGTGTCTCCGAACTCTACAGCGAATTAAATTCTGCCAGTGGTTCCACCCAGATCCACCCACTAGCTCCTACACCTCCATAAAATTAAACAACTGAGAGGGAGAAAAACATGTATCACAAACGATTTTCATTTTACTTTACTTTGTTACAAGGAAACATTAGCAATGGTCCCACATAAATATTTATCAAACCACTCAAATTGTAGTAAATTAAAGGATCCTCCAACCTGCATATACAATAACTGCAAACTATTTTAGGAGAGAGCGACAAGAGGCAAGGAGTCTGAAGCAGTAAATTCATTCCTTTCTGCCAAATAGATGGAACACTGCAGGCAGGTCTGGTTTATTGTAAACTATATCATCTAGTGTTTCTAGTTTCCATTATGAGTCGTTTGAAGCCATGATTAGGATTTTCCAGCACCAACTGCCTTCTCTAGCCAGTTTGTCAGGAATTTCTATCATTCATGGGGTATCCAAATAGAAGATGAGACCACAACCCTTAGCACCATAAATAAACCCATGGAGTCTGTAATAATTTGAACTCCACCTCCATTTGTCAGTACCTTTAAGCTTTCAGCACTGTGAAAGACAGGACTGGCTTGTTAACATGAATTTCAGGGATGAAACACCTAAAGATACTAAGTTAAGAGGGTCATCTACAGTTGGCATTCTTATCAGAGGTTCTCTACAGGGGTAGAAATTAGTGTCAGCTAGTGACTAAATTAAAGTTCTGTTGAACTTTAAGTTCATGGGCTTTGCAAGAACATTAAAGATCCCATAAGCATTTCATTAATACCACTGTTTTCTCTTCGTGTTTAATTTCAGTGGGACTTAAGATGTTCCTATGCTTTCCTGAGAACAAGTAAAAAACTTGTTACTTCAGTTTTTCCAGCTGTGCAGTGGGGTTAGTAACTCCTTGTACGTCAAGATGCTGCTCCACCAACTCTGACAAACGCTACAGAAGTCTTTGCAGCAGAAGATGCTGATTTCGTCTTGTCTCTCTGCTCCTCTGGAACTCACTTTGATCACTTCCTATTGCCAGTATATCCATGGGTAGTGTAAGGGTATATATAGAACCTCTTCGAGTGTCAGGCTGTTACATTAACATGTAGAAACAGATGCCAGACTAAAAACCGGGGATAGAGTGAAAAATGCAGTTTAGTTGAACTACAAATCATCAGAAAAGGAGGAGAAGGATTCCAGCATTTAGGCCTGATCTCATCTAACTCAACTTTTCAAGAAGTCAGGAACTCCCACTATTTGTTCAAATCTCCACTGTAGCCAGAAAAGAGGTTCTGATAGATGGTATCTAGTCTCCCAAGGCAGGTGATATCATAAACCCATGTGCTTTGTTGGACTCACCACCAACTCTCAAAACAACAAAAATACACCACTTTGATGTGGTATCAGCACTGTGAGGGTGTACATACCAGAGCTAAAAAAAAAATCCAGGTTTTTAATAAGGCAGTGCAGGACCTCTGGCAGAGACCATTTTCACAAGAGTAGTTGTAACTATTAGAGCTAACCTGTGATGGAAACTCTGAACACACTCTCATCCCACAGAATTTTTTTACCACATCTCTGCTCATTTTCTGCCACAACAATCTGGAGACATAAAAGTGGGTTTTCCACAATTTTCTTCTATGGAACTGCAATTAGCAGACTGGCAAAAAGAGTGGAGATGCACACCAGGCAGGAAGCAGTTCTAAAGATGAGGAAATGGCTCCAGCTTCTCTGTACCACCAGAGTTGCACAAAAGGAAGATTAGTAGTCATTTCTGCAAGATGAAAATATCAGATATTGATCAATTTCTGTAGACAGAAAAGAGGGTGCGACACTCCAACGTGGTGGTGTCAGAAAAATGAAAAACCATGAACTATTATTTACATTACTCTCACCTCTATACTATTAAAAACCTTTTTTCTACTTTTTATTTCTAGAATTGCACTTATGTGTGGGTTTCAGAATGAAAAATAATTCCCAGAAATTAAATTAAAACCATGAATCTGGTAGAGAGGGGCCATAAAAATTACCTAGCAGTAAGGCTGACAGTATGTCTTGTTCACAGTTAACAGGGATGGGCTACGTCTGACCAAAGCAAAGCACTCAGTGTAGACCACCACCTGAGCTAGTCTCACAAGGACCTTTGCACATTTTTTAGAGCATGATTCACCCAACTTATTCCATATTTTTATGTTAGGGTGAAATGAATCATGTTTCTCAGTAGCTTGTTTCCTTCTGTTAACTTGAAGAAGCTTGCAGTGACTAGCTCTCACTGTAGAAAACTGTATTTGATAACAGATTACATATTTGTATTCCAAAAAAAAGTGAACATGACACAAAAAAAAGAGTTCTGAACAGGAGACAGAAGGATCACATAACATGTTCCTCAGTGCAAGGTTTTTAAATGTCATGTTTGTGATGTTTATATCAACAGTCAATAAATTTTAAAAAGTTCCTCCATCTTTTTCAACCTCTAGAAAAAGTCTGAGACCAGATTCTTAGCTATGAATCATGACTGACCTCTAAACCCATGAGAAATTTCATTTTCTATCTAAGGTAATAGGAAACCACAGATGGAGTTGAAAGGTCAGGAACTGCAGAAATCCACTTCAGGAGACTTTCTATTGATTTACAGATTTGTACCGGCTCTGACTCCTGGAAAGGGAAGGTAAATCCACTGAAGTAAATTTGGAAGTGATTCACACTTCTAGTTGGCAAATACTTGCTATGCTTCCAGTTACCACCATGCATGAACTGGCATATTTAGCACTGAAGGCTGTAACAATAATCTTCCAAATCAACGCTATATGACACAAAGCGAAGAGCAGCACTGTAGGAAGGGAATTCCAGGCTCACCCCCATGGTACAACTCTTACCAAACTATAACAGCATCCAGATTTGCACATTTATACTGTGCAGAAAGATCCATAAGGACCAGCCCAGAGAAGACTCCCAGGCTCATGGACTGCAATCCACACTTCTGACCTGAATGGAGAGTAGCCTGTTGTGGAACCCACACCAAAAGCTAAATCAAGCTTGGTGGACATAGATCACAGTACCATGGAATCATTTAACTTTGACAAGACCTCCAAGATCACCGAGTCCAACCATTAACTCAGCACTGCAAAGTGCATCACTAAGCCACGGCCATGAGTGCATCATCTGCATTGAACGCTTGCAGAGATCGTGATTCCACCACATCCCTGGGTAGCACCTCACAACACTTTCAGTGAATAAATTTTCCTTAACACCCAATCTAAACCTCTCCTGGCCATTTCTTCTTGTCCTGACACTTGTTACTTGGAGAACAGACTGACCCCCACCTCAGTACAAGCTCCTTTCAGGCAGCAGTAGAGAGTGAGAAGATCTCCCCTGAGCCTCGTTTTTTCCAGGTGCACCATTATGTACCTATATACATCTGCACTGGAAGAAGAACAAGCCATCATGACACCAAATGTGCAGCTGCATGGTGCAGTGTGTATCCATCATGCTTCTCCTCATTGCAACTTCTCAGTATCAATGTCCCTCAGGGAGCAAAAGCACATCCCACTCAACACACAGGGCAACACCATTAACATGCATTATTTCAGAAAAATAAAAATAATGCACTTGAGCAGAATTTTGCTGAAAGCACAGACTTGCCTGCAGTCCAGCCTGCTCATATATCAGGATGAATTTGGCCCAGTTTATATCCTAATGATTATAATGGATGCTGCAGTCATCTTTTCATTAAGGCAGCAACCAAAAATATTGATTCGTTGTACTTCACACTCCTGCTTACCTTCACAAATTTCAGGAGAGACGGTACATAAGCCAATAGAGTTGGTCACTTTAAAAGTGACTAATGAACTGCACTGAAAGTAAATAAACAGCTATCTCTTTATAAATTAATTCAATATGTGACTTAAGCCCTTTTCTACAGCTAGAAAGCTGATTCATCATTCAGCAGCATTTAAGTTGCCACCAGTTCAATAGCAGAGTATTAATGTTGCATTCTATTTGACACAGAAGGTCAAATCCTGCATTCAGCTTACAACAGCATAACCCTGAGTAACCCTGAAGCCCTGCCCTCCACATCGCCATAGCTGCAGCTCTGCACTCAAAAGTGTTCTTCAAACTGCTTTCAAGAAGGCTTACATGGTGTTGAACATTTGGGGAAATCAGAAACAAGAATCCCAAATCTTTTGATCTGCTGGCTTATCAAGTCTCTTCTGGAATGATTAAGTGAAATCAAACAGGTTGGCTCATTTTCGTGCAACACTCATGAAAGAGTGAAAGGCAGAAAAAACCATCTTTGCATCTTGGGAGATTTGGGGCTTCTTTGCCTCCACAAAATATATTTCAATTTTGGAAAGAAACTAAGTATATTTAATGTGGACCACTGAGTACAATTTCCACTCACGTTAAAACATGATTTGTGCTTTACTGAACAAGGGACCTAAATTATTCTAGGCTATCACCTCTACTAATGCGTAGGCACAGGGTAAAAAAATGAGTGACATACACTGAGTTACTTTCCCTACTAGCTCTTTTAAGTTCAATAAATGTCAAATGCTGAGATTTCTGCATCAGTACTGCAGCATTCACACCAATCTCCCAGTACTTTATAAAGAACCCATTGAGACGGAGTTAATGTTACTCAATAAGTAGGTAAGACAAAATTTTCAAATGCAGGAGCTTAATATTTAAACACATGTCCAAATATCTAAATAATGTTGCCTGAATGCCTTCTGCTACTATCAGCACTGTAGGATATAAGAGTTCCTAACATTTCTGGAAATTACACTAAGTGCCCTCTTGACTTCTGACACTCAAGTCTGATGTTTCTGGACATAAGGTTTTGACTGCAATCATCTGTGTACAGCTGTAGCAGCAAGGCTGTAGCAAAAATAGAATAAAAATATTTTTCTCTGCTTATACTTAGATGAGAGCCACAGCATTTGCAATGTCGTCTGTTTTTCATAATGTTCAGTTTAGAAAGTTGACATTTGATTAAACAGTTTGAATTTGCCAAAACATACATTTTAATCTTATGTTTAATACCACATTCTCAATTAAAATCTTCAGAAGAAGACATATAAACCACAGTAAACTCACAGATCTAACATATTTAATGTAATTTCTGAAACTGTTGACTAATATTTTCTAATTTCCCCACTACTTCTAGTGCACAGCTGCACCATTACTCCCAACAACCATCAGACGTTGAAACAGCCAGTTTTTAAGTGTTTTACTAAATACACTTTTATATTTAGTATTTTGAACATTTTCCAATAGGGTGGTATGGTAATAAAGTTCAGCATCTGAAAAATCTTCACTATACAGACAATGCTTTCTAACACCAATGTTTGTAATACTACAGTCACCAAAGGAAAGGTAGCACAGGTCATTTACAGCTATGAACATTTCCCTGCACTTCTACCTTTTACACAAGCACACCAACACTGATAAACACCATGGTACAAGAAAGTGTATTACACAGGATGGTGTGTCATTCCAGAATAACTCCCATGAAAAATGACTCCCAGCAACAAGAACAAGACCACAAATTGGTTTTAGGACAAAATAATCTTTCTTTCGTGCTCCTTATTTCTTTTCATTGGGTTTCACACTGCATTCAAGGTCATGAGTATTTTGACTCTGTGAAGGTGCCCTGAGTAATTTACAGTGATCAACAGATAATGCAGTGACTGTAAGCAAGTCATTCTGTAACTATCACTGCCTTCTAAATGGAGTCACCACACAGCCGCTGAAAAGAAATGTGCATTATTTCATATTCACAGAGTGATGAACGTAACCAGGTAATTAAATCACACCATTGCTGTGCCTGGAAAATCCTTACTTATAATTTTATCTTGCCTGTTAAGAAGAACTTAATTTCTTGTTAAGAGTGGAAAACAATTATGTGTCAGCTCTGCTTTTGAAAAAAAACCTCTATGAAGGAGAAATTAGAAACAAGACTCACCAGTTTCTTCATCGATGCTGAATCTTCCCAGGCCACTGCCATCCCTGATGGAATACTGGATCTCCCCATCTCTTCCAGAGTCCTCATCTCGAGCAACAACTTGCAAAACACTTGTTCCAATGCGGGAATTTTCCTTTACAGATCCAATGACAGCAAAGTCAGGAAAATAAGGGCTATAAAGATTTTCGTTAACATCCACCACTTCAACTTCCACAAAAGAAAGAGAGGAGAGAGAAACCGGGCGTCCCTTGTCCTTGGCACGCACGGTCAGGTTGTAGAACTGCTGCTTCTCGTAGTCGAGCTCCTTGCTGAGGCGGATGGCGCCGCTGGCTCTGTCGATCTCGAAGCGCCCGTTGTAATCGTTCACCAGCGAGTAGCGGACTTGGCCTCCCAAGCCCAGGTCTGGATCCTGAGTTTCCAGCCAAGCTATGACAGTGCCAACCGGCAGGTCCTCAAGGACCTTCACGTTGTAGCTGGATGGGATAAAGGCTGGAGAGCAATCGTTAACATCATCCAAAAAAACCTTCAGGGGCACAACGGAAAACTGCTGATGGCCGCTCTCTGCTCTGTCCCTAGCCTCAATCTTCAGCGTGTAGTTTGCTTTTGCTTCCCGGTCTAGCTGATCTGCAACATACACCACTCCTGTGGAACTGTTGACACCAAACTGATGGGTGTCTGTCAGTACTGAGTAAGTCACTTCACCATTAGATCCTAGGTCTTTATCCCTGGCTTCTACCTGGATAATCTCTGTACCAAGACTTGTACTTTCTAAAATATTAACCGAGTAACTGTCCTGTAAAAAAATAGGCTTGTTATCATTTGCATCCTCCACAGTGACAGTCAGTAGTCTCCATGCAGATTTCTGTGGATTACCTAAGTCATAAATCGTAATGTTGAGGAGATAGAGCTCTGTTTTTTCACGGTCCAAGGGCATGAGAACACTAAGTATCCCCATCTCCATGTCAATGTTGAAACAACTATCTACATTACCATCAGAAATTGTATAAAGTACTCTTCCATTAAAGCCTGAGTCAGCGTCATAGGCTTTTATCCTCAGGATGGTGGCACCAACCGGCAGATCTTCTGAAACCTTTACATCAGTAGGAAAGGATTTGTCAAAATGAGGTGCCTGCCTGTTGACTGAATAAAAATCAAGAAAACCATCTTCCAAATTCAGCTTCACATTTGCTTTTGCCTTCTTGAGCAATTTTTCTGCTAGCTTCTGAGCAACTCTAGTTTCTCTACAGCTAAACGTCTTTGAAGACACTTTCCCATGAACTACTGAAATATTAACAAACATAGAATCAGCGAAGTTCTCTCCATCAGTTGCTGTTATCTTAAGGCCAAAATTGCTGTTCTTTATGCCAGAGTTAACAAGAGATTTTTTAAGCTGCAGGACACCAGAGTCTGGATTTAAATAAAAAATGCCAAGCTCATTTCCAGAGATTATTTTGTACTTCACAAGCTCTAACTCATCTATGTCTATTGCAGAAACAGCAGTGATGTGACCACCAACAGGAAAATCAGACGAAATCACTCCCTGACAGGCCACTTTTTCAAAGAGGGGCTTGTTATCGTTGACATTGCCTATGTATATGGTGACATTCACCTCGCTTTCGTGGCGGTAGGGAGAACCCCAGTCAGAAGCTCTCACAATGAACCTGTAGCTTTCTGGCGAGGACTCAAAATCCAGTTCTTCAGATGTGCTGATGACACCTGTAAACTGGTTTATTGTAAATGGCAGTGAGTTCAGACTGGCAATACTGTATGTGATGTATCCATTCTCTCCCTGGTCTTCATCAACTGCTGACACTGCCAAAACGCTGGACCCCACTGGGACACTTTCATTGACGAATGAGCTGTAGGAGAGCTGCTGGAACTCCGGAGTGTGATCGTTGGCATCCTCTAACCTGACAGTAACCTGTGCCTTTAAATCACCACCTTTGTTTGCATGTACTTCTAATTCATAGAGGTCCTTCTCAATGATTTTCAAAGGACGAGCAGTAGTAATAAGGCCTGTGTTGGGATTGATCTTAAAATACTCAGCATCCTCACTTGGAGATATTCTGTATTCCACACCGTGTGGCTCAGGCATCAGCTTAACTACTGCAACCACTACACCAGGAGGTGAAAATTCACTTATCAAAACATCATATGCTTCCTTTTCAAACTTCAGGGGGATACTCTCCTTCTTAGGACTAGCAATGTGGACCAGTTTGACTGCAGAAAATTTCTGAGGAGATCCTTTGTCCTTAGCTTGGAGAGTGAGGTTGTAACCATAAGGGAAGCTGTCCCAATCAACAGGCTTTCTTTCTTTGATTTTGTACTCATTCATCCATTTCCCCTCTTTAGTCAGAAAGAATTGTTCTAGAGGATCTCCAGCCACAATAGAAACAGATTCTATTTCTCCATTGGCTCCTTCATCTAGGTCATCAACGTTAACAACTGCATAGGTAGGTTCCTTGTCTGATGGGAAGGGAATGTGGGTTACTACAGTTATTGTTGGGGCGTGTTCATTTATACGTTCAATGTGAACATAAAGCTTGGCGGTGCTGCTTACGCCATTGTTTCCATAAAGCTTCATCCCACGGTCCACTGCCAAAATCTCAAGGTCATATCTGCTTTTCTCATCGTAATTTAAGCGGCCACTTAAGGAGATAACACCACTCGTAGGATGAACTGAGAAGAGATCAACTTTATTTTTAAAGTAATAATAAAACTCACCATTGGACCCAATGTCCGCATCTGTTGCAGTCACCTGTGCAATGCTAGTCCTTAAGGGAGTGCTTTCTGCTATTGTGACAGAGTACGTGGTTGGCGAAAACAAAGGTCTTAGGTCATTCATATCCAAAACCTGGATGTTCACTTTTGTCCATGCTTCCAAGTCCTCTCCTCTGACAGACCCTTTTACCATCAATAAATAGTTGTCCTGGATTTCTCTGTTCAATATAGCAGAATTCCCACCTTTAGTCCTTATTCTGAGGAAGCAGAAGTCAGCAATGATGACTTCCTCTGCTTTAAAAAAGCCCTCATCATCACCAGACACTATTTTGTACTTGATATCCCATGAAAGGTCAGCCATGGTAATGCCCATCCTTGTCTGACTGTTGACATAGGTCCTGGCTGCAGAATTCTCGTACACTGTGGCATTGTAAGTGGAATGTGTGAAGTGAAAGCCAAGTGGGACAGTCCCGTGAGCCACCTGGCAAATGGAGGCCAGGAACTTGACAATCAGAAGGGCAAGGCATGACGGAGGTAGCCGTGAGCCTGACCAGCGGCCCATATTCACATCCATCACATCATTCTTTCACCCTGTGACAGAGAGAGAAAACAGGAAATGGCTGAGCAAGAGATAAAAACTACTGTGAAGTGACGTGTCAAAATTACTTACTACATTTCTAATCAAGAGTAAAATGTATGTAATATCAATGCACCACATATTTAACAAAACTGAAAGAGAGAACACTATACACACACACATACAATCACACCAGCTCTGGGTATTTTCACACCTGTCTGAGCAGTATCTATGCACGTGCACATACATGCACATATATATAAGTATACATATGTATGTATGCATACTTTTTTAACATAAAAGTCTGTACCACATCCATATACACGTGCACACAGTACAGAATATTAATCACAGTGAAATTAAAATCCAACACAAATATTTGTATAAATTTATATTGAAAGATGAACCACATACAGAAATTATTTTGTCGTATTTATCAGCAGCTCCAACTAAGCCTAAACTTCTTTGTTTTCAGAGCATATTGGAAAATTCATTTTCAGTCTCAGCATTTGGAAGAGAGACAGGACTTTTGTATGTATGTAGCACTGTTATAGTCAAATGTTCCCTTATTTTTAATCATCAGTTAAGAATGATGAAATTTGAGCCACCAAGAACAAGTAGAATAAGAAAGTCATTATGCAATCATTACTTTAAATACACGTACCTTCAGAAAAGGCTCAGTGCCTCACTTGAATAATCTAAATTGTAAGGTTAAGCAAAGAAAGTGGAGGCACTGGCTGAAGGTTGTTGGAGGGTACTGCAGAAGCTGGGAGCCAAGTCCTGCTTATCACTTCCTCCTGGAATGCAGAGGAAAGGAGCCTGAGGAAACTAGGCAGGTGCTACCATAAGGCAGTGGGTATCTTTGTTACAGAGTACATGCACTGCTACTTGTGAAAATCATAAAAATCGATTTTAAAAGGCAATTATTGAAAGACCCACTGCACACACATTGTTCTCATTGTCATTGAAAAGCTACTCGAAAATTTTGTTTTCTCCAAGCCAAAATACAGGAGGAAAATGACAGGAAAAGTTGCCAATGATATAGGTTAATTTAAACTTCCAACAAGATTTCAACTTCCCCAAGGAGATTTATAAATTGCATGCAAGTTTTGAAATACGAATTCATATTAGTTATCACCTCCAATGTAATGGAGGGACTACTGCAGTTTCAGTACTAATAACAAACAATTTATCACACTGATGTTGCAATGTCCACAGACCACAGTTAACCTCCTGATCCCATAGTCTATATCCCATCGTTTAACACACTGATCAATTTGGTCAATTCTCCCAAGTGTTTGTCAAAGTACTCATCTTTCAATACATTTACTTTCATATGCAGTTCTCCCCCGCCTTTATTCCTTCTTATTTTCTTTTCTATTATGTTTAAAAAAAGTGAAATAAACTCCTAAAAAAAGACAATTAAAATATAAGATTGTATCACCTTCTGGACATGCATTCCCCAGCAAATTTCACTTGTGGCAGTTTCTTTTCTGAATATGCCCACTCAATTACTGTGCATATAACACATGTGAGTCCTGTGAATAACATCTTGTTCCATACAGTTCATACATCAAATAAACACAATTCTCCAATGTGCTTTGGGTACATAAGGGAACAGGTCTCCCCCGATCCTTTGTCTATAACCACAATACCTGTTTCTCTTCGTGCTAAGAGACAGATTTCTTTCTGGATTACAAAAGAGACTGATGTTATGTTTCATATGAGCACCTAGATTTCTTTCACCACAGCAACCTCCTAGAAATTCATTTCCCTATTCTTTGAAGTAAGGAAATGAATTATCTTTTCCCTATTTATGTCTCATTTGGTGATCTAGTTTCTCCTGTCCATGCCATAGCTCAGCATGAGCTGGTTACTCTCCATCTTTCAGGGACATCAACATCAGGTTTTCAAGTCCAACATAACTGGAAATCAGTTTTCCTGAGAGCATCATTGCTACAAAAAAAAATTATTTGAAACTTTACTTTCAGCCCTACTTCAGCCCCGAGGTTACTGACTGCTGTGGCAGACAGGCATCAAAGTAGGTATTTACAAAGCTCTGTGATTAGGGGAACCTAATGAAAAAGTTGTGTATATCCTAGGCAATATAACATGACAACTTTATGCTCCTTTTCCATTTATCTTCCAATTTTTAAAAAAAACTGGGGCTAAGACCTAATCTCAAACACACTGCTGCAAACCCAGTCATGTCAATAGTCTACAAATTTTTAGAGGTTCAGTGCAATCAATATCAGTCCTGAAACACTAAATTCCACCTAGAAGCAGCATATGTATATTTGTGTGCTATTGAGAGCACGTTTTAGCTATGTGTACATATGTATGCACAGACACACAGATTGTGTATTTTTAGGTAGAATTTCATGGTTGGCACTGGAAAAATTGGACCTTCACATCAGGCAGCACTTTTAGAGTTTGATTTCATCTCAAATGTGGTATGCAGAGTTGTAACAAGCTCCCCATTGAAGTTATTAATCTATCCATATATTTACATGGCTATCATCATTATATTATATGAAAGTCCCAATGGATGAGCTATTAAGCTGCCATTTGGGCAACCCAAGAATGTTTTATTCATTTACTGAATTCCTTTTTTCTGGGATATTTGTTTTTAAGAGCTCATAATACATACATACTTAACACACAGGAAATGTAATGAGATAGGTTACAGAAACAAAGTACAAAGCAACCCGCCATGAATTAGGAGTCATTTCTTTAAAGGCACTTCTTGTCAAAAAATGTTATGTTTCAAGTGAAGAGAAAGGTTGTGATCACTTTTGCTTGACTTTAAAATGTTTGGGCAGGAGTTACTAAAAAAAAAAAAAATCCCTAGTACTGCTCAACATGGTTAGTATGCAGGAAAAAAAGGGGAAAAAGAAAGGATATTAAAGGAAATGGGAGCAAGAAAAAAGGAAAAGGTAAAAGCTTTCCGAGAAAGGAAAACTGGTCTACAGCAGCAGCAGAAACTAAAAGGAAACAACTCCCTTTTAACTACCCAAGAGGTGAAAAAATAACACAATATAGGAGACCAGAATCTTTCCACTCTAGGTCTCATTAAATACTCTGGCCTTGCAGTGGGATGGAAAAAAATAGAAAAATAGAACAGTGTGCCTTGATTTTTAATACTCTTTAAAATAAATCTGAACATCATGGAGAACTCTATGATTTTAAATTCAGTCCATCATTTGAGTCATTTTCCTTTGCTCCTTGAACAAAGACTAACAGAACAGCTGCAAGGACCTCTAGGAGGCTGGTGCTCCTTAGAAGAATTGAGAGAGGTATGATCATCATTCCTTTATCTCATTTTGGCTCGAGCAACCTCCAGTCTGGGCTGCATCCAAACATAACACCCCACCAGACAGAGAAGGAAGACCAAAGGAACTGCCAGGATTCCTGCACACCAAAAATGTGGCTCTAACTCAATGTGCAGATATGAAACAAGTGTCCCTTGGTTTGACTCCTTCTCCCTAGGCTGACTTTTCTAATCCCAAAGATCTCCACACTATAAAACACTTGAAAAAGAAAACAGTGCATGTGTCTCTTGGGTAAACAAGAGCAAAAAGGTCTTTTACAGAAAGTAAGGAATACAGCAGGCAAATTTCTTTCAGGAGGAATAAACTTTTAGCAGGCCACAGAACGGATAACAGAAGAGCCTTCTGCTCTCTCCCTACTTTGCCTCCAAGCCCAGGTATACTCTGAGAGCATGTTTCCAGCTGGCCATCAGGCAAATTAATTCAATGTGACTAGTTAATACAAAACAACCATTAAAGACTTTTTTACATGTCCCTTGAAGACAGAAGAAACCTATCTCTGCTTTTAACTTCCAGCTGCACTCAATGAAGAACCCAATGGAGTTCATATACAGGTCCTCTGGGCTATGAGGAGGAAAAATTTTCTCGACTTCAGACAAATTTCTGAGAGTCAAGGTATTTATGTACCCATGTGTATGGGGGAAAAAAAAGGGGTAAAACCGTGACTGAAAGGTTTTCATCTTAGTTTGCATTTCTCTTGGTGAAGCTGCAAAAGGAAGCATGTCTCCTCACACAGGAAAGGATTGGAAACCTCATGGCATGGACAATTACTACAATCTGAAATTACTGTTGTTTCCTTGAGAGAGTTGTCACAATTCTCTCAAATGCATTTAAATTTACTAAACAGGCAGCTTTACAGTAAAAAAGGTATATTTGAAAATGTAAAGTTATTTTTAGGAAGCAGAAGAACAGTAACATCCCATGCACATGAAGTCTAAATAGTACGTAGAGAACTCATGCATGTGCTGCAGAACAGAAGCTCTTGATTTCTTGGTACGTGGCCTTAATTTTTCAAGGTAACTCCTGTCACTCAAACATCAACATCAACAACAACCAATGTATTCTCACTGCATTTTCACCTCTTCCCAGTATTCTTTTCTATCAACAACAGCAATTTTATTACACAAAAACTTCTGCATGACCAGGCCATGAGGATTTGCAAAAAGGATACAAGGAGGATTGCAAAGCATTGTGGTAGGTTTGCAGTTGACACCTATGAAAGGCTTGCATCAAGCTGCAAACAGTGATAGAAAAAACCTAACAAATCCATTGTCAATATTACAGCCAGGAGGTGAGAGCCCATGTACATCAGCGTCCTCTTGGAAGAAGTCTCTTCCTTAGCCCAGAACCATTGAAAACTCTTCCAAACTCACAGAAATTATTATTTAGGCATATGGAAGATATTGATTTAGGAGTTTAAAGACCAAGAGAGACATGGATTTTTTTAACTCTCCTCTCATTACACAGGCAGTATCACTAGCATGTAGTCAAATGAATATTGAGTAAGGGAAAAAATGTTTGAACAACACTTCCCCTAGCCAGACAACTTCCTTGCACTCCACAATAACTCACCCAGTTACAAAAGGCTAACAATTTACTAGCCAGGAAAAGAAATCAGAATACAGAATAAGAATTTAGAACTTGTGCCATACAGAAATGAATTAAAGATTTGTGTTTGAGTCTAGGCAGGAAGCAACAAAAACCTCACTGACACCGACAGATTTACAACAGGAGATATATTCATGGAGCTACCTGCTCCCCGATGAGCATGAAGATCTGCTTTTCCATATATATGATTATATCATGATGTGTTTATCCCCAAAGGAGAAGGTGAAGACAAAATGATCATTTCTGCAGAGTAAGCCCTTGCAAGAGACAGCACTATAAATCCTAACCTTTCTCAGAGCTGCAAATCCTCCTGCTGCCTGCATGTCATTCCACAGGGGAGACAGGCCGCTCAGCATGTAGCAAGTGTAATTCAGGCTGTCCCTAGGAAGTGAAGATTTAGCCACCCAGCCGTATGTTATGAATAACTTTGTTTTGCTAGCAGGTGCTGGGGATTTTTTCCATACAACACCGATCCTTGCCAAGTATCAGCTCATCAGCAAATGCTTCCACTTGTGAGCAGGAGCCGAGCATCATTTTTCTTCCCAAAGGAAGGGTGCAAAGGGTCTGCTGGACTCTCCCTTTCCCCTCGAGGATGAAACGTGGCTTGAGGAAAATGTAGGGGGAGGGGGCAGGAATAATTTGCCGCCATGTGAGATCTGTCAAAAGTGAATTCCTGGGAGCCACCTTACAAAAGATTTGAGCTGTTCCCTTGGTGGTCTGCCTCCAGGGAAACAAAGGCTGCTATCCAGTTTTCACGCTTTGTGTATCTCAAATCCCCCCTGGCTCCTGCTTCTTAGTCACTGTAAAATGGGGATGCTTTAGGGCAGTTTCAAAATGAAACAGTTATTTTAATGGGGGCTTCCTTATGGAACACACTCAATGATACTATTTCCTTATTTTTCCCTTATGTTTTATTCACAAATCTACTTTGAGCCCCGTCCAAGGAGTCCTAGCTTGAAAGCTCTTTCAAGGTGCAATGTCAGCAGCAAAAATCCAGCATTGATGAGTCCCACTCCTGTCACTGCTGGTCTTTCCCCAGCTCCTCCTTCACCACAAGTAAATCTGGATCCCCATCAAACAGCCAGCTTTCTACCGAGCTGCACCTCTGATCCTTAGGGGCAAGAGCTCTACTCACACACCCCGGGGCTGCTAAGGATGGGGAGCAGGACCACAGCCTGCCATGGGGCACATTCCAGCTGCATACAGTGGGACTTGAGCAATGATTTATTTGACTGGGCTTTCTGCAACTCTGCCCTTACCATAAAGCAAATAATGGTGCTAATAATAATAACAAAAAAAAATTGAGAAAAGATAGTCTTTGTACAAAACCCTAGAGCAATCTGAATCTCAACTTTTTACAACACCTGCTGTGAAACACAACAATGAAATAAGCACTTTTTGAGCTGCAGCATCGATGTGACGGTGATGTACCTGCAGGTAAAAAAGCATATTCCACCTTTGGCACACAAGGCTCAGTTCCCACCATGAAATCTCTTCCATGGTTGTTTTCCTGCAAACTCACACCCGCCAGTCCCAGCTGCTGCTGGTTTCTGCCTCCGGTCTGCTCTGTGTTTGGGATACTGCACATACTCCTTCTGACAGCTTGCAGAGGCTTGTATAAACTATTTGGATACAGTTTATAGTAAGAAAGAAGTCCATGAGATTTACAACTACTGTTTCCAGGGCCATAAATAGGTATGTAGGTATAAGGACAGCAGTAAGCTGCTACTCTCAGAGGAAAAAAATACCATATATCTCCCTCTGACACTCTGTGTGGGGAGGCAGGGCAGCTCAAACGGTCCAGACCTTAATAGATGGGCAAATGAAGGGAGATTGAAAATAGAGTCGCATATACAAAAGCTTCTTCACCATTGACAGTTTCATGTAAAACACACAATATAACAAAGAGATTAAGGGAAAAGACTGTCAGGTTGGACTAGATGATATTTAAAGATCTCTCCCAACTCCAACCATTCTATGGTTCTATGATTATGAGATGTCAAATCAAAATCATGATAGTCCAGTAAGGACTTACAAAGAGACTGCAGGATAAAGCTTTTCACTCTACACCAAAGAAGACATGAATGTAGCCAGGTGCCTTCAAATAAAAACACAATTAAACGGAAAAATCACCTGAGAACTAGCTAGATCATACTAATATTACTAGTCAGGAAGAAAGAAAGAAAAAAAATTCTTTCTTGAGGCTAGGAATTGGATTATTGGTTTTGCAGTACTCTTCAAGAGAGCTGTGATACACAGCAATAGAAAGAGATCACGACGGAGAAAATATTTTGATTGAGATTCTCAACAAGTTTGAGATTTGAGAACAAAATCTAGATTTAGCAATGAACATGTTTCTTTCAGTAGGGCAGGAATCTGCAGGGTGCTGGCACTTGCTGCTGTGTCACAGGCATAACATGGAGCTGCTTCTGGAGCAACACACCGGAGTTGTCTACAACCTACTAGAGAAATCTACATGGGTCTGGCTGCTAGGCACTGCAGAGCAGCCACCTTTCTGAAAGCCAGCTCCCCAAAACCTGCTTCTCAGTGGCCCTCTGATGAAAGAATCTCTGAAACCTTGGACAAAAAAAAAAAAAAAAAAAAAAAAAAAAGAAAAAAGAAACAAACAAACCAGAAAAAAAGACTGTTGATAAATACAATGGCTGCTCTCCAACTTTCTCTATTAAAAAAAAATCAGGTTTGTCATTTGTTCAAAGAGGTATTATTTAGAAGGAGGGCTGTTGCCATTACTTTTTAAAATTACATCCAGCTCAGGCCATAGTACTTGGTTAACCTGCCAAAAGTAAAAAGCAATGCACAGCTACATCAGGTCAAATAAATCACACTTTCTCTCAGATAAGTCAAATACACACTGCAGACATCATGTGGAAATAGGAAGGTAGATGCAGTCAGCCTTAAACCTACCAGTTCTGAGAGAAACCTAGAAATTTCCTTCCAGCTCACATGTTAAGGTTCAATCACTGCAAGGAGGTAAGCTCTCCAACAAAGCTGCCCTTGGACTGCTATCTGCCTTAGAAATGCCCAAATCCATACAAGGTGCTAAATCCAACTATTTAGAAGGGAATATAATAACACACTATTTTTGATGCACCGAGGGAGTGCTTGTGGCACCTAGACAGATCTGTCTTGGCTGTGTGGAAGAGCCTCTGGTGCCACCTCTTCCAGTCACCCTACCACCCAGAAAGCAGCCCTCAAGGGAAAAGCACAGACTGGAAGTCTTCAGCATCCTGGAACTCCTTCCACATTCTAACATTTTATCTGCCCTGAAACCACGATTCTTCCCCCCTCCAATGGTCGGCTCATGCATAGATATTTGAGAAGATAACCACTTTTTAGCTAACCATACATTAACTCAAACCACCACAGCTTCAGCTTTCCAACTCGGCCAGTTCCACCACCGGTTCAACTTTGCAGGCACGGCTCAATTAAAAGCTCCACAGAGCAGAGATCACTATTTAAAGCTGAACTGCTCGCTTTTGTTTATTTATAGCAAAACCATTAATTGCTAATCACACATTTGTTTGCTGGAAAACCAACGCTCCAAAATAAACACCAAGTTTAAAGACTGTTCACAGAACACTGAATGGAATCAGGAACAGTGCTAAAAATGTAAATCAGAAACATCAAAACACATCAGGACTTCAACTGGAGGAACAAACAACCCATTATTTCTGTGCCAGAAAAGAGGTTACCCATAAGCCGCCAGTTACCCACAGAGTCATCTACAATCCAGCAGTCACTTGTGTCCTGAAGGATAACAGACACCATGGCAGACTGTTGAAAATATCTTCATGGCCATCAGCATATGTTGGATTAAATGAGGTATCTCTTAATGCAGATTTTTGAAAATCACCTTGGAAAAGTGCTTTTAAAATATTTGGCGTAAGAGGCAGAACCTCAGAAAAAGTGTATTTTCATGTATGATCCAGTTTCAAATGTCAAAATCATACAAAATTTAAAAGAGAAGGAAAAATAAGCTCGGCTTTCTTTTAGCTCTCCTCACTAACACAGCTCCATGCTTCCCTCTGGAGTAGCAAGTTCCTCAAACATCTACAGAGGCAGTGCATGGAAAACCAGGGGCAACAGCCCTGCAGATCTATGATCTGCCCGTTCTCAATGAAACACACTTTAAAGAAGCACAGCAGCCCAGGCTTCATGGAGAGTCTCACAACCAGGCACACTGGGAAGCAGGAACGAACTCCATGGCAGACTGCTATCTACCTCGGAAATCCCTATGGGTACTGGGCTTCTCTGAGGCACCCACACTCTCTGGTTGTCACAAAAGCTTCCACTGACAGTTGCCTCCACCTGCCCTGACAGCAGTGCCTCTGAGGCCCCTGATTTTTGTGCATACTTGAAGGTCAGGTTAGTGCACACACCTAGCCCATTTCCAGATGAGCAAACAGGCACAGCGTCTGAAGCCCCTTGCTCCAGGTCACACAGGAAACCCCTCCACTACTGCAGCTCTCACTGCCTCACTATGCTGCCTTTGTACCTGCAAAATCTAGGGCAGGAAGGTTTCCCTACAAAGCAATACTCACCAGCATGTATGGCCTAAATTCCCAGAACTGAGGGTCATACAGTTGTGTTCCTCACCACTGCTGCCAGGGCTACCATTCGAAACTTCACTTATTCACAGGTCAGGAGTTTGGATTTGGTCTTAAAAATTACATGTAGATCTTGGAAAGTTAAGTGGACACTGATTATGAAATGGAGACCAGTAAGGCAGAGGTAATAACAGTAATAGTAATAATAATAATAACACCACCACCAACAACAACATCAACAACAGTGTTATGACTCGATTATATTGTTTACAAGGGCAGCCACAAGGAAGAACAGTCACATCTCAACATCTCACCCTTTTCTATCTGTTCTCCTGGAGTCAAGATCACTTGTAGCCAAAGGTTAAGTTGCAAAACCTGTGCTCCCAAATACTGGGAATGCACAGCAAACACTGGCTGGAGTAAATCACCTAAACATTCAAGTCAAGGTCAGGCCCAGTCCCCCTGACCATGCATTCCTCATGTGTCCCTCCTGTGCATCAGTTTGCTGTCAGGCTCCTTGGTCCAACTGCTCCCTGCCTGCTGGTGCCACACTGAGTCCCTGTGGATAAATCTTCCTAAGAAAGCCACCCCATCCCTTAGACACTCTGACAAGCAGAGAAGTTGTTAGTGAAGTGACCACCTCACATCACATGTTGAACATCCAACCTAATGTTTGCCAATAAATAGGGCAGATCCCATGTTCCCAAAAGACAGAACGTCACTGGCTCTGCATCTTCTATGTGTTCACCAAGAGGGGAGTCATCAGTGCTGGCACCCCCATACCATCCTACCTGTTCCCTCAAACCCAGGCATGGCTATGCCATGCTGCTCCATCACTCCTGCCTCATCCCAAAGGTGCTGTGACGGTGTGCAGCTCCCAGGAGCTGCACTTGGCAAAGGTACATGGATGTTCCCTCTTGCAGCATCCCACAGAAGCAAGCTCAGACCTCATATTCACCATTCTCTTACCCTTTTTCTTCTGACAGAGAAGAGGAAAACTGCTCACATTAAATAAAAAGGACTCCAGCCTAAAAAACAACACTTAACTCATGCCCAGTGAGGCTGCTGCTCCTGAATTTGAAACTTCAGTTTAAAATGAAGTTCCACACAAGGCACTTCTTGCAGATAGCTCTTCCTCAGGCTCTACCATGCACTGACTGAACGGCAGTTGCCATTTCAACCTGACCTCTGCAAATCTCCAGAAAGGTAAACAACCAAACGAAGTTGCTTCAGAGAACATTAGGTCAAAGATCAAAACCACTGGGAAGAATTTAACCTGTTTCTTCTGTGTTTTTAAGATGAATCTATGCAGGGGGGGAAATAAGATATATAAAATAGGAGTGTATATGCTTACAAAGCAACCTTACAACTCCACACAGAAGGAGGAAAAAAGCAGAATGTCTCACTTGTGAAACTATTACGGGTAAGGACAAAATATCTGTATATAATATAGTTCTGTACCACTTTGATAGGAAAAGACTGCCAATAGCTTTTGGCATATGAAAGCTGCCGTGAGGACTTCAATAAAACTGAGTATACTGTTAAAAAACCTTCTCATATGCATCCCCAGAATTTATCTTCAAATGCCACTTTATTAAATTCTGTATTCTCCGGCTTTTGGAAAAATGCTTTTATTTTATTAAACGAATTACGTAATATATTGTTTCTCTGAAGCAAAAGCATCAGTAGGAATATAAAGTAGTTCTTTCAACACTAAAAAGGCACAGAATTTTGAACTTGAAACCAACTTCCAGTAAGAGAGCACACCTAATCTGAGTGAGGGTGTACACTCACACACACAAGTACAGACCATTTCATCACGCCCAGCTGCCCTCATACCTCATGCAACTACACAGCCTGTGACAGTTACAGACATTTCAGAGTTTAAATCCTTGTTGCTGTCTTTCTAGGCAATATCCCAAGGTCTAACAAGGTCTTGAAGTATATGAAAACATTAATTCTTTTTTTGACATGCAAAAATATCGCTCCCAAACAGATGTTCCTCAAGTGCATATGAAAGCATCCTCTACAGCCAGTGGAAAAATGAGATGTGCAAAAATCATGGAGGTAACACACACAGAGATTCTTGCTCCCATGCAGCATCAGTGAAGGGCCACGGCAGACGGCGCGTCACCGTGTGAGCCTGGCCACTACAGCCTGGAGGCTCTACCAACTTCTTTGCAAGAGTTGCAGATACTCTGCACAACTAAACCTAATTATATTCAGCCATAATCCTTTCATGCCACAGCTTGGTGATCACTTTACAGCAGGATAAGCCACCGTGGCCACCAAAGCAGCTGTCCCAGGCTCAAGCTCCCTGCTTTTTCCTGGGTTTTTTTGGGTGGGATTTTTTTTTTGTGTGTGTGTGTGTGTGTTTTTATTTTTTGTGGTTTGTGTGTGTATGCATGGTTTTGGCATTGATTTTGTCTTTGTCATCGTTGTTTTGGTTTCGTTTGGGTTTTATTTGTTTTTTGTTGAATTTGTTCTCAGTGGGGATTGAGCTGCCCTATTGCAAACATGCCTGTGAACAAAAGGGAGGGAGGGAGATGGGAACGGGTGCCTGGGGCAGGCAGGATCCTTTCCATGTCCATGGCAGCTCAAACTGTTTGTTAAACAACAGCCGGAGTTGAGGCAACCAAGATGGTGTGTAAAGAGCAGAAAGTACCTTTGAGAAACATACTGAACACTATCAAAATACCCAAGCCTTAAATAGACACATGAAGTATTTAAATGCTTTCACACCCATAACAAGTTTTGTTTACTGCCCAGCATTCAAACAGCTTTTTCTTTACTATTGTAAAATTGTTCCCAAACAGTGTGAATTTCAAGTTACAATGAATAGTAGCACTCTAACCCCTATTTACAACCCATTCAGCAACATACTTCCAGAAATAGCATGCAGGATTTCCACACTCTAAGAAATAAAACCTGTTCTTGGCTCAAAAGAATCTGTGCAAATTAGCTGACAAGAATCACTTCCTTTTGTTCTTCCTCTCTGATATAGAATATTAAATGAAAAAGAGAATCACTAACCAAGTAATATGAAAAACTTTTATTAAAACCATTAGAATCATGAAGCATTGTTAACGTCCCTCTCGTAATTATATGCAAAATGTTCAGTATCCAAGGAAACAGCGTGGTAATGAAGTTGGAGACTACTGTAAAAATGCACCTTCTAAATTACCTCCAAGAATGTCTGTTCCAGAGGGACTAGCCAGTTTATTAGTGTGTGACACCCTGATCGCTTGGACATGCTACAGCTTAAAAACAAAAAGCTAACAAGCTACTTTTACATAAAGGGCCCTTTTGTTTCCTGTGTATGAGCAGTCCCTTCTCAGCATCTAGTTACAGAGTTCCTCTGCAGGGCTGAGTATTTCTCTAAGCCCATATTCACCTTCATGGGAGTTGTTCAATAATGATGGGCACTAATTAAACTGCATAACCAGCAACAAATGGAGCAGAGATGCTGTCCTTTGCTCCAAGTTCTCAGCAAATTGAAATGTGCAATAGGAGAAATACGGAACCTGCGCTCTTCTCCGGACCCCATTGGTCTGAAATCCACTTCATTAGCACCAAGCACTACTGCATATTGGCTCATGCCCACATTATTAAAATTAATTCAAAAATGAATACTTAAGCTCCAACATCCACAGCTCACGCTCTGGGATGTTTCATAGGAAGGCAGGCTACGGTAAGGAAGCCAATGCAAAATTAACTCCTGCTTTTTGGTGTTAGCACCTACAGCAGCATGCCAAACCGTGGGTTTTCAGCTCAATTTCAGCAAGCATTCATTTACTCTTCTGATTTCTGTGGCAGCTTATTCCCCCCAACAACCACTGAATATAAAGCAGTTCCAGTGGGTTCAACCGCTCTGTCATGCTTTGGATGAACTTTGGTGTTTCCCTCTTCCAGTATGTGAGACAGTTTTAGGTGCACATGCGTCAACATCCCTGCTTCTCCAGATGCCCCCACAGTCTATGTGACCTTTACATTCCTTTTTGGCTCATTTTTTTCCCATGACTGACCAACAACATGCACAGTAACAGAACTCCATCACTATTGTAGATGCTTTCAGGGATGCTGATTTAGTAAAAGAGGTTCTACGAGAACCTTCATTTTCCCTCCTCTTTCAGACCTCATCACTTCAATTTCCCCCGATTTTACTCCTTTTCCCAGTGTAACCCTTGTCATCTCTGTAAGATCTAAAGGCAACTTGTCTGCCCTGCTCTTTCCACTCGCATTGTTTTGGGGAGGGTCTTGTAGAACTTTCACATCTTCAGTATATCCTGTCACTTTCTTTACACTTCCCCTCTTCCAGACTGTGTAGGGATGATCCTCATTTTTCCACCCTGAACAGCTTCATCTCCTGGAACACCTCACTAGTTTGTCTGCTGCCTTCTCTTCTCAAGCTCCAAAGCTCACTTTCACATACCACAAGAAAGATCTCACCCAATTAACCTTTTTAACTGGCCCCTATGCCTAAAATGCTTTCTTAAAAGGCTGTGCAAGTTAGGGACATAGCTTTCTCTTACTACCCCCTCTCTCTCTGTGTCAGTGTACCACAGTTGTACAGCGTGTCTAATGGGACTTTCTGCATTGTATCAGTATACTCACCAATCTGGCTTAGAGTACCATAATTATCTGATTACCAGACCGGCTAAATCCTTTATTTTCTAAAGGCATTGCCTTGTACTCTTTTACTTGAAGCAGTTGTGCACTCAAAGCATTTAAGTGAGTGAACTTTCTCATTCCCATTCCATTTTACTGTATTTTACTCAGCTCATCCACTTCACCAGCACTGTTATTTTATTTTGCCTATGACCAACAGTCATGACAGCAGTAATTTCACGAGTATCAAACCTCTCTCAAAAGCCACATCAAAGATGGAATACCAAGAAACACTACATCAATGAAGTCAGAACCCAGTAATGGTAACAGCGAGTCAGTGTTGGTGCACCTTTGTGAGGCACTTCCTATGTAGTGCAAAAAGTTACAATTCCAATCAAGGCTGGTTAATTCAGAAAATTCTGAATTAAAAAAAGTCTGGAAGGGCACGAGGACATTTCAGTAAATTCCCATGATGATGTTGCTTGTGCAGACTCACCAAGAACTCAGCAGCAAGGAAATGCTAAGGCAATTTGAATTAATTCAATCTTTAATAGGCAGGTGCCAGATGCGAAACTGTAAATATTAACTACCTCCACAAAGTCCAGTGCCAAAAGGGTAGCTCTCCCAGCCAAGCCAACAGCACCCTTATTTTCAGAGGTACATAACACCTACAGCTTGGTTCAGTGGGAATGTCACTGCTCACTACCATGGGAAACTTGAGCTCTTCACCTCTTCCTGCTTTAGTTTACTTATCGTGGTTTATGCTTATCTGTCTGCCATGAATGTCATGAGGTTTAATTAGTTTTGGTCTGCAAAACACACTGAGTTCCCCTGGAAAAGCTGTATATGCAATCACAGTAGGATCCCTGCAAGATAACTTTCTTGGCATCCCAAGAGGATCCAGCACAAGCAGTCAGAGGACAACTCCAAAAATGAGGTGCTCGATGCACAAAACTCTGCAATCTCCATCTGTAGCTCGAGAATCAAAAGTTTCAGGGGCAGTATTTTGGTACAACATCCAATGAAACTGCTGTGGGAGTTAGAGAAAAGTGCTGGCAAAAACATTAGCAACAGCATCTTTCAGAATAAATAAAGCAAGTAAAAAAACCAAACAAACCAACCCAACAAAAACCTTAAAATGGAAATATCAGGGGGGGAAAACGGAAATCAACAATACTAACAAAAGCACCATGTGGGTTTCCTAAATATCCTAAACAGCTTAAAGTTGCCCAGACTCCTGTATTCATTAACTGTTCAGGACACAGATTTATTTATTTATGGCTCAGAAAAGAATTCCCAGCTCAGAAGCTTTCCAAAGAACAACCCTCCCCAGTTCTGCATGGGCACCTCAGCCAACTTGCCCTGCCATTTCTTATTCTGATGCTAATGCAGTTCAAACAACTCAACCCTGCATTTTTTTATCTATGCAATAAGCCTATCTTTAGGTCACTTAGTTGTGTCAGTTTAAATCACAACATTCTCACAGAGAAAAATCATGTAATTTTATTTACTTCTGGGGACAGAGAAGGCAGAAGAAAAAGCTTATTATAAAAATACTATTTTTTTGTTTGTGGTGCCTAAGTCAAGCCCCTCTGAAACCTGTGCGAATTTAGACAGCAGCTGAACCACAAGAAACAACAAATTTTAATTACGATTTGCAGTTACCTTCAAGAAAAGGTACCCTGAGAAAACCCGGCCATGCACAGGCGTATCATATGATCATATAATATTATTAGGTCTTATCCAAAGTCTGCTGGAATAAAGGCCAAGATTCTATTGATCTCTGTGGGTTCCAGTTCTCTCTCCTTTGTAAAATAAGCCTGGATTCTGCTACTCCAGCTTTCACAAGCATCCACACAGGAATATTCACAGGGCTTCTCACAAGACTGAAAAACCATGGAGTTGAAGCCATCCATGAAAGGTACTGGATTTATTCCAGATGTGGAACTGTTTTTAATTGATTTGGAAGCATTTGAAGTACTCACTCATTAAATATGCTTTGCATTTTACACATGCACATAAGAGAATAAGAAAACCCAAAACTGAAGCCAAAATCATAATATCTTATTAAAAAGACTCTGACACCACTTTTAGCAAAATTAGGTTCGTATGAAGACAAGACTTACAGCACGGCCATAACACACCAACATCCAAAGCATGCAAGCTCCTGCACTGCCCATCCATCCCAAGGCAGCCTCACCCTGACCTGGAGAATTCAGTTTGGGAGCTCTCCTATCTCCACGGACCCCTGCACCTCCCCATACACAGGACACTTCCCACTGTGCCCATCACACAGAGCAATCCCTGAAGTCCAAAATACCGCTTTTCTACAGAAGGATGAAACAACTTGAGGTAAATCTATGTGCCAGATCATCATTACTCGTAAAAATCATAGGATATCCTGAGTTGGGACCCGGAGGGATCACTGAAGTCCAGCTCCTGGCCCTGCACAGGACAGCCCCCCAGGAATATGACCACATGCCTGAGAGCTCTGTCCAAATGCTCCTTGAACTCTGTCGGGCTTGGAGCTGTGACCACTGCCTTGGGGAGCCCGTTCAATGCCCAAACACCCTCTTGGTGAAGAACCTTTTCCTGATACCCACCCTAAACTCTGCCCAACACAGCTTCAGGCCATCCCCTCGTTTCCTATCAGTGGTCACTGTAAAGAAAAGATCAGTGTCTGGCCCTGTGCTTCCTCTCATGAGGATGCTGAAGACCACACTGAGTTCTCCCCTCAGTCTCCCGTTCTGCAGGCTGGAGCCAGGCGAGAGGGAGGCTGTGCACAGGGGCAGCTCCACAGGCACAAACTCCAGCGCACACGAAGCGTGGGCACGTTTCTGTTCCGTCTAAACCCGCCTCAGGACACCACCCAGCGCGGCAGCGGGATGCCCCTCGAGAAGATCCCCTCTATCAGCCCACACGAGGCCGCAGCGAGCACCGCTGGATATCCGCGGCACCCAGGGATGCCGGCCGTGCCCACGCTCGGCGCAAGCCCGCCCCTGGCCAGGCGGTTCCCGGTGTTCCCGACGGTGCCAGACACCGGGATAAGCGGCTCTCGCCTCCCCTCTAGCGGCGGAGCGGCCGCCGCTGCCCGCGGGCGGACGGAGCCGTGTCCCGGGCTGGCACGGCCACCGCCAGCCGCGCTCCGGGCCGCGGCCCGACAGCACCGCTGCTGCACGGGGACAACACAGCACACAGCACAGCTGGGCACAGCTGGGCACAGCTGGGCACAGCGGGCACAGCGCAGCTCTCCTGCTGCCGCGGAAGCCACAGGCGTTCGTGAGCAAAATTGCCATGCGGTACTGAAGAACCACAACTAAGTTCAGAAGAGTTCTATTTTTAATTGTCTCTCTCAGAGATCCAAAACAATCACGTATTTGGTGACAACAAAACTCTCAAACTTTTCGACAACAATGGTTTTGTCTCCAAGGCTCAAATTTAATTCCACGATCACCAAGCAGGTCAGTTTCTCCTGGATCACAATTCTGCCAAGTGCTACCCAACTGTGTATGATGTTCACAACCAGCACAAAAAGCATAAAAAAACCCCCAAAACTTCACACTGCTTCACAAGTCATAATTTTTTTTTTCCCTAAAAAACCCCAAGCAGGAACATTCCAGTTTCTTTCCTTTGGTTGCCAGTGCTAAAATATGCTAACAGCATTAAGGCAAGGGACGACTTGAAGAGCTCACAATCTGTATTCAGCATAATTAGCAGATGCCAATTTAACTTATTACTGCTTCTTATACTGCTTTCTATATTACAAAAAGAATATCAATGAAAACCTGTTATCTAAATTACTGTTTTCTCAGTGCTGATATAATACAACAATAATGGGAAAATAAGAGTCACAGAGCACGTGTTAGGAAATACCTGATTTTGAAATAACATTATAAACAGCCACAGTACAGAAAGAAATGAATGCCTGCAGACAGGACTTTTCTCTCTTCCCTCACACTTTGTATTTTTAGACTGTTTTTAAAGTAATTACATATTTGGTGGCATTCCTGGTTATTCAAATAAGCAATGCAACATTCCTGGTAAAGCGACACCACTACATCAGGTTGCTCAACTGTCTCAGCTACTTATGACTGCAAAGCATGAGAAATGAGCACCCTCAAGAAGCATTTTCCAGAGAACCAACAGCTCAGAAGTAAGACCACAAATATCTGAAAGAAAGCAAAGCAAGCCCTAAAATCAGCCCTTTCCAAAATGCCAAATAATGGGCTGTGTCACAGCTAAGGGGACAGTTACAGAGAGCACTTTTGACTGCCTGCAAGGCAGAAACACATTAACACATTTTAGAAAACAATGCCCTCTTGAACTAAGAGGCTGTTGAAAGATGTATCCAGCACGCACGCATAAAAAAAGCAGTGCGCACCAAGGCTGTGGATTAAACAGGTTTCTAACACATAAATGACATAATGATCCAGTCCAGGCATCATTCACTGCTAATTCTGCTTGGTGAAGATGTTCCTGCTTACAATTCTGAATATTACAATGCAGAGCAAACAAATATTTTAATAAAGTATCTTCTGACTCTCAGGCTAAGTTGAAGAGCCTTGTAAGGCTATGCTTCTCCACAGCTTTAATCGATTTGAGCTCTAACTTCATTTGCTATGCCTAACAGACAGTGTAAACTTCACCCTTCCCAAGAATTAAGAAGAAAATAACATTTCGTACTCCCCCACAAGCAGTATATGGAGAGCAGAAAACAGAACCGCTGCACACATACCCTCCAATTAAACTGGTCTCTGTGGAAACTAATAACTTTCCACAGTATGCACTGTAATCCAAGCAATAATTTTAAACAGGCATAAGCTGCAGTGTGCTGAAGTAAGGCATTCTTACCTTGCGAAGGGTGCCTGAAGACATTTAGTTACAGTGAGCGGGGAGAATGTGCATGTTGCCAAGTGTTTGCCATGCACCGGGCTGTGCCTTACCCCACATCTGCGCACGCACACCCAACGGGGTGCGTGTGCTCCCTAGGTACAGAAAGAGCACCAGCAAAGATCAGCACCGGCGATAATGCCCCAGCTTTATGTCTCAATCAGCAGCGAGCTAAGCTGGAGGAACCATTTGAGATGAAAAGGGAAACAATTCCAAGAAACAGGATCTTTTTTTCTCTCCTCTGGATGCAAAGAGCTTTGCTTGGGTGACCTATAATACCTTAACACAAAAATCTTCACAACCCACCTCCTTCCTGAGCCACCGAGTTGCACATGTCAAATGACACCACAGAAACAATGCACAAAGACTTTAACAAAAATACTAAAGAGCCCCTTACCTTTTAGTCAGAATAAGTGACAGATAACAGTCATGAGAAACTCAGTTGGCACAGTTGCTGTACGTATTTCTCTGCAGACTTCTTTTTAGTGGTCCCAAAAGCACTGAACATAAAAAACCTCCAGCCTGCCTGCTTCATTCTTCAGCAACAGAGATACATGCTGTCACGGTAACGCAAAAAAAAAAAAAAAAAAGGCAAAAGGAACTATAGATCTTAGTTTTTAAAGCCTTTGTGCTTATAGGGAAGAAAAAGAGGGAAAAGAAGGAACAGAGCAAACACTTTTTCTAAGAGAAATGTGGTCTTGGCTATATAAGTAACCACAGCACAGACACATTCAGTTTGAATTTCCCTGTTTGCAAGCTCCTTCAGAAAAATTAAGAAAAAGAAAAATCGGTCTTTAGGCGAAAAAAATCAAATGCATGGATGGGGGGAAGGGAGAGGAGGAGGGTACTGCTCCTATGTGACATACATATGGAATGAGCATTAGAACAATGCTGACAGGACAGCTAAGCAACTGCACTCTGGGGCAGCAGTTTTCAAAGCAGAGCTTTTGCAGCTTTGCAGAAAGCAGAGGAAAACAATTCAAATTAAAAAGAGCCCTCCGCAAACGGGGCGGGGGGAAAGAAAAAGCAAAGAAAAATAAAAGAAAGGAGCTGTTAATTCAAGGACAACTACCAGACTTAAAAAAACAAAAAAACAAAAAAAAAAAGAAAAAAAATAGTTGTCTAATTTCTGAAAGGGGGGCGGGTGGGAACTGCCGCGACTGCTTCCCAGCGCTGCGAGCAGAAGCCTTGATGTCTAGTGCACTTACATTTTATGCTGCGCACAGTGGGTCCCCTCCTCCCTGCCTGCCTCCCTCCTTCTCTCCCTCCCTCCCTCCTTCCCTCCGCCCTCCCTGCCTAGGAAGCTCTCTCTCCCAGGGGACAAGAATTCCAGTGGACCCAATTAACACTGTACTTTGCTGGCTCCTTGCTATGGTCGATATTAAATAAGAGGAGTTTTAGCAGCATTGAAAAATAAAGCAGCCATGTAATGTGTGGCTGATGGAGACTGCATTTTTCCTCTCTACTACCCCAGTCTCGAAACGATCCAACGCAGCAGAAAAAAAAACATTTCAAAAGCATGTGCCAGTACCAGTGATCCAAGCTGCATCAGATATTTGTTAGGAACTTGATGGGAGCCCTCGGCTGCTCATTTCACTAGCTTCGGCAGTACTTTAATAAAGTGGATTTACAAATCAATGGAAGGAATCCAAAGGTTCACAAACAGGCTCTTTCATCAGGTCCGCTGCCTGACCGTACAGGAAGTTTGCTGAAGGGGTCTGGGGACTGTTTCACCAGCACACTTGTTTTCAATGGACTCCCAACAACACGACTTGTTTGGTTTGGTGAAAGAAAGGCAGTAAGAGGTTCACTGCTTTAAGGGAATGCAGCCTAGTGCGTTTACTGCTTCATTCCTGAAGCACGTGTGACAAGGCATCCTACAAACTGCAAATTATTTTAATTTGAAGAGGGAAGTTGTTGGGAGGTAGTAACCTTCTTTGGTCCTGTTTTCCCTGATCTATCAATCACAGATTGCCATGTAAAAACAATCTACACTACAGGCTCTCTCTATAGAGGAAAAGCAATTACTAGCATTAACTCTTGCAGTTGCAAATAATACAATACAGTCCAGAACTGATAGAGTCTGCCTGCAAGCCATTAATCTCAGAATAAATGGGTGGTTTGCTTAAATCCAGCTGGACTGAAATTCACAGGTTAAGTGCTCCCCTTTCGCTTTCCATATTCCTATTTGTATTTGTAAAACTCAGTGGAAAGGAAAGAAAGCCATATTTATTTGCTGCGGCCAGTACAATCCAAGCTAAGAGTATCCATCAGTGAACCTGCCTACAATTACAGGATTTCAGCACCAGTAGCTGCTTATACTTTTTTGTTTCTGGGGTGGCCATGATCTTCAAATTAAAGCCAATAAATAGCACTGAGCAATACCCTTGATTGAACAGCTGGGCTGACCACTGGTTTGAATCCCTCTTGTTAAATTAATGTTAGATTACATTTCCATACAAATAAGATCAATTAAAAATACTCATAAAACCATGCGATCAAAGGCAGTGAAGAGTTAAATTAATTAACTCAAAAGCCCTCCAATTAAATAATGTTAAGGTTATGATTCTCCCTCCAGCTAACAGAGGGGAAAAAAACCCAGGAGCAGGACAAATTTCTGTTAGCGACTAAAAGCAGTAGATCCAAATATCACACCATTTGATACAAATTCTTTATGATGCCAAGTAACATCCTTCATAGTTAGATAAACGCAGGGCACGCGGAAATCCCAAGAAGTGGTCAACTATCCCAAGAGATACCACAAATCAAAGGTTTATGCACATGAGAAGATCCAAAGGACTGCAGCTATACTGCTTATAGACATGAAGGCATGTTTCTTGAGCTACAGTAATTCCAGGCTCATGCACTTGCACCTGCATTTGTGGTGAAGATGCAGCACTTCACAAGTATCTGACATGGGGGTTTTTTTGGGCAAAAAGGGTCAGGGAAGAAGCAACTCAGATTAACACAGCACTAAGCAGGACAATACCAGGTGACAATATGAAAGAGAGGAAAATAAGACCTTCAGTGGAAATCACAGGAATTTTTGTAGATCATCATGCTTCACAGTTGTTATTGATCCATCACCACAGCAAACTGGATTTGAAATGTGATACAGAGATCACTGGTAATAACAACCATAGTCAGACAGTCAGAGTCGGCAAAATGACATTTCTCTTTCAGTCCCCTACCCTGAATTAGAGGGCAATGCTAATTGGCTAAAGTGTCCCTGTAAGTGGCCTAAACCTTTGTACACAACGCTTCTCTCAGCAAGGGGATCAAATCATTTCGCAATTGCTTTGGGACAACATCAGAGTGAATGAACACATACATACACTCCCACAGGTAATCAAATTGCTAACAAAAAAACCCACTTTAGTAAGGATATAATGCACTGAATCTACACTGGTTACGGAGGTCCAGTGGGTAGCTGCATTTTGGGAAAGGTTGAGGTTTACAGTCACACAGAGGCACATAAGGGCTCTTGGAATCCATAAATGGTCCATCAGTTGGTCTGTCATCTCAACACTCCCAGGCCCTAAGAATGTCTTCATTATCCCCATTTTGGAGACGATGATTTGATGACTGAAAGCCTAAATTGCCTCCCTGAGGAGATACAAAATGTGTTGGGGAATAGCACGAAACTGATTCCAGGCTTTTCAAGTCCCTTACTTGCAAAGATTGTTCTTCTTTTAAACACAAGCAACTGAATTTGACCTATTTTTTAAGTAAAGCTTTGCTCCTTAAAAAACTATCAACGCCATTCTAGACTACTCAAGTTTGAATCAAAGCACTATTCATGGTATTAGAGGAACACCTGTGTTCCTTAAAGGTTCTGCATGTGTATTCACTCTCAAGTTTAATTCCAAATAAAAGGTCACACTATTTTACTAGAAAATAATTTAAAGATCGTTTGACAATTAGAATTACAGTCCCTGTTTGTAGGACATTGCAAGCCAGTGGAGAATTCAGCAAACAGACACCTCATATGTGTGAAGAAAAAGGGACAGAGAACATTTCTCAAAATAAGCCAGTATGCCAGGATCAGGCCAAGTTATTGGTCAATGTCCTATTAAAGTAAAAACATTCTGAATGCCACCATGAAAGTGGCCAACCAAAGAAGCCCTTCTGTTGCTGGAAGCAGGCAAAGAGGGATGTGCCATGGTCCTGACCTAGGCAAGAGGCTTCTAAAAGGAGTCTGCCACACACAGATGTCCTGATGAGCTGCCTCTGCTGCCTGCAGGTCTCTCCTCCCCAGCCAGCCTCTGCACACCCCACCTGACAGGAACAGTCCTCAAGGATCACCATCACACAGGCCACCAGTGCTGCCACCAGCAGACGTGGGGCTCTGGCAATCACACAAACAGAATCCACGGAACAGGACATATTTAGCCTGAAATTATTTGGAAGAAGCAGCACCGTGATCAGATTTTGCTTTATTCACATGAAAGGCAACTCCATGTAAGCTGTAAGGAATACCTAGCAGAAGTCCAAGATGGAAAGATGCATAAAAGAAAAAGAAGTCAGTATTACTACCTCAGGGCAGGAACCAATGATTGCCAAGGGGGCAATATACATGATTCAGAAGAAAAGCTACGAAAATTTCTCTCTTATCTCCTTTGGAAACTACACTGGGACAACTAAAATGTACCCACTTTTTTTGACAATCACAACCTATCTGGGTACCCCCAAGCACATATGATGAAATTGCAAATATGGAAGATTAGCTACATAAAGATAAATGGTGTAACAGAATTTCTAACAGCTAATCCACTTTATTACAGGCATCATCAACTCTGTTCATTATATAAACCTCCCAATTCAACTGTTCTCAAAGACTACAGCCTTTGGCACTATTTAAAGTTGCTTACATTTTCTTTCTAATATACTCATTTTGATTATTAAAAGGGAAATAAATTGGTCGGCTTTTCTCTCTTTGCATCTGTTTTTATAATAGTACAATAGATATTAGAAATTACAAAAGAAGAGAAAACATTCAACAACTTCATAACATCAATACTCAAAAACAAAAACAAGGCTGAACGTGGGGTGATGTGGCCTTTGCTCAAGAATGTGAAAAAAATGTCTGCAGATATTTTAAATATTTACCAAATGAAGGGGATGTATATCAGGTTGCAGAGCTCTGGATTAAACATACTTTCAAGAGATGATGATTCATGTTAATGTACATCAGTAGGGTTGGAGGTTTGCTTTGTTCTTTTTAATTTCTAATTACATTTTAGTATCAGAATAAACAGAGAGAACAGAAACTAAAGCCAGAAACTAAACCTAAACTAAAATAAAGGAAAAACAACCTTTCAAGGCACTTAACATCAGAGAGGGTTAGCCAGCCAATTACAATTTACAACCAGGCAGTAAACCATGGTGAGGTTCAGCTGACTAAAGCTCTGCACCATTATGTAGCAAGTACCAAAGATAAAAGGCCAATTTCCTATTTGAAAATTTGGTTTCAGTAATGTGCAGCTGCCAGTCTGTGGGGCTGGGTGATCACCCCCCTGACAGCATCCACCATGGAGGTCCAACAATCCCAAATGGAGCTGCAGTGCCCACTGCAGCCCTTCCATGCCCCAGCTCTTCAGAAGGTGTTCATGCCTCCCAGCTAGGCACTGTACTCTGTGCCAAAAATCAACTGTGCTTTACTGAACTGGGAATTGGGAAGTCTTGTTTACATCCTCGTGATGCTGACAAACTCTCTGAAGGCACTTTATTTCAAGTAACCAATCTTAACTGGTTCTAATTTTTCACATTTTTAAAGTCCTTATTCAGTGGGTCTGCAAAACATACTGAGAAAGGTTCTACAAAATATGATAGAACACAAACTTAGAAAACAATAGTTATTTCTTAGCATTCCCACCAGAGATGCTCTTGCTCTGCATGAGCAGGGTGGTAAATGACACTGCATCCAAAATCTGACTGCAGCACAGAGAAGTAAACCTAACCTAATTTTAAACAAGACTGAACACCATTGCTGTTCACAACAGTGGAGCTACAAGACCACATAAATCTAATCAGGGTCCAAGAAGGTCTGACCACTGACCATACCATGACAAAGCATCTGTTACCATGGCTTCGTGGCAAACACAACCACTCAGGAAAGCTTAGTTAAAGCAGCTGGCACATTTCTCATGCTTCTGACTGTAGCGTTAGAAAGATCTGTAATTTACTGGGGAGGAAGGAGTTCTTCCTAGAATGAACTGAAATAAAAATAAAATTAAAAATACCATTGCAAGAAATTCAGCTTTAAGTGCTTGGTAGTGCAGTACAGCTCCTGAGGCATCTGCCTGCCCCACTGAGTCAGCCTGGGCTGATGCTGCTGCCAGCTTGATGCAGTCCATCAGGTGTTTAGGGTTCCATGATGTACATCTCATCCCTATCCCTAATCCTGTTCACACTGAGCATGAACACAGGACAGAGCTCTTCTCAAGCAGTTTTTCTATGTAACACCTCCAATCATTTCTCCCAATTCAGAATGAGTTATCACGCTTTGGTTCCTTCTCTGCAGCAAGGAAACCTTCCCCCACTGCTACAGCTTGGCAACTTAGGGACGGAGCTGGCTCAAAAGCAGAGAGAGACTTGTGTCTTAACAGAGCCAAAAGAGCCTGCAGTGATGGTCAGGACACACCAGCCAAAGTCTACTGAAGAAGCAACTACACGGGATAGTGGGAAGGGAAAATAAGTATGCATAAGAGCATCACAAGTACCTAAGAAAATTGCTATGTAGTGGTCTGTGATTTCACTGAGACGATTATATCATAGTAGGGCTCCATTGCTAATTTTGGTTACTGATACATCAGGCCTTTCTATAGGATATTAGCATAAAATACGGAATATATTTTAAGTGTCACTTTGCTTGAATATATGTCTCCAACACATGCTAATAACAATTCAAATGAAAAACTCTGCCACATCACAGATGCTCACATCTATTACCTTCGAAGACAGAAAGTAACTGCTAAGCATCATTCCTGAGAAATGGAGAGAGAATGTGGGAAAAGAGATGGATAAATCTGGCAAGGGATCGCAAACGCCTAGGATTTCTGTCTCCTGCTCACTGCAAGCTTGCATCCTTTATCCTTCTTCAGTTTTATTTTAGCAACAACTTTTCTAACCACCTTTTGCAAGCCAGCTCAAGAGAACACAAAGTATGATGGCACAACCCACCACAACCCTGTCATGGTGGTCAAAAAGTCAAAACTCTCATCAGCATATTTTCAGGAAACACGTTGCATCAGAGTAGCCAAAACCACTCCTTGTTATATGTGGACAACTCCTCTGAGAGTCTCCCGGGAAGATTCTGGAAAGATACAACTTGTAGGGGGTCTTTAGGCACACCAGGATGGGGTGATAACTGAGCTCACCCTCCCACTTGATGGACATCCCTGAAGGTCAAGCTGGAGCTCAAGTATGTTTGCTCTAGATTAACAGGTAAAAATCAATTTTCTCCTCTGATGGTTCTCCACTGGTTTGGTAATGCTCTTCTCACCAAAGCTCTTCCCCTGCTCACCCTCCTCCCAGAAATGCTTCATATTCTATGGTTTGCCTGTATAGTTCTCAGTTACCATTTATAGAGGAGAAAGAGAAAATAGAGAAATCACTCTGAAAAACCATCTATTTCTAACAGGTTTCCAATACAGCCAGACTGATGTGCCCCTTATTAGGAGAAGTTGCATTAGTGTAACTGTGGGCCTCCATCATTCTCAGAACAAATGTTCTGCAAGTTCTGCCTTAGTTCCTAAATGTCATCAAGTCACAATTTCCATCCATTTTGAGGATGTCTTCTAAAGCCGAGTGCATGGGTCATTAAAGTGACTTGTGTTCAGGAGTACTTCTTCAAAGGATACAAGGCTGGTTGCTATGGCTGCTGAAGGTTAAAACTCTCAGGGCTGATGCCTTTATCAAACCCAAGCACCAGCTGTGGGAATGAGTCCTAAAGGTTGTGGATACTCCATAAAAGTAGCTTCAGGGCTAGAGATCCTGGCAAAGGGAGCTGGAAGTGAGCAGATGAAAAAATGCAGCACCCTGTTAGAAAAAGGCAACTGGGATGGTCTAACCTTCGTGGATTGGTAGGAGAGAGAACATCTAGTAAAAAGAGAAAATAATAAAAGGTACACGTCTCCCCTTTGAACTTAGTTTCAATGTACATGATTCCAAGTCTGGCACAGTAATAGGTATGTCCCAGCACTCTGGTAATTCTGCAACTAAACGGCATTCATCAACGTGGGCTTCAGATCCCAAAGGCAGGGAGGATGGTAACTCAGCAGGTACGGTCTACTTTTCAAGGCAATCCTCAGCCAGCCTCTGGAGGACCTCCCAGCTCTTGGTTTACTATCTCCAGAAAGATGAAAAAACAAAGCCCAGAAGAATCAATTTTCCTTAGATTCTGCAGTATTGTCATGAGAAGAAAATTTACAGCTTCATCCATTTTCATAGCCTGTCTTCAACTCCCTAAACCAACACAAGGAAGAGGGAAGAGGAGCAGGGGTGAATAAATTTATGTTGTCCTGGTTGCCACTTTCCCAAGTAATTTTGAACTCATCCTTCCTCAACAAGCAGAAAGGTCAAGAGCAGTGCTGGACATCCAGGCCAAGAGACTCAATTATCAGAAAAAGCAGCACCATCTCCACCATGTGTGCTGTGATTCAGCTGGGCTGGGGCTCAATGACCTCCACACCAAAACTCAGGCTGGGGTCTTTAGCTTATACATTAAACCAAATTCATTATATTAAGCTAATATATTAAGCCAATCAATTATATTAAGCTAATTATGCATTAGCTTATACATTAAGTCCAAACCAAGACTTCACAGTTCCTTTTTCACAGAAAAAAAAAAGTCAGAGTAAAGGACATCCATGTCACTTGCACTGAGCCATCTACCATCTGAAGGTGGTCAACCAAGTGAAAATGTGACAGAAGTCAGAACTGCAGCCCATAATATCCAGCACTATAAAAAAATGAGGGCAGAAAAAGAGAAATGGGATAAAATACAGCATATCCTTCAAGGTTCAAGTTGTGGCAAACGACGGAGACAACAGGTCAGGGTTCACCACATAGAAAGCAAAGACTGTGGTTTAATTGTTCTAAGCTACGTGGTACATGAATAATAGGGTTTATGGATGTTCCTGGCAGACACAGAGGGAAACCCATCCTCTTGGGGCAGCTAAGTGCTTGACTTCTGTGTATTTTTATGTGTTTGTCAAACACTTAGACACTATAGGCACTTAGAATCCTTTAAATAAATAAAATGCGTTGTGTTAGTTCAGTGCAAAAAGGCACTGTATAAATGCATGTTAACTACTTTCAGTGGAAATTATAACAGGGTATGGGCCTAAGTGCAGCCAAAAGAAAAGCCTAATAAAAATAAGGTAGCAAGGCGAGAGAGGAGGAAACGTAAGGCTGGCAGAATTGCAGCCTAAGAAAAATCACAACAGTAGATCTGAGAATAGCTCAGATCATAAGATAGGGAGGGAGAGAAGGCACCTCCTGTTTTACCACGATTGCACCAGCTTACATTTCATTAGAGGGAATCCAGGATAGGCAATTGTGTAATCAAGAGCCAGACAGCTTTACTCATTTATAATTAATTCAGAGTACTTTGAAAGTGAGCTTAGAAAATAGCCAAGTGCTTCCCTTTAAGGAAACCTCTTGTAATGTTTCTGCAAGGCACCGCAAGCAAAGCTGAAGTTGTTCAGCTGAAGACAAAAGGTTTTCTCCTGACATAAATGAATAAAGTGTTACCACAGGCAGTGAAGCAGAGAACATGGCCCATCTTGAAGGAAGGCTTTCATCCAAGCACTGTATTTTTACAGTCAGAAACACCATTCTGGACTGTTTTACACCATTTTAAAGGTCAAGAGAAGTCTCAATACATAATGGACTGAGATGCAAACCATTCAGTCTTCTATTTACTGTACATAGACAACTGTTCCCTTAGAGGCAAGCACGACTTTTGGCTCCAAAGCCACAACCAGCGCTTCCATCCACCCACAGCACTTGCCAGAAGAGTGGGCCCTAAAGCCCAGCAGGGTTGCAGTGCCCCCCCAGAGCCCCCATCTCCCGCAGCCACCACGCTGAACCGCACTGACGGCGGAGCTCTGCGTGCTGGCACTGCCTGCTTGTTCACATCCTCAGGTATTCATTAGCTGTGCTGTGCCCACACAAATAATTCACAAAGTTAAATGCCGCCTTCCGCTCCGTGTAGTTACTAATTTGTCCACACTTAGCCTCTCATCTGTAATTCACATTGACATTAATGAAGAGACAAATATGTGCGTAACAGAACGGAGGCAGTCCAAAATAAATGAGAAAAAATGTGGTCACCAGAAACCAATTATACATTCAAAACTGTATTGTGGAAACCACCAGAGTGTTGAAATCAAGTGAGAAGGAAAACGTACCAAAACCACACACTGGGACTGGGGGAAGAAGGGGGGTGCAGGGATGAAGTTGCTAGCACATACAATCAGTCTCAGCCTCATGGAAAATAATATAAATATTTAGACATGAACAGACCTCTTAAAATACAGTTGCAGAGTCTGCTGGCACATGGACAAACATACAATAAGCCCACCAATGTGGAGACACAAATCAGGTAAATCAGACATGAAATTGGCAGGGAACACATGCAAGATGCATTTTATAAAGGCAAAAATGTGTTCACCACCAAATACAAAGATGATTTTTCCAAGACAATCTGAAGCTCACTTGTAAAAGAAATAAATATTAAATATTTAAGGTTGTTCACCTAAATGCTATCAATTGAAGCACATGGTGGTGGCTTTTTCCTCCACTAGCACTCTTCTTGCTACAACAAAAAAAATGAAGAATTTAAAGAGAAATACTTGAACAGTGTTGCTACTTGGAAAGTTGAACATCTTCACAGATGGCCCTGAAAGAGTTAACTGTTTCAGAGCTCAGATATTCTCCTTCCCATGTCTCACGGTAAGTACTAGAAGATTTATGTGCAATGAATTTCCAATTACTGATCTGCACCAGCTGGGCTGTCAATCAGCCTGCCTATACAGTGCATGTCTTCACCTCATCATGTTCTCCTTGCGTGCAGAAGCACACACAAAAGCTTGTAATTCCTATATTCCTACCAACTGGAGTAGGTGAAATGTTGTTTTGGACTTTCCTTGCTACACCAGTCTAAGGCATTATTCTCTCACCATGGTGTCCAGGAGAACAATTCCAGTCATGACTTTGAGACATCAAAGAGTATTTCAAAAGTGGAGTGACATTTCCTTCCAGGCTATTCCCATTAGCAGTCACTGGTGGGGAATGAGGTTATGGGGGAAATCTGGGAGGGATCCCCTATTAAGGATCAGGACACAAATTCTCCTTTACTGGTATATGACGTCCAGATACAAGGATGAAAGAAAAGAAAAATCTCACTACCCCCTATGGAAGTCTTTAATTATGATTTTGCCCAGATAAAAAAGTACAAAGTTGTCATACAACTGGATATACAGTAACTTCAGCATCTCCAAAAAGCTCATCAGATTCACTTAAAAGATATTATCTCCCAATAAATACTAAATTCTTTCACAGTTTCAGCTTAGTATACATGAAAAGTTCATGAAACAGATGTGCTACTCAAGGTTATCAACAAATCCATTTTAATTGATTATCATTTATTTCTTTAATACTTGGAGTCGTTCTTAGCACCACCATACATTCTTTACTTAATTTCTCAGCCACATGACTAAGGGAAATGCTTGAATCAATAAACCTTTGCAGAACAACAGTAAGCAATATAACCAGTGATTAAATCTTGGTTTTGATGTAGAATTCAGCCTGAAGAAACATAATTAAAAAAAAAAAACAACTAACCACAAAGCTCAGAAAAAATATTTTCCTCTCCTGTTTTCTAAGATTTCACCAAGCCATATCCCTGAAATAATAAAAACCAAAACATCATAGACATGGCATCATCCTTGAGACTTTGCATGTTACAACACGGTACTACCCCAGGCTGTTGTTTTTGCACCTGCGTTTCACCTCCTAACCTGGGTTACAGAGAACATGATTCCTGAAATGTTAATAAGCAGCTATGTAAACAGCAAATCCTCACTATGTATCAGAGTGAATGTGTTTTACTGTGAAGGCTGAGCATCCTGAGAAGGGCAGGACTTCGAGCTACAGCACCAAGGCAGATTCTTTAGCAGGATCCGTAAGTTTTTTGTGCCTGTAGAGGCCTTTTCAGAGCATTCTGGAAATTTTCATCCCGGCTGGGCTGCCTATAAATAGAGCTGCATCTCCCGGGGGCTGTGTGGCTGTGTGCTGCTGGTGTGCTCCGAGTTGCTAAGGAGATGGCAGAGCCAAGGCACAAACCGCGTGGGGAAACCGAGAGGAAAGCAGCACCGCTCCGGGGTCTGGCTGGAAGCCAGGGAGGTATCCTCCTGCGGCTATCCTCTGGATCAGAAGGAAAAAAAGAAGAGGGGGAAAAAAAAAAAACGGATGGAGCTTCCCTCTCAGCCTGACACAGGCCAGATGCTGGGAACGCCAGGGCAGGCATTCCCATCAACAGAGTCCTGAATAATTATAAAAAACCATCAACCTTCGGGGCTCTCGCAGCTTCCCTGTTTCCTGAATTCAGACCTGGGCTCTTTGTAACAGAGGAAAGTAATTATGGCTTATATTACAAAGCTCCAACTAAAGGAAATGGAATTTTTGAATCCTTCTATTATTTTGCACGTAGACCTGTAAACAAGACGGATAGGCCAAAAGTCAAGCTTTGAATTGTAGCTGTGGAACAAACTACCTAAAGGAACTGAGACTAGTATGACTCCTCAGACAGAGTTTTCAGATCTGAGCCAATTCATTTATCTTTGACTAGAGGATGACAGATTGGACACGGAGTCTGACTCAAGACAATGAAGGAAAATAAGGGTCGTCCTGATTTAAGATGGGATGCAGACACTACTGTCCATTTTATCTGGTGAAACTACATCCTCAAATAGGAGATGACTCGAATCACTGTGATGGTAGCAACCATCAGCAAGCCTGCACGCACACCCTGACTAGAGAAGGTTTCGCATTTTCAGCATGAATGGAATTACAATTTTACAGGCATGTATCAGGCTTACTTGAAGCTCATGCAGAAGCAACTTTACAAGTCCTTCTGGTGGACTGGAAAAGTGCTTGAAGATAACTACGAGAAAAATGTAAGAGTAATTTCTAAGAACAAAACCCTTAGGAAAACAAAAAAGACAAAGAAAGGCGTAGGAACTCCTCAAAAGAAACAAGGAGATACAAAAAGAGCCAAGGTTGTTCCTGCAAATGCAGCAGAAATGCTCTGTGGCATTAGCTGTAGTTTTTCACAAGATGGCTTAGCTGGGATAGAAAATTAAATGCTTTTGTTTCCCAAGACTCATTCATGGCTAAAATGATACATCTTAGCGGAACAAAGGCAGTCTCTCTTGCCAACAGTATAAGCTCACCTCACTGAAAAAAACAAAGACGTAGCAGAAAAGATGTATTTTTCTTTGTGGTCACCGCTGTTTCAAGACACGGAAGTATCGAACTATGTCTGACAGTTTCTCAGTATTAGGTGAAAGAGAAAACTGAACTTTTTCTTTTTTCCCTGAGACAGCAGTGAAACCACACTAAGAATATTTGAAATAAAAAGCACGTAGAGCACGACTGATTTGAACTCTTACTGTCTTCCATTTTTCACAGACGCTAATGCTAGCAGTAACTTGCTAGCAACAAATTGATGGAAAGAGAAGGAACATATGATCACAGCTTATTTCCCAGTGTACATATTTCTTAATATAGAAAAGTGTATGATAGATCTGCCACCATCTGATCTTGATTGTTGTAAAACCAGTCATTCTGCCTTCATCTGCCAAAAGAGTTTGAGAATTACTGGGGATATTTTTGGCAGTCTTAAGCATACAGAAGCACTAAGGCATATTCCCAGAGGACAGCTGAAAGTTTCTTAATAATTTCTATCTATTAAATGCCACTTTTGCACATTACTTGCAGATTGTCCAGTGTAATTTTAAGTTAATTAAGGAAGAAGAAAGTGGGGGGAAAAGGCTTCAGATCTTACTGCTGTTATTGCCTTTCTTTTTCCCCACAGAAGTTTTATTTTTTATGACACTTAAAAAAATCAGAAATCTGATCTTGTATCTAATAAATTTTACGACATAATACATCCACTGAAGAAGCAACTTATAATAACGATCTTATAAAATATTATTTGCTCATAAATATAACCCTTAATGGGGTGGTGGGAGATCAACAACCCTCTCACATATAAAAATGGGGGAAGAAAGTGGTGAGAATTTTTATTTAATGATATACACTAGTTTTTGAAGACCTAACTTCACATTTTGATTTCTAGGAAAAAAAATACTTTTGCCCTGATTCAGCCACATTCCCTATGAAAAAAATAATTCTAATTTTTTCAGGAAATTACAAGAATGAGTGAGCCAATATAATTTAACAAAAGGTTGAATATAAATTTATTTGTATGAGGAATATTATTATGGCCAAGATGCAGTGGGAACAAATTGAAATACAGAAACCTCTTTTGAATGTAAGAGAATCACTTTTCCATCATGAGGGTGGTCAGGCAATGGCACAGGTTACCCAGACAGATTATGAAGTCTCCTTCCATGCAAATGTTCCAAGTTCAACTGCTCATGGCTGTGAGCAACCTGCTCTCACTGGCCCTGCTCTGAGCAGAGGCTCAGACTAGACAGCCTTCAGAGGTTCCTTCCCACTCTGTGATTCTCTGACTATTAAGAACAAAGATCCAAATTTACCAATTGTGTTAAGGATGGATATCAAATTTAATCTAATCTCAGCTATACAAATAGAGAATTTAATTTTGGAAATTAAGCCATAAAACTGGCTATAATGTGTCCTTTTAAATGAACAGCAGTCTTAAGTAATCATATTTCACATTTGCTAGTCCATAGAAGAGTGTATAAAAAAGAAAAACACCATTTCTTTTTACATACCTTATATTTCTAAGACTTGAAGTGCTGTGCCAAGAAATTCTCCATTTCCCAATTAAAGGAACAATTTTGCAACATAGATTCTGGATTTATCTCTGCACATTACTATAATAGTGTTGATGGCTATGACCTCTTTTCCTGTCAATCTTTATTTCCATATGCTATCTGATTGACTGTCGCACCTCCTGTATTCTCCTTCATATTTTCTCCACTTCCTAAGCTTTAAACTCATGTAAAGTTACTCAAAACCAATACCACAACAAAGCCAATAAACCACGTAGCCCTTCGCAAGTGTACAGGAGCTCGTAGCTTTGAAAGCCTCTTCCAGCCAAGTCAGAAATGCATTTCACATCACTAAATGAGGCTCTGTCCAGCACTGACTGTGTATTTCTTCAGTTAGTACTTAGCCATCACTGCTAGAGTTAGAATTAAGTGGCACTAGCAATTTTGCCATCAATGCCACACATTCAGCACAGGCAGATTCACAGCTCCCCCAGACAGGTGTAAGAGGGACAGAAAAAACTGCAGGAGCTCAACCTCTGCTATCAACAGAGGGCTGGAGCATGGACAGGCAACCAGACTTTGAAAAGCTAAGCTGAACAGCAGCAGCTGAACAAGCAATATGTAGGGGCACACAAATCTGGAAGATAAGAGCGAGCACAGCAAACACAATGGTGCAAGTCACTAGAGTGCAGTGTTCACGAAGGCAAGTATTTAAGGGCCAGCAAATTAAACTCATAACCATCTGAATCCAGGTATTTCTTCGCTGCCAAAGAAACCTTTCAGGCTTCCTTTAAAACACAGATGTTAAAAATAATAAAATAAGGTGAGTGGGGGTGGGGACACTTCCAGTTTAAATATATTCAAGATCCTAACATCCTCACATACATTGTAGAAACTCTCAACTCTCACTGTGCTGGTTTTCTCTGCACATTTCTCTCAGCCACGCTTCTGGGAGAGGAGGGAACTGTGGACAGACTCAATACAACTTTCAGCCTTGTATGCATTAGCACTGCTAAAGCATCCACGCTGATGAGATTTAAAGGGTTTGTTTCTCTGCTGAAGCAAAACCTTTCACCGGGTCAAAAACTGAATAAAATTTACATAAATGTGTGGATTCATACAAGCTTGTTTGATAAAAAGGCTACAGTGACAAGCCTGGGCTCCTTCTGAGCATTCACTGCCATCTCTCCAGAGGTTCAAGTTCCCTCTGCTGCCCTGATAAAGAGGCAGGGGAAAAACAGGAACAGCAAATATCACTTGGCTGAAAATTGGCTCACAAAGCTTTCAGAAGCTTATTGCTGTAAGTGCAAAGAGTTAAACTTCACAAGGCATGCTCTGATCTCACACATCAGTGAAAAAACAGCAGCAGCTCTACCCAAAGCAATGTTGCAAAATAAACATGAGGCTGAATCAGACCCGTAAGCTCTTAAAGAGAACAGTGAGCTAGATATAGATATGAAGTTCCCAAGGTGAACTACTTTTGTACTAATGCGACCTCCAGACATTACTGTTCAACCTTCTTCAAGATTTAGGTTTGATTTCAGGCTAAAAAGAACCAGTTGGAACAGCCATACAAAGTAAAGCTGAAGAGTACTTAAAAGGGATGGGAGAATCCGTCTGAAACAAACATTTGGTCAAACCTCGGGGCTGAAAAATAAAATTCCGGTCAGCAGAGTGGAGTCAACTTCAGTTACACTTCTAGTGATAACACTGAAATCATCCACTTACTACATGAAATTGATGAAGGTAAGAAATTAAATTATGAAAACTTATAGGTGCACCTTTCATTATCTGGGCTGGGGAAAGGGTGCAAGGGGGTGGGGGGGTCGTGCTGCATTTAAGCTATATATTTACACTACAAATAAAACTCCTAAATTTTCTCACAGTATTTCACATGCTGCCCACCTGCAGTCCCCACAGGGTTAAAGTTGGAGAGCTCAGTCCTGCTTCTCACTTTGGAGCTTTCTACAAGGGACCAGCTGTCAGAGCTTAGGCCTATCTTCAGGAATCTAGTGATACAGCAAAGGTCTGGACGCACACATACAAGTGCACACACACATTTGTGACTGCCTGTAAGCTGAAAGCTGACCAAAACATTATGCCCATGACTAATAAGTCTCATCATGCCTTCTAAACCACTTCAGTATAAAGTGATACAAGAAAGCAACATTTGTCAAAACCACTACCTTTTCTTAGCAAACTTTTTTGTTTACATCAAAAGGTGCAATTTATGCTTTTTATTTTGTTGAAAGTATAAAAGATACTCAACTGTGACAGAGATACAACCACTTGCAAATCAAATGCTGTTCTGAATCTTGCAAATACAACTAATTTTGTTTCCTGCATCGCTCTAAGGAGTCAGAGAGAAGTCACAATTCAATCAGCAGTGCAGGCAGCAGCACATTTCTCTCTCCAAAATAGCTGATAGCCAGGGGCATGAGGCATGGCTCAGCCAGCCGGGTCTGTGAAGCAAGTCAATCTCCACACACAATGGCTGTGGTGGAGCTTCTTCATCCACCAGGCTTGGGAAAGGTGTGACACACAAGCGAGGGGAGAGAACTGGCAGGGGATGGAAGCATGAATGAAGATCAGAATTAGGGAAAAAATGTCAAGCAAGAGGCATATATTTCCCTTTTTCCCTCTGTTTTTCTTTATTTTAACTTTCAAAACACTGCCTAGAGAAGGAAGGGGGTAAAGTCAGTGAGGGTGACAGCATCACTGGCAGACACAGACTGGGAAACTGGCAGCCCAGACGTGCCCGGGCACAGCCCAGGCAGGGACACAGCAGTGGCTTGTGGTGCCAGCCACTGGCCATGCAGGAACACCATATAGGACATGACAGGGTTTCCCTGCAGAGCTGGGCCAGGCTACCTCACAAATGACACATAAAATCGGGTTTAGAAAGTGAAAAGTGGGTCATAGCTATGGAGAGGAGGATGAGCCCAATGCAAAGGCTGTGTGCAGTGGGCGATGGAGAAGCAATCAGCAGGGACCTCAAGGCCTTTATTAGTGGTGCTATTATGCAAATTTGGCAGCACCCATCAGCCTGTCAGTCTGGTAGCAGTGAGCTGCCCTAGGCAAATGCCATTAAATGCCCCTTCTCCAGCCGACATTTCCTAATGCTTGCTTTATCCAGCAAAGGCCATGGTTCCTCCTCTCCCAGCACTGTCATTCCCATCCCAGCCTCCTGCCTGAGACCTCTCTGCACCAGCACCCCAGGCAATCTACTCCTTCCACGAGGATCCATTTACAATCCCACATCCCCAGGAATCCCTGGCACTGAGCAGAGGGGTGCCCTGGGGCAGAGGACACTTGGTCCCAAACATTTCCCCCTGGGTTTTGCCTCTTGCAAAGCCAAAGCACAGGGGGCTGCCAGCTTAGGCACATTGGTAAGTCTGAACTCTTATTTTAAGCATTCAGTTTTCTCCCCCACAAGGCTGAAGTCCCCAGATGCACATGGGAAAAGGAAAAACCAAGCTTCTGCAAGAAGCACACCGGCATCCAGCTCCCACCTCCCAAAATTGGGAAGGGCACGAGCACTGCAGGGAATGCAAGCAGCGCTGAGCACAACAGCCCTGGCCACACTTTCCCAGTCCTCCCCTCAGTTATCATTACCATCTCCACAGGAAAAAAATCTGGACTTTTTAAACAGTGCTTAAGTGATTCTCTCCCCCAAAGAATTAAATTACCATTTATAGCCTATTCTTCCTATTAAAAATTTATCAATTTATTCATCACTTCTAGGACTGAAACCTTTCATTTGTTTTACAATGAAGAAACCTTTGATCTGCAATTCTCCAAGGCTACCATTTTTTGATTCTTTAGTTCTTCTCATTAAAAATAAAACACCTCTCTTCTCCAAAATGCCTTGATGGTACTCTCAAAATGCCTATTTTAACAACGAGAAACCTTTTTTATCCTTACCTAGTGATAGGCAGTTCGGAAGTTTGTATGACCTTTTTGGGAGTGTTTTTTTAGTTATAACAGCACTGTACTGGGGAGGGAAAAAAAAAAAAAAAAGAAAGAAAGACGGTTTACATTCATGATCAGCTAGTCTCAAAGACAGAAGCAAATAGCTAAAATAAGAGTTTAGGCTAACGTGAAATGAGTTTGCCCTGAGCCTCCACAGTACACCTGAGTCCTGCCAGCCTGTCTCCAAGTGGCAAGTCTTAGGCCCCTCTGGAGCCTAAGCCAGAGTATGCATTAAGACTCAGAAGCACAGGCTGCAGAACTTCTGGAAACCCTATTTTAGCATTTTCCTCCCTTGTTCATCCTGTTTTCCACAGCTGGGCACACAAAGACCCCTTTCAGAAAAACAATCATTAGCACTTGGGTGTGACCAGAACTACAGAAAGCTGATTTACCAAGTTGCTAAATGTGTGTTTCACATCCATGGCTCTCAGGATGCTCCCACCAGGAGCAGGACAAAATGTCAAAGTGGATTTGCCTTTCTGCATTCCTGCTCCAACTCACATCTCACCTGCTGCAAGGATGACACACTTTGCACTGGTTTACTGCATAAGGTGTTCTTCATTAGAGTTATTAGAGGCAAAAGGGTTGCACACTACTGATCAGACAATCAGAGCCAAGGAGCTTCCACCCAGCTTCAGGTTTATAGCACAGCCTGGCCATACTCATAACATAACACCTTGGCATCATATAGGACACAACTACTATTTGGCTGTTGGGTTTCAGATCTGAAACTTGAAATGACCCGTGTTTTATCTCTGTTGTTTGGCACAGGTTTCTTCAGGGAATGGGGCCTGATGCCACCCCAAAGTGCCTTTGGTGAATGGCCCATGGGATGCAGGGCAGCCCTGGCTGCTGTGGGCCAGGCAGTCAGCTAACACATCTTCGAGCTCATCCCTCCCATGTGTCAGGTCCTGTAATAAGGGTTCCACTTGGAGCTATTCCCTGGCACAGCAGCATCTCGTGGACTCTCACTGGTCCACCACACACAGTTCTGCAATACGCCTTAGTGCAACACAGACTTCCACTGCACCAAAGTTTCAGTAAGGGCATTTTTCAATAGACCTCGGCAAGAATTTTCTTTTAAAAGCACATTTTTTAGGGAAAAACGGATTTTTATCCCAAATACATGTTTTCCTACATCCACTCATTACAGAAACTCTAATGCCTGTTGGGAAGAAGAGTGCTTGAAAAGCAAGATGAGCTGTTTGCGGTTTGATTTTTAACACAGAAGCATTTTCTGTACAATTAAATCCTACTTTCTGCACACCTCTGTCACAGACAGCCGAAGAACAAGCCAAAGCTCCTAAGAGAACTCCTAACAGACTCCTAACCCATTCTAAACTTGAGTTCAGCTTGGATGCAAGGTACAATCAAACCCATAGTTGTCTTCTGAGGTCAAGGAAAATAAAAACCTAAACCACTCAATTCCCAACACTTATCTTCAGCAACACCAAAGCAGAACAACCTACTAACTTGGTAGAGAAACAATAATATACTGCACTACTGAAGCAGAGCATATCAGAGGATCAAAAACCACTTAGTGTCCAAGCCTCTGTTTAGTGCAATGTAAACTCTCCAGCTGCTGGAAGGAGAAAAAAAAGCTCCTTTTGCCAGCAGACACATTTGTTTGGAGCCCCAGTTACAACCACAGGAAACTGCCAAGTGTACCTGTGCTCCCTCCTCCTCATACCAACTGTTGCAGCTACATTCATCAGGGGGAGCAGAGGAGGAGCAGAGCCAGGATGAAGCACAGAAATCCAGAAATTTACTCCATAAAATAGCACGTGGCTAAGTGCAGTTAATTACACTTTTGTCACCAAATACAAGATGGACCAAAAATACTAGTCCTGAAAACCACTTGCATATGCCAGAATATTTCCACTTTGCATAAGTGGATTCCATTCAAATATTGTGAAAATGAATTCATCCCCAAAAAACATGACAGGCCTAACTGCATGTCACCAGATGTCACCCAGGCTATGATGAAGCCACTTGAGTATGCTCTTCACCAGCATTGCATAAGAGCCGTGAATGTCTGATGAGCCCCAGGAACATGGGTTTGCCAAGCACTTGTCAATCTCCAGTGCATGTTACTCCTCTTCAGTAATCCAATGCCGGCATCTTGTTCCTGTGTATATAAAAGCTTGCTCAGCGTGTTCAAATTGCTGCAATTCTGACAGTCTAATCATTTGGCGAAACGCTGCCATATTAACAGATAACAGCTTGCCCTCTCTGCAAACAGGAGGCTCCTATTCTGCATCACTCGTTTCAAGGAAGATGATGGATGAAAGGCTTTCACCTCCTGCTCCTCTTGGTGGGATAGTGTCTGTAACACTTAATGTCCACTAACCCCAAAGCAGTACTCAAACACATGCTGGGGGGCTGCTTTTTTAGATGAAATAACACAATCAGAGAAGAACCGTTATTCATGTTTTACAGTGCTTCACAAAGACAGAAAAGAACTTTGTGTGACAAAGGGAATGTGTGGACTGAGATGGAAAACTGAATTCATCCCACCCAGTTGCAGTCCAAGTAACCATAATATTATTGAATTAGTGCTCTGTTAAAAATGAGTGGGGATTGGAGGTTCCTAAACTGTGGTTTGCAGTTGACCTTTGCTCCATGAGTCACAGGAATGAGTGACAGAGGTCAGGCCAAAGGTTTTCCTAAACCAAATACTGCCCGATAGTGGTCCACAACAAAATGTATATGGTGGAGTAAAACCAGGCAAAATCCATTGTAGTAACTACATATAGCAACAGAGCGATTTGCAGTTCCCACATTTCAGGAACGAGAAAGGATTTTTCTCTTTTTAAGAGCATCTGATGGATTTCTCTTTCATGGATTTGTACAGATGCTGTCTGTTGGCACAAAAAGTTTTGGCATCCACAAGATCCAGTGGTAGAAAACTGCACAGCTTCCTTACAGATCTCCAGCAGGTCACTTTAAGCCTGATGCCTCAGACTTAAAAGAGCTGGGACAAAAAGTAAACAATCCTTCACTTTCCAGCTAAGCAAGTTTGCCTTTCTAATAACAGTTACTTTAGATCCCATTACTATGCATACAAAGTTAAGGTTATTCTTTGCATAACTCTGCATTCAAGTCCACCCTGAGGAACATGCTATATTTTTGCACCAAAATGCAGCAAAGTTTTAAGGCAGGTGGTATATTCTGAGGGCTTTTTTTGTTGTTTCTCTTTTTTGGTTTCTCTTAGTATTAATGTCTTCCCCTTTCCACAGGGTCATGACCAGTCAGAAACAACTCGTTTTACAGGACCCTTGCAGCAGGTCCTCCCAGTACAGTAATCAAAATGTTATTTAGGCCAATGGTTCCCAAATGGTCTCTTCTAAGTGTGAACATCCCACTGCACTTCTTTCCACAGAAATCTCTTCAAGCATTCTTCCCTTAAATAGGTGATCAACTCCATTCTCTTGTTTCTTTTTGCATTTTCTCCACGACCAAATGCTCATGTTAATGCTCACAATACTGTTATCAAGTCCAAAGCCTCTCAAAGAGACCAGTAAAGGGAATGAATACCTTCACTGTATCAACAATGCATTGATCAATGTATAAGCTGGTTTGTACAGGAAATAAACAACCTCCATCCTGATCAAAGGTCCTGAACATGGAGCCTGACAGACTATAAGGAAGTGTTTTAAACACTGCAGGGCACACTATGTTTGCATTTAATCTTTTCTTTTTTTATTACTTTCCTTTTTTAAAAAAAACACTTTTCTCCAACCTGTCAGTGTTTGCTTTCCACTATTTGTTTATGCTATGTAAGCTGTAGGTTATTTCTGTTAGAGACCCTAATTTCCTCCTCTGCTGGGACTGTGGTGATAGCCTCAAGGAAGTTTACACTGAGAGAAGAGCATGACAGGCAATGAATTAAGTGGTTCAGAAAGAGATACAATTAGCTTTCTCAGTGGAGGAAAATGAAGATAAAAAATAAATTCTTGGCAGTTCTACTCTCCTGTCTCTGTCTCAATCTCAGAAAATGGACATCAAGACAGTCAAAGAAAATAATCATCAATATTTGAAACTTGATATGACATGTGATTTATTGACACAGGACTAATACCAATATATGTCCTTCTTTTCTCTTTTTCTTTTTTGGTAGCCAATTCCTTTGCTGACTGAGTTAAAGTCATTTATTTCTACTAAATGTTTGCTTTTCAAGCTGCCCTAAAATTAGATGGCAGGAAGCCTAGAACTCCTGTGTAGGCATCTTCCTTACCAACTCCTAAGCTGTGAAGCACAGAAATGGTGTGTTTGTTCCAGTGAAGAAAGCCTAGCCAACATTTCCACAAGACTCAGAGATGCTTTGAAACCCAACATTGAAAGCTCCTGGACTGATCAGGACTCATATGCTGCAGCAAAAAATCCCAACCTAACGAAACAGTAACACCAGTACTGAGGAGACAGATCATGATAGGCATTCAAGTCCTAATTTCTGAAAATGCCATATATTTCTACATCTGATGACTAAACTACTAAGTTGTCCCATCAGGCATTGGTGGAAGCACCTATTATTTATTTTTAATACATGCTGCCTCCAGGCAGAGGCAAACAAAATAAAAGAGAAATTACAAGTGTCCCTTCAAAGACACTGCCAGCTGATATAAGAAAGCTGTATGTATAGTTCAGACTTTGCACTATCAAATGCATGTGGCACCTACAAAGAGAGTCAAAACTTTACAATCACGCTATTCTTGAGTCCAACCATTTCTTTGCATTTAAAAATACACAGAATGCCATGAACATTATTATTCTTTAATGCCACACTTTGGCCAGGAGAAACAAATGCAGGAATATTAAAGACATGGGTTGCTCTTTCAATTGAAAACTGAAGGCTTCTCATTAAAAGATTTTAAAAAGAAATGTGGAGTAGTTAGGAGAAAGTGTTCACTTTTAACTCCCTTTTTTTCTTTCTCCCTAGCTGTACTCTGGACCATGAAGATTAAGAAAGTATTAAGAATGCTTAATAAAGGATTTTTCTTAACAGCAGATTGCAAAAAGTGTAAAGGAAGCCTAATTTGATTAAAATAATACTGACATTTACCAAACCAGAGACCGTTTTTCAACGAGGAAGTCTACATGCAAACTAGTAATTTTTACACTTTCATGAACAGAAGGCTATTCTATGACAGACTATAAAAGGCTGTGTTCAGCTGTCCTTGGGATTTACAAGGCGCTAATAACATCTCCCATAAATTTTTTACCACACCAGCGATACATTCAAATAAATGCCACCATGGTGGGTGAGTGATGCTACTCTGAGAGGGCTCAAAGTACCACGGAGTCAATGCACAACCTTTTCACCATCTTCATTGGTAATGTTGTATCTGAAATAGGACAGGAATAAAACCTGGAGCCTGTTAGAAACAAAGGCATGACACATGGGACACCCACTTTATGAAGACTAATCTGTGAAGAAACAGTAAATTATTCCATAGCTCACCTGCTCTGAGCACCACAGAGTTCTGCACGGCCAATGGTGGCAGTGCACAGCACAAACCTCCCAGGACTGATCCCAAACATTCCAGCAGACGTGCCCAAAGCTGGACCTTGTAGCATTCTATGGGCTCTGCAAAAGGCAGCCGCTCTCAGCTTCCACTCAATTTCTACTGGCACATGCAACCCCTCATTTAGGAAAAAAAGGCTACAGGGCAGCACATCCTCACTGAAAAAGTGCCAACACCTACTTTACAACAGCCCTTTTAAATTCCCGGATCTCTTCCAGCCAGTTTCATCTAACTTCCACTTAATTTTATTTCTACAATCAACAGCCTCTTTGCTCAAAAACCTTTTAAGCTATTATTTCCTGAAGTGAAAGATAATGCATCATTATCCTATATCATAAGAAAACACAATACAATACTAGATCGATATCTCAGTCTGCTCAGCTAGCCACAAATCTTCCTGTCCTTATCACTCAGAGACTGAAATACCTCACAGAATTATAGAACACTTTGGCTTGGAAGGGATCTTAAAGAGCCTTAGTTCCAACCCACTCGCCATGGGCAGGGACACCTTAAACTAGATCAAGTTGTTTAAAGCCTCATCCAGCCTGGCATTTGTAGAGATACCTAAGGTCCTTCTCTTTCACAAAAATACTCTTTAACATTTCTTATCTCTCCCACTTAGTGGCTTTTTTCCTTGAAGTCAGTTGCTCATATGATGCATTTCATAATGCATCAAATGAATGATGCATTTCCTCTATCACTTCCCCATCTGCAACTTATGCATTTTTATGAATTTAACTCTGGTGAACAATAAATTCAGAGCCAGAAGAAACAGCTAGCAGTCATCATACAAACTTCTTCAAATGCATCTGCCTTCATTTTGGTACAAGTGCAGTCAAACATCTAGTGCTCAGTGGGGATTCATCCTCTGTTCCAGCTGACATACCAGAGAGTCTCTGATGACGAGGCCAATGAGAACAAAACTTCATCTTTCCTTTAGGAAAAGGATCTCAAACTTTTCTTCTGCTCCATACATGTCATGTTGGTCAGAACCACCGCCCCATAGCAGCAAGCTGGATCCAGTGCTTTCCCAACCAGACTTGAAGTGGCCACCAAGGACTGAGTTGCCCTACCCAGATGGTATGATTAACATGGAATCACTAACTGGCTGGAGATGCTCCAGACCTCATTTTATATACAGCTTACTTGGAGAATGGGGCTCCTTTGGAAAGGCAATGTACGGAGGACATTTCTTATCATAATACTATTATGACAGTGTCTTAAACATTGAAAACAGTGGTCACAAGATATGATTCCTTAGCAGTCTTAAAAGTTTTAAATATTTAACCTCTTTTGTCTGTTAAAAGAAAAAAAAAAGATTCCTATAGATAAATTGTGATTGTTCTGCTTTGTTTCAAATAAAACCAGATCTGATTTCCAAGCACATGCAATTCTAACTTGAGGAGTTTTACCAGTCCTGGCCTTTGATTGGTTGGTTGGCTTAGCTTGCTTTTTGCCCAGCTATTTAAAAAGCCATATAAACACAGGGAAAGGTTGACAAGGAATAACAGAAAGTGATATCCCACATCATCAGGTCATGAACCTTTCTACCACACGGTCTCAGTAAGGCACAATCTTAACATATCTTTAGAAAACCTTCATAGCTTCCCTATTGACAGTGAAGGACAACTAGTCCTGGAGAGTTTATATCTGGAAATATACTAAACAAACAAACAAACTCCAAGCCCAAAAAAATACCCACTTGGTCTGGATAAAATTATTAAAGGATTTTTAAAGAGAATGGGACTATGGACTAGGGGGCAGGCAGGAAAAAAAATAGCAAAAAAAGGCCTTCCTCTTCCTGGTAGCTTTCAGTCAGAGCTGTCCAGAGGAGAGGGCTCATGGACCAAAAACTTCCAGCTGACAATGCCAAGCCCTCATTGTGGCTGGCACTGCCACTGCATATGGAATCCATCCATCTCTCCTGAGGTACTTTAGGGGGACTCACATCTGGACTAGAGAGGGTCACCCACACAAAATTTCCAAGCACTTGAAGAGGACAGGCACCAGCCATGTAGGGAATATTGATAATAAGCAGGAACATCTCAGATGGCTCCCTCAAACCTGACAGAGGCTGAGTGGGATCTTGCTACCAACAGCAGTAGGCACAGAGGGAAGGGGAAAACAGACGAGGAGGTTTATGGTCTCCAGAGGGTGAGTGTCAGTCCCCTGGAGGAGACCCAGCACCTCTGCTATGCCTGTACCTCCTCACAGGTGCAGGGCTTCCCAGACACCAGGTAGCTCCCACCAGCTTCCCAGCTCTGCTCAAGAGTGCAAAACCTTGGCTTGCTCTCAGCAAAATCCCACTGTTCTGCATGGATTCAATGGAGTATGCATTCCCTGTCTCCCAGGAGAGCACAGCAGGTGACAGGTCTCCTCAGGCTGCGGGGCAGGCTATGGCTGTGACCTGCCCCAGCCACGGCTGAGACCTGCCCTGGCATTGCTGCACATGCTCCCTCTGGATTCTGGAGTCAGGGGAGTGACAAAGAGAAACAGCTTCAGCAATCAGGTCTTCTTCCTGCACACCAAGATGACAGAATTTTTCTTTGACCAAGATCCACCACTCCAACTGTGTCTACAAGTACCTGGAGGAAGGTTCAGACAGGCGGAGGTCAGTCTTTTCTCCCAAGGTTCCTTGTGTGATAGGACAAGATAAATTGGTCTCAAGTTGCATCAGGGGGGGTTTAAATGAGATATTAGGAAAAAATTTCTTCACTGGAAAGGTTGTCAGGCATTGGAGCATGACCAGGAACACCAGGAGAAAAATCCAGCAGTATCAGTAAAGAGCTTACAGCATGCAAATGATCAGGTTACTTTGTCTGAGAGTGCCCCTGGGGGCCTCCAAGGGCTGTGGGCAGGTCTGGAGCCTCCTGCCCTCTCCTCCCAGCTGTCCCTTGCCAAGCCCAGGCACTGCCAGCAACATAGCACGGGCTCCGCAGCTGACTGGCACTTTCCCAGGAAGAAAAATTTCAGTTTGGTTTCAATTAAAGAAACTATTCTGAAGACAATTTAGTCCCATTTCAAGACACAGTGATTTCCAGCTCCCCCTTTTAGAAAACTCCTCTCCAAATATTGCCAGTCTCTGGCCGCTCCACAAGCAGTGCTCTTTTTAGGCTGTGGACGTTAATCAAGCTGCTCTTTATTTTTAGATTTTCTTCATATGACTTTATACCACAAACTCTATTAACATTACGCCTTGGAACATCAGAGTTATTCACAGATCAATCAAACTGACAGAAAATGTTCCTCCTGCCTTGGGAGAACTGAACTCAGCTGGCTTTTTAAGAGCAAAGCTGAGAGAAGGAAAAAAAAAATAAAAATACCCCTCACACAATAAATCAACCAATTGGACATCTTGGCTGTGAATGAAATTTCTCTGAGGAGGTGGGGTGGGAGGGAACAGAGCAGCAATTTTTTCTCCCCAGATGCCTGTGTGCCCAGACTAAACACCCCTCTGCACAGAGGTCTGACTTCAGGGCAGTGCCCAGTGCAGGCTGGGGAGCCAGGACCCACCTCTCTATTCCAGTCCATTTAAAAATACACTGTCTCACACTCTTGTTTCCTTATTCTGTCTCTCTCAATATACCAAAGGGTATTGCAACTGCTAGAAAACTCAACCCCTGATCTCACCCTGGCCTAATAGGAACCTTCTAATTCGCCCAGCTCAAAACTGAAATGTTCAGCTGATATGCTGTGACCTAGGGCTGCTGCAGGTATGGTGATCCCTGCCGCAGGGACCAGGGAAGGGAGAACTGCAATGCTACACAGCCACCTGTCTAACCCGTGCCTAATCTAACTCTCCTCTTCCCCAAGGGAAAAATAAAAACACACTCAACTCCAGAAAAATAAAAACCTCACTGAAAATAAAAACACAATCACTTCAACCCCTGTCTTTTCTGTTTACTGTACTGAAGCTGGCTCTTGAAAGCATCCCCCTCCCTCCTCTCCAAAAACAGAAAGAAGTCACAGGTCAGCAGTGCGCCCTGTACAAGAGGTTGAATTGTACGTAGATTTCCTCACCAACACTCAAAACTACTTGGTAAACTTCGGCAATGTAGATTTTTGTTGGCACTTGGAGGCATAGAGGTAAACCACTAATCAGGAACATAAACCGCTGCATATGTCAACTGATGGAAGGGTAAAAATAATGCCAAATTTGTAGATGCATATTAAAGACGAAATGTGTGCTGTCAGCTACTACCACAATTTCTGATTGGCAAATTCTTATCTGCTGCTGTGACCAGCAAAACCTTAGATTAGGTGGAAGGAAAAATTATACACTAATTTTTTCCTCCATGTGCTTATACTGAGCACAGAGAAGCACAGCCAGAGACTCCCACCAGCCCCATGCAACTGCTCACAGTGCCACAGGCAGATGGGGAGAGACCCAAACCAAGGAGCAAAGCTCCAGCTCCTACAGATATCAAGACCTGTGGTACCATCGGAGGTGTGCAGGGAAGTGTTAGCAGCTACACACCCTCTGCTCAGACACAGCAATACAAAACCAGGCTGGCAGCAACAGGACACTCTTCTTCCCCTTTCAAAGCAAAAATCCACGGCTTGCTGAATGTTCCTCTGTACATGAATTTCTTTACATGCTCTGAAAAGTACTGAGGACTTTTGCCTGCTTTGTGCCCTCGGTGTGAGACACCTGACAAGATTGTGCTCTGCTATCATTTGAAAATAAACGCCTAAAACAAACAAGCCCCAAACATAAAACAGTAGAAGAAAGTAAGTATTAAATACGTTTCCCAACCCCTTGCTAAATTAATAGAGACTAAAACTCCACAGAAGAAAAAGGATAGAAAAAATTGGCTATGGAAATATTCCGCTGTTTAGAATTCCATGCACTGACACATAATTGGCTTAGTCTTAAGACTGCAGGAACTTAAGTAACAATTTTTGCAAAACTCCAGGAAAACTCTGTCACAAGGCAAAGCAAGGTGACATTGTCCAACACTTCTCCTTTTTCACATGTGTAACAAAGAGGATTGCTCTCAAGTTTTTTACCACGAACAACTTTACAACACAAGCCACAGTCCAGAACAACACATTCCTATTCCAAAGTTGTTTCAACTGATCTGTGAGCTATCCTCCAACCCATGGAAATGAACAAAAAAGCACCAGGCAATAAGCTGCACGTTCTCACAGGCAGCTCCTCCTGGCACAGCTTCCACCCCCAGTGCCCACACCATCCTGGCTGGGTTATTGGCAGGATCCTGCACACTGGCCAGAGCCACACCACTGACCAGTGCCCCAGGCAGCACACCTATCTCCTATTCAGATTTTCCACACGGAAGGAAAAACCACAGTAACTTCGGGCAAACACAGAACTTCTACTGACAAAGCACCATAACTGCTGATGTGAGAAGAAAATAAAGGATTTTAAAAAATAAATTAAAAAAAAAATCTGCTAAAACTGTGTTTATGATTTAAAGATCAGAGGACACAAGTTTCTTCTCTGAATATTTTTTTTGTCCTGTTACCTGTCATGAATTACTGGTTCTGCCATGTCAAAACAAACAGGACTTTTGTTATGCTTTCTGAAGGGTTATATTTACCCATCTTGGTTATATTTTCTCCTCTGGCTGCTCATCTGGTGCTTAAGGAATGATAAGGATTCCTTACTGCATTAAGGGGGTTTAAAATGCAGCGCACAGCGAAGCAATTTGGAAGCAATTGCTATGTTTCTAAAGTGAACTTTAATCTAGAAATGCTCATAAAAATCATATTATGGCAAACGGAAACAATAATGTTAATTAAATAATTTGCATTTACATAGCAATCGGTCCCGAGGGCCAAGCATATAGTAGCACAATTCACATGAAGTACACCACGTGCTCAGCAGCAACAGATTTTTAAGGTTCGACCTGAAGAAACCCAAGTGCATGCAACACCTGCTTTCTCTTGCACCTTCTGCCCTCAGCCCCTGCACAGCCAATGGTAGCCACCAGTTTTTGGCTGACTCAAATTACACAGCAGGACTCCCATGCTTGGTGGTTAGCCGTCTGAGAAGCAGACTTGCTAAGCCACAAGCGGAAACAGGTTTTTTGTTTAACAAGATGCTCCTGCCAAGGACAGGCACCTTGCTTAACTTGTCATGCCAGGTCCTGTTCAGGCAGCTGGGTGCAGGACAGCTCCTCTCCAGGAAAAATAAACACAGACAGGACCATCCACCCTTAAGCTTTCTTTCCTTTCTAGAAACAAGCAAAGGTATCCGAGAAGACACTTAACACCCACAGCCAGTTCTAATTCAGTATTCCTGGTCAGAGAGGATTTGAACGTGAGAGAAACAGAACTCACTGCATTACAAGAGAAATTAATTCTTTCCAAGATCCTGCCCATTTAAAGAGCAATGCCAAGCTCCTTGTTGTTTACGGGTCTCAACAATTTAGGAAAAGAATTTGCAGTGGTAAGAACCAGAAACTCCAAAAGCACATAATTGTTTTAAAATTACACCTTCAAGATTAAAAAAAAAAAAAAAAATATATATATATCTCTAAAGAGATAAACAGAAATATATATACATGTATTACACACACAGAGTCTTAAAAAAAGCATAGACAACCCCATCTCCATCTGTGGTTTTTGTTAGATTTTCTGCCCCATTTATTAGTTCTGTCAGGGAAGCAGCACTAGCTAATTTCATTATTTGTTCTCAGCCAATCTGACTTTTTGGCTTCCTTCCTATGCCCTAACAGAGTTGCTCTGTTTCCAAAGAAGGGAACACAGTCATTGCATTACTGGAGACAGCTTCCTCAAGTCCACTCTAGCTCCATGGGAGGAAAGCTCCAAGGATTTGCTGCAAGAACATATCCAGTCCTCATCTTCTTTTGGCTACACAAACACACCACAGGGACAGAGGTGCAAAATGAAACACCTGCAGGCTTTCCTCCTAAACAGGCACTTGACACTGTATTAATGGAAAAGACTTCAGGTAGTTCTACACAGGAGTAGCTTTAATCTACATCACCCAGTGAAACTCCATTAAAAAACAAAAGCATGCATTAAGTAAGGCAGACCTTCATATGCCAGAAGATCCTGATGTTTTGTAATACACCCCTACAGCAGGCCTATCTTGCCTCTGTTTCTGGAAAAAATACAATGCCAAAAATCCCTAAACACACTCCCCACCACAAAAATAAGAAAAAAAAGAAAAAGGAAAAAAAACAAACAAACAAACAAAACAAAAAAAAAAAAAACAAACAAAAAAAATCACCTCCACCAACAACAAAAGAAAAAAAAAGATAGGCCTAATCTAAGTCCCACAAGTTTCAAAGAGATTTGCATGTGATCATGTGGTGCCAATGCATTTTTCACTTCTGTCGGGCATTAAAGGAAATAACCAAATCTTGAAATTAGAGCTGAGTGTTCCTTGTGGCAGTGTTGAGGAACTGAGCCTTTTTCCTTGCCCCCTTCATTTTCTTTTCATCTTCAATTTTGTTTGCCACCGCTAACTTAATATACAGAAGTTAATTTCTTTCCTGACTCGAGGTATCACTAGGGGAATATTGAGTGTTACTGTGGCGGCTGGAAGTCATTACCTTTATACAAAAATTAACCTGTAGCACTAATCTCTTTACTTTTTTTTCTCTTCTTTTTTTTTCCATTTTTTATTTATACAAAAGCACCTGCCTTATTAATACTAGAGGTAAAGCAATTGCTAATGCAAATAACTGAAATTCTAACTACATTAAATATGCAAATTTAACCCCCTAAGCTTTTCCTTAAATCAATATAAATAAAATCTTGTTTCTTGAACTGCAGAAGTTCGAGTTATCCTAATGCAATGCAGTGTACACCATGAAGAGACTGGTCTTCCATCCTACCCATCTTTACAACAAACCTTTAATATGAAATCAGGCCTCTAATTTAGGACAGCCTAATAGGAAAACGAGAAACTAATATTTATATTTCAGAAATGGGTATTTGACTAAACCCTTAAGGAAACTAAATAAATGGACTGAAGAAGAGGAAATAATGGACAGAAAACAACTGAAATTGTTGAATACACTGAATATAGTGTTTATATAAACTTAAGATATTCAACCTATTAATCCTAATTTCTGAAATGAACTCTTCCATGCCCAAGTACACACCAGGTGTAAACATTCAGGGGGAGAATCACCACCACTCCCGAAGACAGCTAATCAGAGTAATTTTATGTATAACACTCTTCTTCCAGAAGTGTTACAAGTATGTCTATACTATTTTCCAAGGCGCACACAAGCAGCAGGGAAAATGAGCTTGTGCTGAGCTCCATGTTGCCATTGCTCGTTTGCAGCTAGCTCTCAACACAGGATTTAAAGCAAGCTGAGGTGTTTCTACACTGCAGTGTATGTGGGGGACTGCTGTAATCATACCAGTGAGGCCAACCAGTAAAGAAACAAAACTTTCAGGCATGTGCTCATTCATTCTCCATTAAAAACCATTTAAACAGAGAGTAGATTTAGATTATACATTACAAGAAAATGCTTTGCTGTGTGGGTGGTGAGGCACTGGAACAAGTTGCCCAGCAAAGACGTGGATGCCCCATCCCTGAATATTTGAGACCAAGTTGGATGAGGCCCCAAATAACCTGGTCTAGTGGAAGGTACTCCTGCCCACAGTGGGAGATTAGAACTAGATGATCTTTCAGGTCCCTTCAAACCCAAACAATTCCATGATTCTGTGATTCTATAAAGCGTGTTCAAACCAACACAAAGGAACTGAACAGTTTTTAACCAGAGATTAATTACTCACACTTAAAATCAACCCATACTAAGGCTTGTCCTGAGGAATGCTCCCACCCTAATCAGGGAAAAGCAACCAGCACCTCAGCAAGGCAATGCATCCCACCTCAAAAAAGATGCCTCAAAAGACTGGATGAAGCACTGCTGGGTATCAACCTTCTTTCTCCACAGGGGAGAGAAGAGGGGCTGGTGTGCCTGGCTCATGCTGCATTGCCATCTCACAAATAGGGATGTTCAGCCAGATGAAGCCCAGCCTGCTGGATAGCCCACACAGCTCGGCAGGACAGCAGTACTTTCCATATAGCTAGTATTGATTCAGTTAGAAAAATTAATCCCTGGGTCACTTGGGGGCAGCGAAATGTTTTCCAAAAAAGCCAGAGATAATTAAAAGCGTATCCGTGCAAGAATGTGAGGTGGGAAATAAGAGTGTGTTTCTAACTGCTCTTGTGTATTTTGCTACATTGAGATTAAAGGGCAGGTCACTCCCCTGCCAGCTCTCCGAGAGAGGGATATGTATTTACTAAGGCAGCTACACAGAGCAGGTTACAGCTGGGAAAGTAACGCACTGCCAGTCACCACCTTGATTTACCCTCTGACAGCCTGGGAGTTCACCTGACACGTAGAAACTGCAACACACACACTTGCCAGCCCTGCACGCCCTTCTCCTGCATCCTCCTTCACCGTTCACTGAGCTCACCTGCAGAGACTTGCACTCCTCTGTAACTGGGAACTCCTCCAGAACAGGAGCACATACATCCCTTTCCTCTGAGCATGGAGAGACTCACATCACCAGCAACAGCGCCCAAAACACAAATTTAAGTGCAACCCAAAAGGACATCTCCACACCAGGCCTGCAGGGAGACGTGAGACTGCACCTCCAGGCAGCAGGTCAGGAGGAAGCTCCTCATCAAGTGGCAAGCAGAGATGGGGCTGTCAGGTCCTGTGGAGGACCAAGATTTTACATCCTCTATTTCTGCTAAAGCTCTGACTCATTCGGTGTCCCAGGCATCTATCCTGCACTGGATGAGAAATCAAACAACTGCAGCACCTAAGCAGCTTGAGGCTAGAGTCTGAACTTGAACCTCACTGCTCTCTTCTAAAACTATTTGTAAAGCAGCTTAATAAGCGAGAACGTTTTAATGTATTTAATTTTCTGCATCTTTTCCACTTCTACCTTTCTTCAAAAATATGATTCTTAACAAAAACCTCTAGAGAGCTCACCTTTTGATTTTCTGGAATAATACTATAGAGAAAAAGTACAGGGTCAAAGTTTGTTTTATTATCATTAAAAAATGATACAATTTCTCTTCCTCTGACTCCCGTAAGATGATAAGACTGCTTTCCTCTCACTATCCATACTGCTTTGTACCTACCCACAAAACATGAACTAGGTAGATGTTACTGATGTTTTTTGGCATCTGTCATAGTGGCACAAAACCTAATGAATTCCAATGCATTCCTTAGGTTTTCATCGCTCAAGCTTCCATTAGCATAATTCTGATGATCACATAAATTTCTGTATTTATTTTTCCTAGATCAGGTCCAGTTATGGCATTCATTACAGTCAATCTAAAGCAGCATTCCTTGGACCCAGCAAATCTGTCAAGTAAGTGAAGCAAGGATCACCATGAACAGTGGGGAGACAGTTTTTATTTTGGGTTTTCTTAGGAATGATGTTTAACCAACAAACAGTTTATTCACTCATAACTATTTTCAAAGGTATGGAAAATCAATTCCTCAATAACTTCATTGCAATCTGTTGTTCTTTATCATCTCAGAAGAGGAGGCCATCAGATTGCCAATTTGCAGCATTAGAACCATCTCCTGCCTTCTCTGCTGCACAGGCTGCTTGTCTGGGTCTGTCACTACTCGTCTTTCTGTGTCCATACATACCTGTGGCAGCTGAACTGGCCTCCACTGGGAATGAGAGCTAAATTCCACTGAAAACAAAACCACTCCCTTTCTCCCAGAAATAGAAGATTGCCCTGCTCAGAACACGATCTAACAGAACAAGAGACATAAGCGCACATTATGGGCTGAATCTACCTCAGAAGTGTTACTGAAAGCTAAGCAAACCAAAAGAAGTCAGACTTCAAGTTCTTAGTACATAAGTACTTATACTTTCAATGACATGTATGCAATGCAGGATGGGACAATTTCCTCCTTCTCTAAAAATGACCTTCCAGTCTGATAAAAACAGTACTTATAATTGAGGTGTACCTTTCAGAACACAACAAGTTGAAAATGGAAGAGAGAATCACAGACTGCCTTTCTCTTTGCAAAATCCCAGAGTTCCCTCCAGGCTATGGAAATACATTTCGTGAAGCCAGTGACCCCAACACTGAGGAGCACTTTCCCACAGCTCACAGGGAAGAACCTCTGAGACTCTTTCTGGACACAAGGACCACCAAACCAAGCAATGCCTGGGCCATGAGTGAAGGAGTGCCATACTGCTTGCCACATGTAGTTTGTTTGTTTCCCTGAATGCCAGGGAAGGTTGGTATACTCAGCTTTGACTGCTTGCAGAAAGACAATGCTTTCACCTTGATGGCATCAAAATTCCACAGAGGAACCATCTGGAAGGCAATGACAGCTCAGAAACTAAAGAATTCACAGCCTACATTTAAGATAGAATCCCACTAACTATCAATGAAAATTTCTGATGGTGTTGTCAAATGCTCTCTTCCACTATCTGAACAGATATTCTAGAAAGGTGAGGGTCAATCTTTTCTTCGATGTAACAAGTGATAGGAGAAGAAAAAAAGGCCTCAAGTTCTAGGGAGATTAGACAGGAAAAGTTTCTCCACTGAAAGGGAGGAACAGGCTGTCCAGGGCAGTGGTGAAGTCACCATCCCTGGAGGGATGTGGGTTACACAGATGTGTAACCATGGCACTCAGGGACATGGTTTAGTGGTGGGCATGGGTGAATGGCTGGAGCAAATTATTTTAGAGGTCTTCACCAATCTTAATGATTCTACGATTCTATGAAATCATGCATAAAATGCAGGAGCTCCTGGCGAGAACAAAGAACACTGAGTTCAGGATAAAGATTTTGGGTGTTCTGTGCTCTTTCCTTTTCAGCCTGGAGGCTCACAACATCATTTCTGTCAGAAAAGGTCTAGGGGTAGGTAAGCAACAGCTGTGGTGGTCAAAAAGAGTCACAATATTTTAAGTTAACTTTTTAGTAAGTGATGGGTAATTCTCAAAATATCTATCATTCTCAGCATATATAAGTAACAGTGATATCCCTCACAGCTGGTTAATGGGATTTCTTTTTATTTCTTAAGTAGTTTTTATATTTGAGCCAAATGAAAAAAATGGGAAAATACTGAATAAACATAGGAGTGGTACTTGAATTACTCCCTGGCCCTGTTCTGTGTTACACCAAAAAATTCCAGCTTCCCCAAGAAAATGCTGGGAGGCCAGCACTCAGAGAAGAACCTGATCTGTGCTCCCTTTCGTGCCACTCTGGAGCCCCCATCTGCTCCAGCTAGTGTCCACTTCTACAGCTGCACAGGTGGAGTAGTGTCCAGGGGCACCAGCCCCAAACCCTTCCACATCATGGAGCACAGGTCAGTGTGGCTGGAGATCCTCCACTCTTCTGAGCTCCAACTGCTGGTGCATGAAAGCAGATCTCATTTCCAGCTGTGCATCCAAGGATTTGCCGTACAGTCCTCTGATTATCTGTACAACAGCTGCATTAACCCAGTCTTTGCAATACTCTGGTCATGTTAAAGCTTCAAGGTTTGAGTTATAGGGTTGGGTTCCCACTTTGCTTCTCTCCCAATCCTCAGATCAGTGGCTTACCACAGCTTTAAAAGAAGTGCAGGGAGTGTCCACTCACCGTGCAGTATCACTGCTGAAATGCAGGTGCTGCAATGCTGCCACTGCCTCTGGGGCTGGAAGGCCTTATATTGCTATCCTGAAGCACTTTCTGTAATTCAGGCACACACTTTCAGCAGCCAAAACTTTAAATGCCCTTGTGCTTTAGCTCATCCTCCTGAAAGCATTTCCTCTAGCACAGGGGCAGTCTGAGCAGCCTGTGCAACACTTGCTGCCCAGTCAACACCAAAAACCTTTGAGCCCTACTGAAACAGTAGTAACCATAGCAGGCAGGTCAACCAAACCTTCCAGCATCTCCTCCCCAGTTAACTCCCATGCCAGAGTCAGAGACAAAGGAAAGGGGTGAGAAACACATTTTGGCTGCTTCATCCTCAGTGCCTTCATCTCTCGGCACAGCCCTACAGCCGTACAAACAAATGCCGGCAGGGCAGTCTGTGACCTACTTTCCCTCCCTCGCATGGGGAACTGTGCCATTGTGAAACTGCCACTGAATTTCAGCTTCACAACGATGACAAGAGGGAACTCAGGCAGCCACACGCTGTGTGACTAACACTGACACAGCAGCTACTGCCCTGGCATCCGTGTCTTCTGCCGGGGAGCCTCCGCCGTGCCAGGCTCCAGCTGCTGCAAGGGGCTGAGGTACAGCTCTCCAGGGCAGCACGGCAGCAACCACCCACCTCCCCAGAACCTCTGTTTCTCCCTCCTTCCCCTCAGGAACTGCCTGGAAAACTATCCCTAAGTTACTGCACTGAAGTTTCGTGCACACCCTCTCTGCCTTGGAAGACTGTCACAGTGCTGAGACCATTGCTGCCTCCCTGCCGTCTGGCATGGAAATGACTGTGCCATTACATCCATGCCACAACCAGCCCAGAGAGATAACCATATCCTGGCTGGCATCAAAAGAAGCATGACCAGCAGGTTGATACAGACAATTCTCCCCTTCTACTCCGCCCTTGTGAGACCCCACCTGAAGTACCTCATCCAGCTCTGGGATTTGACCAGAAGAATGGGGACCTTAAGGAGTGAGTGGACAGGAGAGTCACAGAAATGATCAGAGATCTGGAGCATGTCTGCTGTGAATAGAGGCTTAGAGAGATGGGATTGCTCAGCCTCAAAAAGATAAGCCTGCAAGACTTCCTTGCAGACTTGCAGTACCTAAAAGGGGCTTATAATAAAGAGGGAGAGTAACTTTTTTCATGGATAGATAGTGATCGGACAAGGGGAAACTGTTTTACACTAAAAGAGGAGAGATTTGGGTCGTGTCACATTGGGTTAAGAAGTCATTCTTTACCCTGAGAGCAGCGAAGAACTAGAAGATGCTGACGAGAGAAGCTGTGAATATTGCTGCTTAGCAGAGTTTTGAAACAACCTAATGGGTGCCCAAGTATGGATTTGACCCTAACTTGAAGCACACAGATTTGACTAAGGAGGCTGAGAGCTCACATTAGGATCTCCAAACCAGCTGTGCAGCATCTGCACCTTATAACAGCTCATATCAGACAGCTGAGCCTCCTCCAGGCACCAGGAAGCTGATCCTGCAACAGCAGTTCCCTTGCCCGCTGTGCCCACACCACGTCCGAGCATGGCATTTTCAGGCATGTATAGGCCACTGCTATCCCAGTGACACATCCTCCAGACCACAGCAAGTCCACCGGCTGAAGGGGGTGAGCTCAGCCCATCTGCACAGACACTCCTGCTAACAACAGCTCATGCATAGCAAAAATGCCTCTCCTTTGTCTGGGCAGGTCTGAACTTTGACCAGGTCTCTGTGTGCCTTTTTCAGATCCCAAATCTTGTCTATCTTTAGGAAGGGTGAGCTGGCCAGGCAGCCTTTCCTGAGGGCTGATGACAGTATTTCTCTGCATTACCATTTACGACTCAGCCTTGCAGCCCAGGGGCAAATTTCAAGTCTATACAGACTAAAATCCAGTACAAATGGGGGTCTATTATGTTAACTCCAAGGCAAGCCTCATCCAGCACCTCCATATAAAATTAAATGAAAGGGGAATAAGAAAGGAAGTCTCCTCCCAGTTTTACAAGAATAGATTGATCTTTAGATGTTTTCTTTTCCCTCCTATGACTACAGAATAAGAAACAGTCATAACTCCCACCAAACATTGCACCTAACCATCCTGGTCCACATGCACTGAAAGCTATTTTAATATTTTGATAGTTTGATACCTACTGAGGGCAGCAGGGTCCCTGAAGAACTCCTCCTCCATTTCCCGCATAGGGACGTGTTGTGCAATACTAACTTGGTATTCAACAATCCTTTTCTTTAAAAGAACATTATGCTATTAACGTAATTATCTGATTAATCTTTCAGCCTCATTTTGCATTAAATAAACACCTGGATGCAAAATGCTTTTTCCTCAGAGAGTGCACTTCAAGTGTTTATCCAGCACACTGATGGCAAGGGATACCACCAGCAGTCCAACTGGTGGTCAAGGAGGAAAGCAAACAGCACTACTGAGCATGCCAGAGACAAGCAGGTATTAAAAAATACTTCAAAGTAAAACCACAATAATCATCGCATTATACTTACCACCTCCTCAGGATGAGACAATCCCCATTTTAGAACTATAAAAAAACCTTTAAATGGATATATTCAAAATACACACACACACACACACACAAATGCCTTACAGAATTTAAGGTCATGAGCACACTGCTTGACTGCTCACTCAGGCCGAATGGCTCCTGGATCTAGTGCACCATTTTGAACTGAGCTACACCACTTCTCAGAGAGGTACCCAGCTGTGAAAGCAGCTGACAGCCATGAGTCGCATTTTTGGATGATATCTTCCTAATCATTAATTGCACTCACTGTGAAAGGAAAAATCTGTGTGTGCCTTTTTTCCTTCAGTGCTGCTAGTACCACCTAGTCTCAGTAATATTCTCTCTATTCAGGTACAAACAGACCATGAACAAATACCTTTTTCATTACTACTTTCAATTCCATCTGAGAGTGGGATGTAGAGTTGTGGGGTTTTTTGGGTTGTCTGAAAAACAACGCCTACTTTCTGGCTTGCAAAATTACAGGGTTTGGTCATCAGCTGCAATTTTCTTAAGCTCCCATTTTTCATTCACATTGCCTCCTCCAGAGCTTTTGCTTTTAAATCATTTGCACATAAATGGTGTAAACAATATGAGATGCTGAGATGCTCTTCCCATTTTCCATCCAGCAAAGGTGAGTGGAACACACACAGCAATTAGAAAGATAGAGAGCAATGTCTGCTACTCACCATTAATAAAATGCTGAGTTTGTAAAGGTCTTCAGAGAAGTAAAACCTCTGATACCTCAACTGAAAGAATTCCCTGAATTGACGGTCAGGATAAAGCCCTGCTGCAATGTTTTAAAACTTACTGTGAAGCTATTTAAAAAAATATAAGCCGCCAAAACACAAGAGGGCCAGAAAGCATACACATTCATTCTTCAAACTTCACTAAGACAGGACAGTTCAAGATAATTATTGCCAGTAATATGCTACCAGTGTACCAGCACCTTCTGCTGTTCTCCCCTCCTGGGTGAGGCTGCAAGGCAGCTCAAATGGCTCTTGTAACCTTAAAACAATTCTGCTTTCCAGTTTTGAAAAACTTTTAATAAGACAGTCAATATTTTAGAGAAGAAAGCTCATCTTGTTTCTCCTTTCATGACAACCAAGGACAAAGGAACAAAATTAAATGGGAGTTAGGTATCCTGCCACCAGGACAGGCATCACAGGGCACCTAGAGAACTCACACATCTCTGTCCTCACACAATGCAGCATCCATTACCAACATTTTCTTTAGTTATATAATTAATGTAGGTGAACATAGGCCAGTATCTTTGGAGCAGAATGTCCCCATCACACATATAGGGGAAGAAAAAAAAATTCAAATTGATTTTATTACTGTGTTTAAAAAGTAATATGCTCCAGAGTAAAAGAAAAAGGTTTTGGTTCTCCTGAAGCAACAATCTTCCCCTCCATCTTCAGTACTTCAAGCAAAACTCACAAAAAAACCAACATTCTCCATCTTGTACCTTGCTGTTGTTAAGTTTCAGCAAAATCCCTTCAGGCACATCAGAATGGTGCAAAGGCATAATTAAACTTTCAGCAGCCATGAATGATATTACCTTTCATACCAGGAATGGGCAAGAAAGTCCTATACATCTGTAAGGGCCAGATCTGCTAGGTGCAGCAAGTATCAGCCCCTCACTTGATCATTCTTTGTGTGAATGTGTAGCTAATGGTGACTAATACTAAGCGTTAGAGATGTAAAGGTAATCTTCATACAACAGCAACACTGGGACAATGGTGAACCCCAAAAGACTGCCAAGATGTGCTACCATCCATCCATAATTCTCTCAGATTCCCTGCAGAATTCTCCCAAGGCTGGCAGAAGCTCCTTCTCCCCTCTGAGAAATGACTTCCTACTCCATGACTCCAATGACTCCAGAACAGTAGACAAAGACAGATTCACAGTGTCAGTCTGTGTAGCCAGCATTGCACTGAGCTGCAGACTCAGTCTGGAGGTTTTTGCTATTTTCCCCACTCCTTCCCACATCCATTACCACCTAAGGTGGGTGGTCTCACCCTACACTCTTGATGTTTTCCTGTGGTCTGAGGAGCATGCCAGGCACCTTTCCATCCAGCTAAAAATCCATTCTCAGCTCCAGAAACGTAGAAATACAAACCAAAGACAACCTATCATGCATCTTTCCATAAGGTGATCCATGAACTCGCAAGACGTAAGAGAACTTGATTTGTAATGAAGTAAAACAGCAACATGGCAGCCTGCTCAGTTGAAAATCGCTCCTGACACGTCTGTGCTGAAAAGATTCAGTCCACTTAATCAGAAGTGTTCCCATCCCCTGACCAGCACTGACTGATAGGCAATGCAAACATGCAGTCTGGTACCCAAGATTTAAAATCCTTTTATTTTATTCACCTCCTTAGTTATTGTTTCATTTTAAATTGATTCCTAAATCACAGTCTCGCAGCTATTAGTAAATTCCATCTGCATTTATCAAGATTCAGGCTTTAACCAGGATATTTAATATCTATGCCTATTTGCTTCCATTATTAGTGCTGAAATCCTTACAGCCCTACATGCTTATTTGTCAGACTAGTTTAGTCAGCATGGTGGATATAATGAGGCACAGTGCACTTCAGGTTCATCTTAACATTAGAGAGAGCCTCTGTCCCATGTAATCACTGCAGCACACAGGCACAGTTTACATGAAGGAAGATCTAAAGGCTGGAACTCAACACATCCCCAGCTTCCATTTATACTATCAACACAATCATCTGGTCACCTCTCCATTCCTTTGACAGCTGTAATATCTGCAATTAAAATCTGAATCAGTGCGGTCTATTTTAAGAACAAAGAAGGTATTTCAGCCCAGTAGAACACTGCCAGATTGGGTAGGATATGCTACAATTGGCATTCCAGCTCATTAAAACAGCTTTGCCGTGGACTATTCGTTCTGAAAGCGTTCTGCAACTTTATATACACAACACAAGCACCACTCGGCACCAGTGTTTGCTGAAACCCAGCCAGTTTCATGTTGCCCTTGCACATGAAGGAACTTGTCACAACAGCCCTTCAGGGTCAGATGAATGACTAAGCCAAGGAGAATTCAAGAGAAGCACAATTCCTCTCTGAGGACTGGGAATGTCAGTAACATCCCCTTCTGCATGAATCCTAGCAATATTCTTGTAGTAAACCAAACTGGTCAGGAATTTGCTCCTATGAGATTCTCCTGCTTCTCCTTTTCCATGGCAGTGACAGTTACTGCATTCCTCCTCAAAAACCCTACGTACCACATGGAATCCCATCAATAGTTGAATCCCTCAAAAGAATAAAAGCAGAAAACCATTTGGAAAAGACTTCTAAGATCACCATGCTCAGCCATTAACTTTGAAACTGGTTTTAAATGCTACAGTACTTTTTGTCTGTAAAGATACTTACAAATGTGGGGGGGGAAAGTACAGATCTCAGGAGAGATCCACAATCTTGCTTGGAAATATTTTTTAAATGGTATTTGGAAGAACACATGTTCCCAATCAGGAAGGGTGAAAACAGGCATATCCTGTGAGCTGAAAGAGTTTTGTGCAGTTGAGGAAGATATTAAAAAAAAAAAAAATAGCCTTAGCTTCACTCCCTTTGGGAATCCTAGACAGCTAGTGAATCCAAGTTAGTATTTGTTTTTATTTGCATATTCTACCTGTTTAGAATGGTGTTCTCATGGGGCCAGATGCAAAATGCCTGCTACAGTGCCAAATTAAGGTAGAGGGTTTTTTTTTAACAATTTTCAAAAGGGGGAAAGAAAAAACCAACAAAAAAAAATCCCACCAACCCTAGGGAAAGTTGGATTCTTCTTTCATTTAGTTTTTGAGCTCCTTTCATTTATTTTTTTCACCTTCCCTTTCCTGAGATTTACTTTAACAATATCCAGTTATTAAATGCACCAGATAGCATGAGAGGAGAGATAAGTTTGCAAGACATGACAGTGAAGCAAATTAAAATAGTGGAACCTGCCAATGCAGTTCTACTGCCAGTGTAGTCTCAATCCCTTGTCCTGTTTTGATGGTACACTACTGAAAAGCTAGATACAAGCACATCCCAATGAAATTTAACACAATGAATTTGTTTTAATACATTGCAACCTTTAACTTGTCTTTATTGCACTTTCTCCTTAAAAAAAAACAATATTCCAACTTCCTTAAAAACGGATATTGCTAATATTGGATAGGCTGCTAGGACAAGTTCTGGATGTCCCATCCCTGGAAGTGTTCAAGGCCTGGCTGTGTGGGGCTCTGAGCACCCTAGTCTAGTGGAAGGTATCCTTGCCCACAGCAGGGGGAGGTTGGAACTAGATGGTCTTTTGATGTCCCTCCCAACCCAAGCCATTCTATGATTCTATCATATATTGAACTAGCACAATCGATCCAATAAATTGCTGTTTTATCAGGGAAGCATAAAAATTTGTGAAGCCTCACATTGTTTATCCCCCTCACACAACAAGTTATCACTTAATTAACAGAAGCCTAAGGAGTTTCATTTGCCCAGTCACTGGGGCATGGTGGCACCCGAGAGGCATCTTGGAAGCTGAGAGATCCATGCCCTTTTGAACCAATAGCGATGTGCTACCCTGAAGCTCCTAGCATGGCAGCAGATATCTCTGTTTAGGCAACACAGCTCCAGCCTTCATGCCTATTTAAGCATTGCAGTGCTCATTGAGCATTGCACCAGTTGGCTTTGGGCCTCAGTCATTTGCGTGCCCTCCAAAAAGAGCCCATGAACGCTGCCAGGACAATGGATACCAGTCAGAAGCTTGTAAAAGGAGTCAAGATGGAAGAGGAATACAGACTGTATCCAGACACCCTCAGAATGACAGACAGCTGATCAGATAATTCCTTAACCCAAAGGAAAATAAAATCCTCATGAATTTTCATAATGCATAAAGTCATTACAAAGAGCAAGGATGGGATAAAGTGCTCTCTGCCAGCGTGGGAGTACTGTTTGGGTCCCTGTATTTGGCAACATCTACTGCACCCATCACTTGTCTTCCAGGAAGAGATTAAAAACTGAAGCTCTGAGAACAGGCTTTCACTAGATTAGCTCACCAATTCTCTTTTGCTTTCAGATCACATCAATTAAGCACAGAGCAAAGACAAATGTACTGACCTGGTATGAGGACAGCCCAAGTTCAAGACCCTGCACCACCACTTCAAAGTAAACAGGCTGAGAAAATGGGTTTGAGTCAAAAATCTGTGTCAGTACCCTGACACTTCTGGTTTTATGGAAAGAAAGGAAAGTAGAACACATCTGGACTGTTACAGAGAAAAGTGATTTCAATCTCTGCAAGTTACTGAAAGCCTAACTGCATTTCCCCCATCAGCTTGACATTCCCCAGCAGAGTTAGCACAGGTAAAAGCACCCGGGACTAACCTGGTCCTTCCAAGTTGCCAACACTCACAATGACCATCTGCCTGTATAACCTTCTATAGTGTCCTTTGCCTTTCATGTCCCTGAGTGATCAGTCACGAGGACTTTTTCACTGCTGGGTCAAACACTTCTCCAATTCTTTGCCAGTAAACTAGGAAATTCATTCACTCTTTCACGCATCCAGGGAAAAATGCAGGAAAGCTCTGGAAAGCTTACTGGTACTCCACAAAAAGTGGGAGAGTTACCAGCTTGAGTGGAAGCAGAACATGGGCACTGAGCCACCACCAGCACAGCCAGCTTGAAAACACCACTGCATGCAAGGGGGGACTGTGTGGGCACAGGAGGAGTGAGACACAGGATTGCAAGCAAGCAGGAGGCAGAACATATTCCAAAGTTAGGGATGTTACCAGTGAGCTGGGCCAACCTGCTGCTTCCCAGCAGTGGTCACATAGAAGCTGTTTATGTTAGCTCAGCACAAAAAGTACTGCTGCATGCCTCATCTCAGTATCAGAACCTGGACCCAGAAAATCTGATCCCAGCCCTCATCTCTACAGCAGCAATAGTTTAATCACAGCAGTCATCTCTCTCACAGAAGGGTAAAAAATTGGCACCAGTGATGCAACACTGACCACTAGAAAGCCACTGGAAATGCCAACATCATCAGTTTAAATGCTCTCTGTTCATGGCCAATTTCTCAAAAAAAAAAAAAAAAAAAAAATCTATCAGGAATCAGGTTTAAAGAATAAAACAGCAAGAAACAGAAGTGGCTTCTTTGGCTGTTTTTTACCCCAAAGATATTCTTAGTTGATGTCATGCAAATCTTACTGGTGCCCCGCCTAAAGGAGAAGCTTTCTCACCTCCAGTGCTATCTATCCCCTCAGGTGGTGCTTAAAAGTGAGGAATTGAGGTCACAATGGCAATGTTGGTAACAGATCAGGCACTGTAACTGAGAATGCATAACGTAACATGAAGACTCTTTTGCACTACCTCACCTTGGGTTTAATACTATAAGAATTTATTCTTAAGGACGCCGTAGGTAAACTGGATTTGTCTGAACTGCCTGCGTGTGGTATCTCTCTAGGTGGAGGCTTTGAGCTTCCTGGCTCATTGCTCCATCACCCTATGATGGTAAAAAGAAAAAAAAAAAAAAGCAGCTATTAATAACCAAGCAGACAGAATAGTCAGGGTGCAGAGGAGGAGAGGTAAACCTTTAGAGACACAAGTTCACACTTCCCCAGGAGCCGCTTCCTGTCAATCCATGCAAAGCAATAACCACTCTGTTCTCTGCATTTCATCAGATTCAGAAACCGTTGTCTTAACTACACCTCACCAATGGAATAGAGAAGTTCAGACAGCTCTGAAACCTTTTGCTGCCGCATACAAACAGGAGCCAGCCCTTGCCTATTCATGAAAATGCTGCACATTTTCACTCACCTGTGGCATGCGGAGAGTTACCAGGCATGCCCTAAAAAAATTAATCAGACTCCCTATCTTTCATAGTCTCCTCTGCTGGCTTCAGCCTCTTGTAGAGAAAGGAAATAGTTAACTCTTGCATTTGTTCTTCCAAAGTGTTTTGGACTACACTTTGCAATGGCATGCAATAGCTGCCCTCTCCTCATCTCATTAACGCTGTACTGATGTACCACACAGCAATGAAACAGGTCTTGCTTTATTTTCATTCAGTGCTATGCCAAGTTCAAATTTAAGAAGGTCACAATGGTTTCTCCAGCACAATCAGAAATGAAGAATAACTTAAAAACAAACTACAAACCCAAAATGTTATTTCAGTTTTCCTCTCTCAAGTCTAGCACTGTAGAGTAAAGATGTCTGGATCATTTCCACAATGAAAATATGTAAATTAATTACCCTTTTAACGTTGATTGATGCAAGTTATTTTGGTTGAGAACAATGCAAGTCACCCACAGTTTACAAAACAATATGTCAATAAAATGAGCTAGACCTGCTGAAGAAAGTATTTGTTGTAGCCTAAAGCTATTTTTGCACATGCATAACCTTGAATTACAGTTTTTAGGAAAAAAATCACCACTTTCATGTTCTGATTAGCAACTAGTAAGTTGAAATTTGTTTTTCCTCACATATTAATGAAGTTATTAATGTACTAGACAAAAATACATGTAAGAAGGTTACACAGAGCATATTACCACCTTTCATGATCCCAGCAAATGAAAAGTGACAAAATAAAAAAAAAAATACAGAAAAAGCTTTTTCATCAAGGAAAAAAATGCTTCAAGGCATCAAGTGTTACTCTCTCAGCAAGTTTTCTCTTCCTCAAACCCCCCCAGCATATTTGCACGAAGGAAATAAACCTGTATAAACAAAATGTCACTACAGATGAAGCCTCACTTTCCATTAGAGCTCTAAAACACTTAACAGGAACTTCTGTAAAAGGGCCAGAGCTGCTTGTTGTTCCAGCCTGACCTGTGGCACCAATCCCCAGGCACTCTGGTCAAGAAGCAGGACACAATGTCACACCCATGCTGGGGAACCAAGAGAGACCCAGCAGAGGTGCTGCTAGAAAACAGGCTCAGGGTTGGAGATGATGAGACAGTGACGGTTCAGGACACTTCACACAGTCTGAGGTGTGACTACAGCTATCCATAAAATGGCAATGGTTACGACCCACATGTTCATCACCCTCCCAGCACATCCAGCTTGGGGCGTGCATCTCAAAGCCCTTACACAGCAATCCCATAAAAATTAAGGGCCTTGCTGGTTTGCTCTTTTTAAAATTTGGGCAAACAAAAATGAGTCATAAGTACCAGAAATCTTCAAATATGCAAATATATACCGCAAGGAATCAAAACATTTACCCGACACCTGCTTGCTGGAGAATTTAACTCAGTCAACAAAATTTGCGGGTAACTCTCTGCTGAGTACCCAGCTTCTTGTCACCATCTCAGCTTCTGGGGATGAAGAATCTGGGATTCCTGTCAGAAAACTGTCTCCCACTCCTATCTCTTGTGTTAACTTTCAAGAGCAATATGGGAGAAAACTGTGAAGTTTCACATTCCTCCGCTATCCAAGTTTCTGGAGAAAGCTCACTTCGTCACCTCCTCCCTCCTTTCAAAGCTCCTCCAGAGCCAGAGACATAAGAAATCTGATTTTATTCACTCCCCTGAACTTGCAGCATCCTGCATTACCACCTCTCTTGAGGATAGCTCTGGCATCACTCAGTGCTGCTGGCTGGTCCCCAGAGGCACATCAGCTATGAAGTGCAGCTCAGGGACAATCCCCACCAGCACAAAGCTCCCAGTATCAGCTGCAGAACAGACCGTGGGTCCTGCTAACTCCACTCTCCAGCTGCTGGAAGTATTTCAGCTGCTGATCTGCATTACATGAAGTTGTTGCCCTAGAAACCTAAGTGATATTACAAATTCAAGCTAAAAAAAAAAAATTGTTTTTGCAAAAACTTTGTACTTCTCGCTATACCTTTTCCTCCTCCCTGTATTTCTGAAATGGCCTGAAACCCAATAAATGCAAATAAAATCACAGGAACACATGAAGAAGCCTTCCAATTACAGACAGGGAGCAATTTCCAAGCAGTAATATTACCTGCATCTTTTTGGACATCATATTGAGACCGGGCAAACTAAAATAGGTATTGCAATGAGGTTGTATTACTCAGGTCCAATTAACAGTGGATGTAGAAGTGAAATGAGATAAACACTACTTTATGCTAGCAGTCTTACTGAGTCTGTGGCATTACCAAAGATCAAAAGAAGCATCTTAAGCAAAATATTCTCACTGCAAAATAAATAAATACATTTTAATGAGAAGGAAAATATCCTGTGTGTCAAGAATTAGGAACTTGAATGTGTAGCGAGACTCCCTGACTGCAATGGAAAGCAAACCTTAAAAGCATCAGATTAACCAGCAGCTTGCAACAACAGCTCACCCTATCACTTCTTAAAGCCCAAAATACAGAAGGAAATGTAAACTAATACATATTCTATTTCTGCAGGATACGTATTTTCCCTACTCACCTCCTTACAGACGGATATTACTTCTCCATAGGTGCATTATCTCTCTGTATTTCTATTTCCAGAAAGTAATAAAAAAATATGTATTAATCTGAGGCCACCATAGAAACAGGAAGAAAAGTCCCAAAGTCACCTCCTTGCCTCCTCAAAAACTTTGACCAGATATATCAGATTGAAGATGCTACAACAGAAAATCCAAACTAAAAAAAAAATCTGAAACAATACGAAAATCCTAATAACAAAATAAACAAGAAATAAGGAGTAAGTAAATAAATCAATCAGAAAATCCAAATAAATAAAATCCAACAGAAAATTTTAAAAGGCGGATCTGACCTGATTTTTCATATTTTTTATAAAATAGGTGAAGAGAAAAACCTTCAATGTCTTAAAAATTCTTGAAAAATTCATTTCAAAGATGACTGAATAAGATCACAAATTGTGGGTTAGACCTTTAGTGTACAAAAAGCAAGACAGAAAAAAAACACTAAAATACATTCAAGAATTCTTTTCAACCACTCATTTGCTAAAGCTATGAGAGGTAAAACCATGGAATGATCACAGGAAGGAATACTCCAGCCTAACTGCAACCTAGACTTGCATTACAAATACCCATATTTCATCAAAATGAAATCCACATCCAACCATATAATATAATGATTTTTATCTATTGGGTTGACTCCTGAAGTGAAACACAGTTCTGGAGCTGTGCTATAAAACCAGCAATATCACAGACTCCAGTTTCACATGCTTCGTTTTCATGAACATGCCAAGTATTTCTCCCTTTCAATTTTAGGCTTAGATTTTATAACAAATCTAAAATTTCTCTCAGACAGCTACATCTCATACTAGAGATTTTATTAGGCCAGTTTTTCACTTGTATTTGCACACTACCACGTGAAATCCACAGTTCTGCAAAAACAGAATTCTGTGCATACAACAGGGAAAACCCAACAACCAGATGCAGGAGGGCCATGCCTAAAGAAGCTCATGCCATGTCATATGAGGGATGTTTCCAGTTGGATGCTACTACCCCAAGCTGAAGACAAAGCACCAGTGAAGAGGGAGACAGAGCAGAGAAGGAGAAGGCAGTTCCCTTTAATTGTAAATTCATAGTGATACTTCCAAAGCCACTGAGACACATAAACATGACACTCCAAAACACCAGGTTTACTTTGAGAGACAGTTGTGCAATGAGGCTTGTAGGATGGGCTGCAGAAGCAAGACCCTGTGGTAGAGAGAGACTTCCACCTCGCTCTGGAGGCAAGAGAGCCACATCCATTTAATTTTTATCTGTCATTAATGGATTCTATGGATTTATTCGATACCTTGAAGAAGACTGGACTTCTTGTCCTAGTCATTTGGCAGGTTTGACTTTCATTATTCGTGCAACTGATTCCACCATACAGCAGTGCATTAAATAAAGGATCATTTCTTCTCAGAAACTCCCCACCCCAAAATATAAACCTGCTATACACCAAGAAATTATTTTAATATCTCATACGCCTTTAGTACTGTATCACTGGTTTTACAAAACTCTAGAAGACTCCAGAAATTGTTTGTATAACTTCCTAAGCCTGCAAATGTAACAGGATGACTCAGTTGATTTATTTAAATTTTCTTTAATTTGGCATGTTAGCCGTCAGAGACATTACTTTGTTGTCATCTCCACTCAAATTCTGCCTTGTTAGCGTCTAGAGAAATCAATGCCACAAAGCACTTTATTTTTATAACTTCATCTTCTTTCAACCTAGAGCTTCATTAATGATAACTAAACAGGTACACAGCTCGCTGCCTCTCTGCGTGTTAAGTAAATTTATACAAAAATAAAAAGAGAAAAATTAGATGAGGATGCTTTTGAATTCTGTGCATGCACATACTTATTTTTTATTAAAGCATCTCATTCAAGTTTATGAAAGTTTTTATACTGTTTGGAGAATACCTAGTGGGTTTCAAGGTGCAACAACCATCTCTTGTTCTTTTCCACCCTGTAGCCTAAAAAGTGAATCATCCATCTTGTACAGATGGAAAATGGAAGAAGAACACTTTTAATTTTAAAAGTGTTCCTAAACAACTCTATTTGGATGAAAAACCTTTTCTGTCAAAGCCAAAGCAACCAAACATAGGTAAAAATTTAGAGGTTCCAAAGCATTTTTAGAACAATGGCTGAATCATGATTTCTCACCATATTTTCCACTGAAGCAGCAGATTTGGCTTCCCAGGGTGCTACAGGTCCCCTGCTGCAGCTTTTTACCCACCACTCAGGCCCAGAGCATTCCTGGCTTACCAGCGCCAATGAATATCCCACCCATTGTGCTGTCATTGCACCAGCATCCCATCCTAGTTCAGTTCTTCCAGTTGTTTCAAGTTTCCTAGATCTATCATTCAATAAACATAAATCTGCATAAAGACAGGTTTGAAATTTTCTTTCCTTAAGAAAATTAAAATAAGTAATGGTTAATACTAACAGACTTGATTCTGTTTTGTATTGACATGTCCATATTCTGACCCACAATCTCTCCTCCATCATCCCTAGGATGTTTCCAAAAAAGGTTAAGTTAAATGGTCACAGCCTCTTTCCTATTCTACCTTATGTAATCCCCAGATATACCATGACAATGGCATAATCCCTTCAATAACTTCAAACCTCAAGAGCCAGAACTACAACCATAATCACATAACTAAATAATGAGGCTTCACAGTGCAAAATGGAAGCAAGAGAGCATTCCCGTTTTGCCTTGCCAAACTCCAGCCCTTCTTTCAGTGACCTCCTCATTATGTGCAGAATAATTGGACTCTTACCCTGACGCCCATTGGGGAGCGGGAATCGTGTCGTCACTTGCTCATCACACAAATGGCTTTCTGAATCAGGGCACCTTGGCTCCTGCCCACCCATCCCCTGTGACAGCAGCCCTGACAGGGGGGTCCCACGGCCCCTCTGCCACCCACGCCGCGGCACGGTCTGCCCCGCATGGGGCACACAAAGAGACAGCGCCTCGCACCAAGGCCAGCAATCACATGTGCCACACAATGATCTTGCATGGCCTCAATTAATCTGCCTTAGTCCCTCCATCCATAAAACCCGAAGACAATGGGTTTGGCTATCTCTGCATGGGAACGCAGGGCTGACACAAGTTTTATCTTTATTTTCAATGATCAAAATAAAACACGTTTTCTACAACTCTGACTACTCTTTGCTTTATGAAACCAACCCCTGATTAAATTGCCATCTCAACTTCCTCACTGTGCGAGGATTGCAAGTCTCTTTTTTGGCTCACTGACCTACTTGCAACCAAAAAGACAGGCATTAATAGAATTTCCCCTCTTTTAATTCCTGCTATTGCCTTATTCCTAATTGCTGCTTCTCAAATAGAGTTCCTGTAAGTTATGCGTGCTTACCTCTGTCAAAAACTTTCATCCAAAACTTCCACAAAACACAATGGCCAAATGCCCTCAATAGCAGGTATCTACAAAAAGTATATTAGCAATTTCTAACCATTCTGGATCTTCAAATCAAGAGAAGCCTAGCAGTAACACAGTCTCTCTCCTTTTTTTTTTCCTAAATATTTTCTTTATTCTTTTCTCTCACCAATACAGTTTTCTAACAGACACTAGTGTGGCAGCACTGCTGGAGGTCACTAAACTCACCCAAAATGATAAGTAAGGAATTTTTCTCATCCAATTCAGCCAGCTAAAATTTTTGAATCTAATCTAAATTAGTCAACTCCATTGCCACAGTAATCAATGTAAGCACCACAAATCACCTACCCCAAGTGCCTGGCCAGATACATGGGAAGGAAGGAATGAAACCCACCTGGAAGTGCTTATCATTAACCACAGAGGGAGGCTCTGTTACTAAGCTGGGGTGACCTTTCATGCATGGAATTCCTTTATCTCTAGCTCTGCTGATGATAAGGAGGCCAGGAGTCCTGTCTTCTTTGGCAGGGAGGACACCAGTTCCCAGGACTCGGACAAACTGCACCTCACAGGTGATATTTAACTACCACAGTATCTGAACCAGTCTTCTTTAGAAAAATACCACATAAGTACTTCAATGCTGCTCATAATAGTCTCTGATGGGAAAAGGAAGAGCAGGAGGGAAACCTTAAGTTAAATTAACAACATATACAGTGCCCTAATCAACATGAGTGACTTTTTAAGCACTGCAGTGCTAGGTCAAGCTTATGTGTCTTCTTCCTCTTGACCAGAATTGCTGAGCATAGTCTGCTGCTCATCAAAAATCTGAGGACAGCTGGGTCCCAAATCTCACTCAGCCTCTAGTACTTATAAAGCTGTGGAACAAGTTAGCTCACCTGCCTCTGCCTTGATTCCTTAAGTTCTAAAACGGGATCACATCAAGATCCTGTCCTAACTCATGAAGCCTTTTGATATGCATCAGTGGAACAAATGAAATGTTTGTAGGCTGGAGCTGTGTCTCCACAGCACAGACACAAGCCTCCAGAAAGGGCTGGCTGGGATTACCAGTGTGACCACACCAGATAGCAGCAGCTCAGGGCTGCTTAGCAGCATCTTCACTTGTTATCAGTCATTCCTATCGAACTGCTCCATAATCTCCCTCCTTCTAAAGGTTCATCTTATGCAACACTAAATACCAAGACATAGTAGGTATTTTCTGGGAACTCATTAAAGAAAGCAATCGCTAGAACAAATCAGGATCGTGTGTCTGTGCAGCACTACTACTGCAGGTGGAGCCCAGGTCTGTCCATTTAAATGGAGTGTGAGGGCTTGGCACGAATCCCTTCCTAGGAGACAGGCCTTTGGGACTTACTGCTAGGGGTGAGACAAGCTAACATCAGCACTGAAACCGTGACCCTCGGAGATTCTGCAGACCTGTACAATACAGGACAGTGCAAGACCTGAAGGTAAGAGGCAATAACATTTCCCTCCAAATTAATTCGGGAAATATTCCCCGATGTTTCAGGGTTTCCACTTTTCCCTTCAGTTTCTTTTTTCAGTGGAAAAAAACACAGGCACACAGGGACAAGGATGGTAAAATAGTTTCCCTGGAGGGACTAGTGGTCTGTATTATTTCTTCATTCCATAACTACTAAGTTAATATCTTGGGGCAGATTTGAAAGTCTGCTCCAACTCAGGGTCCACACTCGTAGGGAGAAAAGAGTAACTGGTTTTGTAAATGGTGGCAAACTCCACGCACCTCGTTCCTGTTTTTGTCCCGATCACCTAATGTCAAAGTCAACTCATGAATGGGCAGGAAGGGATGTTAAGAGCTAAAAAAGAACCAGTACAGGAAAAGAGGCTAGAAAAAGGTTTTTCTTTTAAATCAACAGACTGGCTGATACCTTTAAAACACACAGTCTGGTGTGTTTTTAGCTTAATTGTGTGGTTTTGTTTGGCTCATGATAAAATAACATCACTGCAAATGAAGTGCTCCTCCTGGCAATGGCAAAGACGAGATGAGCTCAGTCTACAGCGTTTCTGCATCTCAGTCTCAACAGGCACCTGATTCCTCCAGCTGCACCTGAGGTTGTCCTGCTGGAATAAGCAGGTTGATGCACCTACATTGGCAAAGGATTGCATGCAAGTCTGCATGATGGTAAGTTTTAAAATCCTGCTCTGTAAACAGCACGGGAAGCACTCTGCAAAGGGCTCTGCTCCCCTCTCCACCCACGACATCAGCTTCACTTATGCTCACTGCCCAAAAGGAAGGAAGTAAAGAGCAAACCAACCAGCCACATCTCCCTCAGGAAACACATCTAGAATCAATCCAAATTTGCCATTTTCATAGAATCTCAGCCCTAGGACTTCCTAGCAGGTATATGAAAAGCAGATATACTCAAAGACTTTTTTTTTTAATAGGAAACCTTGCAATGATTTTATTATGGCATATTTGAGCAAATGCCATGCCACAGGCAGCTCTGGCTTTAGAAGGCTGTTTTGACAGACCCAAACCTTAATATTAATGCAGATAAAGCTATACTAAAAATCCAGCCCTGAGCTGTCATTTCATTATGCTCAGAACTGTATAACCAAGAAAGGTTTTCAATTACAACCCAGGATTACATTTTTAAGTATTTGTTATAGTTAGCCCTGGAAACTTTGGTGTGAAACTTGATCAACATGTTGATATATACAGAGATTAAGTTATCCAGCCTCTACTGTCAAGAAAACGAACATTCACGAGAAGTCACTATTCCCTTAGTCTGAAATCCAAGGAATCAGATTCTAATCTCAGTTTCACTGGAGTCGAAGGAAAATGACTCCAAAACTGCCGAGTACTACTTAACCAAGAGGACAGCAGAAACTAGGACTTCTAGTCTACTGCTGACCTTCAGCAACAAATATGGTTACACTGTCAGTACAATAAAGACAGCCCACGCATAAAGTGCACCCTGAAGGTGGACAATCCTATTAGGAACAACTTTAAAACACCTAAGAGCAACATTACTTAAATCCAGTAAGGACATACCAAGATAACAGCCACAATCCTCAAAGTACACACACACACTGTACAAGAACTCCCACTCCACACAGGATAATGACCTACATAATTTCTGCTTAATGACTCCTATTAGAGCCAGTGCATATCTCCATACGACTCCTGAAGGGCATCTGTGAGGATGGCCATGAGCACAGGATGCTCTGAGGCCACGACAAGCTCCCTGCCCAGCCTGCCTGCTGTGCAATCCCCAGCCACCAGCACCTGCACTTGGGCTCACCAGCTCAGGGGAGGGCTTCACCTCTGGCTGCAGTTTTGGTCCTGGTGGCAGCATGTGAACAAGCCTCAAAATGCAGGGTTGATAAACACAGCAGGACTGCCCAAGTGAGTAACAAGGCTCCTACAGCTCCAGCAACACATCAGTCAGGAGAAGAATTACTTCTGATGTAAAAGGCAAAACTCACTTTTACAGGGTATATGGAACTGGTGTGGTGTCACTGCAGCTCGGCACTGGGAGAAGAGCATAAAGTAGATGAAAAGCAACAAAAGTGAGAAAGGCAAATTATATGCACAAAAGAGCACTGCAGAATGCTTCACTTTCCCTCCTTTTGCCAAGACCCTCTTAATGTGGATGTGAGCCAGGCCAGCCCACACTGCAGGTGAATTCCTTGCAGGAATAGACTGTTACATTTGCAGGAATCATGGAATGCTAAATTCATTTTAAATTTGGGTTAAGGAGAAAATTTTCATCCCAGCAATTGGGAAGACAAAAGGAAATCTCTCAGAAGAGTTAGTGAGAAAAGTGATGTGAATTTCTTCAAAAAACATTTTTTTAGTTCACCTGCCTATCACAGTAATGCCTTAAAGTTTCTTGGAACAGGTAGAAACACTGCTTTTATTATTATTATCACCTTTATATACAAAACAACAAACCAGCAACATAAGGGATGAAGCATTCCCAAAGTTACCAGATTTTGAGAAGTCAAACTTGATTCAATCTCAGCCAGCTCCTTTGTACATCACTGTCTCTCAGAATATACGTCCAGACACATTTTCCACTTGCATGTAGTTAGCTAATGAAAAACTAAGTCTAAAAGCCCATTTTAGGCTTGTCAATCTAAGAATGCCAAAGACAACTATGTTGTTCTAGCTATGCTGAAAATCTCAGGTATTTAAGACAGCTTAAAAAAAATAAATAAACCAGTTAAAGGCTAATACAGCTGAACTTCCCTACCCATCTTTTGCCTTCTCCCCATTCCCCAGCCAGGTACCTAGCATAGTCCAGGACTCCAAAGCTTCCATGTTCCTTTACTGAGTCACCACCATCAGAAAACTGCATCCTCCCACTGTTTCTTTTCCCCACCCTTTGCTCCTCCACATCCATTAACCCATGCCCAGACAGAGCAGTATATTCTATTCATTTCTTCCTTCTCTTGCAATCTCTCTTCCCTTTCACATTTCCCTTAGTCTTTCTATATGTAAAGTGTACATGTGATCAAGCCAGCTGTGGATCAACTGACATTTGTTCATGTTCAAGAAGCATTTTAGCTGCCACTAAACCACTACAGAGAGAAACAGCTCTTGGAAGGGTGTTCCAGAATGCTGCTTCTGGAAATAGCCGGGGAGACAGAGAAAAAGGAACAGAACTCTGCATCCTGCTGGCTTAACATGGTATGCAGGTCTTTTTCCCTACACCGTGATAATCCATAGGGAATCACCACTGGCTTAATTTCCAGCAGGGCCCTTCAAGCTCTCGCTGTCACTGTGATGTGCTGGTTTGCTCCAAAGCAGAACTCAAGCATGCACTGTGCAAGCTCAGAGGAGCAGGGCCCAGCATGAGTCCAGCTACACCTCACCGTGTAAATTCACTCGAAGACAAAGCACAGCCAAACAGACATATCACAGATTGGCAAAGGTCAATCCTCAAAACCCCAACAGCAGTGTATGTGCCTCACCACTAACTCACAACCCTCACTCCTGACCCCACAATATGGCTGCAAAAGCACACAGAAAATTTGCTTACAGTCCTAATGACCTGAATCACAGTGGTTTTTACTCATGCAGTAAAACACACCAAAGGAGCCCTGTGGGCACCTTTAAATACGCCCTGCACCAAACGTGCTGGGTAAAGAACCTCCCAAACAGATGCTGCCATGCAAAGCTGGGGGAAAGTGAGCCAGCAGCCTGCATGGGGCAGCAATGCAGGCTGGCAAAGCCTCATCCAATGCATCGAAGGTGATCCAAAGCTCACACATCATTTGGAGAGAACTGTGCTCACGCATGGAAGGTCAACAGTAAGACTTTAAAACCAGTCTGCTCCCTGAAGACTCACAAAAATCTTAGAATTATCCAGCCTCCTAGGTCCAGGCAAGTGGCAAAAGCATCAGGAGGCTTTACCATCACAATGTCTCCAGCTATTCGGTATCTGACAACATGAAAGGCTTTGGCTACTGGAAAGCAACATCTGCCTTTTAGCTCCGTTTGCATTCCGGCCCCAAATGAAAACCTCCAGCTTAAAATAACAATTACTCCTGCTATTGTTCCACCGAGTCCTCCAGCTTCTCTGCCAGAGGAACACTTCCTTCTGGACAGTGCAGACTTGTCTAGGTCTGGACCACCACAATACTGTGGACACCCACTACCAAGGGCAAAGCAGAAGCAACACTTTCTTTGTTCTTGCACTTTGTCAAAAAAAAAAAAAAAGAAAAAGGCTGGTCTTCTCTAAATGAAACCAGCAATTATGCTTCCTTGAAAAGCCTAGCAGTGAATAGTGGTCTCTCAATTAAAAAAAAAAAAAAAATCACAGCAAGCCTCTGGAAAAAATGCCCATGTAAAAACTCAGCTATGAGTTTATTGACTGCCAGTGTATCCATCACTACAACAAAAATCCATAAATCTAGGTCATCCCAACACAAGCTGGCAACTCTACCTCACATGCAATCACACCACAAAGATGCAGCCATGCAAGCAGTTACTTCACTCACCTGGACAGCAGCAAGAGCTGCCATTACCTAATTGCCACATAGAAGATGAATGAAAGACTTTCAAACACCAGCTTTCAAAAAAACCAAAAACCAAACCTAAGCAACCAACCTAACCAAACCCACCCCATACATGCATATCTCAAAATTATTAACTGCTTATTTAAATATGGATGCATGGATAAGCAAGAAGCTCCTGGACAAACTCAAACACAAAAAGGAAGCTTCCAGAGAATGGCAGCAAGGACAGGCAGCCTGAAAGAAAATACAGAGAGATTGTCCAAGCAGACAGGGAGCAGGTTAGGAAAGCCAAAGAACTAACAGAATTAATTCTGGCCCGGGATGTAAAGGGCAACAAGAAAAGATTCCATAGGTACACCAGTGAACATTTTTCAAGGGCATGCAGTGGTAGATTAAGGGGTAATGTCTCAAAACTGAAAGAGGTCAGGTTTAAATTAGATATTAGGAAGAAATTATTTACTGTGAGGGTGGTGAGGCACTGAAACAGGTTACCCAGCAGAGTTGTGGCTACTTCATCCCCAGAAGAGTTCAAGGCTATGTTGGATAGGGCTTTGAGCAACATGATCGAGTGGAATGTGTCCATGCCTATGGTAGGAGGGTTGGAACTACCTAAACTTTAAGGTGCCTTCCAATCCAAACCATTCTAGAATTCCATGAAATAGGAGGAGTCATCAAAAAAATTCACCCTATAGCAGAATACAAAGGCATCCTCTTAAGACTCTGAGTGCCATGATCTGTTTAAGCAATGTGGGACATAATCATGTTTAATATTAAGAAGATACTAGCACTACACATCTGATAGAAAAACTGACATTTATACTGTCATTATATGAACTTATCAAGAAATATAACCTGCACTATCATGCAAAGTGCTCAGCTGGTTCGAAGGCAAACATAATGTATGTTCAGTGTTATTTAGGAATATTAGTAAGCTCCTTTAATTTAAGATGTAAACCATTAATAGCTGTTCTGAAGAGGGCTCCCTTTTAACCTTTGACAACATTCATGTGTCTGTAATTTTTATCAGATTGTTTGGATTTTGATTGAGCTAAAGTCCTGAAGCTACAATTAAACTTTCAGCTACCTTCTCTCACTAGGTTTCCTGTAACAGCTGGAAGACTCTTTGAAGTCTGCAAAGACATGGAAGAAACGTTATTTATGGCTGGTTTGCACAGTGCAAGCAGAAACAAGTTGTGTTTCTGGTGCATTTCCAGTGCTGGTGACAGATCATTTCTCACCAACACTACAGGAAGTCTTCAAAACTATTTCCCTCTACCCAGATGCTCTACAGGACTAAGCTAAGAAGCTGGAAATGCTGCAGGGCAGGATTTCAAGAGCTCTGAACGGCCCAAAAGCAATTCTTACTACAGTCAGCATTAAATCCCACCACCAGCTCCACTGAAGACAGAAGTGGCCTAACTCAGCCTGTTGATGGTTACCTGTCTAGAAAGCCCAGAACAACTCAGGATAGTCTGCTAAACCCATTTAAAAATTTAATTTGTAAAATCAGGGATGCGTTTTTCTTAAAAGGGAGAAATCACCACTGGAGCCCTGCAGCAGGGGCTGCACTGTGCTGGCACACGTGTAATGGCCAAGCCAACACGCACTGATGTCAAAGGAAGTTACACTCATGCACTGGAAGCCATACAATTAGTAGTGTCATCATCTAGGAGAAAGAAATAAAATATTGTTTTCTCCCAGGCAAAGCCACTGGTGTTTTTCATTTGTGTTAACTTGCTTTAAGTGCCTGCAGGGTCCATGCCTTTGATTTACTGGGGATGACAGGCAGTACAGGCATAGACACATTTAGGTATAATAATTATGGTAACCAAGCTCATACACCAAGAACAGCAGCAAAATCAACAACAGCTCAATAAGACAATGGAGAATTTTCCAACACAAAACCCTACGTCTCTCTACATCCCTGCAACCCTACTCAAGGTCTGCTCTTCATTCTTTCAAGGAAAAAAAAAAAAAGAGTGAAATCAGGAAGTTTTCACATCAGTGGTAGCATTGCTACTAATCCCATGCAACAGCAATTTCACCCAAAAAAACCCTGTATTTTGAATTTTTCACAGAATCATATAATCATTTATGTTGGAAAACACCTCTAAGATCATGCAATATAACCATTAACCCAGCAATGCCAAGTCCACCACTAAACCATGCTCCCAAGTTCCACATCTACACTTTAAATCCCTCCAGGGATGGTGATACTTCCTTTGGCAACCTCTTCCAATGGTTGACAATGAGGAAATATTCCCTAATATCCAATCGAAATATCCCTGACATAACTTGACACCATTTCCTCTCGTCCTAGGCTTTCTACATTGTAGAAGAGAGGGACCTCCACCTAGTTATACCCTCCTTTCAAGCAGCTCTGAGAGCAATGAGGTCCCCTCTGATCCTCCTTTTCTCCAGCCTAAACACCCCCAGCTCCCTCAGCTGCTCCTCACAGCACTTGTGCTCCAGACCCTTCCCCAGCTCCGTTCCCTTCTCTGGACACGCTCCAGCCCCTCCATGTCTTTCTTGCAGGGAGGGGCCCAGAACTGAACACAGGATTGGAGCTGTGGCCTCAGCAGTGCCCAGTACAGGGGGACGGTCACTGCCCTGCTCCTGCTGGCCACACCATTGCTGATCCAGGCCAGGGTGCCATTGGCCTTCTTGGCCACCTGGGCACACACTGGATCATGCCCAGCCTTTGCTGACCAGCACCCCCAAGGTCCTTTTCCACTGGGCAGCTTTCAAGCCACTCCTCATCCAGCGTGCAGCACTGCACATGAAGTTAAGAAAAACAACCAAGCTAAGAACAGCATCTCTCTCACACTGCATCACTTAATGCATATTCTAGTCCAGCACCCAGCAAGTCCTATCTACAGCTCAGCTCTCAAGCTCGAGCACTGAAGCGAATCTGTTACTTAGACACAGAGCAAAGATATAGTGATAGTTATGATCAACTCTCTGATTTGCACTTATGTAAAAAAAACAAACCAACAAAACAAACCGCAAACCCAGAAGCTGGAAGTCAGCACAGATCTCAGAGCAGAGGTTTGAACAATAGCCCAGCAGGGTTTGCTCAGATCCCTCTTCACAGCACTGCCATCTTTTGCATCCTGACAGTACTAACAGTGCCCAAAACTTATTTGCCATTAATACACACATCCATATGTTAACCACTCATACAACTTCAGGGTCTAAAACAATGACTGTTATGATATCTGTAATTTTTTATACTGGGAAAAAATGAAGCCTGTGCACTTGTATAAAGTAAATAAGAATCAGTACTGTTTTGTTTTAGAGGCATAAATCCTCTTAGCAAACAAGCTAAGAGACATTAACAAGGTATAATTTATAAATGTTCAACGTATTATATTATTTAAGTCTGGAAAAGTAAGAACCCACATGCAAGGATGCATATGTAAGACAGGCTACTCAGTTTCACATCAGTTCTTATTTTCATTTCTTGCATCATCATACAGGGGCAAAATACTTAAAAGTCTGGCAAGAATGCAAGGTTGAAGAATGTACTATAAAAGAAAACTGTGTACACTGGAATTGCAGACACCATAGCGTTTCCAGTGGAAAAAAAATAATTAAAAATCAGACATTCAAATACCTCAGTTCCAGTCAACATTTTTGGTATATATTAACAAATCCTCTTCTATTTCACTAAATATAATAAACAGAAGCAACAAATTCTTGTTGTCATGATCAGATTTTATTACATGGCCAAGACCTGGACCAGCTTTCAATCAGCACTGATTAAATGCATATTCTGATATTCTGTACCACATACCTATCAAGTTTTGGAAAAAAGTAGCAAATGTTTCCTATTCATCATTGTCATGTAACATAAAAATTTATCTAGATGCTGGATATATAGAAATGTCTCAGAAAATAACTCACTAGATCACATACATGCAGAAAACTCACCCAGTGTGCACAGGCTAAGTAGGGTTGAATTAATGAATGTACTGTTGCTTCACATATTGAATGTCTGTCACTAAACCAATAATTTGCAAATGCAGAAGCAGGGACTGGGAGATGCACTGGCTGCAGGCATTGACAGATCCCTCCTCTGCAGTTTCAAGAAGCTAATTGTGCTCAATTCAGAGTTCTTGATCCATGTTCCTGGGAATGACTCAGGACACAAGCAACAAGACAGTCAGCATGTGTCCACATTTGGGGTTTTGTTTCCACTCCTATCTGCCCTGGTTTCCTTCCCAAGAATGCTGTGCTTGTGAAAGGCACAGCATGACATCCTAAGAGACTTCTATCTTCTCTGCCTAACAGACAGTCTGGGTGGCAGCAGAAAAGCAAGTGCTTCCCTAGAGAATACACCAGCATTACCAATAAGAAGGGAGAACTACTTCTGGAGTGAAGTTTTGGCCCATTGTCATCTATGGCAAAACTCCCACTGAAGTCAGTGTAGCCAGGATTTCACCTCTGTCACAGCAATTTTGAGTTCCTGCCCATTCTGCTTTGAAACTTCCAGCCAGCACAATAAGGGTCTTAACAGTGCCAAGAGCTTTTGTGTTATGTACTGCAGGCAGAAGTCATGAAACCTTTCACACAAGCAAGCAAATACTCATCAAACAGTTAGGAAATTTAAGACACTGCTGAACTGTTAGGGATTCAAACCTGCATCCAGAAGCATGATGTTTCACACTGGCACAACATTCTAAAACAAACCTTATCCTAACCAACTTCCTGTCCTTCACAAAAACCTGCCTGTAAATACAAGCTGTAAGACTGCAGTTGGCATGTGTCAGAAGACATTTTAGAACTTAGCACAGAAATATATCTGTAGTGGAACAGCACCTACAAACTGCTCCTAACAAGCAATGGCTAAACACCCTAACTGCCTCCTAATTGTTCATTTCATTGTATTTGACAAAATCCATCAACCTGAGCACATCAGGTCACAGTAGTGCAACACGGTAGGAGCCAAGACAACATAACCTGGTGGAACAGAAGTCCCTCATGTGAGAAATGGAGCAAGCCAGCATTTAGGGAAACTAGGGGGGGACTATACCCCATCACTGTCCGGAACACGGGATAAAAACACAGTAACATAACACACAGCTCAAGAACCATCCTACACATGCTACCTATGATCCTATGGAGCACGGTCATTACAATGCCAACAGATGCTATGTTAAGAATCAAGCTTAAAAACAAACAAGAACAAAAGTAAGTAAAACTATGATTTACTGCATCAAGACAAGCACAGCTAACCTGCTAATTTTCTACAACACTAGCACCACCAAAGGATCAGACAGACGGATATCCATAGCTTGCAGTCCTGCAGTACATTGTCTCCTATCTGGCTCTCTCAACAAGACTCAGGTGTCTTTTTGGAACACGACGAACACACCTGCAAGCTCTTTCTCCACTGCATTCTGCAACAGCAAGCTAGATCTGGAGGGATAACTCCTCCTCTCCTTGCACCCAGCACCAAGTCCTCTCCAAGCAAAAAAAAAGTTAATTTTTGTTAACTTGAAGGAGCAGCCCTCTGAACGTCAGTAAGAAGAGACATACAAGGCTATTCTGCCTTGTTCTGCTTTCCCAGCTAATGCTTATACCCTCCCACAACTGCTCCAGACCAGGAATGAATCCTCAGTGAAAGTAGAACAACCAGGCAGCAAGCAGAATGCTGCAGCAACTCTTCTCTGCATTCCTCATAGTTCATCCTTTCCTGATTTTTAATTCCTTTGCTGAAAACTCAAACCAAATTTCATAAAGCATTTGGTAAATGAGAGGTAAGTTGCAACACCTGTGCCTGTGGAGAGGACTTTTCCTTTCTTTCTGTTGGACAGAAGTTGGTTAAGAACACACAAACCCTGATCAAAAGATACACCTCTTTAAGCCGTCTGATAGCACTGCAAAGGGAAAGCAAATGAGAACGAACAGAAGCATTCATTTTCTCGAATCCCTTCCTTTTAACCAAACTTGATGCTTTAGTGCCTCTGCCGGGATGCCAGTGCTGACTTCCCTTTATGTCCCACGTATTTGTATTTATTTTAACTGAATCTGGGGCTAAGGACACTCGGCAACGCTTAATCCTCCCAACAAAAAGCAAGAGCACTAAGCCACCATGAAAAATAGGAATAAAAAACAATTTAAAAAAAGGTAAAAGACACCACTGATGCATTCCTTGGGGCACTGCGGCTCTCCTTCCCTCCTGCAAATAATCCAGTGGGATTCAAAAAGTGGGCAGGAGAGGCTGAATTACTTCCTTTAATAGCAGAAGTTGGAGCTGGGAGCGCCACGTTTAACCCATCGCCAGCCGGAGCAGGTTTCTTTCCCAGCCCTTGCACACATACACACACACGGACACACATTGACACACGGTCCGCGTTTCGGGAGCGCAGAGGGCAGCCCCGGCAGGCGGAGGGGATGGGGAGCCCGCAGCGAGCAGGGCCCGGCAGGGACGAGGGGACACGGCTGCTGCTGCTGCCCTCGCTGTCCCGGACAGAGCGCTCCCCCAGCTCCAGCCAGCGCCCCGGCTCCAGAGCCTGCGACCCATCCCTCCTAAAAACACTGAGAAAAAAAATAGATGGACAGAAAGACAGAAATACGAACAGGCAGGTCCTCCGGGTAACACGCGTCTCCCCCCAGCCCAAGCAGCTGCAGCCAGTCCCCAGGCTCAGCCAAGAGCAACTGCAGCTGAAGAGCAGCGACAGACACGCACACCCCCTCGCCCTCGCTGACACAAGTTCAAAAAAAAAAAAAATCTAAACCCTCAAAAAACCACCACCACCAAGAAAACTACAAAGTAAAAGCACTTAAAAGGCGGCGAGGAAATTTTTGAAACACGAAAACCCAGCTCTTGCCCGCTTGCGAGGCAAACACCCGCGCGAAGCGGGAAGCGCACCCGGGGCAGCCGAGCCGCCCGCTGCTGCACCTTGCAGGGCAGAGCGGGAGCGGGACCGGCCGCTGATAGGGGATGGGAGCGGGACACGGACACAGTGCAGCGACAATGCCGCGGCAGAAGTTTGGCCGAGTCGCGGCCGCAGCCCCCGGAGCCCCCGCGCACCGCCGTGTTTGCCGGCGGAAAGTTTCTCCGCCATCGCCTCCGCGCCCCTCCCCGAGCCCCAGGCGGGTACGCACCGGCCGGCTCAGCTCCGGGCGCTGCCCCGTGGCCTCCCGCGCTGGGTGTCCATGCCGCCCCGGGCGCCTTGGGCTGCGGCGAGAAGCAAAGAAGAGGCAAGCCGGGCGCTCCCCGGCCGGCGCCGCGCCGAGCTCAGCGCAGCCTGCCGGGAGCGCGGCCCGCGCCCGCCTCCCGCCCGCGGGGAGGGACCGCGCCGCCGCCACCGCCCGCCCCGGCCCCGGCCCCGCCCGCCGCGGGGCTCCCACCGCCCGGACCCGGCCCACGGGAGGTCGAGGAGGAGATCGTGGTATGTGTGTCCTCCAGGCGCCTCGCCCAAGGTCATCCGCGCCCGGCGGGGCGCCGCTCCGCCCGGTGTGCGCCGCTGCCCTCGGGGGTCCCGCTGCTCTCTTGCCGCCGGGCGGGCAGTGCCGGCTGTGCGCTCACCGGCGGCCGCCCCCGGCCGTGTCCGGAGCGGTTCACCTGCACCCCGAGCCCTGCGGAGCCGCGCCGGGCGGGCGGGGGAGCCTGGTCCCTGCGCTGAGGAGCGGCGGGTCCGACTCGGGACCCGCGGGTGGGCGCTGGCGGAGCGCAGGGACGCGCTCCGGGCTGGCCGCCCGATCGGGACCTGCCTGCGAGGTCTGTGAGAGCCGTGACACTCGGCTGCGAACGCTGCACCTGTCCAAAGAGCTGGTCCCTCTAGCTTCACTTGGGAGGAAATATATTTAGTGCTTTCTGTGCTTGTGAATTGATATCCAGGTTCTCTCTCTGTCTATTTTCACAGGATGTTGTGATGAAGCACCTGTTTGATCATCTGTTCAGTTTGTTTTCTTCACTAGCAGTAGAGCCCAGGCCCCTGCCTCATCAGGTATCTCAAGAGCGAGAGTGATCACTTTAACATCCTTTTTCCTTTTTTACTTTTCTTTTTTTTAATAATGTCTACCTTCAGCTATTCCCTGCTCTGCAAGAGCTTTGAAAAGGTGCTACTTTTTCTTGTTTTCTAGTCTGCTGTTCTCTCACTTTGTCCATGCCTCCCACTTGGCTGCAGGTCACAACTGCTAAACCCAGGGACAGGTAAGGAGGTCCCCGTGAGGACTGGCAGCATCACTGGTTCCATAAACTACTCGTGCCCCGGGCAATTTGCTGCTGTAATTTAGAGTGAAGGTGAAAAAACAAGTAAGCAGACAAAACCAACCAGCAGCTTCAGACTAATCACAGGGACCAGGGTAATAAGCACAAAGCAGGAGGGCATGGGCTAGACTGTGAAAAAAGAGAAGGAAAATAAATACAAAAACTACTTGTAAAATTTAGCAGCTGAAATAAAAAGTTCTACAATGGAAGCATGTAACAAAGCACAGCTTTGTCTAAAATCTACAGTAGAGCTAATGATTTTATACACACCACCTGGTTACACTGGTCATGGAAGGTGATCTTGGTGCATTAAAAAGCTGTTTAGAAGTCACAAGTTCAGAACCTCACTGTGCCACTCACTAAATGAACACAGCAAGGAGATGTCCTACTCCAAAAGGCTCATAATCCACATCAACTAGACAAATTTAGAATGGGAGGAAAGTGTATTATGCTGCAGATGGCACTGAGAAAGAAACTGATTTGCCCAAGGTCATGCAGGAAGTCTGTGGCAGAGCCAAGAACTAAACACAACTCTCCTGAAACCCAGACTAAAAATAGTGCTTGATAATTGCACATGAACTCCAGAAAACACACATTGTACAGATGATCATCTTTTGACCAATATTTTGGAGTTAGTGGGCTCCATTTCATTATAATTTTCCACTGCACTGATAACTGAATGGTCACTTTCTAAATTTAAACCGCATTATTTGAAAGTCCTCTACCCAGAAATCCATACTGTGAAACAAAAGGCACTAACAGATAGCATCTGGGCCAACACAGATGCTTTCTGAGCGTGTCTGCTTTTGCTACCCCATTCCTCAAACAGAGCCAGAGCATGTCCAAATCTTAGTCCTGGGAGGGGGAGATGATCCTGCTCCTCACAGTGTTTTCCCGAGGCTGTAAAGAGGTTGTGTAGTCCTTACCTGGTAGCAGCACCCTGGATTTATTCTCATATTCCACCATCCCCTGTCTGGTCAAATTAAAATGTGCCCTGGCATACAGCTTTCATTTGCTCTTATGCCAAACTTGTTTCATGTCTCGGAATGTGTCTTCCTTGAGTTTTCTTCCTATTCCAGCTCCCTCTTACAGGTTTTCTTAGCCGATGCAGAAGTGTTTCTTGTGATGCAAAACCCACAGAAGCAGAAAACCACAGTAACATCATGTGGCACCCTTCAGGCACCCTTAGTTGTCTCTTTAGGAAAGTTATTTACACATATATTTAGTGGATTTTACAATGTATAAATGCTAATGAGTATTAGTAGAAGCTGTTTTCCTAATTAATCAATCCTACCAGCATGGTAATGATTTCTGTTGTTCTTCTGGAGCTTCCTCCAGCAGGGAGTGAGCTCTGTTGATTAACAAGACCATTTTGCATGTATATAACATTTTTGTTCATCTATAACAATCTCATTATCTTTTTTTTTTTCCTCGAGCTGAGCAGTGCTCAAATTGTGCTTCAGGAATAACTAGGGCAGAAAGAATCATATTGTCGCCCATATCATCGTTTTATAGTTGTGTATCTGTCAAGTTCAGTAAAATTTACACTATTGTGAAAAATTATTCAGAACAGGTTGAATAAATTCTTTACTTTGAGGGCAGTGAAGCACTGGAACAGCTGCCTAGAGAAGTTGTGGATGTCTCTGAAATTTTTCAAGGACAGGTTGGATGAGGCTCTCAATAATGTGTTCTGGTGGAAGGTGCCCATGGCAGTGGCATTGGAGCTAGATGATCTTTAAGGGTCTCTTCCAACCAGAACATTCTGTGATATGATTTTGGAAAGATGGTGACCTGATTAGTCTCAAAAGCTGGGGGCTCAGTGGGGACCTGCTCACTCTGTACAACTACCTGGAAGGGGGTTGTGATGAGGAGGGACACAGTCTCTTTTATCATGAGAGGACTAGAGGAAATGGCCTTAGGCTGAAACATGGGAGGTTCAGATTAGATATTAGGAAAAACATTTTACTGATAGGGTGCCCAGGGGGATGGTGGAGTCGCCGTCCCTGCAGGTGTTTAAAAGGAATCTGGACCTGGCACTGGGTGGTAGATTAGTGATACAGGGATTACACTGGTACTGCTGGTTTGACAATTGGACTTAATGATCTTAGAGGTCTCTTCCAACTCTAACAATTTTATGATTCTCTTATTCTATGTCTGATTAATAATGCCATCATGCTCTACAGATAGAGACCAGGAAACAGCTTTTAAATTCTCATATCCTGAGAAGCAGGAGTTTCTCCTCATTTTCCTGCCAAGACAGTCAGATTGAGTAAACCGTTGCGACAACTCAGTATTTCACATTCTCTTAACTCAGTAAATTGCATTGAAATTATCATAAATAATTCAGCTAATATAAATAAATATAAATCCATGCAGAAAGGAAAGGTTTTCCCAAAGATTCAAGGTTCAGGAGACAGGAAGACAAGTTTTAGACCTGATGTTAACTGAACCAGTAGTCAGCTACTGAAGCTTAATCTCACCATAATATCATAAATTATGAAACATTGACATTTCACTTTGAATTAATGCAAAGGGCTATTTATATGCTGTTTTAGAGACAGTTGCTTGGGCAAATTAATACACTTTTTCCGTCACCAGGCCAAATGTTAACAACACTGCTATTTTTCAAAGTATCAAACTATTTGCATATTGGAACTGCTTTAATACAATCTGTCCCCCAGGGCTCCTGTGTGAGTTACTTTGAAAAGGTAATCAGTCATAATTCACTAGCTCCTTAATCCATAATCTAACTTTATTCAGTATACTACCAGTGATTTTCAGAGTGAGAGATTGCTTGTTTTCATGCAATAGCTTTCTGTTTGAGAGCCACAGGCCACCAACATAGGAAGAGCCATTCAATGGGCTACGTTTGCCTTTCTGGGCTTGCTACCAATAAAAGGTTTGGGTAGCAGATAGCAGTGGAAGAATGAGGCATGAGCACGAAGCAAAAATATTCCATATATTTGCCTGAATTTTGAACTTTGTGACTACATAGCAAGACACCATTATTGTACATATGTATTGACAACGTTTTGTCTTTTTTTCCCCTCTTTTTAGAAGGGTGAAAAGTACAACAGTGAAGTTACTTTTTGTGAGACTGATTTTTACAGAACGGTGTTTTAGTCATAATTTCTGTAAAGTATTGGTTAAGAAAGTGCTTTAGTTCTGGAGGGTTAGACTTACAGACAGTGCTTAAGTATTTCACTAAACTGGGATTTAAAATAATTAAAACAATTACTTGAAATGTCATCCAAATTATACAAAAATCATTTGTCACCTTTTGCAAATTCCCTGAGTTTCACTATGAATCCTGTTCATTATGTACAAGATACTGTAGTATCTCCTGCTCAGATCCTCTCCTTTATCTTACAGAGAAAATCTGATTCAGAGGTGCCTCAAGACTGATGTGAAGGAAACACAGTCCAGTATCCCCGACATGGGTTTCTCTCTGACCATCTGATTGCTTGTAGAGAGGCAGCCTCCTGGTCATACCAAGGACTTCACTGCAAATTTCTTGCAGCTTTTTTGTCTCTTCTCACTTTTCCTGACAGTGAGTAGCACTAGTGCAGTGTTAGGAAAGTTAACAAGTAGTGACAGTGCTCAAAGACTTCTCTAGAAACATGATGTGGCAGCACAAGACAGCTTGATGGTGACGACACCAGAAATTTGCTTCAAGGCCATTCTCCACATTTCCTCAAGAAGCAACATTCCTACGCAAATGTTATTCAAGGGCATTGCAGGAGGGTCAGCAACAGAGGGTTTGCAGGAATAATTAAGGGGATAGGTACAGCACAAAGCTTATCACTAGCTTATGATGCCATTCAACCAGAAAGATCTGTTAATGCAAGAAAAACTGGATCAGGGTTTTGCCAGATATCTCCATCTCTTTTAGAGGCTGCAATGGGATCACACATCAAAAGACCCATTTTGACAGTGCATATTGAAGTATTGCCTTGTATTATGCCGGATTATGCCTTGCAGCACAAAGTTATTAGCATTTCTAGCAGCTGAATGTCAGAGGTTTGACTTAAACTCACAGAGTGAGATCATCTCATGTAGAAGGGAAACTTTCAATCTGGTATGTCTGATTTTTTCCATTTCAAGGATACAGCAATAACAGAATCATAGAATATCCTGAATTGGAAGGGACCCACAGAGATCACTGGGTCCAGCTCCTGGCCATGCATAGGACAGCCCCAAGTGTCACACTATGTGCCTGAGAGCATTGTCCAAACCCTTCTTGAGCTCTGTCAGGCTTTGTTCTGTGACCACTTTTTTGGACAGCCTGTTTGTGAAGGACTCAGTCACCTCTGACTGTTTAACTTAAAGTTTGCTTTTCTCTCTGCTCTACTTTGCTCATCTCAGCCCAGCTGTGCTTAGTGCAAAGCTTTGTGCTTTGAGCATGTCTCAAAGAAGAGAGCATCAAATCCACAGACTCCCTTCCCAGGAAACAGACCTGCCAGTGAGAGAGGGTTGCAATGTCATCGGTGAGCTGAAGGCAGATCACAGGAGGTGATGCTGGAACGCTTACCCTCCATCAGGGCAATAGTGCATTTGATGGCTGGATCTAACGTATCAAATCCTGCTCACAGAAAATTGAGAACAGGTTTTTTTGATTTTCTTTTTTTTTTATTTTATTTCATTCAAACAGATCTGAGAGAGGAAGGAAGTGCTGTGTGTAGCCAGAAGTTTCCATTCGTCTCAGTTCTGCCAGCGGGTTTCTAGGTAGCTCTTGACCTTTACCTTAACCTCCTTGAGTTTGATTTCCCATTTTTAAAAATTAAATACAGAGTCACTGGAGATCATAAGATAAGAAAAGATATATTTTTGGAAGTTTACCAGTCAAATTGCAGTTTGGTTCCCTGTTTTACTACCTGTATCTTGTGAGATTTTAGAGAAATCATGGGTTGTCTCTGTGCCTCAATTTTCTGTGATACAAACCCAGAAACGCTTTTTGTCTGTCTTCTGTTTTTAGACAAATAAACAATATATGTTGTTTTGTATTTTAAAATTATTTACCCTCTACATGTCTGACTTAGACTAAGTCCTTTAATTTTATTAACAAAATTAATAAATTGTTCTGAGGTTTCTCCTTGGAGCACTCTGAGGTCAGTGGAAATGTGCACCATCAGAAGTATATTAATTAATGCAAGAGACAGAATTAAATGAAAGCAACTTGATTTTATAAAAATTGTGAAAGGTTCTGCAGCCAGACAGTAGAAAGCTATAAGGATCAGGATACCATACAGCATGAGGGAAGGATTGATCTTACCCATGATAGCTTTGTACAGCTTTTACTGTTCATTGTACAAGGAACTGACTCCAGTAAACATTTAAACATGTGCTTAACTTGATAGACATGAATGGCTTTTTTTACTTCAATTTTAATGCACGTTTAAGCTTAGGCATGGCTGTTTGTGGGGTGGGGATTTAGTATGGGATTCCCTGATTCTTTGCACACATGATTTCATTAGGTGTTGTCTCTTTCTGTAGCACTGCCTTAGGGCATGAACCAAGCCTGGCTGAAGTCAGGGGAATTCCTAGAGATTTTGCTGGCAGTTGGACTGGACCCTTTATAGGAAATAAAAACAGATTTTGTGGAACATAAAAGCAAAAAAAAATCCGCTTAAATTTGTGGGGATGAAATAGTAATTTCCTGTTTTAGGACTAGAGACTTTATAAATCAAGCTTCTAACCAGAGAAAAATTTTACCAGCTGTACACTGAGCTGCTGAAAATAAAGAGAAAGCATAATACAGACTTAGCATACCTTTAGTTTTAAGTGAGCAGAAGGAATTGCTTGGCTGTGCATAACAGTTCAGCAGGAGGTAATGATCATGTTTACTTGGATTTACAGGTACTTTTGCTGTTGTATGCTTTCATGGTACCTGGTTTAAAAAAAAAAATCTGGAAAGCATATATTTACAAATTTCAGCTTATCTGTGGTTGCATGCCATACCTGTCATCTCACATCAGGTGAGATGGCTTTCAGTTGCCATGCCAAGCAATCCTAGTTTAACTTGTATCACAGCTCCTGTTTCTGCTGTTGGCATCAGCTCATAATAGAGTTACAGGATTAAAAACTTGTCATTCCTAAAAGCCTTCTTGGTAATGAGCAGAGTATGAGATGTGAATTTAAGTCGTGTTTGATTGCATTGTTACTCTCCCTCTTTTGGTGGCCGCATTAATGACAGGTTGTCAGGTGCATTTTGTAATTCTGGTGCTGGCTTTGCATGCTGCCCTCTGCCCTCTGCTTCTTGCTGAATCATTCCTGAACCACAATCCCTGGTGCTTCCACTCAGTGAGATAACAAACAGAAATGATGGAAAGCAGGAGAAAAGAGATGATAAAAAAGAGAAGGGGAAAAAACAGATAGTGACTGGTCAAATAAGCACATCCAATATGCCAGTGTTGGATGACTTCAGTAAAGACAGGTAAGAATAGCCAGCTGTATAATAGGACGCAAAGAGGAAACTAGAGATGATAAAAGAACATTGGAAATGAAAGGATAAAATGTGATAAAATTCAATCATGACAAATATGGTGTCATCTTGGGGTGTCATGTTTTAAGTGTTGCTACCTACTGATGCTTCTGCCTCACAGCTCCTCAAAGTCCCTAACAGACCTGGGAATGATCCAGCTTGGGAAGGATTCTGACTTTTACCGGTACCATTTTCCCAGTTTTCTGGAGATAGATGGGAAAGTTGCTACTCGTCCTACACCCAGAAGGTTAGTTACTCTCTGGGGGTTAAGGGAAGATCCAAAGGAAGTACAAGGGCTGAAGATGTTTAATAGTGCCTAGTTACAGATGATGCAAGTTTTGGAGGACAGTTTGCAACAACTAGAAAGGGACCTGGTTAATTGTTAGCTGTTTAATTCCCGCTGATCAGGAAGATCTATCACTTCCTTCCATCTGGGAAACTGAATCATAGTTGCAAGTCCTACCCCGGGGCCACAAGGGCAGAAATGGATTCTCTGGTTTCTATTAAGATGCAAATTGAGATCTTTTCCACTTTAGAGAAGTGATAGTATCTCTTTTTAGAATGAATTCTTTGGTATCTAGTAAGTCTCTTTCAATCTTTTCCTCCTTTCTTGCAACATATTTTTATAACTCTTACAGGAATTTAATATCTTATAGATCCCTATCCTTCTAAACAGGGATTCAGAAGTTTTGGGAGCAGACTGCCTGACAGAGGCAGTAAGGCACAGTGTGACTGAACAAAGCCTTGTGTCAGCAAACCAGCATGCGAGCACATAAAGCAGAAGACTCATTGGAATGTGAAACAGGGGAACCCTCAGTGTGTTTGACTTCTTTTACTTGCACCTACTACAAATAGGGCCCTTGACTGATGTCACTTTGCTTTTGGTGGTGAAATGGCTGTGATCTTCAATGAGACCAACCTGACCAAACCATCATGAGCCACACAAAACAGATGCTCTTTGCTTTCTCTCATCCAAATATGCTTCACCTAGCCACCCATAAAAAGACAACACAAACCAAGACTCCTCTCCCACCCAAAAGAGATCCCATCGTTTTCCCTCACCAAGATTTTTTCTTCAGGCAGAAAAGTATTACAATCTGAGCAGGTTGTCAGATGAGATTATGGCTATTTCTGTCTCATGGAAAGGTAGTAACCTGTGGGAAAGCCATATCCTGAAAGCAGCATGAGCTTCTTTGCTATATTTAGGAGGCTACCTTACAAAATAACTCAGTAATCTCAATTAAGAAATATATTTTAATGCAAAGAAAAATCATCTTTCTAGCAGCAAAATTTGAAGCCTTTTTAATGTCTTTGTTCCACTCTGCAGTTGCTCCATATAGTCCACAAGGCTTCTGGAGCCATTAGGGTGCAGTAAGGTTGTCAAGCCACTTTTATTTCATACATGTCAGTTAGCTTCTGGGATTAACTATACTCTAGGGAGAAGCAGCAAGGACAGAGGAGAGGAGAGGAGAGGAGAGGAGAGGAGAGGAGAGGAGAGGAGAGGAGAATTAAGAGATGCACTTAGGAGAAAGCTGTGGAAAATGGGAAAAAAGAGAGCTTGAGGGACACATGTTGGGCTGCCTGGGCAATGGTGCTTCTGTGAGAGGTGCATTAAAAGGCTAAAACAAAGTGAAACCTGACAGTAGTGTTTTAGGCACTTGGGGCCTGGCCTTCAAGAGGAAAACTCAGCGGGTGGATTAGAAAACTGGAGTCAATTTTTAGGCTTGTGTGCATCCTAAAGATTGGTAATACAGTGTTGTGATATAAAGAAATTCCAACAGATTTTCCTGGAGTGTCAAGGCAAAAGCTGAGACAGTGTCTCTCTGGACTGCAGGATTCGTCATACTGTTATGTCCTCTTCACCATCTGAATGAAATGCAGGAGCTTATTGTCATTTCATCTGCTACTTGAAGGGCTTGAACATAGCAAGAAAATGTCCTGAACTGAACTAATAAAAAGTTGGAAAAAAAGAATCTATATATTTGTTTTATCAAGCATGAATTTCATGTGAGAATTCCTGGATTGGTCTTCACTGGAGATCAATCATTTGATAAAGTGCCACACTTCAATTATTCATTGTGACAAGAACTGGGGATTTTCTAGACTGGATACAACCAGACCCCATCAGGATTCAACAACCTGGCTCTGAGCATGACTGTCTCCTGATGTTTTGCAGATGGATGCAAGAAACAGCCTAACAGATGATGAGGGAATAACTTGCAAACAGAAAGTTTCTTCTGGTTAACTCAAGAGCCACTGACTGGCTTCTGTCCTGAGGCATTACAGTTTATATCCCCAATATATTTTTATATTGCCTAATAAAACTGTTGGCTGTTGCCATTACATGGGTAATGGACATTTATATAAAACTCTTTATGAGCTGTAGATGGGGATCATCCTCTTCATCACACACGTGAAGCCACCTCTGGAGTACAATGCAGGAGGTGTTTAATAGTGTTGGCTCTATAGATAAACTGCAGTTATATCAAAGAGGAAGAATGACTCCTCATCAAGTCAAACATGCCTAAGAAATTTAGAAAACAAGATTTTGCTTCTCCTAGAAGAAATTAGACCAAAACAGGGCCTTTCTGTGCTTCCTGGAAGTCAGTAAGTCCAAGGAGTCTGGATTTCTGTTGTGCATTGCCTTTAGAAAGCTAGGAAAATATAGCATTTCAAGTGTAGCATGGAAGAGTTCCTTTCCAAGCGTAATCTGATGCAGTTTGAAAAGGATAGGAGATTCCAGCATTCCCTGAATTAATCTAAACATGTTTTTATGGTGAGATTTAATGTAGAAAAAAATGCCTGCTTCAACACTTTTGCCTTTTTAGTCGTTTGTTATTTTGTACTCCTCATCACTTGAAATAATTTAAATAATTTTCTGTCTTCTTTTAATTTGGCTTTTGTAGATCACAATAAAGTATTCCTCTAAGAATGAAGAAAAGTCATAATTGAAACTAAATGTGATAAGGGGTTGCTATTTCCTTTCACAGAATCATGGTTTAAAGACAGAGTGAAGTATAGCTACAGAAGTTATGAAGTCCTTGTTCTTGCTAAGGAAAAGACTGTCTGAAATAGACACAAACAACAAAAATATTAAAAAAATCAATTCAAGGAATATTTTTGGAGAATGAACACAGCATTCAATACTGTGAGAACAGAAAAATTTCTAGCTTGCTTGGTTTACTCAGTATATAACATTTGATGCAAAAATCTGTTTCAAAAATAAAGCATTTTTCCCTGTCATTGCATTTGTACACGTAATAGTGTACAGCCCTCATGTTAAGATTTATATCTTGAAAAGATGGGAGTTAGTTATAATCTCTCAAGGATAAATATTCCCTTCCTATGTCATTTGGGAAACAGAACAGAGCTTAAGTGGATTGCTGAGGGCTTCCTGTACCTGAGCTGGCAGTAGAACAGGAGAGTCCTTGTCTCACGGGTTTTCCATCTAAAACAATAGAAGGGAGTTATGCCCATACCATTAATTTCCTTGTCTTTCTTAAATACATGCCATCATTATAACATATCTTACCCATTTGAGTTAATCGGATATAAAACATTAACTTTTGCAAAGGTATTAGAGCTTTACCAAAGAGCACTCAGAGATATTACAGGGTAACATCAAAATTAACATGGAAGCAATTTAGTCCTTCAGTTTAAATGCCTTCAGCAAAGGATTAAGACTTTCCCATCACCACTCAAGCACTTCCTTATGTAGTCCTTGCTTATCACACTCCTCTCACTTACTGTGCTAGTTACTTTTTTAATATAAAAGTGATGCTGGAAGTATTTCCTTTCATTCCTGTTAGTTTCATCATTCAATTAAAAAAAGAAAGTGACTGTCTTTATCGATGTGTGGCTTATGCTTTCCTCTAGAAATTACCTATAATGTTCAGATGACTTAATGTCTATGATGCTTCACCCCATTGAGGGTAAAGACTCAAAATAAATGATTATATGAGAAGGATTATTGGATGGAAAAGGCAGTTTATATTAATATGTTCCATTCTTCTGTGAGACCTTTGGGTCAGATTAGCATAGCCAGTGAGAGAGCATGGACTGGGAGCACTGAGATGGCAAGTGTATCAGGGAAAGGTAGAGACTGGATTGGGACAAATAACAGGGAAAGTGCAGTCAGGAATGGAGTCCTGCATTGCACAGGAGAGGAGGTGGAATGATGTCATGGCAGGCAGAGAGTAGAAGAGAGAATTGGTTCTGGAAGGCTGGAGTTGCCTCAAGGACAAAGAACATGTATAGGAAAGAAGATGAGATTTAGTCAGTGCTTGGAAAGGCTTGTTGATTGGGCAGAGCCCCATCACCTCACTGTTGGAACTGGACATCATCTACACCTACAAGTATTTATTGAAATTTGTACACCTTAACTTTGACCTGAATTTTATCCCTCACATCTCTGACCACAGAGCAGGTGCACAAGTTTGTTAAATTGACAGGGAGGGTCTTTTGCTGTGAGAAAGGGGAATTCATTTGGTGGGTGGTCAAAGCTGGTGGCTCAGTGATAAGATACATATTTCTGAACTTCATATTGTCTTATCTTCACAGAGTGACAAAAGTGGCCCCATGGTGTGGTTATTGCAGTTCCCTGTGGTTCAGAAGGTACTCTTAGAGTCTGAGAAGGGACCTGGAGTCTGGGATTTTCCTACAGGAGAAGTGAAAGAAGTGGGGAAGCAGATTTAGAGAGAGAACTTGCATCAGTGCTAGGTGTGTTTGTGCTGTCGTATCTCCCAAAATTCTGCCCATTAAAAAAAAAAAGAGAAAAAGAAAACTAATTGAGTGTAAGAGCTTGAATCCACTTTCCATGGTGGTTCCAATGTTAAGGCTGGTAGACAGCCCTGTCTTAGAGGTTATTTAGGCTTAAGAGGTACTTGCAGTGTCAGAGCACAAAGCTGGGGAGGCCTCCAAGGGACAAGATGAGCTTGATGTAGTTTGAGCTGCTACCAGGGAGTGTTGTCTGATTTTTCTCTTGGGCTATGCTTGTAAAGATTCTTGAAGCTAAAGTGGCAGGGGGAAATGTATATGGATACTTATTTCCCACTTCTCCCTCTCCAGGTGCTTTTCCAAGCTGCATGATATCTCTCAGAAAGTCAGATGATCTGCAGTGGTGCTGGCATCAGTGTGTGGCATTCACATTTCCCCACAGCATCATCAGCCTATGGTCTGGCATTTGGCTTCAGTGCAGAGTGTGTGGCATCCTCCCCTGAACACTGGCTCGTGGTATCAGCTGGAGGAGTACTGCTCTGTCATGCTGGGCTGCATCCAGACTATTAAACTTTTTTCTTTATAAACCTCATGAAACTGGGAGGCTGCCACCAAGCTGTCTGCTGGCCTTTGATCCATGCTAACATCTAATGCATGGCTGGAAGAAGGTACGTGGCCTGGGATGCATAGTGTCAGGGACTCTGACAAGTTAGCAGTCTAGAGGACTGATTTCCAGTGCTTGAGAACATTCCTGGCGCTATTTGTAAGCAGAAGTGTATATAAGCTTACAAGCATATGTGTAAGCATACTCTCTAACTACTGTTTTCCCACAAACCCTGTCATTTTTCAATGATCCTTCATTTATTCAATCCAGATAGGAGCTGGTTCCTTTGATTTACATTTTTTACACTCTTTCATGCTCCTGCATATTTTAAATCTGCAGAGAGTGTTTGTGAACTTCCAGTCTGATTGCCCACGTAACACTGCATTTCCCCATCAGTCGACAAAAGTGATAGTTAAATGGTTAAGGCGTTCCCTTTATAAGCAAACAACCTGTTCTTTTGGCGCTTTTTGGTGCACTTGGAAATGTTCACTGGTAGATTTAAATTAGCAGGATACCACTTTGAATGCAACTACACCAGCTTTTAGTCTGCTTTCATTTTGAAGCAGGGCTTCTGTGCTCATATTCTCTGTGCATCTATCTGTCACTCTCTTCCCCGGGTTTTTTTGGCTTGTGCAATTTCAATCGCATTTAGCAATGGTCCCAAGGAGATTATTTTTTGACAAGTTCTAATATAACAGAGGGTGGATTGATGAGAGAGATGCTGCTAATATCCCTGGGATAGGGGCCACAACATGAAATCAAGTGTTATTAAGGCACCGAGAGTACATCTGCAAAGCATAGATCCTTAGGAGATCAGGCTTCCTCACTTTCACTGCCTATAGATATCACGTTTTGTCCATATTTACCAATCTGACCATAATATAGATCTCCTGGATTTTTTCCTGATTTATTTTCAAATTTCATTCCCAATGGGGGTCCTGAATGGGTGAGATTTCTACTTTTCTACTCCTATGTAAATCTGAACAAAATTCCTGCATCTGATTCCAGCAGGCATTTTTCTCTGAAAAATTACTATGATATGAATACAAAAGTAACATTACAAGGCCAAGAAAGCTCAAAACTTTGTTTTTCATGCGAATGAGTAAGAATCTTTCAGCAATTTTCAGCTTGAATGTCTATTCTGTTTATGGATCACAGCAGAAGGAAAAGAAGGAAGTAATAAAAATATTTTTGGATTTGAATTATAAATGGAAAAGATGTTCCAGAAATCACCTCTGCATCACTCAGTCTCTGGTGCTGGCACACTGTGCCTCAGGACTTGCTGCTGGGTTTTTGAACAAAATCTGTAAACTGGAAAAATAAACCAGTTTGAGGCTCCAATTTTATGAAGTCTATGCACTGAACTGGATCCTATCAAGATGGAACAGCCTTCTTCTGTAGCAAGTGGCAGAATATGAAGCAGCTGGTAGCATTAAAAAAAAAAGAGCATGAAAAAAAAAAGAACTTAGAAAAATCTCATGCAAACACTAGAGAATCATCCCCACAGGCTTTCCGCTTGCCTAGTCTGCTTTCTGAGTGCCAAGACCAAGGAAAATCACACCACTCTATTAAGGTAAGCTGCTTTCCAAAGGCAAGCCTGGCATCTCTAGGCTCTGTCTGAGAGAGCATGTTGCAGCCTTAACACACCATGAAGATGCCCAGATGATGGCAGGTGGGTTTGGGTTGTTTTTTTTTTTTTTTTTTAAATAAGAAGTACTACCAGATTGATAGCAGAGAGTTTACTGTCCTTCTCAGCCCTACTCTTGATGACAAGTGGCCTCCTTTTAGATTAACCCTATTGAGATCACCCTGCTGTTAGATTGTCAAGAGAGTCTCAGCCTGCAGGAAAACCTTGTTTTATGGCATCCTTTCTTCCTGTGTATGTGTGACTGACCCTGTGAAGATTCACCCAAATAAATCTTCAAGATGTACCCTAGAGGTTTCATGGCTGGCACACAGGGTAGCACTCGTGGGCTTTCAAGTGCTATTTCACCCGCTTTGGGGCTAAAAAGAAGATAAGGATTCATGTGTCAGGAGCAAAGAGGAAGGGCTGCCTGGCGAGCAGTATTGCTCTGGAAGGTGCAGGCAATGTTGCCATAAATCAGTGAATCCATGGGAGGAAAACTCTGGTTACAAACTGATCTGGGAGTATATACTTGCTGTCAGACAAGAGACAGGTTGAAATCAAACCAGGTGAGAAGAGAATCCTAGAGTGGTTTGTTGTGGGTTGGTTTGGAAGGGACCTTCAAGATTTTCTAGTTTCATCCCCCTGCCATGGTCAGGGACAGCTTCCAACAGACCAGGCTGCTGAGAGTCCCCATCCAGCCTGGAATTGTACACTTCCAGGGGTGTGGCATCCATAGCCTCTGTGGGAAACCTGTGCCAATGCCTCACCACCCTCATGGTAGATAATTTCTTAATGTGTAATGTAAAACTACTCTCTTTCAGTTTAAAACCACCCCCCCTTTGTCCTGACACTTCTTCGGGTGCTGAAAGGTTGCAGTTAGGACACTATTCTGTGCTAAAGAAGACTGATTCTCTCAGCCTTTCCATCTAGAACTCAGGTAAATTTTTTGCCTTTTATTCTGGTGGAAGTATCTGGAATGGGAAATGACCAAAGTTCATCATCTGGTCCATGCTGGGATAAGATTGCTTGGGAAAAAGTAATTTTCACAGGTTCTGTCTCCAAGGGCACTCAGCTGTTTGCAAGTGCCAAAAGCACAAATGATGATAACTTCAAAAGGCGTTCAGAAGATTGAGTTTGATGGGAGTGGTTAACCCTTGGTTAACTAAGTGGGTGGGCTGTATCACCACTCTGTGGAGTCTGTCATATTTGATGACTTGCTTCAGCTGCTTTGTGCAAGCAGTGATACAAGGTCTGGTCAAGCATCAACTCTGAAAGATGCTCCTTTTATGAAAGGCATCATGTTTGGTTAAAAAGAATGCATATGTTCTGTGTTTGAGAAAGGTTTATGCTGCTGATATGCAATGTTGATTGCAGTAGAGTTCAAAAAATGACCAGTTTCTCCACACAAAATTAAGGCTGAGAAAGTAAAGTTCAGATTTTTGGGACATGCCTTGTCAACAAATGCTACTCCAGGCACCAGAAACAAATTCTGGTGATGAGTGCCAGTACAGTATAAGTATGGGATGAAAGAAATAGCTTTCTGTTTGATATCACTGCAGCTTGCAGGTAAATACATCCTCAGTTTCTGGAAATCAGTAGCTAATCATGCTGAAAAATGATGATTCTTTAAGAGTATAAATATCTTTAAACAGCAATTAAAATTATTATAATTCAAAAGCTATCATGTATTTGAGAATAAGAGTCAACCTAGCTGTACAAGTACATGCTGCAAATTGAAGAAAAAAATGTGCTTTACCTTTTGTGATAGTTTTTCTAGTATCAGTTTTGTTCATGGGCATGGATTGCCTCTTAAATGCCTGCCTGTTGATCGTGTTTAAGTGACCCATGCCAGCTGAAAAGGTCTTTGAGTATCCCTGTACTTTGCAGAATGGTGGGAAGCACAGCCTGTTTTCTGGGATTCAGGCTTTTGGCTTGCAACCCCTCCAGCAGGTGTTAACTATATCAGTGGTTTTGAGGAAAGTTTTCTGGAAAAGCATGGGGTTTTTTGCCTGTCAGATTTACTGAATTATTTTTTCAAGAGCTAGGCAGGCTTGAAATTTAAGCAGCAAGCAATGAGTTAGCAAGATTATCTGCTTAATTATTAAATTAGTTACAGAAGGAAGAAACTCAGGGAAGTTAGCCTTTGATTTTACTTAAAAACATGCTTGTCCTTAGCTCTTCCAGTGCCTCAGTGTGACAGTAAAATAGGAAGCTGCACCATCATTGAATTGTGCTTACCACTGTGCTGGCTTGGTTCAGGAGACATAAAGCTTCGATTTCCTGCTTCTTTGATTAAAGATAGTTTCTTCTTTGATTTTGTTACATGTCTTACTCCTAGCTTCTCCTGGTTATTTTAAACAGGAATATAATATTAAAATTTGTGCCGAATACAGTCATGACGACTCACAGCCTATAGGACTGGGTTTCCCTGCTGTATGCAGTCCTCTTTTAATTGAATTAGAAAATACAGATATAGCAAGCTGGACCTCCTCTCTGCTCTCAAGGTGTTTCTCCAAATTTACTTATTGGTTCTATTGAACAGTTGCACAAATCTTTTCCATACTTTATAAACCTCACAAGAGCTTCATCTTACAAAGTATTTGGCCTCAAACATTTTCTTCCCTTTACACTGGGTATTTTTTGTATCCCCAGGCTGTGGTGTGCTACCTTTCCTCCTGCTGACAGAGCTCTTGTGGGATCATCCCATCAACTACTTAAGGAAACCAGGTTCCTTTGCTGGTGCAGCACCTGGCATTGTGAAAACACATCCTTATATATTATAAATTACCATTTCTAGTTGCTTTTTTTGAGACTTACTTGAGAAAAAGATGGGCTAGATTAAGAAGTCCCATCTCATTAACTAATTTGAAATACAAATGCAGGTACATAAGGTTTAAAAGTGTCTCTAAAAGTGGGGGGTGACATGGGTCTGAATGCCTCATACAGCCCTATATATAAAAGGTAAGGAGGATTCAAGTCCTATAGAGAATTATGAAGGACTTTGTCTTATTCTTGAAAAGGTTTTGAAGATGGCCACTGTCCTGCTGTTTGTAACAAATTGTGGAAATGGTTGTAAATGGTGTTTGAGATCCTTTTCCAGCCCTATTGCCTACAACTTCTATTATCCCCTTCAAGTAATTTCTCAATTTCACCTTGGCTTTTCTTTGAGAAAACACATACTGTGTTAATAACACAGATGAAAAATAAAGCATATTGAGCAATTTTTTGAAGTTACTTCCTTTCTCTGACAATCACTTTCTGTCAGGCTTGGGTTCTGCCATCACAGCCTTATCATTTCAATGACACACAAAAAATTGGCTCCCACTTCATCAATAGATGCCCAAAAATATGGCTAAAGCCCAGACTGTGGATGTATGATGCCTGCTCTGCTTTTGTGTCTGCTTCGGTTCAGTCTGTGAGGTTCATTATTATGGACACCTGTGGCCCTAACCTCTGTCTGTCTGTCTGTCTGTCTGTCTGTCTGTAAAAGCCACTGGGTAGTTTGGCCTGGCTGTTGGGTACTGAGCAGGCAAAAGTTAAATTGATTTAGCAATATGCAGTGAAAATGTCCATAACTAGTTAGGCAGCTTGGATAAAGGCAGTTCTGACAGCAGTTTTTCCTAAAGATTGGGAAAAGATATGGACTTGAACATGGCTGTGAAAATAGTCACACCTGGTTGCAGGGCCAAAAAGCAACAAGAAGATGTGAGAAATATAAGATGGGGGGTCCAAACAGGTTGAGAAATACTGGAAGCAGCAGGAAAAGGTCCAAGGATAGAACTGTGCTGATGAAAGGTACCTCCACTGAAAAAAGCTCAACTGGCTGATTTTGCTATTTCAGCTTCTTGAGAAAGCTTTGACCAGAAAGACTTCGTGTTTTCAATATGGCTACAACTATGCTGATCCTACATTCCCTAAAATCAAATTTGCAACCTAGAGCTGAGCCATTCCTTGCGTTGGAGAAACATCACTAAGGTGCAACATCATTTTCTAAAGTTAAGAAAATCCCCAGACTTGTCCCTAAGCCTTGGGCTCATTGCAGCAGAGGTACTTAAAAATAGAGCATCTGATGCATGAAGGAGTGCCCATAATGAGGGCACCTTGTGCTTCTCCAGGAGGTATGGTTAGTCTTGTGCCTTGCTGGATGTGTGCTCCAGGATGAACCCAAGGCCATGAAGCTGGCATAAAAAATAATTTACATTTTATGTTGCTCTCTTTTATAATGGAAAGGTTGCATGATTTCAGTGACACTATGCAACTCATCATTCATAGGAAGATGAATTCCTATAGACATGATACCCACATACACATACAGAAATGTAAAAAATTTCTGTAAATGTAAAATGTAGAAAAAGACTTTTCAACACAACATTGGCCCTTAGTAAAGCCTTAGTTATGAGCAGCTGAATACAGGAAGCTGATGGCAAAGTGGGACCATTAAATCACTGAACTTCCTGCACATAACAGGGTATTTAATTTCATTCAGTTACCCTGCTTGAAGCCAAAAACCTGTATTTGTCTGACACACAGATTCAGGAAGGGTGTAGAGTCCTGTTCCAAAGACCCCAAATGGTGAGGTGTTTGCCACTTCCTTTAGTAGTTTGTTCAGGATATTAGGCACTTTCTGTGCTTTCAAATGTGTGCTTAATTGTACTTTTCTTTTGTGCTTTTATTCTTTAACTTCATAGGTTCATATTTTGCTTATTTCTGGTAGGATGATTAGGTTTCTATAGTTCATACTGGGGATGTTTAATGGCGAGCTTCACAAATAAAGGAACAAATCAATGTGTCCTAATAAAAAAATGAAGTGAGGAATATGACTGGAGAGCCCTCCTTCTTTTTCTAATCCTTGAAGTTACTACAGCATTGTGCCACCTGGCAGACCCTCTTCCCCTGTAGGAGGGAGGAGATTACTGAGACCCACAAGGTACACCAGGGCCACCTACCAGAAGCCTGGCCAGGTCACTGGTCACACAGCTGCACAGTAGACTGGTCCTGTCCATGCTTTGGGTATTGGAAGCAGTGCAGTCACCAATGGCAGCTTTGGACCCAAGTGCTTAGTGATGCTTAGGGCAGAGTAGATCTTCCGGCTGAATTACGGCGTTGATGTATCTGAGCTACTTCTGCATCTAGAAAAGGCTGAGATGGCATTTCCACCCAACCCAGCGCTGTCCCATGGCAAAACATGGGAGTGGATGAGTGGACCTGGTTCATGAGCAGCATATGTACTGGAAATCCACACCAGCTGCTCCTTTGGAAGGCCTCCTGGGCATGCTGGAAACCAACGCAGCAGCGCTCGGCACAGGCTGTGCAGAGCTTGGTGGCTTTCTGCTGTGCTCTGCTGGGCCATGAAACAGTTAACAGTGTTAGCATATGAGCATCTGAGCTGGCATCTTGGATTGAGGGGTGCAGCAGTTTCTATTTCTTGGAGGGATTGTTTCAGGCTGCTCTGCAGTTCCAAGCCCATGCCGATGCTCTAGTGAAGCTCAGCTTGGATTTTCTTCACAGTTGTGACAGCCAGAGATGACTAAAAATACAGAGTGCTGAGATTCCTCAGATCAATTGCGAATTCTGTCTTCCCTTTCTTTACAACTATTCCTTCTGCCTGCCTGAGAGAAAAGTTGGGTTTGAGGGGGGAGAGGGTTAATTTCATTCCCTTTGTGTTTTTAAAGATTGCTTTTACATTAAGGCCCTACAGGAAGGAAATAAGTGTCCTGATAGATGCACCATCTACAAATATACAAGTAAGCATGAAACACAAACAGTTTTGGAGATTTAATCCATGTTTCTATAGATGGGAAAAACCCTTGAATTAATGTGTTGTGTTGGTATGTAATATAATATATAATTACACTTCAGTAAATCTGAAACTTAACATTAAAATTATATAAGTCAGATATATTTTAAATGTAGGAGGAAAAAGCAAGAAAGAGATAAAGTTTTTTGCAATTCTTTCTTCCAGGTGTAACGCCTTCTTAGTCATGGAAGGATTTTTTAAATTTTTTTTCCTTTTCATTCTAAATACACCTTTGCTTTGCCCTATATATATTTTCTTTCCTCCTGGGAACTATACTGCCATAAGCTACAAGCTTTGATTCACTGTTAAGAGTGACATATGGTTCCTCGCTTTGAGGAATTTGATAAGCATACCACTTGATCTTTCATGTTTAGTAGGAATTCAAGAAACAAAAGAGATGCCAGGATGCTGGTTGGTAGCAGAGGATCTCTGACTGGATCACCCCTGCCAGTTCATTATCTGTGTTGTGCCGTAAATCGTTCCCAACGCAAAAACAGCAGAAGAGCAATAGAGGCACAAAGTCACTGAAGGGGACTGCCCAGGCGTTCAGAGGGAGGATGGCTAAAGTGAATTCCCACAGGGTTTAGTCCAAGCACACTGAAGTTCATGCTCTGTCATCATTCCTTAATGTTAATGCTCTAACTGCTTTTGTGGAAATTGTTACTTTATACATTTCTAAGCCATAAAAAGAGATGCACTTAAAAAAATGGCCACCCTCAAGCAAAAGAAAGAACACTTGTTTGCATTTAATAATCAGTAAAACTTGAAATTCTAAATTGGATTAATTGTGTCTATTATAAATTGATGGGGGAATAGCTATGCATTAGCCCTGAATTCTGATTACCTGAGAGGTTCCACTTGGAGTATAATTAAGAGCAACTTCATAGTAGTGGTAGGTGTATGATTGAATAATACATGCATCCCCTGCTGATGAAATTCAAGGCAAAGTGTTCGTGGAGAAGGAGAGATTTTTTTTTTTTTCCCCTTATTCCTGCACTTAAAATGCTGAAGGATTATTGCAATTGCAGCCCATGCTTACACTATTAGCAGAGATACGCCAAAGCTCTTGATGCAAACACTTTCAACCTTAAGTGGGGTTGGCAAAATAATCCAAATTTTGCAGCTCAGCCCTTGTTCTGTAAAGTATTGTGTTCCTAAATGTCTGTGGTGGCTGGTTTAATTAGGAACATAGATCAGAGCTTGAAAGAAGCACATTTTCCAACAATACAAGGGACACCACTTTGTTGACAGCTCATTGCTTAATACATATGCCCACTAGATGGCTGTAATTGGTGTGGTCATTTATTAATTATAAAGTGTTTCACACATTCCTGGCTTTGAAGCCTTGTTTACTCCTGTTCTTTAATGTCTCCTTGAGCTTTCCCAATCTATAAAGATACCTTTTCAATGCATTGAACTCCATCAGCTTGCAGCCATGTAGCAGACTGAAGGAGAATATTTCTCGTCTTCAAGACCTGACAGCCCCCTTGGGTGCTGCAGTCTGACTCCTGGTAAGAGAGTGCACGGGGTGTCACAGCACCATACCCACAGACAGAGGTGCTCTAAGCTCTCCATCCGTCCCAGCAAGGGAGGCACAGCCACGTGTCTGTTCCAGTTCAAGTGGCCAGACAGTCTCTGTCCTCGTGAAATTGCTCCTGCTTGCTGAGATGAAGGGATTGAGGAATAGCAGCCGGAAGTGACGGGAGAGGTGGACAGTAAACCACGAGAAAGGGGCAGAGCTGTGTGGTGGCACATGGAGGCTGTGTTGGGTGCCCCCACAACACAGGACTGAATGCCCATTCCTCAGTGCCTTGCTCCGGGCAGTGGTTCTGGCTTTTCCTTTTCTGCTGCTCTGTCCATAGATGTTTAATTTTGAAATGGTGCATTTGTCATGCTTGTCACCACAGAGGCAAGACATTCAGCTAATCTCTTAATTCACCATGTATCATTATGGTGAAGAGCTCATCATTAGAGTGAAGGCACATCTAACCATGTTTTACTGGTATCAAAGTGGGAGAAGTGAAATAATGCTTAGCAGTTTTGAAGCTTCTATCATGAATTACAGATAGAGAGGCATGAAAAAGTTATCTTGACATTGCTGACTTCCAGTCTCAGTGTCAGAATACATCCTCAGCATTGAAACAGCAGGTTTTGTGCTGCTTTAGTAATTCCAAAACTGTACAGTGGTGACCCAAGGGAAATTGCCCACTGACAGCTTGGGCCACGATTCTGAGCAGGATTTAACAAAACTCTTTCAGTCAAAAGCTGAATATAGTGGAATATGATCACCTGCAAGGGTTTCAAAATCCTATTGGTCCACAAAGCTTGAGAACGACCATGAGTGTTTATAAATACATATTTACACTTGTCATGCATAGATAACAAATGATCACAGAAGCCTGCTTAGGTATTTGTGAATTCAGCAGGAAGAAAACCTTCTCTAGAGCCAGCATGTTGTTGGTCAGTTGGTGCCCAGTCTTTTGAAATGCTGGTGACTTTAACTTTTTGTGACCTTTTTGGCACAGTCATGCTGACAGCACTAAGATCTCTCCTGAGGTACAAAACTGAACACCTGCATGTCCAATAATCTCAGTGCAATCTAACCTAGGTTATCACTGTGGATTTTAGTGCAGGTAAAGTGAAACCTGGGAAGGCTGCTATCAGTATGTGAACCCTGAGCCACCCTGCTGAAGACAAGACACTTGTGCTTAAGAGGGGGTTGGCAACCATGCCTGCATGGTCATCACACCTTTAGTAACTTTGTCAAAGCAGTATCAGGAAATCTCCTATTTTCTCACTTGCTTTTTTCTTAGAAATCTTCCCACCTACTCTCTGAAGGCTGAAATCTCAGATGACCTGATGGTTTCAGCTTTTAGCTCACCTTGGGTTCAAGCATCCTGTTTTCTGTACAGATAAAGGATTTTTATTATCCCTGGCAAATACACTTCTTTTTTTCTGTATCAAACGTGTATTTTTCAAAAGTATATTTTCCAGTTACCTAAAACTTCCAAGTGATCTGTGTCCTAAGATTACCTTTTAACTACTTATCCTTTATGTTGTTAGCCATATATTACAGGTACATAAATGAAATAGAAAACAAAATAAAACTCCCTAATTTGACACATTTCCAGAGGCTAATTATATCATGGCAAAACCATTCACTTTGTTTTAATAGGCTGAAGTGTTTATTCTTTTTTTTTCCCTATTTTTTTGGCTGGAAATGTGTAATATGCCTATGACAGATACTTTGACAGAAAGAGCCAGCCAGCACATTTTCTTCAAACTGACTGGTTCATAACCCAGTGGTACATTTTCCAGTGTTTTTGTCTGAGCAGTGAAAGTGGAAATTTGCAAACAAGACTCTCTGTATATGCAGCATATGAGGATAGGAAACAGTAGAGTAAGTCAGCGCAATTTGTTTGTGAGAGACAACATGCCATCAAAAAAATCCTTACCGTCTGTGTGCCTGCAAAATGTTGCTTTGTCTTTATTCTTCTTTTAGCACAAAAGTAATATGCAATGAAGCAAAAATGTTATCCTAGTTTTTTAGTGTGGAAATGAAAGAGTCCCCATTAAAAAGAGTATCAGGAAGGAATTTTTAAAAGAGGTGAAATCTTTTCTTAGATATGGTCAAAGTGAAGTCCAGCAATTAATCTTGCATATGATTGCACACGGAAATGAATAGAAGAAACTTTGGAATTAGACATCTCATGTGCTAACTTCTATGTTGGTCCCAGTTCTCTGCCTTGGAAATGTTGCACAGCACCCATGCATCACTAAATTTCTCTTAGTCCCATTGGTTTATAGCAGGAAGTTCAACACCATCACTTCAGTGGAATTTCTTCAGTGTAGAATACAAGCTATTCATTGACGAAGGTGCTCCATGCAAAATATCACATCCATTCCAAAACCAGAATTCTGTCATCTTCCTTAAAAATTCTCAATTCCCCACCCAGCCCAGGCCCACTAAATTTTGACCCAACACACACACTCTTTCATAACCATTTCCATGTTCTCTTGTTCTCCTCGTAAGCAAATCATCCTTGCTTGGTAGGGTGGGGATTTGACCATGGACATGTAACTGTGGGGATCAGAGGTTCTGTTGGCTGAAGTGGAAAGTCTTCTGCAACATTGCCCCTTAGGCATGTTCTTATGGCAGTGAGGAAGCATCACTGGCAAATATGCTCCTTTTCTATGGAGTCAGCACTCCTTGCAGCACATGCTGTGGCCAGCACAAGTGAAGCTGCAGCTGCAGTCACTGGCCCAGAGCTGCAGGTCCTTTGATTTAGAGATCAGTCCTTGAAAATTGACATAATCCTGTCCATTTTACATATGCCAGTATCTAAACAAAGGTCTAGTCTAGTAGTAGAGGGGAGACATAAAAATGGGAGGATTCTTTGGCTTATTCCTTCTCAAATACATCTGATATCTTTGAAATATGTGTATCTTGGGCAGTTTAATACTGTTTGCCCACCTCAGTGCTGCACATTCTGGACATTCAAAATCCAGGATTCACAGACACCTTCCAAATGCATGAGATAAATGCAGGAGACTATTAAATTTCTGAAAACCCAATTCATCCTCCCACCTCCTACTGTATTACTGGCTTCCTTTTTTTATTTTTCTTCATATTTTTAAAGCTTCAAAATTTCTTCTTCAGTCATAAAAAAATAGAATCATCCTTGAAAAATGAAAATAAAACTGATGTATAGACACCAGACCCAAGGAGCTGCAACTTTAAGTAAATCAGTAAATTTCTCAAGCTTCAATAAAACAGCAACAGTTGGCAGCCCTGGAGCACTAACCATGCAACCTTATTTATTTTCTGTTATTTCCTTTTTATGCATGTGTCCTGAAAGCAGCACAGCATGCTTAAGCAGTGAAAAATCCTTGACTCTTCAGAACTTCAGTAAACCCATAGCAATCCCATTTTCTAATATGCAGCTGGAGAGAGTCACATCACTCACTGGATCAAGAGCCCAGCAATTTGGGTGCCTGAGTTAGAAACAGCCATGTTATGCTTCTGCTGCCATCAGCAATGAGGTAGGTGAGTTTCTTAAAATGTTTTGGGTTACTTCAGGCCACATATGTATAGGGCTAAAGAACACTGCAGTCATTTTGACCAGCAAAATACAGATGTACCTCACCCATACTGTGTCTCCATTATGCCTTTACAGTGTATTTGCTATCATATTTCAAAGCATATGTTTTTTTCCTAGCATGGGCAGAGTTGAAGGAAGTTTTGTCCTCTCAGCTCTTCCTTGAACTTTTGCATAAGCGTGCATTTCCTCTGGGAGAAAGAGGATATTAGAAGCTACTTTTATGCTCTCTGCTTTGGAGACATGAGGACTTTTCAAGTTTCACATGTTGAAAGGTGATGTATCAATGGTAGAAAATGTCACATCCCTTGACATTTGAATAAGGTAATGGTGTCTTCCCTAGGGCTCTCTAGCATTGGAAAAACCCCAGGAATTCTGACATTCAGCTTGCTAGAAGTGGAATTACAGATGGTTGCTGAACTCGTTTCAGTGAGTATGAAAACTGAAGGCGGAGAGTAAGGAGAACAGCACAACAGCTCTTTATTGCTTGTTAATAAGGCAGAAGTCATCTCCAAACACTATTTAACATAGAAGTTCCATAGGATGTAGAATGGAAGAATCCTCCTTCCCTCTCCCCTGAAAGATACTAAGTTAAAACAATTTTGGAGGTAAAGAGAGTGGGGAAAGGATATATTTTATTCAGTAAGCAGGGACAGCTGGAATGTGCTGTACTGTATCTACATAATCCAATCAGTCTTTCTTCTGGGCAAAAGAGTAACAAGTTATTTAAGCAATGACCAGTTTCCAAGACAAGTTGTTAAAAATACTATTTCTAAGTCTTTACAGAAATGTTGCTGTAGTTTCTCTTCCTGGGGTATCCAAAGGCTTTTGACAAAACCATGTAAACTGCTGTTTCTCACTGCAAGTTGGACTGTACTGGGCTTATTCTCAGGGGATTAATTTTATTTCCTTCAGTTTCCACAAATCTTTCAGGTAAGTCCCTGACCTCCAACCTCTAATGCATGCTTTCATGAGGGAGAAAAAGAAAAAAAGACTTGCTCTATAATAGCTTGTTATAAAATGTTCATGTCATTTTGAAAAGCTTGGAGAAATGGTACCAGGTAAAACAACTACTTCAAGATGTCTGCTGAAAGATGAGCAATTCTGACAGTAGTCAGATAATCTTGGCAGGAATATTAGCTCTACTGAATCTTAGGCAATAGGCACTGACTTCCCTTAGATGAAATACATAGTGCAAAATCTGTTCCTGATCATGTTACTGGGTTTTGTTGGGTTGAGAATACAGCATCAGCCTGCAGTATGCAGAGCATCTTGGAGCTGATCCAGCACAGCATGTGAAAACCATGTTTCTATAAATATGTGTTTAATCCCCATTTTCAGTGGAGAAGAAAGGCCCTCATGGTCTCTCAGCACTGAAACTTAAGGGAACAGTCCTACTGCTGTTGAGGACAGTGGTGAAGTGCTACCTATTTAATGGTGAGAATCTGGTCCAGGGTCTCACCTGGCTATGTACCAAGTGGCCCCAAATGTCACCAATATAATGGGGTAAAACTATCAATTAAAAGCTTTGTAGTACTTAGTTCTATCCAGCATTTATCTGGAAGGGGCTTATACTTTTCTATTTAAGCTGGAGATGCTGTGAATGTTTATATAGTGAGGATTCATCTTAGATGAGGTTGGAGATCACAACTGATTGTGTGTTCCTGTGCTCCTCAATAGATACCTTTTTCTCAGGTGCCCTGAACAAATCCTCCACTGGGAGAAGTCAATGCTGTCAGTGTATTCCCGGATGTGAGCTGCCAACCTTTGTTTTGCCCTGTCAAGCCTGTCTAAGATCATTAGTTTAAATTCCAATTTAAAAAAATAAAAAATAAGTTGGTCCTTCCTTCAATCAATGGCTTTTTTTTTTTTTTAACTCCAAGGGTAAATGTGGATCGTGCTCATGGGCTGTGTAATTGAAATCTCTTGACTGAAGAACTCATATCGTAGACAGAAATGATCGTTTCGTGGTGAAATGAATGGGTAAATACCCAGGAGACTCGCTGTCTATTCCTGCTTCAGCAACAGATGTCAAGAATGGTTTGAGATGTGTTACTTAATATCTCTCACCAGCCTGTAATATCCTAAATCCTAAAAGGTGGTGGTAAAAGTGTTTGAAGAGCAGCGGTTATTTGACTCACTTGTGGCAAGTGCTGTAACAATGCAAAATGTTATTGCTATTACTGAATTTATTTTGATATGTTGCTCCAAAGTAAGCCTGTGCAGAAGGAAATTATGTCATGAACTGGAAAGAGCATATGGGCATTTCCTTTTCTTAGTCACTAAATATCTGCAATGTCAAGTTCAAGTTATAAATCTTCAATTCAAATTCTGTTTCTATCTTAACATATGGATGAAGGCTGGACATTTGTCAAAGTTACAGCCTGATGCATAAGTGCCACTGAAGGCTGTAGAAAATTATTAGGTGCTAAACAGATTTATAAAAATGTCGAAACTCATTAAAGAGTTCACTGACCTCCTTATCTTTAAGGTTATCCACCAAATATCTGGGACATGTTAAAAACGAGCCCAGAGTCTCAGCTGTGGGAGATGTGCTGCTGCTCAGTGAGAGTCAGAGGGGAAAGATTAGGAACCAGCAGAAGAAGATTGCAGAACTTCCTTTGATTTCCTCCAGGGAGGAATAGAACCACAGTGGTGACTTGCAAGGTGTGTCTTAGCTGTGCCTGGTGCTTCAGGTCTTTCTGTTCTATGCAAACAGACTCCTGGTGAGACATGATCTGAACATGAGGAACTTGGATCTCCTTGCCTCTCCTCATGTTCCTTCTTTCACCCCATGTCCTTACTCTCAAGCTCTTTTCCATGCCAGGTGCCAGGAGATTCTTTCAGTTTCTACCACTCATATAAGGTCTCATTTTCTGGGTGTTATCAAAAACCTGCACTGAGGGCTGAGCATATTCATTCCTATTAATTCCTTCTTCTCTCTTCTCACAGTTCTGTAAGCAATACCTTGTCAGGCTGAAGGATACCAATTCCAGGTCTGTGAGAAGTCATCTTTTGGAAACATTGTGATGAATTTATGGAACATGACTGGAGCCATGCTTTTACTTCAGCAAAAACACTTTTTTGGCCATGCATAGGAAGACATTACTGCAGTTAAAAATAATTTCGTATGTAATACACAATTGTGAAAACTGATATGAAAAGGAACCAGTTATCTTGAAAAGACCACGAAATCCACTCTTAATTTAAAAACCACCAGTGGCAGAGAGCCTTATAGCCAAAGCTGAGTTTTAGGAGAATTACTTTCCTTGATAATGAAAACACAGCCCCTGTGTTTGAAGCCTTCTATCTAAACATTTCAGCCAGAGATGGTTATTCTGACTGTCTATGGCACTGGGTGTTACCAGGGAGGGTGTTACCAGTGTTTTGTGTAGGCACACATAAGCAAGGAGCAACTCTCTGATTTTGTGATCATACTGCTGTGGTTACAGACAGTCCAGCTTTCCTTTAATTAGAATCCCTTTTTAATAGCTAGACAATTTTCAGATGTAAAATAATTACCAGCCTGATCACTTAAGAAATCGTAGTAATGTTCTGGTTCCGTCAGATTTTTGAGCTGTTTTTTAGAGACACTTTAGTTCTAAACTGTGACATGCTGAATCTAAACATCCAGAACCATTTTATGATTCAGTAAGGGAAAAGCTTTTTGTTTACTTCTTTGTTTGTTTTGAATAAAGTCAACAGTTTTGATGCCATTTGCAAATGATTGTGTCTGGAACTGATTGAAAATTTGCAGTTAGGGGAATCTTTGCAGGAAATCAAGTTATAGTGAAGCAGATATTTTTATGAGTGTTATCTGCTTTCCATAAATATCATGCATGTGTTGTGGTAAGAACCACAACAAACCATTGAAAAGAAATTCTGAAACACTGTGGATCTAATTCCTTTTTCATTTCCAAAATCTCCTATCCTCCTGTGTGTGCCACAGGCCTGCACTGGGCTGCTTTCTCTGATACACAAGAGGATTATTTTACTCTTACTGAGACAATCTTCCTTCCCTTTTGAAAAATGTAATGGTAATCAGAAGTTAGAGAGAGAGTTTTTTGAGTAGTTCTGTTGCTAAAGAAGCATGGGAAGTTGAGGGAGGTGGCCAAACCCATGCAAAGTGTGTCCAGGGTTTGATTTCCTTGCGAAATAGGGTCAGTGGAGTGAGACCAACTCTCTCCAGTGCTTCTGTCTTCCCACTGTGTTTTAAGTGGCACCTCGTGGCTGTTGATATTCCTCACACACTTAAGCTACTGACAGACAGTGAATTCCTTGCCTGGAGTGTAGTTATGTGTACTCAGAGGCAGCAGTGGAGACTACCCAGGTGAGAGAAAAGAGGAAAGCACTGGAGGGTGACATGAGAAGGACAGCTGAGGTTTTGATTCATCCTGGTGCTTAAGCACCTATCTGATAATGGCAGTGTGAGGACAAGGAGACCTTCATGTGTTTGAATATAGTACTCAATGGGAAGTTTAACACAAAGCCAATCAAGAGAAATGTTGATGGTATATTGAATATATTGCATATATGATTTTCTGTAGCTTACATATATGTTTTCTGTTTGTAATTTCATACGAACTTCCCTTTATCCCATAATTGTTCATGTCTCCTCCAATCCCACATATGGTTTGTAGTAAAATTTAGGGTTTCTCTTTCTAGGGCACATTTCCCCCTCTAGCAAGGCTCTGTGTGCATATGGCTTTGGACTGAGTGATGCATCTGTTACTCTAATGGTTCATTTCAATTCATTATTTCCCTTGTCATATTCTGCATTATGCAGCTCCAGTTTTTTGTCATCCCTTATATCACTTTCCACACACCTGGTAAACAGAACTTCAGCTATTTTCTTCCTCTCATTTAAATATAACATGATAAGCAAAAAAAAAACAAACGAAAAAAGCCACTCAAATGCATAAATTAAAGTGCTTGGGAATCAAAACTGGTCTCTGACATGTTTTCCCAGTTAAACTTTTTTCCAGCTTGAGTATAAAAGGTCCACTTGTGGCTCCTTTTTGTGGGTTTATTGCTTTGTGCAGCCAGATTTTGATAGAGCCAGAACCAGCAAGTTCTTCTGCAATATTCATTAGACATTAACTTCACAAGGAGAACCTTTCTGAGTACGCACTTGAAGCTGAAAGGCTCCGATGGCTATTGCAACTCTTTTGTTTGTTTTTAACTGGGGCACTGACATAGCTGAGAAGTTTCAGCATTTAGCTGGGTTGGGAAATATTTTCTCTTGTTTACTTTGGAGGAGTAATAGGTTTCTTTTCTTGTTCGAAGGACAAAGTTGCTATGTCTCTGCTGCATTTGCAGAGATTAGGAGATTTGATGATTTTATTTTCAGAATGCTAGTCCAAATATCCACTAATGAGAACCAATTGCTACAAATGAAGACCCAGTACACAACCACAGATAATTTGATAAGTAGATTATGTTTGTGCCCTTTGCAAAAGGAAGTTGTAATATATGCATACCTGCATTTTTAAAATATTTCTTTGTTTTGGAAGTCTGTTTGTTTGTTTCCTTGTATGAACAGCCTTATCTTGTTCGTTTAGCCCTGTTTGCATATGGTCAATATCCCCTGCTGCTGAAGGAGGTTAAAGATAAAAAAGTGCTACATTTGTTTTGATGTTAGAAATTAATGAGTTTTGTGTGAGTGGTTTGGTTTTGTTGCTGGACGGGTTTTGTTTATTTGTTTGTTTTTAGTACCCAGGAACAGGAAAAAGAGAAATCATAATAAAAATAACACAAAGTTTCCACACATTTTGTGAATAACGGAGTTGCAGAAGAAATTATTAACTACTAGACATGCAATAGATGAGAGACCTTCGTGGTATGCAATATTCTTCATCTCGAGTGAGTTACCAGTGATCTCCACATGCTAACAGATGTATTTAAATTGCACATGTAGCCTCTCTTTTCACCACTGAGGGGAAGCCTCTTAAATATTTGACAGTGGTATTCAGTACCATCAGAAAGGATGTTTTAAATAAAAATAATAATTGGTTAAGTAGGAATATAATCCAACATTAAGATGGAAGCTGCATTCTTACATTAAGTGTTCAGGGATCGTCAGTTACAATTGCCAGAGCTATTATTTTATTTCATATATGAAGAATAGATGTATCTTATCTTGCTTTTTCAGCTCCTGGTGATCTTGAGTTTACCTTAGAAATGCAAAAAGACCAAATCAGACAAAACTTCACAGGTGATGAAACAAAAGCACAAAGGTTGCCCTGCTTTATAACCCATCTGTTTCACAGCATCATTTACCCCTGTGTAAGACAAGTGCCTAAGCTGGCTGTTCTGATTTAAAACCCTTTTGCACTAAGCCACTTTGTTGTGACATAGAGAAGACACAAGACAGAGTAGAGTACAACTTTTCTTCCCCTAAATCACACAGATATCTGGAGAAAACAATTTAAATAGCCCAGTTTAAATAATTTAAAGAACCCAAATCTCTGGCCTTCGTGATGAGGTGCAAAAGCACCATTCTGTCCTTCTGGGAGATCCAGATGCCTAAACACCCATGAAGGATCAGGTAAGTGGCAATTTCACCTGAAATAACCTGGCAGCTAATATAAGTAAATAAGAAAGAACAAACTCTTCTCTCAGTTTGAAACTCTCTTTCAAAGTCCCACATAAGTGTGAGTATAAGTGCAAATCAGAGACTTAATGTGATTTTCCGGTCCCCTTTACAGATATAAGTGCAAAGGAGTAAAGGAGAAACTTCAGCTGCTGAAAAATTCAAGGAGTTCCTGAGCATTCAGACATTTCTCTTTTGTGGGAAGGGAAAAAAGCCATAAGCCTCTCAGAGCTGTGCTGAGAAATAATGGCTTGGTCCTTGTCTGCTCATATGTGAGGGGTGCCATGCAGAAGATCAATGGAAGAAACCTGGAGTTGAGAGGTGTTACTTTCCATTTATCCTAGGTAATGAGGAGACAGATGGGAAAGAGGAGACATTTTCTGTGTGTTGATTAAAACTTGTTTCTGCAGAGGTAAAGATATTTCCTTCTCCCTTTCTGCCTTCCCCCCAGTATCTGTGGCTATAATTTGTAGGGGTGTGGTGACTTAGGGACACGGTGCCATGGCTGATCTCTGTCTCAAGAGCAGCTCAAACCTGTCTCTCAGATCAGAGAAGCTGCTGTGCTGTGTGCATGTATGTGTATGTATATGTGCAGTGTGAAATCCAAATTTAAATCAAGTTCACTTCATCCCATCTGTGGCCTTAACTTACTTGGATGCTCTTCAAAACCTGCAGAAATGAAAGTCTTGAATAAAGTTTGAAGTATCAGAGTCATTAGCTCTTTTTCAACCTGCAGGATACTCCCTTCCCTGAAAACTGTCCCCAGAGTTTCAGCCCTGTGGGTCAGCATTGTCCCCAGGTCAGAGGACTGCAATATGGCAACCCCTCCAGCTTTTGGGGCTGGCTTTTGCCACCAGCTATAGCCTGTGCAGAGGAGGAGGAGGAGGATGGACACACCATGCTGTTTGATAGCTGCTGCATCTGCTGCCAGCATGCCCTCTGCCCAGGGGATCCCTGAGGGATCTCTCTGAGGCACGCTTCCACCCCCAGACATGTGCAGGGCTCTCCTTGGGAGAAATGCAGAACAACAATATTTACACCAAGGTCTTTTAATTTCGACAAGAGGGAGCTGGGTTTTCTCGTCTTCATAGAAGGCTGCAAACAGGAATGTTATCCAAAGGTGCACCAAAACAGCCACAGTGTGCAAACGTGTGTGGATCTCCAAATTGTGGGCTCTTTATTGTGGAAAGCTGTTCCTGAATCAAGCAATTTATCTGTTTAACTGTGCAGGTAAGGGGGTATCCAAATATTGTCCCATCTGCAAGACCTTCTTTGCAGATGGATATCTCCTCTGGGAGCCTTTTTTTTTTTTTCTCAGCGTGCAGACAGGAGATAGTGGCTATCATCCTGTTTATAGATCCTGGTTCTGTGGCACAGGATGCCAGAAGTCACAGAGTGGGGAAGAGGCCCCAGGGTTGTATTTCTGCTCTGTGGGGAGAAATAAAGGGAGGAATAAGGAGGAGCATGGCAGTTCCTCAGCTCAGCTTTGGCAGGACTTCACATGTATGCTCTGCGTGGCTGTGGCTGCATGTGCCTGCAAAGATTCACTACTTGGCATGATTTAGCTCCCTTCCTCTAAAAATCTGACTCTATTTTTCAATCAAAAAAAAGGAATTTTTTTTCGTTTGGATATTGCATTTTATATGATGTTGCTACCAATGCCAGATGACAACATTCCCCCCCTGCCATTGTGGAATGAAATGAAGGAGAAAATGTGGAGACAAAAGGAAAAATTGTTTTGATTTGGAAGCATTTGTTAATGATTCCCTCTTTGGTTTCAGGCTGGAATGATTTTCTTCCTTCACTACTTTGTATTTATCTAGGTACAGAGAGACCACATCAGGAAGTCCAAGTGCCTGGGATGCCATAATTTGACAAGACAATATTGCAGACATGCCATTAGCAGTCATGATTATCAAAGAGATGGTGGGAAAGAAATTGTCTTACTCTTACAATATGAATATATCTATTTCACAGCTTTTTCAAAGGCGGACATGATGCAATCACTTGTGAAGCTGGATCTTTAAGTTTTGCTGCCACTCTGCCCTATTTTTATCTGTCGCTTGAGACTTCTTGTCCCTGGAAAAATAAAGAGAATTTTAAGATAAAAAAAATTCTCCATCACTTTTGAAATGGCCTCATATCTTAGTGTCAGTGGGGATGTTGCATCACTGGTAAATTCAGTATTTAACATACACATTGTTGCTTGCCCTGGGGAGATGGGAGAGAGAACAAGTTATTTCATCTGATACTATCAAGTGATGATTTATGGCCTACTACCTTTTTTCTGACATTTATCTAGACTTTTCATTGTTCATAACCTTACAAAATGCCTGTCGGGTTTCTCTTGCTCTTCTATTTTAAATAAGAGCACAATTAAATGGAAAGCTGAATTGTAGCCAGCAGGATATTCACAATAATCCAGTACACTGGGGTGCTGTGCAGTACTGATCTCCTGATGTTTCACTGGGGGGGTGACTTAAAGCCAAGCTTCTTTATAAAGTTGCAAGTTTTCCATTGAAACCTCTCTTCCATTATAGTGGTGAGTTGTGCCAGGCTCTAAGTTCATATAATTAGTTCTGATGCAAAACAGAAATTTGAGATTTTAAAATAAATCTGTCTGGATTGCTATTTATCTTTGTTAATGACTGAGATCTGATTATGAAAATTCCTACTTAACACCACTTTAAAAAAAAGGGAAAAAAAACAAGAGCATGGCCTTCTTCAATTTAAAAGCAATTCCTGGCTGCAGATAGAAAAGGAGTGAGAAATTAATCCATGCAAAGATGTGTAAGAGCAGATGGTTTCATGAACAATTTACTTTCTACCTCAAAACAAAGAAGGTGCCATGAAATAAAATTCCTGATGTAAACTTAGTTAAGTTTTCTATATAAAGGCACTCATATAAACTATATAAACTCACCTACATACATTACAATTTCCACATTTTCTATATTTATTCAAAAAATGTTGGCATACCCAGTAAAGGAAGAAAAGTACTACACATCATTCAGTGTAAATCACACCTAGGGCATATTCTGTTTGGTTTTTTTCACTATATTAAACCAAAGAAAAGGTAGGGCATAATCTTTTATTTTTCAGCTCTGAGATACAGTTGGGAGATAAGCATGCATAAAAAGATGGGCCTTTGTCTTTACAGAAATGCAGCATATAAATTGAGTTTTGCCATATATTTGTGGGAGAGGAAAAGTAAGGTGGGTAAAAGTTCCCCACTTTGGAGTTAGACCTCTCCAACAGACTTGTCTATGTGAGAAGCAGTCAGTCTCAAATCCTTGCTTATTAAAAGGAGCAAGAACCTCTGGAGTGTGCTTCGTCTCTTTGTCAGGTGGATGGCTAAAACAGATGATGTGAATCATGCCTTAGCAGAGGCAACTTCTCCCCCACTTCCACTGGGCTCTTGATATATGATCAAAGATCCATCCATCCATCCATCCATCCATCCATCCATCCATCCATCCATCCATCCATCCAGTGCATTCTTCAGCACATGACTTTATGATTTCAACACAGGGTTTCTGTTAAGTCAGATGTCAGAACTATTCATGGGTGTTTAGTCATGAGACCAATGGCTACAGCAGGGGCCTGCCAGGTCTGTCTCAGATGCTGTAATCAGAACAGCACAGGACTAGGAGGAAGATAAATTGCATCTATGTTCTCTGTGGAAGAAGTCTTAGTTTCAAAGGAAGCAGCTATCTTCTATCTTATTTCTTCTAGATGCTGGTCCAGTGAATCATGATGAAGACACAGGTGAATTTGGCTTCTTTTTTGAAAAAAAATTATGAGTTTTCCCTGTATTAGTTTTTAAATAAATAAATAAATAAAATAAATTGATGACAGTACATGACCTTGTTCTGTTCCTTGATGCTGTTGGAATAGAAAATCATTTATGTTCTTTCCATGCTGAGACTTCACTCAAGACTTTAAATTGCCATTGTCACCTAAGACTTAGAAATTAGGAGAATATCCATCCTCCAGAAAGCAGGAGGGAGATAGGATCCTAAATCTTTCTCTTTCAGTGGCAGCCAGGGAAGAAGAGAATTCAAAAAATGGGCCATAGCCACATCATAGAGTCTCTTGCAATTTCATCTGAGTATAAAAAAATTGAAAAAAGTCATTTTCAATGACAAGCTCAGAAACAGGGTTAGCACATTTCATTATATGGGATCTAATCAGTCAAATTGTGCTGTGATGAATCACCTCACTTGATTCTGGGTGCTCCTGTCTCTGCCTTGTGCTGATACAGATCAACCCCTGGATGCTCAGCCACAACTCCCAAAGTTCACTTAGGATTCTCAAACGTCCAGCAGTTTTGGGCTAGAAAAGCAGCATGGACATCTGTCAGGTTTTATTTAGGAACAAATCTTTATCATGTAAACCTGGATGTACTTTGGCATGGGGAATTCACACATTAGAAGCCTTTTGTAGGTACCAAGCCTGTCTGTGTACACCTCTGTCAAGCCCCATTTCTCCTGCCCAAGTCTGTGAATGATCTTATCTGTCAGAGTGTTCTCTACAAGGTAAAGTGATCTCAGCCTTGTGGTGCCAAACACTCTGGAGGGGAGGTGCCATATATAAACTCCCCTAGTGGCATTTAAGCTCAGTATTAATTGAGGCTGATCCCATCACCTGCCCAGGGTTCAGGGCAGGTGTTTCTTATCCTGTGAATGCATAGCAAATGTATGAAATGAGTGCATGTATTGAAATAGACCATCCTCACCAAATTCTTACACATTCCTTTACCAAGTGGCCCAGGTGCATGTCCATCACATAACTGATCTCTTGTGTCTCAAGACAGGAATGGGTCAGGCCCTGTGAGAGGAAGTGCAGCAGATCTTGTGCATGTGGTCAAATGTCTGCAAGCACTGCTGTGTGCCTGGATGGATGGATGGATGGATGGATGGATGGATGGATGGATGGATGGACATGCTCCATATGTTGAGCTCTTAGCAACATGTGCCAACAGACACTTTGGAGGAATGGATGAATCTGCAGTCTGGGAGTTGAAGAGACTCTGAAGAGCCCTCAGGAAACAGAAAGATGAGGCCCAGGATGAAGCCTGCCCAAGTAATTAATCTGTTTTGCAGCTCAATCCCACGTACATGCAAGAAGCTGATTAGAAAGAAAGCAGCTGGCTTGGGCTCTGGGCAGATGGTTTGGCTCTGACAGCTTTGTGGTGATACTACTGGAGGCTGCAACACTGCTTGAGAGTGAAAATTCAAAATGTTGAAGTTCTGGAATGAAGTAGAGAGGTATTTCTGAAATTACTTTGGCAGCTGAGTCAGTTATTGATTGATACTTTGGATACCCAGGGAAAGACCTGCAGCAGCAGTTGTGGGCAAGACATAAATCCAAGGACTAGCTACCTACAGACCTGGAAATATGTCATGAGTCTTTTCTTTTCTTCCTTTTCCCTATTCTAACTCTGAACAATTGATGATCCTACTAGAAATCCTGTTAAAGGCTTGGCTTTACTCATGTTCCTGAGACTTGACAAATTGCTTTACACAGGCTATGGAAACTTCAATATCTCAGTTCCCAAATAGGCAACAAAATTTCCTGGAGTTAAGGCCAGAACTGGCCATCATCTAACCTGACCTCTGCTATACTTATCTCAAACTAATAAGCTTCCTCCAGTTTCCACCACACAGTCCCAGTAACTTGGCTTAGAATAAAGCAGTTATTTCTGGTCTGGAGGTGAATGGCTGCTGAGTTAAGCTGTCTATGATCAAGATTTTCTCTTTTCTCAGGCACTATGCAATGCTGATATATTTTGCTTCATTCCAAAATGGAATGAAAGCTATGTGTTTGTTTAAATAATATCCATAAAACTCCTTTTTAAAAAAAAACCCAACAAACTATCCCAAGCTTCAAACAAAACATTTAATACTAAGAAAACTGAAAAGATTTGTTTTGATAACAAAATATAAAGCATTCCAATTTTTTAAACTTTCTTCACTTGCTAATGTATAATATAGAAGTTAAAATGGGGAAACAAAATATCATTGAAGGTCAGAATGTTCTGTTCCATTTTTAAAGTGTAGTCACACCAAAATCAAGATGTAACATTTAGATATAGACAAAGATAGCATTGAAGTCTTTTAAATCTAGGTTCCAAAGATAATTAGCTGGCCTCCTGCTGAACTTGTCGTTTTTGGGTAAAAGAAGATGAGTCAGAGTTGGGAGAACCTGCTTTTCTGTGCAGTAAAAGTAAAGCTGCAGTGGAAATGACGTAGAAAAGTTGGCCCAAACCTGGGTGCTCCTGTTACTCGCCTAATGGTATTTTTGGATAGTAAGCCGACCACTGGAAAATCCCTCATCAGTCCATCTGATGAGGGATGAGTAGTTCTCAGAAGTTCAGGAGCCTGTGGTCATTTGGCAGAAAAATTATGTAGGTGGCAAATCTCCACAGGATTTTGTTCTGTGATACTTTGCCTTTCCCAATTAATGTGATTTCCTTCATAGGTCAAAAGGATGGATCACTGAGTGGTTAGGAAGGATGGTGATCCAAATACATCCAGCACATTTCCATTTGGTCTGTAGCCTAGTCCTTGTTGCTTTTCCCTGTTCACTCAGCCAAGATGGTCAAACTGTCCTATTGCAGGGAGCTCAAGACCTAGGGCCTGTATCCAAGACAAGTGCAGGTGACAGCCTCTCATAACTTCCTTGGTGAACTGCAGATTATTAACATTAAGTGTCATGCAAGGAAACTGCATTGCCCAACCTTTGTTAATTAAAATATTGCATGTTATGTAGTGTCAGAGGACTGAAACTGTTTTCAAGAAGGATGTACTGTTTTAAGAATTTACATGTACCTAGAAATTTGATGCCATATCTTCATGTTTAGATTTTGCAAGGTAAATATCAACATTATTAACAACCAGACAATAAGTGTCATCATAAGTCAGTGTTTTGTTTGAAGTTTTTCTTTCTTGAGTGTTGTACTAAGTTATTCTTTAAAGGGGTACATCTCAAGTCAGAAAATCATTATGAAAAGGCACCCCAGGAATTTATGCTGCTTTGTTTCTTATTCAAATATTGGAACTTATGCAAATTGCACACTTTATTTCCCACGAATCTGCATTTAATTTTCCAGCTGCCACCTAATTCAGTTCTGACTGCAAAGGAAATCGGTCTTGAATAGTATCTGGAGATTCCTGATATATGTTTCCTATACAATGAAACCATTGTAAGCACTTTAATGATTTTTCAAAGAATTAAACATAATAACTGGCTGGTCATGAGTGTTGATCATTCTGGATAGTCAGTGTTTCACTGAGAACCAGAAGAAATTAACAAAAAGAGGACACCTGACTATGTTTAGGTTGAAATATTTTTTTACTGTATGAACAAAACCAACAAGTGCTATTGGAGAATTTCCCTTTCATACAGGTGGCTGTGCTGCTCTGCTGCTGCACATTTATTTAGAGTCTTCTCCAGAATTAAGCTGTAAACTACAAATCAGAAACACAGCCCCATGAACAGTGGTCTGGGCAAATTTGGGTAAAGGAATCATGACCTACCACCTGTTGTTGTTGATGTGTGTTTTTGATCAGTAATTAGACCAGCACAGAGTGTTTTGCTCTGGTGATGGTTTTGAGTGGTGATGCAGCTCTGGGGCCGGGGTGATGGCCACAGATGGGTGGGTGAGGTTAGACCTGCAATCCTGCCAGTCCCAGCTGTTCTCCTGGCCCTGAGGAAACCCAAACACCCAGAGCATTTTGAGACTGGCCTTCAAAGGGATGGTGAAACCCTGTCCAAGAAGTGCCTGCCTCTCTGCAGGATCTATATGAAGAGGCTATGTAGGCAAAGGTTTCATTTCTGATTAGAAAGGGGCTTGAATTCTGAGTACATGCCTGACAACAGTATTCTCTGGGGCTCTTCACTTACACCCCAATCCTCTAAATAGTTTGGACTAAGAACCACATAAGGAATAGCTGGATGAATGCCAGTGCTCTATTTGCTATTTTTGATGCAGCCTGCTTTTTAAATTGAGTTCCATTCAATGAAACATTATTCCTTTTGTTGGGATAAAGTATCATATTGCTGGACACATCCATACATATCATTTTCAACTTGTTAATATGACACGAGGATTTCCTGTGTGAAGTAAGTGTAAATTAAATTGTTCTAAGTGAAGGAAATCCATTCCCCTACATGAGCTCAGTGCAGAACATATTCACTTCTAACTTTCCATTTATGGTATCTGGTGAGTGTTTTTAAAGCTTGTCATATATAGGTCACAGAATAATTTATGAGAGTGAGAATATAATTTTTCCACATAGAAATGTAAAGCACTATCACAGGCTTACCACTTTAGTAGTACTCATTCAGAGAGTAGAGAGCTCACATTTCTGAATTTTAATATAAAGACCCTGCCTCCAATGTGAAGCAAGGTCTCAGGTGGCCCATGGTGATATATGAACCATTTATTGATCTTCGCTAATGGGATGAATTTTGCCTATCAGAATTAGTGAAGAGCAATCCAAATTTTAACTCAGTGTCTCATCTGTGCACCTAATTTTAATTTCATTATTATCAGCAGTTTGGAGTCTGGCTTGGTTTGATATTAACAACAGGTATTTGTATGGGAGTCTTCCTAATTAAACTGAAATGTCAACTTTATGCCTCTATGTGATTTTATTTTCTAATTTAAATTTCTGTTCTACAGGAAGTGCTTTAATTTAAATAAATCTCTTGGGACAAATTTATTTATTTTGTGAATTTCAAGTAAGTTATTGTCTTTGAAATAAACAAGCTGTGGAACAGTATTATCTCAAATGTATGAAATGGAAGTTGGAGTGTTGCAGAACTGCTGAGAAGGGGTGTCTCTAGTCCTGACCAAAGGGTAGTTCTCCAGATGGACTGCTGCAGACTCCATGGATTCATAGGCTATGAGGCTGGAGATTTCAGGGCTTCCTTGCTTTGCTGCTGAGAAATTGCAGAGATTAGATAGGGAGACCATAGATTTCTCTTTTTCAGACAATTTTTAAATATTGGGACTTCTTTTTTTCTGAATTGGGATAGAATTTTCCTATGTCTGCCTGCCCCCATGAAATATGGTGACCCTTCAACACAAAGCTCTGATAAGAACATGCTTAACTGTTTTTTGAATCAGGGCTACACAGGGAAAGGCTGAAAGAGCTGAGACTGCTCAGCCTGGAGAAAAAAAGTGCAGAGGAATTTTATCTATAAGTATTTGATGAAAGAGATTAAAAGCCTGAGTTGGACTTTTCTCAGAAATGTCCAGTGTGTGTACAAGAGGCGATGGGCCTCAACTGAAATACAGGAAATTCTTTTTAAACGTGAGAATAAAGCTTTTTCACTGTGAGAGTGGCTAAAATCTGTCCCGAGTTGCATAGAGAGGTTATTTAGACCATTTGAATGATCAAAAAAAATCAGCTGGACACAGCCCTGAGCAGCCTACTTTCACTTACTCTCCTTTGACCAGGGAAATGGACTTATTGATCTCCAGAGGTGACTTCCCACTTCTATGATTCTCTGGTGCTGTGCAACTGCAGGGGACCTTAATCCCTCCTCAACCATCCTCAGCTAGGGTTGCCTCAGGAAGGGAAATTTTTAATCTGGGAGTTGGTATTCAGCCTTCATAGCCATTCCAGCATGATGCAGACGATGCAGTACTGTTGCTTTCCTGAGGATTTTGAAGTGGGAATCTGTGCCTTAAACATTAGATCTCCTTTTCACTGGGGGATGTTCTGAAATCCTCAACGGTTCTACATTAAAACAGAACAAATGATTGAAATACTGTCCCCAGACAGGTCAGAGGCAAAATTCCTTCAACTTTAATAGATCCCAGAATCCACCAAAGTCAAGGTACTTGTAACAGCAATGCATCTATGTTATGTCTGAATTTTGTTTACAACTTTCTGGAGTATTTATCTTTGACAAATAATCTTTGCAGAGCTTCTAACTAGAGTGTCTAACTGCCTTGAAGCAGAGCCATTTGCCAGTGATTACTGAGGATTGTATTTAAAAATGAAACAATGCCATTCACAGTGGGACTATATTTATAGCTATAAGAAATGCACAAGACATTAAAAAATTATGAATTTTTCCTTTTCTGAACAACTGAGGACTTACATAAGCAGCTTGGAAAATCTGAAAGACAACTCCAGTATTATCTTAAAAGCTAGATTAATAGTTTTATTTTTATATATGCAATATTAGTAGCTGGTTAATATTACGTCTTAATAGACAAGGGGGGAAGTATATATATTGCAAATTATCTCTTTGAAAAGTTTATCTTTGTTTTCTTGAATTTCATGCCCAGCATTATTATACTGGGTTCTTGCACTACCTGTTTCTCAGAAAAATACTATGGGATGTATTAATCCATTGTTACTGGTGAGATTAGCTGTGTTTTCAAATTGGGAGTTGAGAGACGCAGGATTTGCATACATAGACCATTGCATGTGCAGTAATATATCACATGTGCACTCATCACAAACAGTTCAATGCAATGTAAAATCCTGTCTTAATTGGGAGCATCCTTTGGATTTCAGCCTCTTCAGGGCCTAAAAGTGGGATGCTTAATTCATGTCAAGAGCTGAAAAGTTGCCCTGGAAATACATAACCCAGTTGTACTCTACATTGAAAATTGTCAAACATTTGCTAGATAAAGCTACAGAGAGGATCCTTGTCTGAAAACCAGCAAAGTTAAATTCCTTTCTTATCTTTTAATTTTGCGACAGTTTATTAACAAAAAATTTTTAGGAAATATTTAAGAATAATTGGTATAAGGATAGATAAATATAAAAAATGTGTAAAAGGTGAAGATCAGAAGCAGTGGAGGTTTAGACAAAATATTTGTTTCTTGCTTCAGCACAGTGAGATCATCTGTGGCCTCACAGAGCAGCTGCAGTGGGCTGTGTCTGTGACCCCAAGTGCAGTCTGTCCCCTTGCCCCTACAGCTCCTCCAGCCTTGGCACAGCTTGTCCCTGTCTGTGTCATTTCAGTAACAGAAAGAGGCTGAATCACAAGCAGAATCAGGTGCTTTCTGTTCCACTTCAAGACATACAATATTAAGAAAACTTTAAATTAAATTATCTGTTTGCACAATGTTCAGAGAATTATTCCTGTATTAGAAAGTGTTTAGTGTTTTCCTTTTTGCCTTCCCCATCTCCTTGAGAAGTGTTCATAACACTCACTCTAGGGTTTGGAGTGGTGGGAGATATATTTTCATAGATATTTTCTTGAGCAAGGTCTCAAACATCCACAACAATTCTCCACAGTTATTAGATTCAGCCATTTCCAAAGAACAAAGCAGAGGATTAATTTCCTAGCTAATTTGTCTGCTCTTTAATTTGTTCTACGTTATTTTTCCAATCCAAATTTTAAAAGCAGTCTGCAATCCACCCATGTTCTCTAAGTAATATCTGTAATATTCCTTACAAAGAGTGACAATGCCAGCAGTTGTTCCTTGGCTGTATTCCCAGCAAGTATAATTTAACAGGTGAGAAATAAAGTATGTGACTGAGATAACAGTGTGATACTCTAAATTTAGATGATATTGAGGGCTTTTTTGTGAATTGTAAATATTCTTTCTGTTTTTTCTCAGTAGGCATGGAAAGTCTCAGTATCATCTTTATTAAAAACGAAGAAGTTTCTGGAGTTTGACTGAAAAAAGTTCTATCTTTGTTCAAGTTGTTATAAATCAAAGAACAATTTTTGTTTTCGTTTGTTTGTTTCACAGATTTCTTATGAAAGACAATTGCTTTGGAGCTAGTATTAAGAAAGATAGCCAGGAGCCAGGGTGTTACTGTAAATTTTGCTTATAGATCATGCTTGATTAAATTCCCATTTTAGCTGACTGAAGAGTTCATTTTTGCTCTGCAAGAAGTCTGGTGGAGGGTAGTGAGGACATTTCATTTTCTGCCTTGACTAAGCTTGGACAGATCCAAGAACACTAGGTCTAAGCAGTACATTCTGGAAAATCTTGCCACCTAAATACTTAACTTTAATTTTTTTTTAACCTTTCTGTGTTTTGATGGCATCACTGGCTGTATGCTGGGATTCTGTGTTGATTCTTGCTCTTTTTTCAAGTCCCAGGAATGGTATTTTGGAAAAGAGGAGTTTGGAAAAGGTCAGGGTCTGCTGTGATGTACTGATAAATGGACTGTTAGGTTTCTAGGGAGGAGTGTACCCATGTCATGCATCCAGTAGGAAATCTTGTTTGGGTGCCTCTTACACAAAGTGTCCCCAGGAGTTTGGATCATTTTCCATGAACACAAAAGCTTCCTTTTATTTGAAAAGGCACATTTTGAGGTACAGCAGAAGACAATGTCATAGCTAACTGATAAGGCTAAAAGTACATTTAGATGTGATGGATTTAGGATTCTGGAGCTGCATTTCTAAATACGCAACAAGGCCACTTACCATCCAAAACTTGATGTTAAGGCACAAGGACTTACAGTCCTACATCTTGTAGGTACTTTTGGAAGTCTTATCCATTGACTTCATGGCCAAGAGTAATTATACCTTGTAGATTCTTTTGAAAGTCCATGGGCTCAATGGCCAAGGGTAACTACGTAGTAACTGTGACTATTGTATTTTGCCAAAATAATAATATAGTCTGTTATTAAAGACAATGATCAGTGTTTTCCAAGACAGTAGTCTATCTGATCTTACCTAAAATGCTATCCAATCCTACATGTAAAATGCTAATTGTCATTGTGTTGGAGAGGAAGTCAAAACTCCAATATTCTACATCATTCTATCAGTTCTACTGCAGTGAAAGATGGGATATAGCTCTTTGTGAGGTGTATCTGTTCATTTCCAAAGGCTTTTTGTTGCAGAATTGGAAATGAATAGATTCTCTAAAGGATTTCTTCCTAAACTTGCTTAATGTGTCTACATTTTGTTAATTTATTTGGAAGTAAGTTTTTAAAGCCAAATATTATTACACTATAATGTGCAATACTGAGCTTCTTTGACTAAAGATATGTTATTACTTGGAGCCTATTAAAAAAAAATTAAGCATCTCCACCTTGGATTTTGAATTGAAATATGTAATGATCCATGAATTCTCTGCTCTGAGTAGCCTATCGATCGATATGGATTTCAATACTCTTGTATTTTAATAGCTCCCTTTCTTACCTTTCGTTAGCATTTGTCATTTTGATGGTCTCCACAGCTATCTTAAAACCTAAGTACCTTCTCGGAATTTTATGTTAAGGGTATAATAATAAAACTCAAACAACAGGAAGTAATAAAACTTATATTCATGTTTTCTTTCCATTTTAATGAAGACAGAGTTTGATATTTTTCTTTCACCACTATCTCTTTACCTCAGGAGTGATCCCAATGGTTTCAGTAAGAATGCTTGGAGAACAGAGTAATATTCAGTCAAAAAAATAGACTCAGAATGCATCTATCTATTATGCATTCCTTTCATGAGCATCTTTAAAAATAGGTAGAGAAAAAGGTATATAAAAATTCTATGATTCTAAACTTCCCTTCATATTCATGGAAAAGCTAGAGAATAACAGAGAAGTTGATATTAAGACTGTTTTCAGTATTGGCCATCTTTTACACTAAAAAAAAAGGAAACAGTTGTTTTAGTTTCAGCCTCTGAACTCTTCTTTCAATGATGGCCGCCAATTTAGTTTGGAATATCAACTACTATGTAGTTATACAATTCACCACAATTACTGAAATTAGATAGAAGCAGAATTATATGACTTAGCATTTGAGAATCCTTCAGCTGAGTCTTTATATTCAGTATCTGGTTATATGCCAGGCTGAGAAGGAGGCTGGATCAGAGACAAACCAATCTGTGGATATCTTGGCAATACTTCTTTATTGCCTTCAACCCCAAAGAAATCAGTTTGTAGATTCTACAGTTTCATGAAAACATCTTAATTGGAGAAAGGGAAAGGACCTGAAGCTTTGAAAATAAACAGATAGACACTACTGTGGATTTTGACGATGATGCTCAGTGTCAGGGATTATTTTTGTCAGTGGCTTAGAGAGCTGTGTTGTAAGCAGCTTGAGCAGTCTTTGCTCTGACTGTTGCAGCTTTCTGTAGGTGGTTATGCTTTATTAGCTGGCAGGACAATGCTAAGTTCCCTTGAGAAGGAACAGAGAATATTAGTCTGCTTTCTGACACTCCATGGTGCCATCTGAAAGGAAAGCAGAGTGTAACCACTCTGCAGTGCTGGTAATGAAGGGTGAGATCTATGCTTTTACAGGAACTGGCTGTGAGAGTATAGTGAGCTGGTTTATTGGCCTTGTTGCTCTTCTCCTTGAATGATCTTGTCTTATTGTAAACTTCTGTATCTTACATAATTCTGTCACAGTGTGACTCCATTTTGCACATGGTCATGCATGCACGTACATGTAACCACTACATGCTTTAAATGTTTTATCTGTTACCTCTGGTGGGTATCTGACCCACCAAGAGGGCTCATCTGGACTCTGGCCTGCTACTGATTTCCATTTAAGGTCTCCTAAAATTGGGCAGGTCAAGGAATTTTATTCAAAGCCTTTGGGGAAGGAAATGAACTGTTGTGCCTACTGAGATCAACTGTTCACTCTAAACACATGTCATCATATTACTCCTCGTGGCAGGAAATTTAGGCTAAGATATATTCAATGGCAAGGATTTGGGCACTGCTGGCCTCCCACCAGCTGGACAAGCTCTCCTGGTTTCTTCACAATTCATACATTAGTGTCACAGCTCACCGCAGATATGAGTTGGGAGAGTAAATATTCATTTTGCTTACCACAGAGAAAGCCAAACTGTCAAAGGAAAAGTTAAACAGAACTTTACCTGAAACTGCAAACATTAGTATGCTAAATAGCTCCAAAATAAAGTAATATGAGAGATAAGAGGGTTTATCTATGAATGAAATATGCAATCTACTGACAGCAAGAAACAGAGAGGAAAACAAACATTTAATATACAGGGGATTCAAAATTGTTCCTTAGAAATCACTGTCAACTTGGCTCACCAATAGTTGAGAAAGTAATACTGTTCAGGGACTGAGTTTTGGAAAAGGTCCTGAGGCAGGTGTAGGTGAGACCTTCTGCACGAGCCTGTTCATTGAAAGCAGAACAAGAAGTAAAAATCTGTTTACTTTGGCGAGTTATTTGTGCACAGGTTTGTTTTCCCAATCTTGATATTGGAAGGTGTCAGCTTATCTCTCACTCTTCATGTCTCTGTTCAGATGTTTTCCTGTCGTTTTTTGACATGACAGATGTGAGCTGCTCTGGGGACTGGGGCTCCAGCTATCTGCCTTGTGCAGCACCCCCAGATGGCCAAGCCTGCCCTGGCTGCTGCCCTGGGGATGGACAGGGAGTCTCTGCTCCTCAGCAGTGCTGCCAATGGCACTGCTTCCGGGCTTCTTACCCCACTGGAAAGGACAAGTGGAGCTGACAGGAGTTTGGGGGCTGGAAAAATGCATAGGTTTCCTGTTGCTAACCATGCTGTGAAGAAAGAGGGGGGGAAATTTGCGGGTATATTTTTTGACAGTCAGCTTTAAGGTGTAAAGAAACATTTAAAAATAGATTGTTTCATTGACGGTCTCCAGTCTGACTTTAAGGCATACAGTTTGAGGATGGTGACCTTTTGGGAGTATCAATCTGCAATGAATCCAATACTGGGGTATAAACCCACTAATATCACTAGTTTAACCAGGAAAGGAGTGGTTAAGTGACAGATGAGTTAAGGTGGCTGCAGGCCACCTCTGTAAAGAGATGGATGTTCACCTGGTCCTGGGGAGGAGCAGTGGCTGAAGGGCTGAACCCAGTCCCATTGTGGCTGTGGCTGATGGTATGTGTCCTGCTGGACTGGGGCTCAAACCTCTCTGTAATGACAATGTGCATGTTTCAGTTGTACCATTTCTATACTCCTCTTTTCCTTCACCTGTGGGAGTAAACAAACCAAATGTTTCTGAATGTAAAACTGGATCAGCTGCAGTTAAGAATGCCTTCTGCACCAATAGCTACCATAAAAAGCAGATTCTTTGCCTGAGTGGGAATGTCTGGGAAGTGTCACCTTTTGGGTAAGTTTATGGCAGTTTATTTTACCGTTATAGATACAAAAGACATATTAAGTAAGTTGGTGCTAAATAGAGTTATAAAACAGACAGAATCCTCATGCAAAGGGCTAGCAGCAAAACCCAATCTATCAGGGAGCTTGAGGCCAAGGCAAGGACAGCACATCTAAAGGACAAGCCATACACTCATCTCCTCTGGGTGCTCTTCTGGGGGTTGTCAATTGCTCACTGTCCACATGCACCAAAATCCTCCACCTGACTCCCTTCCCACCAGCATCTATTGGCTCACTGAAGGGAGACAGGCTCCTCCTTTCTCCCTTCTTCATTCAGTTCCATAGCTGTCTTCCCACGCCTAATGCCAGAAGTCCTTTGCCTTAAATTGCTGGAGGGCTTTTAGCTGCAGAAGTGCCTGGTGGAACAGGGTACCAAGCTCTCTCTGCAAAGGTCAAGCTCTCTTCCTTACTCCATAACTGATCTCTCCACCCAGTGCTCCCATTTCCCTTGTGCTATTGCTTATCTCAGATTGATAACTCAGAGAAAAGAGTGCTTCTAAAAACACAGTTATTCCAGGCCTATCCTAAAGGGTCCTTACAGCTGTGGAAGTCTTGGCCTTCAGGAGCTATGGAAATACCTGAAATAAATTTTCTAGCTGCAACTGAAAAAAACAAAAGTTGCAAATACTTTTGTTAAGGTGACTGATCTTCGGGCTTGACAATTAGCAGACTGGTGAGCAAGCACTCTCTCCTTGGGAGAGCTACTATCTACTGGCAGTGAGCAAAACTCCTTGTCAGCCAGCTATCAAAAAAAAAGACAGAAGAAAAAGGTACAAATTTTTTACAGCACAGTCTTACACCATTCTGGGGAAAGGAGGGAAGTTATAAATGGGATGCTGAGGTTAAGAATATGTTTGGGACCCAGTAGGAAATTTCCTTTTGGTAAGCCAACTTTTTGTGCATGAGCTGCTGGTAAGTAGGATTCACACTGCACTGGGTTCTCTGCCTCCTGTACTGGAAGCCAGCACAATGCTGGTGGCTGTCTTCAAACACAGGTGATTTTCCATAGGCCATAGGACAGAATATAAAAACTGTGGAAAACAAGGAATATCAATGAGAAGCTTCTTTTACTGGAATTAATCATCAACTCATGTACTCCTCAGCTTCAGTTTGGCTGATGCCCACAGGCTTCGAGGGTGCTTATCAAGTTGAACTCTTCATGATTTACTATGTCTTTATCTGATCCCTTTCACTACTGCAGCTGGTTTACCTCAAAATAATAGATAATTCGGCATGGTTCAAGTTGTTTTTTCTTATTTTAAATCCCCTCTTCCCAATTAAAAATGATAACCTAAAGCAGATTTATTATTAATTTGAGAGAAGAATCTTAAGAACCACACTTACTTTAGATAGTAATTCAAAACGTTTGCAGTTAGTTTTATCCAGACACCTTACATACTTCATTCTTGTTTATTGTCATCCCATTTCGTTTTTGTGACCTTCACATGATGATTAAACCATGCCTGGAAGCTATCACAGTGGTTTGAAGTAGAAGATGTGAAGACTTGTGAAGACTTATGCTGGCGCATCAATCAGAACTATAGGTGGTTAATTTTATTTTTTTTTAAAGATGTGGCCAATCATGACTTATCTGAGTGCTATTTGTAGGGTTTTTTTTTTATTTTATGTTTATGGTTTGGGTATTTTTTTTCATAGTTACTCTGGATAGGTAGAATGAAATTAGGCAGTCTAGAAACACTTGGGTAACACCATAGCCAGAAACAGTGATATTGATATATCTGAATACCTTATAGGTTGATCTTCAGTCATAATGCCCGTCTACAGACATGGCTCATTTAAGTTTGCCATAAAGCTGGGGATATCTTAAAGATGGTTAGCTAACACAGTTTTCAGAGCAAAGAGAGACCAAATAAAAATGTATTCACTTCATCAGAACAAGGAATGAAAACCTGGAAACACAGAGAGTTGATTTTGGCTGAATGTCATAACTATGCAAATTGTAAGACTTGGAAGCAGAGGGAAGAAACAGAGGAAATACTCCTTATGGCTCTGACTCTGAAGGAGAAATCTTCCCTTAAATTTGCTATTCTTTGACTGCCAGCTCAGTCAAAGAAGCTTGTGACAGGCAGCAGAATGGATTGGTGGCAATAACTATTAATAAATGTGATAGTTGCAATAATGTCTAATTACCCCTGGTGTGTGTTCAATGAATGTTTATTGTACAAATGCAATGGAAAGAAATATGTTGCATACAAGACATATAAAAATATAAATGTAGCAGCAGTCCTTAAAATTGTATCTTAGGGTGTTGTGGTTTGTTGGTGTGTGTTGTTATTGTTGCTGCTGGGTTTTTTTCCTTCCTTTGGTGTTTCAGTTGGGAAATTCACACTTGAATCCGAAGGAAGAGTCACACAGTGCCGGTGAGAAAACAGATCTGGGGTTTACAAGGTTGAGCTATGCCACAGACACTTCACATGGTTAAACACTGCTGCAAGTCCTAATAGGTCAGTGACAGTGTCACAGGAACATTTCCGAAGAACATTGAAAATGTCTTGTCCCCATTTCATCACTCAAAACGTTTGTGTTGTATTTCTCTTGCAGCTAAAAACTGCTTGTTTTCCTAAGATGAATTGTTGTACTTCCCAGAACATGTTCTCTGTTTACTGGTAGCAAACGGTGGAGGGGAATGAGTGCTCAATGTGATGGGCAGAAATGGGATCAAGTGAGACATCCAATGATTCTGGATGCAGTAAAAGCTGTTCTTTTGCTCAGAGTGAATGTTAATGATGTTTCCATGGTTCATGAATAAACTCAGTCAGAACATGAAGTTCTCAGGGGAAAATGAACAACCTTTACTATTAAAGAAATATGTCCATGTTGCTATTGAATCAGAAGTCAACAGCCGCAACACCAATCACTGACAGTAAAATAATTTTTTTAAAAAAAGTACTTTTTTTTTAATACAATCCCTTCAAAGTCCTAAAGGCATCAATGCATAAATATCCTAGGTCTGTATGCTGCCAGTATTTTGCCCAAGCCCATGGCATCAGGATATCAGCCAGCTCAGATCTCTCCCTGTGTCAAGATTTGTTGATTTCTCTGGATCCAGTTCAGAGCTTTCCTGGCCAAATCATATGCCTAGATTTTCTTCCTGTAGGTAGCAGGGAAACGAGATATACTACACAGTACTGTGCAATATGCAGCCCAGCAGCTAAACTGGAATATGCTTGCAACCACACCCAACTTCTGCTTTCTCCTCTCTATGGCACTGTGACATTTTTTCTATGAAGGTCTCCCATGAAAACATCCTTGACCTGCCTCAGCCGTTCCGTACTTTTTTTTTTTTGATGTGTAGGTAATGAATGATCTCTTCTATCTGATCCCTGACAAGGAGCTCTCTCACAAAGATGTATCTGTGCATTTGCTTGGAGAAAAATATAATTGGTATGTAATTTGGATTTTGGTGTGAAACAGCTGCAGTCTGGAGCTGGTGAAGATTTTGATATCATAGATCTTTGGTCAAAGGTCAGACCAGGCAGCTCTGGGGAAGCCACAGCATGCAAATTTCAGACCAGCACCTTTTTCAGTTGCTCTGGATTGGAGTGGGAGAGATGAAGATCTCATGAGCTCTCACAAAGGTGAGTTGTGAGGATGCTTCTGAGTGCTACTTGAATTTCATGTCAACAGTGGAGAAGGTTTCTGAACACTAAAATTCAGTGCATGATTCTGACATGGGAGAGGGCATTTGGGTGGTTTTTAGCCCTTCCTGGTGTGATGCTGGTGGCAACATAAAGCCACTGGCCCTACTGTGCTTTGTTTGCCTTCTCACAGTGGCACTCCTCACTCAGGAGGATCTACAGGCAGTGTGCCACACGTGGATCTCTTTTCCCATCAAGCTCCAGGAGCAGATAAGAATCATAACGATGTAACAGCTAGCTGTGATCTCTTAAGATGATGATAATTTCTAAATGCTGAATTATTTGGTTAAATCTGCTGCCCGCTTGTCTTTCAAGTGTAAGAATTCTTGGTCATTTCTGAAATACTGCCCCAAATCTACCTTTAGAGAACATGCTGGAGAGCTGCAGTCTAAAGCTTTAAAGTGCAAAATATTAACCATAAGTCGAATCTCTGAGATTTCAATTTATGTCCACTGTGATAAAAAGATATTTATATAGACTGTACTACAAATAAATTCGTTTGATGGACATAGAGCTTCATTTTCCTCCTCTAAAAAATAAACAGTTTAATTAAGGAAATATTGAGTAAGAATGAGCTTCTCCAGCTATAATTTACAGGAAAAGCATGCTTTAGGATGAACAGGAGATAAAAGCTGTTTTGAACAGCTTACAACCTAAACAGACAGATAAAATAGCTGGAGACAGGCTCAATCATTCAATAAAGGACCAAAAAAGTGCTTTTTATTGAGTGTGGATTTGATTTTGCTCAGTGTATTTTTGTATTACAAAATTGTTCAAGTGTGGGTATTCTGTCTCCGTATCTGGATTATAGAGTAAGGCAAGTTTTCCTAAACAGGCTGCACCAATCCAGGCATTCCAGCTAAAATTCTCAGCACAAAGTCCTACAAACTGCTGGAAATGATTCATTATTAGACATCCTTTATAATTTCTGAAGCAAAGCAACAGATAAGAACAAGAACATTGCATAGCATTTTAGTGATGTTTTTATTGGGCAGAAAGAAAATATATGTCCAACTCTTGGTTGAAGGAATTGCTCACAGTTATGTAGTTAACTTCTAATTCATTGCCAAAATTTATTTGCTGTTAGGTGACATTGACTGCATTGACCAATGGCTCAGATTATTTTTTAAGGACCAGTTTTATAGCTGAAAAGACCACATATTACAGAGCCATTTATAAAGTTTAAATGTCTTAAGCTAACAGTATGTGATTGCACAGCCAAAAGTGAAAACATTATGGCTTGCTAGGAGAACTCATAACTCTAATACATGGTTATGAAATTGGGCTCACGACAATGAAAACACAGCTTATGTCAGCACAGTCTCTGTAATGAAGCAGCAATTGTAATAGAAATCTCTGTGCTTCATCTTACCTAGGTGCTCAGCTTGTGCCTGTTCCGTGATTGTTCTGATTTCATGCAGCCACACTGTGAAGCTTTTGTATGAATATTTAATACCACGATTTGCATTACAGCAGTGCAATTGTGCGAGGGACTGTACAAACCACATAGTGAGAGCCAGTCTTTCTGCAATGAGTTTAAATTTTAAATTGACAAGAAGACAGAGAGAGTGGAAGAGGGAAGATGAGGAGACAGGAGGAAAGAGGCATATCTACAGTTTCCCTGAAAATATGTAATGGAGAGAGAGACACACACAATACTTCTGAGCCTTGTGTCCTACTCATTCCCTCTCTAGGAAGCTTTTTCATGTCTTTGGGTTGTGATAACAACATTAAGCACACTTGATAATTTACATCTTTGCTTATTAATGAGATATTGGCTCCTTCAAAGTGATGTCTGTTCCTGTTGTAAGGAACATCTTATCACCAGCAAAAGCAATGAAAATATGTCATTCACAAGAGGAAGCCCCATTTTAAAGCCACAGGACTATCATATCTTCTCCTGATTTGTGGGCTTTTGTTTATGGTCTAACCCATGCTCCATTTTTGTCTTATCTTGTGCTCAACTGCCAGTATACAGTGACACCTGCAATTTCACAGCAAGGCAATGAAGCCACTAAAAAATTTAATGCTTTTTATATGGATGACACTGATAATGACACCAGTGGTTTCTATGCTGAAGTGATAATCTTTTCTTCACTTCTTTTTAATCAGTGTCATTCATCTATGTCATCATGAGTGCTAGAACTACCTTCAAGAGCAAATTTATTTTGGGAACTAGGTACAGAAATTTGTAATTTGCTATTCCCAGACCATATTTTATTAATGGCTTAGATGTTGCCAGTGATTACTTCAATAACCTTCCATTCACGCAGTTAAAATGCAGATGATATATTTGTTTCATAATGGTTCTTCATCAATTAATTGGCAAGGCTGGAGATGCTTTAAGCCAAATGATAGCAAAATGCTCTGATGAGCTGTGAGATTGGAACACAAATGTGAGTGAGAAGCACTTGTTTGGGATGTATATGAAGGAAAGTCAACTGAAAGCTATAGTTTTGAAATGAAAAATCACATCAAGATTACATTTCAAAGTGATATAGACAGTAGCTAATATTCTATTTAGTTTTCTTCAGTGTATCTTGGTATTTCTCTTGGTGTATTCAAACTGAGGGAAAAATTCACCGAGTATGTGGAATGGAATGGAATGGAATGGAATGGAATGGAATGGGATGGGATGGAACAGAATAGAATAGAATAGAATAGAATAGAATAGAATAGAATAGAATAGAATATTTCAATTTGAAGGGACCTAAACTGGACATCTAGTCCAAGAAGCCTGATCAATGCAGGCCTGATCAAATATTAAATCTTATTATCATGATTTAACACAATTTTATTATTATATTTTGGAACAGGCTTCCTAGGGAGGTGGTTGATGCCCCAAGGCTAGAGGGATTTAAGTGACATTTGGACAATGTCCCTAATAGCATATTTTAGAGGTACACAATCTTGCAGAAAGGTGTATATGGTTTTGAGAGCATGCATGGATGGATGTAGCTGTCTGTCTATCAACCTACAGCCTTGTCCACTTGAAGATTTAAAGATCTTTCATAAAGGACATGATCACATAAAACTTCACACCAACAGCAAAGGGAATGCTTCATCCATGTGCAACAGTACATCTGCAACGTGTGGGTAGATCTAATCCTTCCTAGTACAAGGCAGTGAGATAAATGCTTTGTACTGCTATTTCTATATATTGCTATTAAATATATATTTAAACCTGTACGTGTGCTTCCATACATAAAAGGAAATTATTCAGGACAGCTTTTCAAAGTTCAGTCTAGGGCTGGAGACAGTCTTTCAATAGAGAAGCAAAGATTTGCATTTACCTTTTATGGAATTAAAATGAAGAAATTTTAGGGTCCACTCCTGTGGGTTTTTTTTTGCTAGCAATGTAGCTTCTAGAAGCATATTGCTTACATAATTGGCCTGAATTTTCTAATTTCTTACCTATTCTTCTAGCCATACTTCTAAGATGCATATGAAACAAACTTGGGCTTCTTTATTACAAAGTCCTGGCAGTTAGTTCTAAAGTGTTACCCACACATACACACCAAAGATCAGTGTTTAAGCTGAAAAACGAATATGTGCCAAGGTAGAGCCACTACAGGAACTTTTCTTTTAAAAAATCTGTAAAAATGTGATGTCAAAAATGTAAGCTGTGTCCTGTTCTTGTAGAAGGTGCCTAAATTACCGGTCTCTTCTTGCCTTTTATATATTGTTATAACCACTTCCGTATAGCAAACAAATAGTATCATCATCTCCAGGAGAAAGAATTAAAAAAAAAGAAAAAGAAAGCCCAATAACAACAGACACTTCTTAATCATCTTGCTTGAAGAGATATGCTAGTTGTGAGCCAACAGTGTGTGTGTAGAGAGATAATTGGAAGAAAAGAAGAGATTAAACAAGAAAATTTAATTTATGTGTAAAAAGGCAAACCTCTAAGACAAATGTTTAATCCAGACTATTTAACTATTTAATAGCTCAGTTTGCTAGTTGGAATGGAATGGAATGAAAAGAAACAGAAGCTCATGGTCTCTTTGTGCTTTCCAAACTGGATCCACTTGTCTCTTTTTTTGTTTTGGGATGACAAACCCTAAGGGTGAGGCTCATTTTCTTCACTTTCGCACTACATTAGATGAGATCTTTTGAATGCCAATATAGAAGAGCATGTGGGTATTTCTAAAGATGAAAGCAGTTACTCTTCAGCATAGTTCAACACATTATCAATACACTGGCTGGCAAGTCATTTTTTTCAGGAGAATCAGATTCTTAAGTGACAAAACAGCCAGAGAAGAGTCCTGGAGAGTGTGATATGAAGTGCTTTTGGAGGGATTGATAGCTGCAGTGGCCCCCAAACCCAGTAAGGCTTTGTACTCCTTGGCAATTGGACTTAATTCCTACTCTTGACCTTGCAGATATTTTAAATATTTGGTAAAAAAAGGGGTGTCTGAACTTTCAGGGAGACAGAAAAGCTGAAACTATAGTGCAAAAATTATACTATTTCTGGATAGCCATAGGGCATGAGTTGAGGGAGCTATTCAGCTGTGCTGCAATCATGTATGTTGCTGTTCAAAGAGCATCCAAGATCTGGGGTGCTTCCCTTGAGACTGCTGCTGGATGGACAATAAATAGGATAGGTAAGGCCTGGCTGCAGAAGATATCACTAAGCCAGAGAGAGATCGCTTTGGACTCCTAATTAACTAAATGTCTCTTTCCTAAATCAACTCTGTTGCCAAAGATGAATATTAAAAAAGAACAAGCTGGCAAGTGTCAAATTAATCCTGAGACATATCCCTAGAATACAGTGATAACACTGTATCTTGAGTTTTATGTATATTTCAACTTCTGCTACCTGACTGGATGCTAGTTCTTAATCTGCCATGCTGCTTTACATTCTTCTGTAATAATCTAGGATTATTCAGTATCCAAAAAATGCCAATAAAAGTCAAACACTCTGAGAGCATAAAAATACTTGCAACACCCAGTGAAACTCAGGATGTTCAGGGCACATTGGATCTTGTAGCTTTGGGACTGGAGGCTCATATAGCTGCTGTAGTGGTTCTAACATTTTTCTTGACTGCCCTGCTTCGGTGTGACATTATTGACCAGGTCATGATTTACAGAAGTGTAATCAAATTGAAAAGCCAGACCTTAGCACAGTGAAAACACAAAGGACTCTGACTAGCTCTGAATCTCAACACATCTACTACTTTACTTTTAGGTTTATTTGAGTATTTATTGGGAAAGGGAAAACACTAATGAAAACCATATTTTTTTATTATAATACATGTGAATCTAAAGCCCACCTGGAACAAAAATGTCTCAGTTCTCCTGTCTGGTCTTAACCAGACAGGATTAACCTACTAGTGAAGTAAAAAACATTGAATACTAGGGGGATCTAGCTTTGCCTTCTTTTTTAAAAAATAATTAATTTAATTGAAATATTTTTCTAAGGCCTATTTAAATACATGCCACAGTGAAGCATTCAAAACCGGAGGGGAAAAAATATGACGAGATTTCACTGAATTGCATTTTTTTTTATTCCCAGCCTAGAAGAAGGTGACAGGTTCAGCTGTAGATGCTGCAGGTGGAGGTTTGCTCTCAGCCAGAGGAATCTCACCAGTCTGTCAGTCAGTCTGGGGCAGTTGCTTCTAGTCATGGTAGAGGGTTTAGGGATTTCCTGGTTTCAGTGAATTAAAAATGAAAAAAGTGAAAACAAGTCTCAGCAGGGCTGTGAGATGGAGTGATGGGAGAGTGACAGGAGCGTATTGCTACATGTGTTAACAATTACCATCATGTGTAATTTCAGGTAAAAGAAAAGGCAAGCAAGCAAAGGCTGTTAAAAATCAATAGTGATCCCAAGTTCACTTATATTCCTCAGAGAGGAATTTTTCTAATCTGACATGTGCGGTGCAGTCAAATGCTGGAGGGAAGGGATGCCATCCCGAAAAACCTGGATAAACTTGAGAGGTGGGCTTATGCAAATCTCATGAGATTGACCAAGGTGAAGTGCAAGGTCCTGCACTAGGGTTGGGACAACCCCAAGTACAAATACCGGCTGGACAGAGGATTCATCAAGACTAACCTGGAGAGAAAGACTGGGGGTTGCTAGCTGATAAGAAACTCAACATGATCCACAATGGGCACTTACATCCCAGAAAGCCAGCCGTGTCCTGGGCTCCATCCAAAGCCGCTGGCTAGCAGGGTGAGGGAGAGAGGGAGGGAACTGAGGGAGGGGATTCTGCCCTTCTGCTCTGTCCCTGTGAGAGTTCTCATGAGACCCTGCCTGAAATACTGAAAAGTGCGGCCCCCAAAATAAGAAGGACATGGACTTCTAGTGAGTCTGAAAGAAGCTATGAATATTATAAGAGAGCTGGAGCACCTCTACTATGAAAATAGACTTTGTTGGTCTCACCCTGGGACTTGGAAGGTTTGGGGCTCTTTAGTCAGGAGAGGAGAGGACTCCAGGGAGACCTTAGAGTACCTTCCAGTACCTAAAGTGGGCTACAAGAAAGCTGGAGAGGCACTTTTCACAAGGGCCTGTTGAGATAGGACAAAGGGGAATGGCTTTCAATGGTAAGATAATAAGTTTATATTAGGTATTAGGAAGGAATTCTTTACTGTGAGGGTGGTGAGGCATTGGCACAGGTTGTGAGAGAATCTGTGAATCTTCCATCCCTTCCTGGAAGTATTCAAGGCCACATTAGATGGCACTTTGAGCAAGGCTTTCTAGTAGAAGGTTTCCCTGTCCATGTCAGAGGGATTGAAACTAGATTGTCTTTGATGCCCCTCTTCCAACTCAAACCATTCTATGATTCTGTTGTATTAAATCTGATGTTAAAAAAAAAAAAAAGTCTGCTGATTTCTGCTGAAATCAGCTGCTACTATACATGCATAAATTATCAGTGCAGGTAAAGAAATGGATGTGCACAGGCCATGGCAACTTGTTGTGAAGTGCAGGATGTGGGTTTGTCATACCTAACTTTTAATGCCCTTAGTACAACTTAGATGGCAATGGACTGAGCAGAGGGAGCAGTACTCATCAGCACCTTAGCACTGAGTAAATGACTACTTTTGTTTATCACTATAAACTCTACTCACCGTATTGACTCCATTTACTCTGTATAGATCTCAGTCAATAATGCAAGTATATTAGGCATCTATCAGGATAGGACCTATATGTCAGTTGATGATATAGACTTTCTGGAGATAATGGCACTCTGTCTACCTTCTGATTGGAAGCAAATCTATGACACAGGTTTGATCTTTTTTTCTCTGCAACTTAGATAATTAAACCAAGCATTGCTAATGTGCTGGCACTGTGCCATGGAAGACCTATCCATTAGGATATGAGCCTCGTAGCCCAGCAGGTATGTGTGTGTGTGTGTGGATAAGGCAAAACTCAGTTTAGTTCATGCAGGTGCATTGTGCAGGTGTCCTGAACCTTTCAGAGGGTCACCACCATCTGCAGGTGGTGCTTTATGTGATGTCTGTCAGGAATAGATCATTCCCTCTCATCTCAGCCTCAGGGCAGAATTACATGATGACTGGCTCATTGCATTTTTTTTCCTTATTTTTCTTTTCTTTCCTTTTTTTCCAAATGTTAGGTAATCTGTTTTTCTATGGTAAAGGAATGCCCAGGCAGAACAGGTGTATTCTCAGTGACAGCATCACAACACCAATACATGGTGCTCTAGATCATGTGAGACAAAAAGGGCTGCTGTGGACCATATGCAATAGCAAGGCCCAAAATCAAGTTTCAGAAGGAAAATATGCCTTTTTAAGGTAAAGGGAATATGGCTAGTGCTGTTTTACAGCACCATGGCTCCTCTCCTGCACTAGTGCTTTATTCATCCAATACAGCTGGCTCTGAACAGGCTGTGAAACCTGTGAGCTACCAGCCTTGATGCAGAGTCCCAGAGGGAATTGTGTAGGAAAAAATGCTGGACTCCAACTTGATGCAAGATTGATCAGGCTTGAGGGCGCATCTGTCAGAGATGCGTCTGTGTCTTCCCACCTGTGCCTTGAGCCATCTGGACCCCATCCAGTTCTGACATAGGAGCCATGCACTCACAGTTGATTAGAGAGCACCTGAGCCAGAGCTGGCTTGTGGCCAGCTAGCTTTGAGTTATGAATGAGTGCCATCACCTTCCCATACATCCCAAATGCTCTTCTACTCAGCTCTTCTTGCTGAATGCAAGTTTTGGAGTTATCTGTGGGTTTCTCTAATGAAATTTGTTCCAGAGATTCGCATTACCTTTCTTAAAGCTTCATTGTGTTCAGACCCAAAGATTACCTTAGGGCTGAACCCTCTGTATCCAAAGGGCTTTCTCTTTAAGCGTCTGAGTTTATAAGTCTGAGTCAATAGCAATTCTGTGGCATTTGTGAGTTTGGGTGAGCTGACCTTTTTTCAGAAAACCTTGGGGAAAAGTCAGGGCAGTGAGCTGCCTTCTCCAAAGCCAAACAGCAGTGTGGCTCAGCAACTATGTTCTAGCCAGGCTTGCTTTAAGTTCTGCAACAATTTCCAAGTCCAAGGAAGTGTACTATCTGCTGTTTATTAGGCCTATGATAACCCTTGTCCCTAAGTTTTTAACTGGTGTTTGGAATAGGAGGAGGAGAAGAACAATTTTATACTCTTCTGTGTGCCCATGCAAGGATCATGGCCATGCTGAACTGTTCGTTTAGTGCAGAAGGAAAGTTTCTGCTTAGGTGATTTACTTGAGGACCTTCAGGGATAAATCCTTTTGTTGTGACCCCTGCATCTATCTGCTTGCCATTCAATAATGCTAAGTAAATGCTTTGGATATGCCCCATTAGTATTGTTCTTTGTTAAGCGCTGACACTGGCTTTGGCAGGCTGTAACAAACAGCAGAAGATGCTGCTGTCTGCTACTGCCAAGGTCGAGAATGTGGAGAGGGAGCACTGGCTGTGCCCTGGGCTCAGCTCTCGTGTTTCTCAGCAGCAGGCTCTTTCTGAAGCACTGAACTGCAGATCACTCCTAGTGCTCTGAAGGAGCCAGTCCTTCAGCTGGGACTTCTTGGTGGTGGACTTGAGCATCTGCCCAAAGACTTTGAGGATTGCTTTTGCAAGAAGGCTGCCAAATCCAGCTAGAGGACCTAACTGCTAATTATTATTCCTGTAAAGAACAGTCCATCTGTCACCAAGATTTACTTGGGAATAAGTATTAAAATTTACTTCTGATTTGATGAGATAGTATCTGTCTGGTGTATATTCTCTAAGGATGGCAGGCTAACTGGAAGTCAGTGTAGTCTAAACTTGGTGAGCAGGGAGAAAATGAAGAATGATACAATTTTATATATATGCATATATGTATATGTACATATGTATTTCTGTGTATTCACATATACACACATATACTCACATATGTCAGTATACTAATAAAAGTACATTTATGCATATTGCAGGCAAAGTCAAGGTTGCTGTCAGTCCTTTAAGTGTGAACATGGGGAGGGTGAAAACATTTCAAATCCTTCCTCCCTTGCCGTTTTTACCCCCTAAACTCCTCCTTCACCAAACTATTGGAGTGACAATACCATCTTATTTCATAAAATTAGATATTTCTTTTAAAGAATCAATTATATGCACCTTGAGTTCAGATATGAGCTCTGATTTAAAATATCCTAATTAATAGACCTGCAATTCATAGAACAATTTATAGTTAAGTTGTATTTTCATTTTTATGTTATTTGACTTTATTTTGAGCAATAGTAGATTTTAAATCTGTCTCTTTATTCTTTTTGTATTCTTGTCATCGGTGAAAGATTTATTTAAAAAATAATTTACAGGATTAAGCTTTTTAAGTATCACAAAAATGAATCTACCTTCTTCATTGTACTGAAATGTGACCTTTTCCTTCTGAAAAATCTTAAAATAATTAGGTCAAAGTTTTTATTGTTGGTATTTGTGCTACAGTAATTCATGGCTGATAATTTAATTGAATTTTCATATGTATGAAGCAGATGTTATAGGTTCTCTGCTACATCACTATGGTAGTGTTAGTCATGCAGATTTATAATAAAGCAATCCCTTATTGTTCCTTCCCACATTTATCTACATTTTGTGCTGCAGCTGATTTCACAATTGTCTCATTTAATTATGAACATTGACATCATTTACAGGATTTATGCATCTAATTAAGTGGGCTCTAATAGAGAAGTTTCAGAAATAAAGCCTAGAGACTAATATATGTTTGCTAGTGGTTGCATCAGTTCCTATTGTTCCTCTTCAGAAAGAGGACTGAGGAAAAAAATAAGGTATTTTTCTCCTGATAACAGAGGGAGTCTCAAAGTAAAATATTTTCAGTCTTAGCAGTCACATTATATATGAAGGAATATTTTAAAATGTTAAATTTATTGTTAATCGTAAATACTGTGTAAAAGTAACAGCAGAATACAAAAAAGGACTGGTAGTGAGAACTGAGAAGCCAAAGTATAAAGGCAGTCTGTTGACCAAGGTCAACAACAACTGGTAAACTACTTATTTAAGTGCATATTTATTCATTGAATATGACTTTATAAACTGTATGTGTATGGCACTAATACAAAGTGTGAACCTTTTCATTTTTCAGGCAAAGATAAAATGAAAGAGATTCGTTGATTAATGATCCTCTAAACTGGTGGAATGGCCCAGCAAGGTCAGGAATGAGAAAAAATCCAGTTCATTAGTCAGCAAGTTTTCCCCCTCATGGTTTAATTGCTCAAGCTTGCTTATTTATTGGTCAAGACAAGGGAAATGAACAGGAAAAAGGCCATCTACACTATTGTCAAACTCTGTAGGAGGCAGATATGGCTTCCTGCCCTTCAGGAGTTTCCATTTCTGCTCATCCCCAAGCCATCAAGTGTTGGTGCAAACACTACTCACTGGAAACCACAAGAAATATTACTTTAGCCTGACCTCCATCACAGACAGGACAATAACTGTGTTTTTCCATGTCAGTAAATCTGTTTAAGCTTGATGGTTCTTCCTGTTTTAAAGCCGTCTGGTGAAGGGACCCTCTACTATGACCATAAATGCTTTGTTTGGTCATTTGTTCAGAACCAGGCTCATCACCAGGAGCCCTTTCTCATTAAAGATGGCAGTGAGCTAAATGGGGTACCACTGGTGGGAGTAAAGATGTTCTATCTCATGGTAGTACCTTGTGTCTTAGTAAGTCTTAAGGAGGTAATAGGCATTCAAAAATATTTGAACCTAGAGTGGCTCACAGCTGATGAACAAAGGAGGTTGGTGAATCATGAAACAGCAGAATTGAAAGGGGCATCAGTCATCTGCCTCAGTTGTTATCCTTCTTTACCTACAATAACCTTCCTCTTCTCTTTCCTTGGTCAGAAAATTCATCACTCTCTAGGCAATTTGTTTGCATGAATAATATTTGTGAAATTCTTTGAGTTTAGAATGAATCTGTATTGTGTTGACACAATCCTATAATTTTTGTGTCTACTCCCAGAAAACATATAAAACAATTTATTGCTTTCTTTTACATTTTTGAAGATTCATATGTCTCCTTTCAGTCTTCTGTACACTGAACAGGATTAATTTTTGCTAGTAGAGAATGGAGGGAGCTATTCAATACCCATGTGTAGAAATTTTCAATTACGTAGATACCATCTGTCTCCCACAACTTTTCAGTGTAATTGCAATGGTGAGTATTTCTTTCTATTCTGATCTTTTCAACAAAATCTTGGTGTTTCTTTTGTTTTCATGAAAAGTAGAGATCCAGGAGTCATGCCATCAAATGGCATTTGAAACTTTCGACTTCTCTTAGACAAATTTTTCAGAGAATTATAGTAGGGTGGGAGAAAAAGTGAAAGGGTCAGTTCTTCTTCTCCCTCCTTATCCCTATGAATGACTATTTTTTTTCTCTCTTTAAAAATACATATCAGCAAAAGCTGTTAATTTGCTTATTTTAGCAATTCATATGAAAGAAAATTTGCTAGCATTGTGTTGGCTAGCAGACCACAAGAGATGTGTTTATGTACCTATGGTCAGGTAGGAAATGGCAACTGTACTAGCTGACAAACTGCAGTATTTTTAAGAACCCCATTAGCTCCAGGACACCTGTGATATCTTTCTCAAAACAGAGGAAAATCTGATGGCTAGGGTGTGGTATGTTTCATCTGCATACTTTCAATTTGAATAAAATCCAGAGGCAGATGTACTAACTCTCATTACTCTTAATATTGTCACCCTATCAGCAAGCTGAGCTGATAATACATTGAAAAACTGTAGCTGGGTGGCCATTACATTTAATAGTCCAGCACTTATTCTTGCCCTGTTGTTTCTCATCCTTACAAAGACTGCCTTGCAAATACCCCACGGTTTATCCACTGCCTCCAAGCACATTTTTCTGGTGGAGTTCTCGTGCAATGACACAGAAGGCAGACTAAGCTAGCTGTAAAGCAAGAAATGGATCAGGCTGTGGGAGAACCACAAGGTGATTTTACAACAAGAACTCTATCAAAGAAGGAGAGGTGTGACTAGAATTAAACAGAAGACTGTGGCAACAAGGTGCCAAACGGCAGGATGGAGTCATCTGTCTGAAAATATCTTAATGTCTGCCACTTAAGCATACACAAGTGCTTGAATAGGTAATTTATTAGAATGTTAGTGTATTGCACTTCTTGTTTCTCCAAGCATTAGAGGAAAAGGCATGTTTCATCTTAATACGCTGAATGTGTTTTCCTTCTGTCCACAATCCACAGTCAAGTGATTTAATTTTTGTGTCTGACTTCTATTTCTTCCATGGACCCAGAAATGTTACATCTGTAATGGTCTGATGAAAAATCCTTTAGAAGTCAGTGGAAAGTCTTCCACTGACATTAATGGCCTTTAAATCACACTTTAAATCAAAGTTTTAAAGTGAAGAACTGAGTTGGTAGCCTCTTTATTTCTGCAGTTTGTTGATGATGTTGGGCTATATTTTTAAGAAGTGAATATTCACTTTACCATGAAAAACAGCTAATTGCTCTTCTATGTACTATGTCTGAAAATGACGTCACTCTTTTTTAAAACACTGTGGATGGCTTTTTTCTCTTTTCTTAATGCATTTCCATTGTGTTGAACCAAAAGAAAAATTAAATCATTCTATTGCTATAAGCTATTCATATTACCATCATCTGTGTATCTGTCAACCTTGAATGTTCTTGTAGGGGATAGTGAGAGTGGGGAATAAACTCATCTGAAGCAGGAAATTAAGGATGTACTTGCAAAAGAAAGCGAGCTACAAATAGAAATGTGTTCAAAGAGAGAAGCAAGAACTCATGGAGGAAGCATCTAAAAGTATAGAAGAAATAGTTTGCTCTCCTAAGCTAAGGGACCATGCTCACAGTAAGATGAGAGGGCATAGGTGGGATGTCGGGACGTTGCTTTCTCATGGATCTAACAATTACTATGAGAGGGATGCACGAGGTTACCTTCCTGCATGCTCTAGTGTATTCTGGTTTTGGAAATGTGTGAAATGCCTGCAACTGTCAATCTTACGGAGGCTTTTGCATGCCCTTTTTCTGTCTTTTGTGAATGCCTATGACTTCTGTTCTCTTTTGTACGATTTGTCTTGTCTCTCTGGAAAGGGAATAGAGGGGAAAAAAGGTGCTTGAAATATACTTGAAAGAGACTGGTTGGATAGAGAACAGGTGCCCCTGATGCACATCACAGACCCTCAGGTGCTATTGCTGCCTTGTAGCAGTGATAGCAAGAAAGCAGTTCAAAGCTTTTTGGGCTTCCTTCCTCCATCTGTATTTATACCAATGGGTATTTTCATTCTGCTGAGAGAACTGTATTTAGAGAGACGAATTTCACACCTGTAATTACCACTCATTGTTCCCACCTTGGAATAGAAGTGCAAACATGCGAGGACACAGACTATGTTTGGGACTATTTCAGGGATGTAACGAATCTTTGGAAACACTTTCAAGCATATTCCTGTTCTTCACACTATGCTTACAATGTATACAGCAGGAAAAGGAATGTTCTGGAAGAAAGTTGTGTCCCTTATTTCTGTCTAAACACGATAGTATTTCCAGGCAAAACTATTTTGTGCATGATTACTATTTTGTCTGAAATGCAGCTTTTCTTCCTGAAATGGACCCAAATTTCCTGCTGCCCTTCCAGCCTTCCTCCGTCAAAAGCAAGAAGATGAGCTAAAAACCAAGTTAGCAGAGAAAGCAAACCAAACTACTTCCAGTCTCTTGGAAATAGAGTGGCAGAACTTGTTAATTAGACACAAGGCTTTCCACAATGCCCCACATGCTTCTGCAGTGCTGAGTTCAGTCATCTTGAATCTCTAAGAGCAAATGCAGGTGAGCAGCACATCCATAATTCTGTCATCTCTAAGTGCTGTGCTGTGCCTTTACCACACACGCATGCTCCCTGTCTTGGAAATGAATAGAGTGTGAAATGCCTGATGTAACATACTTTCTGTGCTCTGAAAAAGCCACACATCTGCTGATATTTAGGGCTCTTCACTTTCATTTGGTAATCCCCTCACCTTTCATATATAATCCGTCTAACACCCCTCTTTCATTTTCCAAGGATAAAAATCCACACTTTTCACTCATCTCACATTTAACGGATTATAATCCCCAAGACAAAAAGAGAAATTATGCTAAACTCCTGGCACAATCTATTCAGCACACAGCTGAAATGAGGTACCACAGCTCCTGCTGAGGTACATTTGCAGTTCTTCCTTTCTCCACACACAGAGGATGCCTTAAGCACTTCACATCACAATCACAGCTCTCCTGATTGCTCCATTTTATCTTCAGCCCTTCAGGACACTTATAGCTAATAAACTGGGTGCAGCTAACATACTGGCAGGTGCTTCTTCCTGTCTATCATTTCAGTCAGGGTCATCAGAATTAAAGTTTTTTGGGTAAATAATGTATATATATGGCTTATCACTGTTATTTATTGGTTTTCAGAGGTCTGAGGTTTAGGAGTTACAGATAATAGTGTTAATAGCTGCAAATACCTCTTTGAAGAATTGTATGTCCTGATGACTGTGAGTATTTTTGCAAGAAAAGAAAACTCCTCCCTAAGTATACATCCTGGGCATATTTTGGACTCCAGCAGCTAGAAGTGAAGCTGTTTGTGAGTGAGTAGTGGGTGGTATCCCTGTCCCTGGTAGGGAGGTTGGAATTGGATGAATTTTAAGGGCTCTATGAATTAAAATCTTCCTATGATTCCATGAATTATGGTTCTACAATTCTATTTTTCTTCCCTGTCTGAGCTGTAGGTGATGTCTGCATGAGAAACAACATGATTCTTTTGTAAGGTTATTGTCTTGCAGATATTATATATAAAGAGGGAAATTATCTTCAAGCTCTCGACCTTCAAATACCACTTCCAGGCACCAAGTTCTCACGTTTCAGACTGTGAGACTCACTTCACAATGCTGAACGTGTCTTTCAACAGTTGTGCACAGCCTGGATTAACTTGTACTTCATTGGACATTAAGGAACCGCAGCAACTTCCAGGAGTGCCTGCAGTGGTTCTGGCCACCACTGGAATTTCTGTGTCAGACATGAGCCCAGGAGAAGAACTGCTTTTTGTGGTGCTGGGTACTGCTCCTGCACAAAGCTGTCCCATGTCACTGCCCATGGCCTCAGCATGCAGCCTCCTCCTTTGCCAGTAGGAAGCACAAGGAGATATCTGTTAGATGAGTTACAATCGCAACTATCTCTTTAAGGAAGTGGGACATAAGCTGTCTTTATTCAGTTTAATAGGTAACTTATTTTATCCCTTTTCACATTAATTACCTAAGTATTTGAGGCCTCTCCTCTTATGCCACAGGGAAATTCTATGAAGCTTGTCTAAAGAAAACAACCTTTGCTATAAACCTTCTTTTTTGGGGAAGAGTTGTTTTTTTCATTAACAGGTGTTCTTAACCTGTAATCAGAGAGTTCTTGATAGAGCTGTACTGAGCAGTACCCAGGAGTCAAATATCTTTTGCATATGCTTTTCAAATCCAGAATACACCTGTACTCGTTCTGCTGTGTTCAAGACTGATCTACCCTTTCACTCAAGGCATACTCAAAGTCATATTTTCTCATGTACCTCAGTATATTTTTTATGGAAATACAATCTGTCTTAAGTTTACCAATCTTCTATGTATGTATGTATGTTTTGAAGTGAAGAACATTTAAGTGACCTGCATCTGGAAATAGATTTGTACCTCTTCAGACAAATTCAGGATGTCGTACTGCTTGATTTCTAGGAACCACTGTACTCCCATAGATCGCTTGTGTAATGGCTGTCTCTGAAATCATATACAATGACCTAATTCTTTATTTAATAGAAATTTTCCTATGAATTTAGCTGCTGCAGTAATTTTTTTTGTTGTTGTTTTTATTTTTGGTTTTTTTTTTTTTTTGGTGGGGAAATGAATTTTTTCCAATATAAGCAGAATCCTGTCAGTAATGTTAATTTAGTTCATATGAAACAGAACCATAAAGACCTCAATTTCTAACAGTAGCCACCAAGACTCTGGCTTTTGCTACAGGTCTGCTGGACCACTTTACCAGTCCTTTTGACTAATCTTTCGTATTCATGTCCTGTATGCTTGCAAAACACAGTTGCAGTTAATTTTGTGTGAGTGGTAATTCCCATGATTCCCATCTCACCCCTATGCTTCTGCAATTACTCTTATTCCTTCACTACAGAGAATTATTCCCACATTTTCATATTATTTTTGAAACATTTTGCGGGCACAACTCTGCTTATGGCTGCAGATTTAAGACTTGTTTCTGGCTTGCTGTACTTGTCCTGCCCTTGATTTACTATTTGAAATGGTAAATGTGGGACATTTATGTAATGCTTCACCTATGGAAGCTCCACTGTGCAGAACAAAGGTGGCAGATAATACTATCCCTGTTTTACAAGTGGCAAAATCTGACATAATGGTGGTTTCAGCTGATTCAGGCAATCTTAAAATTGAGGGAGGAACTCGCTGGAGTTGTGCTTCAGCAAAGTAGTGTTGAATTAAGCATTTGTAAAGCACCAGCCCTGGGCTGCCTCTTCTCCCTGACGAAGGGCTGAAGAACAGCAGCATTGAAACAGGGGGATAAAAAGCGCCAGACCAAGCATGTATTGCTGGGTGCAATATAAACTGGGAGAGGGGTGCCTGGAGAGCAGCTCTGGAGGGAGCAGTGTGGGGGTGCTGGTTGGCAGCAGCTCAGTGTGAGCCATCAGAGTGCCCCGGCTGCCAAGAGGGCAAACCACATCCTGGGGTGCATCCAACACAGCTGGTCGGAAGAGCTGAGTGCCCTGCTGCATTCAGACAGGTGTTCACATACCTTTCCCTGCCCTTTGACACCCCTGCTATGTATATTGAGGCCTTAAGCCAGCCTAAAGCAGTGTAACTCCCTGGAATGACACCACTTAGAGCCAGCTGACAGCCTCCATCATAAGCGACCATCTCTCCCTGTGAAGAGAGAGACAGAGTCAAAGTTGCTTTTTAAAATGCAGATGGGATATCGATTGAAGAGGAGTTGAGGACCACCAGGATAGTTTTGTTTCCGGTATAAGCATCAGTCTTCATTATAGATTAAAAGTACTGTGTCCATGCAATTGCTCCATTTCTCTCATCATTTATTTTAATCGCTGCTGACTTTCTGTTTTGCCTCCAGTCACTTTGCCGTGACAACAATGATTAATAAGGATAATTCAGAAAGATATTCATGGACAAAGTAGGATTTAAATTCTTGACAACAAACATAGAACTTACCTTTTAAAGAGAGAGGTCTAAAATTAAAATAATTTTCAAAAAATATTGTCAATTCTCTAAGCCATGCTGGACTTACATGTGACAAGCACACTGTAACCTAATCATGCTAGTGAATCACTATATAGCTTCCACCAAATAATTAGAAAGACATGGGAGACCAAATTAAAAATGTGCAGGGTTATTTTGGTTAATAACAGGTTATTTTCAAGACTGAGTCCATTCTGCAACTCCATGTGCAATTCCTATAAAACCACATTCAACCTGGAAATGAGGCATAAAAAGTGGATTTTCAGAAGAATTATAAACAGCCATGAACTGGAACCTCAAAATCCTTTTCACATTTTATATGCCACTGGGTGTGACAAAGACTAGCCACAACCTGCATTTTATTGCAAGAAACAGATGCAAAGCACAGATTTCAAAGGCCTTACTCTATTTTGTTTCAGAAATTATTATTCCACTGGCTGAGACTTTTGCAGTTAAGATTCAAATAATATACTTCCTATGCCACACAAGACTAAATTTTCAGCCACATTCAAGTTCTGGTAGTGCAAACATGTGAGCCTTGTCTTTTGTTGGCAAACGGGTATTTGTATTTTCTAAAGAGATTGTCGGCATAATACAGCTAATATTAAAGACTGTCACACATAGTTTGGTCGAAATGTCCAAACCTATCATCAGACTTCTCAAACTCTACACAAGTAGGACTAAATTAATTTTTAGGCACATTAGAATCCTGTCACTGCTCTTGACCTTAGCAGAACTGGGATGCTCCAGGACTGGGAGAATGAAGATACTTTGATTTGCCTGCTTGATATTAATTTAGCACTTTAACCTATTTGATCTGTCTATCTCACCAGGTTAAACACGCTGGTGAAAACTGCTAGGTGTGGAGGTAAATTGCTCTGGATCAGTTCCTATTTACAGTAGGTAGGTGCTCAAGCCACCAAGAGAGGGTGAAGCCAGCTATCTTTTGGGAATAGTTCCTGGGCAGTTAAATATCTAGGATGTACTTGGGATTTCAGTAAAAGAGATGGGGTGAAGAGCCCATGTGAATACTGGGGAACAGTCTGATGGTTTATTAGTAAAGATGACTTTGTTTCAGGGTGCAAGAACATTCTTGAAGAATTTTGGATTTATGACTGTAAGTGAAGTATTTTGTGTCAAACTTTTGCTTGTACCTCTTAGGGGAGTCAAGTATAAGGTAATACACTGGGGTAATCTCGTGGTTCTTACTCTGTTGAGAAACTTAAGGAAGGTCATTTTTAGAAAATTAAATCCATCTGGATACTTCAGTGTTCTCAGTTACCCATTGGTCTAAACATCTAACATGTCTGTGAAGGACCTTGCTTCAGTCCATGTGACACCCAAGAGGAAGCACTTGTTCAGGAATAAATCATGAAAATGGGGAGCTTAGCACAAAAGCTGCAGGCAACAGAAAAGTACATGAATTTATGTTGATGTGTTTTAAGTGAGATTTCCCATACTACACAAGAAACTATCAGGCATCTCACTCCCTTGTCTCCTCCTCCTTTTCAAACACAGTTATGGGCTTCTCGTGTTTGGTGTGGGCCCTGCTATTTGTCATCTCACACTTTACTGAGTGCCTTTTACTTGTGGGCTGGCAGTGAAAGCAGAGCCTTTTCAGGGAAAGCTGTCAGCTCTGGGGTCCCAAGGTGTGGCAAGGGCAGTTTCTTACCTTGGCTGTGGCCGAGCCAGGGTGTGATGGGGCTGCCAAGGCAGTGGCTTTAAAAGAAAGTTCTCTTTTATTTTTTTTTTAAATCATTTTCTCCCGAGGGAAAAATTGGGGAATCACTGTGAATCTATAGCAAAGGGAGCAAGCTAATATTCAGGAGCATTTATTTGGAAAGTCCATGTTTTTTATTCTTTCTTCTGAGGCCGAAGTCAAACCTCATACCCAAAACATCTGCTCATCTTGCCCTGGGTGAAGGAGATAAAAATCAAGATTGCATTCCTTCCCCACCCCTTCTCTCCTAAAGCAGAGCCTCAGAGCTGGCGTGGCAAAACTCTGTAGTTTGTTTCTTCTCAGCCCACAATGTAATGCCAACAACAAAGTTTGCATAAGAGCAGTAAGCAATGCTTGGTGCTTGTACATGTCATTGTACATGTGAGTTGAGATGCATTGCTACCTCAGATTTTAATTCCTCCAAGTGAATTTCTCCCTTTCTTTAAAAAGATATGAATGTTCCACATTTTATTGTCAAGTCAGAAATATGATTATACTGCCTTAGGACTGTTCAGCACCTGTTCATCCAATAGCCACACAAGTTATGAGGTGCCCCATCTGAGAGAGAACACGGTAAAACACATTTCACGCTGCTCCAAAGAGGGCAAGCACACTTATCTAAAGTGGATCTAGAGAACACACGCATCTATACCACATGTTCTTTTAATTAACAAACACTTTACCAGCACAGTAACTTGTATTCACAAGATGCATCTGAATGGAAATCTGACTTTAGACTTCTTGAAAACTGGTCTAATGAGAAATTAAAGCTGCTGAATGATCTTATCGGAAAGGATTCTGAACACTTTCCTTGGATTGAGAAACAAAATCCCTGAATGCCCTTTTGTGCTCAGAGTCACTGAATGTTACTGGCTTCTTTAAGGAATGTTTTCAGCTGGCTATTAAATGAGATTGGAACCAATCACACAATCTCTCACTGATGATTTCTGGAATAAAGCATGAAAAGAACTAGATAATTTGATCCCACATTTCCTCTCATGGTTCCTTCATTTTGTTTAGTGCTTGTGACTGATTAAACAGCATTCAAATGCCAAGAAAGGGAAGGAAGGTGGGATGTGTTTTGAAGGCCTTAGCCAAAAAGCAGCTTCATTAAGTTTCTTTGCAAAAACAGCTAAAGACCTCATATAGAAATATCTTTGTATGTTTTTGAAATGCATCTCCTTGGAAAATAAAAAAGAAAACTATTTCCTTGGGCATGGCCAGATAGGACATAGGGAGAGGGTTATCACAGGAGCACCTAGGAGCATGGCTGTAAGGGACCAGGTCTGTTCAACTTTCTAAAAATCTTCCTCTTCCAGAAAAGGAAAAAATATTTGTCAGTTTTTCCAAATATGAAATAAGACAACTGTAAACAACATGCAGAATTGCTTGCTTTCTTTCAGAGACAAATTTCTCAAGTGGTGATGCATGAATATTTCAGAAGCTCTATTAAATATGACTTAGCAAGGGTTAATAGACCAGGGTCAAAAGAACATATATGCAGAAGAAGCCAGAATTTGGATCTGTGGAGCTTGCCACAAGCTCCATGAGGGCTGAGGTTTAGCTGGCCTCTAAAATTTTCAGGAGTGTTAGTGAAAGCCTATGAATTCTGAGCTGCAGATTTTTGCTGGCTTTGTAACAATCAGGAGGTATTTCTTCAGGCTAAACAGATGACTTACAGACCTCTTAGAAGTACCATAAAAACAAATATTAGGAAATAATACACTCCACGCTATGTTGGTTTTGTGTAACTCATTGCATAATGTTTCTATGCACAGTACACTTCCTTTGTTGTGTGAAATATTCACAAGCTTTCTCAGAGAGATATAATTTTTCTACTATGGCATCAGCTGTGTAATCAATGTTTTATTGGCCAACAAGATTGAAATGGTGCTCGTTCAATATTATTATGTGATTGACGTTAGAAATCCCACCCCCACCTCCAAAATAAAGTATTAGATAACCATTATTTAACATTCTAGTGGGTAATTCATTTCAACTGAATATACTTATAACTGATACTCACGGATAGGATATTTTTATGGCTGTGGAGGCTAGGATGGTGGCACTGCACATATGTTTAATTCCTTATCATCATGATGATCAGCAATGTTTGTTTGCTAAAGGCAGGTGGAATGAAGCTTGCAGTGGTAGAGATCTGGCAGCAGTGACAAATTGTGTACAGTTTCCACTTCCTTTCAACAACGAGACCCTGGGAAAAACCTGCAAGAGCATCGGATCACTTTGTTTCATTTTTGGACGCCTGCTCTAAATAAATCTCTGTCATCATCAGCCTCCCTTAATCAGTGGAAAGATTTAGGCATTTGAGAGCACAAACTGGATGCCTTCTTTTAGGTGTCCCATCTTAGATGATCTGATGAGGGTGAAATAATCCGTTCTGTTCCAATGCCTATTTCTTTCCAAAAAATTGTAAGGCTTGGAATTTGAAGCTAGGAATCTTCCTAGCTGTTGAAGTCTACACTAAAGACATTTAATCAGGTGAAGTCCAATTTATAGAAAAGGCCAAAATGCTACCCAAAAGCTCTTTATAAGTGTATAAAATATTGCTAGGGAGTAAAAAATCATCTTGCAACAAATAGCAAGAAGTAAAACATTGATCTTCCAATGGAAGTGGCTGCTACATGATCTTATTTGTGTTTCCTACTTCAATGAGAGATTTTGTCACAAAAAAATGGTAAAAGGAAAAGAAAGAAATTAAAAGCATATACAGTGGAAACAATTTTTATATTGTTATTGTCAATTAAACTGAAAGTTTTTTATTCAAGAGAGTGCAGAAATACAAAGCTTTACAAGTTACTGCACACAAAAATAACCAGATTGAGCAAACACTCATTGCAAATTCTTTCAGTGTAAAATAATTCACAAACAGAAACACCTTAAGGTTGTAAAACATCTTGTCATGCATCTTGAAACATGTTGATGTGACAAGTTACAAGATGAATGCAATTTGGCAGGTATACATTAGGACAAGTACTGTATCACATGTAAATACTTCCCTGTTTTCAATAGAATTTAAGCTTCTAATACTCCAAATTGCTTTCAAAAAGCCCCCACAAGCCTTTTTTGTCAATGTGAGCACAAATTACTGTGGTATTACTGAGAATGAATCTAGAGTTACACATGATGAAGTGTAATCAAGCCAAGTAAAGTCAGAAAGTTACCACCCATCATCTAGTACCACATAGCACTGATTCTATGTACCTTTTTGGCATACAATCAAGAATGATCCAATAATTGTGGCATAAGAAATCAATGCCCAGCAGCTGGGTGGTAATAATTAACTCTTCATGCTTTTCCCCACCATGGGGGAAACACATTTTGCTTCCTCTAATATACTTTGTTTCGTTATTGGCATAAGCCAGGAGGCAAAACTGTCCAGATGTGGGAGCTCAGCTGCATAGTGGTAATTTGTTCACCTGTAGTATCTCAGGATCATGTGTCCACACCTGCTGTGCTATATGCTCTGGACCTGTTTTTTTAATGTGCTTCTTAGGGTTCTAAAATGTAGAAAAACTTTGAAAAAAATTCCCTTGTGCATCAGTCAAACAGAATTTTTAATTGCAGTCTAACCAACATAGACATTTCAATGACAACAGGCATAAATAAATAAATCTCTCTCTCAGTTCAATCATTTCTCAAGAATTGGTTTGGATGCTGTAATTTTTCCTTCTGGTAAAAAGTTTCAGAAGAACTAAGTCAGAGCAAAACTTTTAAAAACTAGTACTGTTAAATGGCCATGAAGTCTGTATGCAATCTTTCTTCAGAGCATCAGTACCAGATGAAAGAAGGATCAGAAAGCTCTTTGTTCCTACTGTTACCCCCAGGAGCACACACTGATATGGAAAATCAGGCTGTCCCACTGTTTTTTACAGAAAGGTGGTCCTGAACTCACTCTCTGAAATAAAAACCTATAGAAGCTGTCTTCAATCTGTTTTCTTTTCCGCCTTCTGTTTCAGTAAGCATCTCCAGCAGATTCTTTCTAAAAATCTCAGAGACACTAGAGGTCAAGTAATTCCTTAAGACTATCCTTTGGGACACATCATTGCAAAAACAGAGAACAGCATGAACTGTAGGAAATGGTTTCTATAAAATACATATTAGAGCAGCACAGCAGGATAAGACTCCATGAATAATTGCTTTCTTGATTTGGATGCTAAATGGAAGAGGAAGGTTTTTTCCAACATGTAACTTTTCCTATTTTTCACTTTGTCTAAATAAAAACAAAAAATCAATAAAACACTGGAAACGTTTAATTTGATCTGTAAATGAAGAATGTTATTCTAATTTTGGAAATCTTTAGGAAAAATTATACCAATGGTTTTTTTGAAGTATTTTTCACAAAATATAGGAAGAAAGTGAAATGTGTCCGTTTTAATCAGTCTTTCAATATCAAGGGAGCTTTTTTAGGACTGGACAACTGGAGTTCATTTCCCTCCTTTGCCTAGGGGAAGGAAGACTCACATCTCCTATGGATATTTCCTTAAACTGCTACTAGGCTTTTTGAGTGGCTTGTTTTCAGATTGTAGTTTCATAATTGGTAGAGCCAGTCCCTTTGTGATTAAAGCTACAAGATTACTATCCTCTCACCTTTTCCATGGATAGCTGTTCTGTTTCCCTTCTTAGTGCTGCTGCTAACCCTTATGAAGCCAGGAATACGGCCTGGCTGCAAGCTACATCCTTGTGGAAATAAAAAATAATTGCTTGTGCCTGGATGTGGTCCTGTCTCCAGGTTTGCTGCTCAGCTGCTGAGGGGCTAGGAAAGGTGTGAAGGGAGGAGAGTGGGACTGCACTGCTGGAGATGGCAATGGAGCATGCAGCCCAGGGTTTTAGCTGCCTGTGACCCATAGCTTGGATTTTGAAACCAAGCTCTCTGATTTCAGCTTAGCTTGAACGAAAAGAGCAGCTGTCAAGCTCTAAGGGAACATAAGCCAAAGCCATGCAAAAGAAGAAAATTCAAAACACGGGCAGAAGGAGAATTAAGTCCTCAGGAGAAAACTACTGACATGTGATGGCACAAAACTCCAAGAAATGAGAGCAATTCAGGAAGGTCAAAGTTCAGTCATTTCCAACAAGGAAGGTGGCACTTTCCCATCTGACTGACAGCTGCCTGGACAACAGACACTCACAGGGTGCCTCTGCCATGGGCAGCAAGTGTGCTCCTGCTGAGCCTGGTAGCCTGTTATCCTTCACTCCTGCTGTGTTCATCAACTGATAAATAATTGTTGTGAGCTCGCAGGATGTTTATATTCCTGCTTGCAGTGTCTGTGCACCAGGCAGGCCACAGGGCTACCCACAGGCCTGCTTTTCCTGACTCTAAATATGAGACTGCATTGGGCACAAGAGAGGTTGGCAGCTACTCATCACACCATCCACTTTAGGGGTCAATAATTGCCACCAAGGAGACGTTTCGATCCCCTCCTGTAGAGCTGGGAAGCAAGTCTGGGTCAAAGCCCTAGTCACTGCAGTCCTGGGAGAAATGGGGTGACCATCAAACCATGCAAACAGTTAATTCACTGTGCTCTGCTGCAGCCCAGCAAGAGCCATCCAGCGTGATATGTCCTCTTCTCCTGCAAATTAACACATGGCCTACCAGCAGCAGAGACAGACATCATATTGCTGGTAATTGACATGCATGGAGCTGTGCCAGTCTGCACCAGCTGAGAATCTGGCTTATGGACAACTTGCATTGAATTTATTGGCAGCTCGGTTCATGCACATAAGCTTTGTCTTTGGTGCAGAGAGGGGGTTTTCTGCAGGATTTACAGCTATCTTCCTGTAAAACACTAGACTGGATGCTGGTAGGTTTTTGCCACAAATTAGTAGCCAAAATCAATTGCTGGTGGGGATTGTAGGGCTCAGTTCATTTAGTTTTACTGAGGTTACAATCTGTGCCTTGTCATTAGGATTTTGCAGCAGGAGTCATCTCTGCATAGAAACAACCACCACTGAAGACAAGCCATAGCTGCCTCCCAAACTCATGTAACACATCGTGTTTCCTCCAGGAAAAGAGCACACGCTGGGATGAAGACAAAAAATTCACTGGAAGATATTGTTTGGTTTAGTAAGAAGACACATTACATCTCCTTTGCACATTAGAACGGTGAGCTAAATTGATCCTAAAAACGTACTGGTCCGTACAAATGGGAAAGCTGCTGCATTCATATGTACATAATAGGCTCATCCCTGCTGGGGAGCCAGCAATAGGTTATGGGTAGTTGAGAATTGACATGCCTAATTGCTTCACCTCGGTAATCAGTGACGAAACGTGGGGCGAGGAGCAGGGGTGAAAGTAGCAGGGGTGGCTATCAGGCAAGCTAATGCATTTTTCAGCTATTTCTTCTCACGAAGCCTCCTTTCCAAACTAGTGATCTTCACTGTAACTCCCATCCTCTTTTTCATATGTCTCATTAGACCCACTGGACTCATTTACACCTGTTCAGATGAGTTAGCTTTCAAAGGCGATAAATGAAGGAGGAAATGAAAAAATTGCCTACTCCCCAGGGGTATTTCTGTGCTAACCCATCCATTACTGCTTGACTAATGTCCTGAAGCATGAGATTTTATACCCTTCATGCATTTTATTCTGTTCTGTGTAACTAGCTGATATTATCCCTATGTCTAATTAAGATTCCCACTCCTTAATTCTGAAATAGAAGAGAATTGCTGCTGTATTTCCTCACATAAAACTATTTTATGAGCTGACAAAATGATCTTTGTTCACAACCTGCAAAACTCTGCACTTCATGGGAATGAAAAATGTTAGCGAACTTTTCTGGCATATTCTGACATATGAGTGTGGAAAGGAATATATTGGCATTTAGGCTTTTCTGTATTTGGAAATTCAAATGAGGGGATTGAAATCAGTCAATTGTTTAGTAGTTTCATGGCAGATAAATGAGTCTTCTACCCCCCCCTTTTTTTTTTCCTAAGAGGAGTTATTCAGATCAAGAAATAATCAGCAAAATTGGCAATCAACAAATGAGCCAAGTAACATGGTCACTGAATTAAACTCCTGAAGATGCATTGCTCCAAGACTGAAAGCTTATTTTATGAATCTGTTGCAAAAAACAATTCACCTTCTTTCATGAGTTCTTTTACTTTAACATTATTTTCAACCCCTCCTGTGGTTTGAAAATTAACCCTTCCTGCATTTTAAAAATGCAAAGAGAAATGGTAGGAAAATGTTTTCAGCCCTTTCAAAATCAGCCTTATTTTTGCTCAGATGTACTGAAAGAAGCCTGTTTGTACACACAATGTTTTCTGCAGGTTTTACAGAAATGTATTGAATTTCAAATTTTCGTGTTACAAATTTTGTACTTGTAAGAATTTTTCATGGACAAAGTCTTTTGCTTATCTATGTTTGAGGCTTCTTCATTTAAATATTATAATAAATAGAGGATTTTGCTCTCATGAAGAACGAGATGTAAAGCAGTAGAAACTTTGAGGAAGAAAACTGGTAATTTTATGCTATAATTTTAGGATTCCAGTGCCAGTCTTTCGTCTCAGCTCTTCTCATACTGCTGTAGTGTACAGATCATTAGTGTCTCCCAAAGCGTTTTCATTTATGAGTGTATTTAGTCTACAGATATGCAGATGCTCAGGGTCCTGCCCTTTCATTTGGTTCCTATTTTTCACTTGTGCAGGCTTATAATCATGCTGCTCCATAGTATATCTTTGATCTATGTAGGCTCTGACTAATGTTAAAACGTAGATATTAAGCATATTTTTTTGTGTGTCAGGGTTCTCTGGAATCTCCCTGAGCAGGTTTTTGATAGCAGCTTCTGTGTAATTTAAAGAGCATACAGGATATGGTAATGAGGTATTGAAGGTATTAACAGCATTTGCAAAATTAAGAATTCGAAGTAGTCTCAAAACGAGCCCTAGGAATTTAACTTGCATTTGCAAGCACAAATGTACATATTTTCTGTTAGTGTCTTTGCAAAAGTTGCATTCTCTGGTGTTTACAATGGGATGAGGTTTTATATAGCTTTATATAGTTTTATACAGGAATTTATCAAAATAGCATGGTAGATTTTTTACAACATTTTGTCTTGGGATATGTTTTCTTGAGAGGACAGGGAATATTTGCAGACATATTTCCATCACTTTGTCTTGTGCTTACAGAACATAAAAGGGCCTGAAGTGCTGCCTAAGAGTAAGACTGATGGGTAGCCATCATCTTTAGTCACCAGAAACAAACAATTCTCCTTGCGAAAAAAGGAGAAACAATAAGAGATGTATTTAATGAGCTCTAGGTGACAAGCAGTGCAGGGCACTCTGCTTCTTCCTCTCACATGCTGGCCATCCTTTTCAGGGTAAGATCCCACCTTGCATGCAGCACCTCCTCCATTCCAGGCAGGGAAGGGAGCCGGGAGCACATCTGGGAGCTGAGCCCCTGTCCAGGAGAAGCCAGTGGATGTTAGATACTTATTTTCCCTCTATCTGGCACCAGCAATATCAGTATTTTAATGCCTGAGCACCCCATGTGCATGCCCCTATGTTGTGTAAGAGGAGTTCTCATACAGCTGTCTTGATGTCTAATGACACCTAATGCAGCAACAGCTTTTTGCATTGGGGCAGCCCTTCTGAAGAGATAGGACACTGCAGAGCATGGCTTTATCCATGCCCTTTGTCTCTGATACCTTACTGGGCCTGATACTGATCATCATTTAAACAAAGCTGGAGGCTTTCCTGGTTTTCAGTGTGTTTTTCCTTGATCTTTTTCAAATGACCATCTATCTTCAATATCACACAGTTTTCTACAGCATCCATCACTGTTCAATCTACACACTTCCCTGCTAAATCAATTCTGTGCTGTGAAGTCCCCGCAGGACTCTGCGGCTGTTTCTGCTCAAGTCCACAGCCTGCTTGGGGAATACTTTGTTTTAAATCATCATCATTCTCAAAACCTTTTAAATTGTGCCAAAGTATGACTGTCTTTCTTGTATGGACAAAAAAGGGCTTAGGACTGTGTGTTTGGAGGGATACAAGATAATTTAAGATATGTGGTTTTGGTCAAAATGCCAAGATCTTTTTTTGAAATCAATTTATAGGGAAATAATTCTCTTTAAGCAATGCATATTGAATCTTCATTGCCTTGTGTGGAATTCTTCACTGTTTCAACAGGGGCTTTGTTGAAGAAAATAAAAGAAATCAAAGAAGAAAACAGAGATGTGCCGTGGCTTAAGGATCTGTTTTGGCATTGTTGTTAGGTTCTAGAAAAACAGAACCTTATATAATACAATACTTGCTGATTTGTATCTGATGCTGTTAGTCACAAACCCTGGCAAGTTGTAAGAGAGTAAATAGATTAGCACAAATGATAAAAATGCACTACTTCACCACACTGCAAATGCTCTAGTAGTTACTCAGCGATACTCAGTGCTAAGGGTGTTAATAGAAAAGAATAAAGTATCTGGTGGCTGCTTTTGACCTTGCTAGGGCCGTAAGGACTAAGGTGTGTCACTTAACCACTCCACTGGCATGAAACATCTGCCCAGGACTTGGTTTCTGTGCTCATCTCATCTACACAGCCTTATTGCTGTGACTTTAGTTTTCCTTCACTTCCACTCTGATTTCTGTTTCACCATCAGCCTCTGCTCATATTGGCTCTGATTTTTGCACTTGTGGAGGAGAAAACTGCTGTCTCTGCACAGAGCCCCTCTGGTAATCAATAGAGAGCCTGCTCAGGGAGTGGCATGCTGCCAGTCACCAGGCTTTAGCTTGAACTTGAAAGATTTTGGAGTCAGACCTGCCATCCTGCTTGTCTTCCAGAAAGGTATAAAAGAAATGCAGCTCTGAACCTGGACAGGGTTTTGGGTGTGTGGCCCTGCAGACACTTAGGAGAACCCCAAAATGAAAGTGAAGCAATACCTGCAGCTCATGAGAAATAATGCAGAACCAGCTTTGTTGAGTGCTTTGAGGTCTCTGGCTAAGGGAAGAAGAAAGCACTGCTCATATCAATATCTAATTGGTGTAAAGTAGGTTTAAATGGACTTTGCTTTGGTGGGGTAGATTAAGCTCTTCATGACTAATGATATTCAAATCCATTTTTCATTCAGATAATGAGCAAAAATTGATGAGCAAAAGCTTCCTCTTCCTTAACTTCTAACACAGCATTTTGTCCTCTCTACCCAAGCTATCTATCTCTGGTCATCTCTCCTCCCATACCTGATGATGAAACAGTTGGTGTCTGTGTTAGGAAAATTCCCAGCCATGGAAAAATACTGGAAGAGACAGGGTGCAGCCCTGTGAATTTATTCAGGGCTGTCCAAGAGCTCCCAGCACCGGGAACCCCTGTCAATAACAGATAGTGCAACAGACGCCTGGGGGCTGAGCGGGATAGTGGCAGACGATGCACAGAGGCTATGGTCCAGCACATGAAACAAGATTGTTCTCCCTATTAATTTCCTTTCCTATCTTGTCTTCCCACCTGCTGTCTCGTTTCCCTGCTGGTTCTGGCCACCCTCCCATTCAGCTGTTTTTGTATGGGAAGGGGCTTCCCTTGCTACTGCCCTGTCTGTTGTGCAGCCTAAAGGGACCCTGCTTTTTGCCTCTGGCTGTTAATTTCTCCTGCAGTAGGAATGAGGAGTGTTAGTTCAGGAGAGAGAGCAAGAGCAAAGTGTGCTATGGGCTGTGAGCTTGCTGCATATTGAGTGGGCTGCCATAACTGTCCACAATGATTTGTTCTTTCTCCAAGACAAATGTTTCTGTGATAAGAAATGAGAGTCACCTGGCTTCTCTTCCACTGATGGTGCTAGTAACTGCTTTATGATGTCAGATAAAATCATAAAATAATGGAAAGGCTTGTGTTGGAAGGGACCTTAAAGATCTACTTCCAATGCCTTGGCCATGGGACGGGATACCTTCTGCTAGATGAGGTTGCTCAAAGCCCCATCCAAACTGATCTTGAACTCTTTTGAGGATGGAGCAGACAGAATTTCTCTGGGCAACCTGTTCCAGAGCCTCACCACCCTCAGAATAAAGAATTTCTTCCTAATGTCTAATATAAACCTACCTTCTTTCACCTTGAAGCTGTGGCCCCTTGTTTAAAGCACTACTGTTTGATATCATGTCCTGAAACATGGACACAGATCAACCTACACTCTTCCTAACAAGTTCACAGCCAAGCTTACACAAAGGAATCTTTCCATATATCCTGGCTCAAACAAAATACTGCTAATGCAGCTGTCTGAATTTCAGTTAATCTTTGGGACATTCCCAGTAAAGTATTTTTCTCCTGCTGACAGTCAATGTTGCATTCTCACTAGTGACTGAGCAATATGTTTGAATTGTACAGAAACAAATATTTACAACTCATAGGGGTAAAGAAAGCATTAAGAAATAAGATTCTGCTATTGAGGCTTGCTCTAATTATGTGCTTCAAATTCATATAGGGTTGCCATATTTCAGTGTTCTTGGTGAATGAGCCTGTATTTAGAATGGAAACACCATGGAATCATTATCTAGTTAGTCTGGGTTTTTTAAAAAAATAAAGGAGAAGAATTTCTATGACTTTTTATGGTCTACAGTTACCCAGAGGATATGAAACATCTGCTTTTCTGTGGTAAGTAAAGAATAACTCCAGCTGAGCATCCAATCACAAAATTAATCTGCATTTTATGGTCTATCTAAGAGAAACCATCAACTTATGCTATTTTAGATGATATAAGGGTATGTTCTAAAGAAATTTTTGAAAACAGTATTAAGCAATTAAACAAAACCTAACTGGGTACTGTATAATATGTCTGATTTTTTTTTCCAAAGGAGTTAGTTTTGTTATTGTTTTCCTGGTAGAACTTCCCCTTTTGATTAAAATTAAAACAAATTTTGGTGATACCTAGAGGAAAAAAAAAAGCAAAATATAACTTTGTGCAAACTGAAAGGATGGAAAAGAACAAAATACTTAATCATTCAATTCAGGTTCTTGTTTATTTAAAAAGATATGTGAGGCAAAGTCAGTGAGCAGTGGTCCAATAGCAAAGAACATGGAAACGAAACTGACTTCAGACAGAACCAAATTGACAAAAATTGCACTTAATGGAGGAAAAAAGTAAGAAAGAAAAAGAAAAGAAAGCTATATGAAAAAGGAAGCAGGCAAACAAAAAAAAGTAGAAGCAAACTAGGTATAGATTTTATCTGGATAATGTTCCTTTAAGCAGGTTATTTTAATTGTATACTTACTATTTTCTTCCAGTTATGCCCACTGCATTTTACTTGTAAGTCCAGTTTTGTTCCAAAGCAAAGTTCTTTTATTTCTTGTTTGTAAGTGTATATTGATTATTTTACTCTGCTTGCAGTGGAGCTTGAAATGAATATTTTTCATAGTTTCCTTGCTTGTGCATCAGCATTATCAATAATCCTGGCAGAATATTAGTAGGAGGAGGTGAAACAGGGCCCAAGCACCTTGATTTGCTTGATATAACTGTAATGACATAAATAAGCTTGCTACTGATTTATACTAATGAGATCAGAGCTGAGCCTGTGAAAGCAATGTCTAAACACTACATTTGGCTTGTTTGACTTTCATTTGCAGGACCTACTCTTGCTGATGTCCACAGCAAGGGGCTCAGTAATACAGACACACGTTAGCCTAGATGTGCTTTTTGTAATACCATTCCTAGCTTTAGTGAGATACATTGCCTTTATATTGGGCTGTAATGGAAGTCCTGTGTTTCCATGATCCTCAGTTGATTAGAACATTAGTTGATTAGATATTCCTGCAGGTGGATGCTTTAGACTGATGAGATGAAGTCATGGTGACTTCCATTTAGCAGTCTGAAGTTAGACTAGTTGACTACATATACACTGCAGATGAGAGGAGAAATATAACTCCAGGCCAAAACAGGCATCTGTGTAAGAGATTTCCTTGTTCATCTTGCCCCACCTGTCTCTCTCCTTGGAACAGAGCAACCCAGAATATTTGAGACCAGCTCAAAAGTTACAAAGTCCCTCCTCCCTTTCCTCCTTAGATGTACTTTCTGCTTCATTTCAAGGCATGTATGCCATACTGCATGATGGAAGAGATTATTTCTGCTACCTGTCCCGAACCTCTCACATGTGCTCTCCTGTCCATCTCACCCTCCAGACTGCCTGAGGAACATTTTCCTCTGCTGCCTTTTGCTTTCCCAGCCAGGGTACCCCCCGAGCTGTGCTAGCTGTGTGTGTGCAGTGGGGAGAGATAGCTGTGTGATGCAGAATGGTGAGAACTGTCAGTCTGATCCCTGCTGGAACATCTTGGGTCACAACTTCTCAATTTCGGGAAATCCTGAAGTTTCAATATTGAATATTGCAGGGTTAAAACTCCGTATGAAAAGTAATAACATTTTTATTTGAGCTGAAGAAATGTCACAATAGATTTGAGATTTTGCATTCAGGCCAGTGACAAGAGGAACAGGGAAGATGGTTATGTGCATATAAGGCAAACAATTTTTTTTCTCTGTGTAGCACTGCTGGGATTATAATTGGAATACAGCAGTATATTACAAATGCCGTGTTGCAAAGACAGCACAGAAAAGGTAGGGAGAGTTCAGAAGAAAAGCAACAAATATAAAGTTTTGTTAAAGAAAACTTCTCCAGGTTTTCCAGAGAAGTTCAAGAGCAAGAGGCCTCTGCACACAAGGAAGAAGGTCTGAAGGGAGACAGAGTAGCTAGCCATAAATATAAAAATAATGACCGTACAAGGCTTGGTGTTTTGTCCTCACATGGCACCTTGAACTGTTGTTTCTCCTTATGGCTGGGGCCAGCCTTGTGCAGGGTGTCAGCCAGCAGAGACCTAATTTGTCCTTTGTGTGTGATCTGCACCAATATAGAAGACAGCCTAGCAACAGCCAAAGTGCTCAGAATTTTTTTCCCGTGGACCTCTGTGTGTTTATAAACACATAACCAAAGAAGAAAGTAATAGAGAGCATTACATGTCATTACTTGCAATTGATTTTGTTTACGGTGGTTCAAAACGTCCCCGGTTTTCATTGTACAGCTCACACTGGTGGAAAAAACAACAAAGCAAAACACCACAAAAAGACCTAATTTTTTTTCAACACTGCCCAAATGAACTATACTACAATTAAAAGTAAAAGCCAATTTTGTCCCTATAAATACTTATCTTCATTTCACTCTTCATGTGGTTTGCACTGGATATAACCTGGAGACAGCAGACATTTCTGGCCTTAGTGCATTACCCCCACCCCTTGCACTGAACAGTAGCATAACCACCATGGTACCAGCTATAGGCACCACTTTTCCTGCAGATATCACACCTGATGGTCCCATAGAGAAGTATGGCTGCTGGCCTGTGGATACACACTACTGTTGTTTTCCTTGCTCAGAAATTAACTGCACAAAATCCACACTGTCTCCCTGAATATCATAATTGCTTACTTTATAAGTTAGGAAATTAAAACACTCCTCAAAGATGACCTCTTGGAGGTTGGAGCACTTCAGGCAAGGAAAAGGCAAAAGAGTCTTATTTTTCTCACTGTGGGTTATCTCAGCCTGAAAGAGAAGAAAGCTTCTTTATTTTTCTTCCTAATTATATTTCATAGATGTCCCAGAACAAGCCATTTCTGCAAAGCCCCTTGAAAGTGCATGGGGAGATGTAAAATATGGTGTGCTTTCCCAGAAAAGCTATTGGAGTGCCCTTTCTTGGCAATACAAAGTGCACACTTGAGCACTCAAGGGGCAAGTGCTTCCCTTCAAATGCTTCCCAGTTGAAAAGGAGGCACTGAAAGAGAAATTGCTTTCCGTGAGCTTTGACATGCTGTGTAAGGCAAAGAATGATCCCACAGAGACTTTCTGGACTCAGGGTATACCTGCATTGCCCTCAGAGCAGCTCACCTGGAACAGACACCATATCCTGGAAGAGGATAGCAGCCCAAGCCTTGCCGAACAGAGCTCAGGGCTGCTGCGGCTTGGCCATCGCCGTCTGGGAGGTTTAAAGGGAATGTCTCTGCATTCCCTGCACACATCTCTCCTTTGCTTGTGGGAGACAAGATCAGCTCCCTGTAGCATTAAAGCAGAGTCTGTGTCCTTGGGAAGGAGACCTGTCCCTGGGCAGTCACTGATGGAAAGTGAGGGATCCCAGCCAACACCATGGCACCTATGTGATGCTCAGAGGCTGATGCCTCTACCAGCCAGCCCATTCCAGCATATAAAGTCACTAGAGATGCCCAGTGTGTGACCAGCTAAGGTGAGAGGAAATGAATCTGAAATGAATCCTTAGCATCTCTGTATAGCAAGGGAAACTGCACTCAGAGGCTTCCTTCCTCCATTTTACCTGCTTTGAGTCAGAAGTATTTGGGCCAAAATAACTCCTTTATTCTTTTCTTTCTTGTGCTCTGATGGAAATCTGATCTTAATAGTCTTTTGAGACATTCAATTGGGGACCAAATCTATTTTCTGTTTGTACAGAAGGTCATGGCCCTTTATTCTGTCTTCAGGGCACAGACAGACTCAGAAGAAGAAATATTCTAGAGTATATTTCTATACTGTAGAAATAGAACTTCCATTAAATCTTTTACTGCTTCAGTTTAAAATATGCATTTTCAGCTTATATGTCACGTTATAAGAAAACAATATGTACTTATTTTAAATAGATTCTTAGAAAGATAAAGTTGATCCTATTTCTCGCCTGCACACTTTTGGGGCTACCAGAAGAAGATTATTTCTTCCATCATCTGAAGCTAAATTTGATGTAGCTCTAAACTTGGGAAAGCAAGTCATACTGTCAAGCTTAGATATCCAAAACTGCACAATACACAGTTGAGAGTAGATACCTCTATAAATAGGAACCAATTTTCTTGTTTCCTGAGCCCTTCTTTTATTTTTAGTGGTAGATACAAAGATCCCAAGAAATTTGACTTTATTTTGTTTAAATCATTAGTTTTACAATTATGTATGTCAGTTCAGGTACTGAACTAAGTAGGAAACACATCTTTTCACTTCACTCCAGTTTTCCTTTTGTGAAGCAAAGTCTAATCCTGTTCCTCAAAAATCAAAGGCAGGACTTGTCCTGATTTCCAAGTGGCTGGTTACCATAAGGCCTTCTCCAGATGATCTACAGAAGGGTTCATTTGCTCGGATGTCACGCTTAATTTGCCACCACTAGTAAGTAGCTGCACTGTCAAGAATTGCACAATTGGGCATTTGGCCCCCAAATTGCTACTTCATTTTCATTTTTAACACTCGTTTTGTGGGAATGGAAAAGAAATTAAACAGTAATTAGGGGACCAAATACACAACAGAGGAATTCTTTGGGTCCTCTGTTGTGCAGGCCAATGACCACAAGCCTCAAATAGAAATACCAAAGGAAGCATGAGCACTTCATAGTTTTTGTGCTTTTATTTCAGGCCTTTAGAAAAGTATTCTAAGATAACTGTTGCTAAAATTCCTCTAAATCTATGAATGCTAGCAACATTACACCTTGAAAAGGGTGGTGGTTTTAGTTTTGCATTTTTTATGTGGAAGCTGAATCCTTTGATAAATGGTAGGTATCTTGATTTGATTGCTAACAGGGAACTTCTTGTGAAACACAGTGTATCCATTTTATCCTGAAAAGCGAACACATAATGTATGAAAAACTGTGAGTCTTTCAAAGTCTGATGGTTTCCGATACTGGTTTTTGAAAATAAATATCCTTTATGTTTAAAATACATGTTTGGTCCATAGAAGCTTTCATTCTAACTAGTCTAAAACATAGAAAATAAATCACACTCTTCTTGAAGATAACCAAGATTTTGTTGATAAAGTATAACAGAATATTCAGAGGAAAAAAACCCTTTCTGATGAACAAGTCAGGAGAACGACTCAATTTTTTCCCCACCCTACTATTTTGCAGCCCCAGGTTAAATTCATCACAGTAGTGCTCCCAGAAAAGAGTCTGATGGGTAAACCCCATTATTAGAAGATTATAATGACTTCAAACTGCCCTTGTTCAAGGAGGTAACATATGGAGAATCCCAAGTGGAAGAAGAAAGCACTTGGTATTCCACAGATGCAGCTGGAAATGCTTCCTTTTGACTTCATGAGCATGCATTCAAAGAGGCATGACCTTGGATATTTTTTCCCTTGCAGTACACAATTAGCATTGTCCAGAATGATAGTTTGTAAGTAATTTTTAATTGTGCAGAAATGGTTGTGTTTATAGTGAAAATGGTAGGTCATTGAATTACTGTAAAATTTCTAGTTAATTAAATGCTTTATACCTTTTAGCAATTAGGTTTGCGTAGTAACCTGTTGCCATGTCCTACATTTATTTTAATATTTAACCACAGATGCTCTGTCAGCAGAGAATTGAGCTCTCTTATGATGACTGGAGAGAGGGGAAGGAGGAAGTGAGTGGGTGGGTAAGAAGCAGTGATAACAAAGGTTTTATTTCATCCTGCAGGTGACATTGAAGACATATTGCCATCTGGCATGATAAACATTATAATATATCAGTGCTTGTTTGCCAGATGTTGCTAGACACAAATAGGCAGTGGTTCTGATGCATAGGGATGATTTAGCAAAGTGCATCTTGCTAAATTGGAGTATCTGAGTTGTCATGTTTTATCTTACTTCCACTGGCTAGGTATAAAACAGGAGGGACATCAGAGTTACTGAAAATTAGGCAAATTGTACAGTAAAACCAATATTCTACTGCAGACCAACACAAATAAGGCTATTGTGTGTAACATCTAGTTCAATTTGATAGTGTTTGAAATAGGCCAACACGTGATAGTGTGCTCTGCCAACACTTTATACATTCATGCAAACATTTTTCAAACATAGATTGCAAGGCAAATAAATGCACTTATATTTCTTAGTTTTTTCAAAGTAGAACATTTTAATTTCCATTTTGATCAGTGTGTATGTGTCTATGTACGTGTCCAGGTCCTCGCTGTCTGGGAGATTTTTCATCTTCCCTAGCTGAGAGACAGAAAGTCGTAAACATTAGTATGCCTTTCACACAGAAAATCAGACATTTTCTGTCCCACGTTGCTTATACATCAAATAAAGCCAAGGTGTAGGGAATCCTGGGCCCTCTGAAAATTGAAGGTGAACATCAGTAGGCATTGCAGACACTAGAAGGAAATTTGAGTGGCAAGAATTACGCATTACCCTGAAGGTAGTCTGTTATTTTCTTCTGTATTGCAGTTATATTGGGAGGCAAGACAAGCTGGAAAAAAACCCAAGACGCAACAACCAACCAAAAAAGACCTTGAAAATTTCTTTCCTCTTTTCAGTCTTTTTGTATCAACCCCATGGGCAGCCTATGGAACACACAAGAATGAAAATGTAAGAATGAAACTGGAATAAAAGGTATTTTTATTCTATGATCTGTATATTTTCATTTCTCACAGAAACACCCTGTCTGTTCAGAGTAAGAGATGGGGGATTAAAACGGGGAGAGTTAGGAAATGGCAAGGAAACTTCCACTCTGATATAGCATCTATTTAGGTCTAGGCTGCTGCTTTGACACATTGGTAATAGTGATGCTGTAGACCAGACTGATGGATGGTATCAGAGAAGAAGAAGAAAAGAATAAATAAAGCATTGCTATACAGATGTCCTCAGGGCAGGGCTTATGTCACATTATTTCATCTCTTGAGAAAAAATGAAATATCTTGCTGGGTCAGACCAGTGGCCCGCACAGAACAGGCTTCTGAGAGTGCAGAAAGTGAGACTGTGGGCGAGAGCCAATCTGCCACCAGCAGTAGGCTTTCCCTCCTCTTGCATTCCCCAGGGTGCCCTGCTGCAGTCAGTAACATATCTGGTTGTGGATTTGTTACCTATGGCTAATCTCATTCTGAATCTGTTGGTCCTGTCTCTTTCCCATAGGGACAACTTCCCTGGCTGTGAAAAGCTAAATCCTTTCGACCATTTTAAGCTGCTATGAACTTCAGTGTTCTGAAGCTATTTCTGAAGTGCTCCAAACAATTCTAACATTGTGGGATCTGTTGAAGAATAATTCTGCACCTTGATAATCTACTGACTTCATTTTTTTAAAAGTTCAATCAGAATTTTACTGAGTACCCTCTCAAACTGTAAATCAGAGATATTTTTAATCTTTCCAGATACTACAGATCTGTCCTTATCATAATTTTCTTTTCTGTATCTTTTCTATCTGTGCAAGGACCTTCTGGAGATAAGAACCATGAACAATAATCAGAATGCGGATTTGCCAAGTTTTTATACAGTGGCAACATAAAGTTTTGTGTTTTATTCTCACAGCCCTTTCTGATGATACTTGTTGCTTTTGGTCCTATGATCCTTTTACTCCACTCTGGGAAATGACCATTGATCCCTTGCTGCCTTTTGGCTCCCATCCTTTAAACAGTTTCACATCCATAAAAGGGCTTTTCCTTCAACCTCTTCTCATTGCTTCTTTGACGGTCTTTCCAGAAAGAACCTTGCCAAAATCTTCCTGGGCAGCCAAACCTAGGATGTTGATTGGATCAGCTTAGAGACACAGCCATTGAACCAAGCCAGGAATTCCCTTCACGGGTGCTGTGCTGAGCCTTTCCCACCAGGCTGTCTGGGTTCTGTGACCTTTCACTGTGTTACAGACTCTCCTGTCATGCCAAGGCTGGAGTCAGACTGGGCAGTCTGTGCTTACAAGACCCTGCCTGACCCTTTTCTGTGGATAAATCACCTTGGCACTCCACCTTTCCTCCAGCACAGGGGATTCTAGATGACATGTACCAGCTGTGGCTCTGCAATTTCACGATTCCTTCAATTCTCTCAAGCAAATACCATCCAGTCCTGGTGATGTCTTAGTTGCCTGTGGGGTTTAAAACACTCCATGTATTTGTCTGGACTGTGTTAAGCCTCTCTGACCTATCGACTACAGAAAAAGTTAGATATGGAGATATTTCCTCTGTGTAGGATAGGAAAGGCTGATGGCAAAAGTTCACTGAGTTTTTTCACTGTGGAATTATGTTCCCCAAATATCTTTTTCATACCTTGGTCATCAAACAGTTCCACTGATTAACTCACCTTCATCCCCCTCTTGAAGTATTAATGAGTATGTGACCATCAGTAGAAAAAGCTACCCTGTGCATGCTCAGCAGTCCTAACCCTTCAAATGACCTGTTTTCCTTTTGACCTGTTTCCCTTTCAATTTTTTAACTGCTGACCTTTTCCCTGTGACAGCCTCCTTAACTTTCCTGTTGAGCCATGCAGCGAGTTATTAGATTGCTTTGTTTTCCTTTTGAATTATATTCTATCTGGGATCCTAATATAATATTTTTCCCAAAACCTCATGATGCTTATAGATTTCTTGGGTTTGGACTACTCCTTTTAGGCTATGTTTTTATTTGTTTCCTTTGAATCAATTGCCTAATTTTTCTGCAGTCTCTTTTCTTTTGTATTTTATTTATGAGAAATAAGTTCTCCTGAAAAGTTAAAAGAGGCTATAAGGTCCTTGCTGGAGGACTGAGTAGATGGATTAGAACAGATAAGGGATCTGAATCACTTACAACAGCATAGCAGTTATTGTTACTATCCATCTCCTTTTTATTGTTTTTGGAATAACCCAAACCTGTTTGGTTTTTTTCTTTAATATTCTCCTTTCCTCCAGTGTCATGTTGTATCTGCTGTTCATTTAGACATTCCCCACATGGATTTTACTGTTTATATATATATATAAATCTTTTGGTTTTTACATGGCAATCTTTCTTGGCATGCTTTTTCCCCTAAAACTCTTGCAAAATTAAGAGTGTGTAATTAAAAAGCTGAAAATTTATATATTCCTTGACAATTTGAATTTTTTTATTGTTGATCCTTCTTGTTTTCTGACTTTTCAATGTTGGTTAATGTAATGATATGAAGCATGTCTAACCTATTACTCTGAACTTATCTTTTTGCTCTTCATGCATTTTTCCTTTTTCAAAACCACTTCGAGTCCAAAATCCTTAGCGCTTTGCTTGTTAAAATTTCATCAGCATCAACAGGAAAAAAAATGAAATTAAATAGAGGAGGGACCTTCATGTACCCCGAGTAGGATAGAAAACATTTATTATATTTGCTAAATGATAAAGTGGGAAGATGGGTGTGAAGAGGCCTACCCAATGTGACAACATTTCAGAAATAACTTTCAATTTCTTGAGCAAATCTGCATTGATTTTTTTTTTTTCCACTTTCATTTAGTGGGTTTTTTTATGTCTTCAAAGCTGTTTTTTTTTCTTGCTCTTGTTTAATTTTTCTTTGACACAGTATTGTTAAATTCCATGTCATATAATAATGAATGCTGTACCTTTGGATTGCACTGTTGACATTTCCAAAACTGGAAACACCTTACTATACAACAAAGAAAAGAAAGTATTTCGTGTCATAAATGGGTATAATAGCCATTCTTTAGCTAAAGAAATTTATTATATTCTGTATATTTAAAAAAGCCACTTCAGAGAGTGCTACACGCCAACCTATATTTCATTCCTAACATGAAACAGAGGTGAGAGTAATGGACTTTTCTCTAATAGGACATTACTAGTGTCTGTGTATAAATTAGAAGATATATTTCTGATGTTATTGTTTCTTTCAGGAAGTGTCATTTAACTTCAGATGGTGCAAAGAGAAGTTCAAGGAAACTGAAATGAAGAAGGGACTAGTGGACTTAGTAAAAGATTTTAAAAATCAAGGAATGCCATATGGAGAACTAGAAAGCTTAGCACAGGGTGGTGGCTTCCACTTGGGTCTTCATGAGAGAATAAGGTCTTCTGTATGTGTTCCTGTACTATTGTCTGGAAGCCCTTTGATTTGTCATTTCCACTGTAAGTTTCTCTGTAATCATCAATAGATAGATGCAATGAGAGAGATAAAAATTAAAATATTTCCTATAAACTAACTAGCACAGGACAGTCCATCTTTAATGAAAAAAACTATAAGAAGGCAGGTGTAAGAGCTGATTCAATCTCCCACCACTTCTATAGTTAACAGGCTCCTGCTGAACTGACCTTGGTGGCTCTTTGCAGCACCAAATTGCTCATCATCGGTTTCTCTGAGGTACAGAAGGGCCATGATTTTTTTTTGTTGTTTTAGAAACAACCAACTAAAACCAGACTCAGTTCTGGACTCTTCTGTGTATATGTGGGTCTCTGCAGGAGGTACAGTTGCCATGCACCACATTTACTGCTGAGAAATATGATCAAGGATGCTCTGTGTAGTTTAAATCCCACGTGGTTGCAGGAAGAACCATCCTTCTTGCTGGCAGAAGAAATTCTCACACACATGAGCTATGAAATGTAGCTTGGTTGTTTGCTGGGTACAGTCACTTACTTTGATTGTTCCTTTAGTGTTTTTCATTCTGGAAAGAACCATCTGGCTTCAGGGAGGCTCATCTAAGGAGAATGATAAATGCCTGCTGGAAGAATGGAAACTTTCTATGACTTTGGTAGGTACTTTAGAGATTCTTTAGCCAGAGGGTCTGACAGACATTAAAGTTCCTTCTTTTAATAATGACTGCTAATATTAAATGCCCCATGTTAATATTTAACACCTGTAATAAATGAACTGATTTTCACTGTTCTTCAATACAAAGAAAATCAAGGAAAATTAAGCATGTACAGCACATGTTAAAACGTTTTATTTTGCTTTGATACCCAGATTTAATGCATGTGATCTTGACACGTCATCCTACACATTCAGTAGAGGCGGAATGCATGTAGGATTTGTCAGAACCTATTGAGTGACCTCTGCTCTCATATTCTGAAAGAACAAGTTCCTTTTCAAGTGATATAGGAGGGAATCTATTGACAGGATCATCTTACCATGCTATATAACAGGCAAGAGTCAACCATGATGGAAACCTCTGATCCATCTGTTTGTCTTAGTCCTCAAACTCTTTTCCAGAGCAACATAGGAATAGCTCAATGACTTGTTTCTTGACAGTATCTCTTCAAAGGCTATTTTGTGGGGTTGGACACAGTCACTGTATTTTCTTTTTAGTTTAACTTGTCTGGTCTGATTATTTTCTCTAGCCATTCAAATGATATTTTATGCTTACTTGCTGACTTTTGGGGCTGATACTTTTGTGCAACTGAGTTGTGCATAAAGCTTAGAGGCTTTGGGGGTTTTGTGTTTGGTTTTTTTTTTTTGCCTTTCTCTAAGTAAAAGAAGTAAAAATAGCAATGGATATCAGTGCATATAAACAAGAACTATTACTGTGTTGAGATACAGCTACACAACCTCTCTGTCACTTTAATGCAGCTGGTTAGTCATAATTCTTGCTGCAGGTCAGAGGTAATGAGTTTGGATGTTATATGTGATCTCCTGGGAAAGGAAGCCAGCCTGTGTGGTACCTCCATGGATTGGCTGAGCAGTGACAATGAAGTCTGGATTAGAAGCAGCTTCTTTACTTCTTTCTAACTCTGGGGAAGTAGTAGCTGTTAACAGCTCCTCTCTGTAGAGACACTGCAAGGTCATTGTAAAGATGTATTTTTATTATAATCAGTGTGAACCCATGGATTGTTTACAGGAAAGAAAAGGGAGAAAGAAAGGGGAAAAGACAGGATGATCAAATCAGAAACATGCTGGTGCTGAATATAAACCTTGCAGGGGCAGGGTTTTGGTTGAAAACTCTAATTTGTAATAATAGGTCCCATAGCTCAAAGTTTGAACAGATTGAACAACTGCCAGTCAATTTAAATTCTAGAGAAAAGAATGATTCTGAAACAAATACTGGGCTAGAAGCAAAGATTTTATAATTAGTTGTTGCTCTAGGTTAGTTGTTGTTGGAATCAGAATGAAATGCTGGGCTTTAGCTCAGGAGAAGACACATAGGAAGTTTCAGTGAGGGTGATGAGATCCTTTTCACGAGCATTGAACTCCAGGATTCTGGGATTCCAGGTCGGGGGATATGTGGGCAGGGTGAGAGATGTGATACATGAGTCTGCACAGAGCTGTGTTGTGGCGCATCTGAAGATTTGGAGAGAGGGTTTCAAGAGGTTCTTGTCCTGGACTGCACATCCAAGACCATCTTAAAATAGTTAAGTTAATTAACAGATGTAGTAAGCTCCCCTTGGATCCTAGGATCATAGAATCATGGAATGGTTTCGGTTGGGAGGGACCTTGAAGATCATCTTGTTCCAAGCTCTCTGCCATGGAAGGGATGGCACCCACCAGATCAGGCTGCACATCCATCCTGGCTGTGAACACTTCAAAGGATGGGGCTTCTCCCCAGTGAAGCAATATTTGGCTCTAGACAGCTTTAAATGATCCCTCTACAAGGCTCTGAGAGAATACAGTACAACAAAGTATCTTGGTAAGTCTAGATAAAAGTGCAGGCTTAAAAGAGTGTTCGTGTATGTCTAAACATGATGCTGGATCCAAACTTCAACGAATTCACTGTTTTAAGCACTTCTTATTGTCCTGCTACTCCTACAACATTAAGTGGATTTTACTAAAAAGGCAAAAAAAAAAGAACATACGAGAGATATTATTTGTAACAGGCCACAGTAAACTCCTATTTACTAGTGAAAAGAGACTAAGCTGGGTTGAACTAATTTTTAAGAATTATAAAATAACTTATTATTTTGCTGTAACATAAATTAAAGTGGCTAGGAAACATGTTTTTAAATTTAATTTTATTAAATTTTGTAGTAACACTATCACAGGTCATCTGAATTCTGTAAAATTTTGAGAGTCTGAGTAAGTCAGAAGGATTGGTAGCATTTTCTATTGCATTGGGTTGGGATTTTGGGCTGGGTCCAAAACTAATTTTTGATTGCTTACAGCTGAGGGTGTTAGAATGAACTGGTTGACCAGGATTGTTCTAGAACAATCACATTCTGTTGGAAGTAGGCCGATAATAACAACTAATATCAAGTCCTTCATAGAATTAATTAAGTCTTTTTGATGTTCATGAATTGTTAATGAGCAGCCTGCAATTTTATTTGAACTTCTAAATAAATTAATTTTCTCAATATTTTTGATAAACACTTTTTTTTTCTGGATTGTTTATAAACAATTAATTGCAAGTACTCCTCAATCAAAATTTAATTGATGTTCATTAAATTTTATCACAGCCACTGTTCTCTGTGGTATTTTTAGAGTAGGCAGTAAACATTCTTTCACCTTTTTGTAAATTTTATTTATTAAAGTTTAAAAATGCCCCCAAATATTTGGAAATTTCTTACCAAAGAAGAACCAGGGTGGCATGGTATCCAACGATATCTATGTGGGCTATATAATCCATGCATTGAACAAATCTTTACCCTGTATTTTGAATTACAGTCACTTGGAATATTGCTGCTGCTATTTTTTTCTTTTATTTTGATATAGACTCATTCTTGATGAAGATTTTATTAATGTAGAGAAATCTAAAGAAAAAATGTTTTGATTTAAGGCAACAGCATTTTCAGAGGAAAGTGAGGTTTTCAGAGGTTTTCAATATTTTAAAACAGGTAAGCTTCTCAGAATCAGGAAGAAACCACCACCATCTGCTGTTTCTTCAACTCAGCCTTCAGAGAACACTGGAGGAAAAACTAAACTACTTTTCTTGTAAACAACTTTCCATTTGCCTGGAGCAGAAATTTTTATACCCATGAGCAAAATAGATGAGGTGAGGTGAGATTCACCTGGCCAAATGAAGCTGTCTAAACTCAAGTTAGCCAACTTAGGTGCCTTCTAAAGGACATTATTTCTCTTAAGTTTGATGTCTACATTAGATAGACTGTAGGTGGCATGGCAGTATTTTTAACCAAATCCTGCTTGTATTATCTGAAATGTTCATTTATATGTCTTTGCATTAGTGGATAAGCTCCTAAGACTTTTTCCCAGAATAAATGTTCTCATTTGCAAGTCCTGTAATCTCATGCTCTGTGAATTCTTTTAATATCCATTTAGAAAGAAGCATTTCTTTGAATGCCTGGCCCAGCCAATCTCTTCTCTAAATGGCTCATGGAAAGGAGGGGATGCGGTGTGTTTGATGTTGGGCTGCCTAAAGCCTTTGAGATGCAATGACTTCTAACTTCTAAGACCTGTGTGCCAAGAAACACCAAATATTGCTAATCTCTAAAGCTTTTATGTTATTAGAGCAGAAAATAACAAGCTACCATGACATAACTCTTTACGTAGACGAAACTTGGACTGAGACAGATAGAATTAAATGCTTAAAAGAAATCGGTCCCCTTTGCCTACACATTTTGTCCTTTCAGGGCAGCTTTTTTCTTTCTTATAATCCTTTGTGGACAGAAGCAAACTGCACAGGATCCCTAGGAAAGCTTCCTTCACATCACTTTTCTAATATAACTTCAGATACTTCCCCTCTTGCCAGGAACCCTCCAGCTATGCTCTGGAGTTTCCTGTTCTGTGTTTGGACTCACTGTATATTTCTAAATCCCTTTTTGTGCTATTTCATTCCTGAATCTTCACCCAGCTGTGATTATTCCAGGAGGATGCTATTCTCTGTTCAGAATACACCGATATATGTAATTGGCAGAGATGTGGAACTAGTTAAATGGCTGCATCATCTACTGGAGATGGGAAAGAGAGCTGTGATTTTCTGTTATATCTTCCTCTATCTTTAAACTCTTCCTATAATCTCCATCACAGATGCGCTTGTGCAAGGGAAGTAGTAGCTTGTTTTATTTTATTTTTACACAGTTGTTGACAAACTTGCCATTGCAGTACATACTCTTGCAAACATACAGCCTCATTTCCCTGGTCACATTTTTGCAGGGCTCCTCAGTTTCTGAGTTTTTTCAGGATGCTGCAGAACCATTGTTCTTTGATTTGAATTGGTAAATAGAAATACAGACAAGAACACAAACACAAAACAATACATGTACGCACATGCCTTGCAATTTTTTCCTAACCAGACTATATAAAACTTGAAATCAGCCAAGATTGTCAAGATAGAAAATAAAGTGGTGACCCTGATACTTTTCAGTTCTTCATTACTACCCAGGTGGCCCTGCTGGAGTTTGGAGACTTGTTACAATTTGCTTGACACTTCATAATTTATTAAAGAAAATATAAAATAATACTCAAAAAGAACACATTCTATGCTGGATAAAAATGTAACAGATGGACAAGATTTTTCCTAGCAATCTCTAAGAAAATTGACTCAACAGGACACCAAAGAAGTGGTAAATAAAAATTTCTACAGTTTTAATTCTTAGCTCATGAGCTTAGGGAAGAAAGTTTTAATGCAAACCTAAAACTGGGTATATTAGAAAATGTGTAATTTCTGCTAGTTTTCGTGAGAATTATGTATTAAGCATGTAAGAACCCTAGCTTACAGGCATGACCTACTAGCTTGGGTCCCTGGAAGAGTAAGTGGTAAATACTAGTTTGGAAGAACACAGATCTTATACACAAACAGTGATCTATGTGACATGAAGAAACTTAAAAAAAACCAAACCACAAAAAATACCCAAAAACCAGAGTGCAAATTATCAGTCCTCTCAGAAAGGAAAACAAAAAAAACCAAAACGAGACATAAGATTGCAGTGTTTGTCTGTATAGTTGAGAACAAGGCAGAAATAAACATAAGGAAGTGGGTGTTTGTTTTCTCATGTTTAGCTGGAAACTAAACAAGCCAAAATCAGATTGTACTTTTTATAATTGCAGAACAGCATCCACACTTGCAATAGCCTTTTGCTACTTCAGTGTGACACTACAGATGTTTTATTAAGTGAATTGTAATATCCTCTCATCTTAAGAGTCCAACATCATGTGGTGATGTAATGGGAAGTTCTTCCTTTTATGTTCATTCTGATTCTTTCATCCTTTCATTCATTTAAATGCTTAGACAGGTGGTTTGAGTAAGTCAGGAATACTACCTTTTTATGCACTTTCTATCTTGTATCCAATGTTAAACTGTTTCTACTGAGTAATAGGAGAAGGGGTAGCCTCTTGCATAAATAGATTTATGCATAATAACCCCATTCTGTTGCACAAGGAAGGCTGGGTTAGCAGAGATTTGGAGTTTTTTCTGTAGTTTCAAGAAGGTGTTTTTTAGATGATTTGCTGTTTCAGACATTCCTGAAACCTGCATCTTGGATGGACATGAAAGAGACGTAATTTGTTTGAGTATCACATCTGTTTTTATTTTAAATGCAAGCTTTTAAGGGAGAAGGGATATATTTTACCAGACCAGCTGACAGAGCTGAGGAAAAATGAATGTTATTCTCTGCTTTAAAATTCTTCTTTGGTTCCCTGACTTTGAATGTGAAGTCTGAACATTTTTTTTCATTTGCATTTTCATTTAGAAAGAGATACCACATGTTTCTAACTCTTCTGCCTTAGGACATGTTGGCTACCACATCTTTATTTTGTTTTTGGCATTTTGGTTTCTGGCTTATTAGTACATGGTGATTTGTCTGCATGGGAATCTCTTCTCAGTTTTTACCTGTTTTTCTCGCTTTACCCTAATTTTCATCATTTTATATACAAACCCTTCTAAAAAAATCTTGCCTTTAGAATATAGAATCATACAGAATATAGAATCATATTTTCGTAGAATCATAAAATGTTATGATTTGGAAAGAACACCTTCCACTAGACCAGAGCCCCATGCAACCTCACCTTGAACACTTCCAGGCATGGGGTATCTAGATCTTATGTGGGTAACTTGTTCCAGTGTTTTATAACCTTCATTGTTAAACACTTATTTCTTATATTATATTTAATCTAAATCAGCCCTCTTTAAAAACCATTAAACCCCCCCAACATTTTAAAAAAAATTAAAAACCATTACCTCTTGCCCTTAATCAGTCTTCATAGGAGAGATCATCTGAGTGGCCTCCTCTGGACACTTTCGGACAGATCCATGTCCTTTTTATGTTGGGGACACAGTTAGATGCAGCACTCCAGATGGAGTCTAAAGAGCAGGGCAGAGAGGCAGAATCCCTTCCCTCACACTGCTGGATACAGCCCAGGATTGGCTTTTTGGGCTGTCAGTGCACATTGCTGGCTCATGCCCAGCCTCTCATCCACCAGCATCCCCAAGTCCTTCTAGGCAGGGCTGCTCTGATCTGTTCATCCCCAGCCTGTACTGGTACAGGGGGTTGCCATTACCCATTGTGCACTTGGCCTTGTTAAACGCCATGAAATTCTCATGAGTCCAGTTCTTGAGCTTGTCCAAGTCCCTCTGGATGGCACACAGTTTTTCTAAAAAATTCATTTTACATCTCTTTACTGCTTTCATTATTATTGCTTCTACTATTTTTTTCACCTCCAGGAAAGCTATCTAAATGATCATCCTTGCTTTCATGGTAACTATTTTTATATATTCCTGAAAAGATTTAAATAATTGATCTTTTTCTCCATATAAATCACTGATTCATACAGCTACTGAGCCACAACCATCCTTGTGCCAGCTTTAGAGCATGTCCAAAATTGAGAGCATAGAAATATTTTTATAACATGCTCCTTTATCATGAAAGGTCTATTGAAAACTACTTGGCAAAGAAAGAGTTCTGTAAGATTTCCAAATACATAAAGGACCTTCATCTGATCCAAATTAGACCGATCTGTCAGCCTAAGCATATGTCCACTGAAAGCATATCAAAAGCTCTTACTACTATCAAGAATATGATTCAAAAACCCATTTTTTAGGCTAAGGACTTGATCTAACTTTAAAAAAGCATGTAAATAAAACTGCTGTGACTGTGTGAAATCCCAGCAGGGCTGATGTGAGGTTTATGTCCAGGACAGTTTGGTTATGCACTGCAATTTGAGAGGCGAATAAGCTGCTTGACATTGAATCGACACAGAGCCTAATCAGCCTGCAGGAAATAAACAAACTCCCTATCTCTCAGTGAAGTACATGGGGCAAGGCTAAGCAGCACTGAGAAATTCCAGGCTTTACATCAAGATGCATGATGGCTGTAGGGCTTTGGAAGCAGAAAGCTGAGCTAACTCAGCTGTGACATGGGAGATCACCATCATGAAGAGCACATGCTCCAGAAAACAGCTCAGCTGTGGATGTGGGTGGCAGATTGCAAATGAATGAGAGGTGTCTGAGAGAGTGAACAACTGATGTTGATAGTGTTTGGATTTAAGTGCATGTCCCTCCTCCTTCTGGGGAGTTCTTTGAGAAGGAAAAGCTCTTGTCTGGCTCCTCTTATCCTCAACCCCTTATACTGCCAGAGTGTGTTTGGTGGGTTTTGCAGCTATAAGAGCCCTGTATTTCTTTCAACTTAAAAGCCTGAGGTAAAAAGTCCTCTGGATTTGATGGAAATGAGGTATCCCTGATCTTCATGTACAGAAGCTTGATAGTTGGCAAATAATGATATTTTAGAATCAAGGAATTGTCTTTCTATGAAGGACACATTTTAACAGGTTGGGATTTCTGGGCAACTGACAGTGTATCTAATGCACAAGACACATGGATATTGACATGGACTTATGCTACAATATTATAAATTATAGAAGAGAATCATACAACGGCTTGGATTGGAAGTGACCTTAAAGATCATCCGGTTCCAATCCCCTGATGTGGGGAAGGACACCTTCCACTAGACCAGGCTGCTCAGAGCTTCATCCAACCTGACACTGAATACTCCCAGGTATTGGGCATCCACAACCTATCTCTCTCTCAGCAATCTATTCAACTGCCTCAGTGCTCTCATGGTAAATAATTTCTTCCTAATACCTAGCCTAATCCTACCCTCTTCCAACTTTAAGCCCTCCCCACTTGTCCTCATGCCCCTGTAAATTGTCCCTCTCTCTCTTTCCTATAGGCCCCTTCCAGAAGTACTAAAAGGCTGCAATTAAGTAATCTCAAAGCTTTTTCTTCTCCAGAATGAACGATCCCAATTCTCTTAACTTGGTCTAGGAGAGGTGCTGCATCCCACTAACCATCTTCTCTGGAGTTGCCCTTACTGGTTGATGTTGTTCCTGTGCTGGGACACCAGAGCTGGATAGTCAATCCAGGTGGGGTTTCACCAGAGCAGAGCAGAAGGGCAGAATCCCCCTCCTTCTCCCTGCTGGCTTTTGTTGCAGCCCAGGACACGTTTGGCTTTCTGGGCTGTGAGTGCGCATTGCTGGGTCATGTCCAGCCTCTCACCCACCAGCACCCCCAAGGCCTTCTCAGCAGGGCTGCTCTGACCAGTTCATCCCCCAGCCTGTGTTGGTACCAGGGTTTGCCCCAGCTCAGGTCTAGCACTTTGCATGTGGTCTTGTTAAACTTCATGAGATTCCCGTGGGCTCACTTTCCAAGAGAGTCCAAGTCCAGCTGGTTGGCATCCTATCCTTCAGGAGCATCAACAGGATCATTCAGCTTGGTGTCATCTGCAAATTTTCTGAGAGTGCTCTTGACGTCTTCATCTAGGTTATTAATGAAGAGATTAAATAACATGGGCCCCCTGAGGGACACCACTCATCCATCACTGATGTCTACTTGGACTCTGAGCTGTTGGCTGCTACCATGGGGATGCAATAATCTAGACAATTCTGTATCCATGGAACAGTTCACTCATCAGATCCACTTCTCTCTAATTTAGAGAAAAGGATGGTGTGGGGGACTGTGTCACAGGTTTTACACAAGATGACATCTGGAGCCCTTCCCTTGTTCACTGCTCTAGTCCCTCCACTGTGGAAGGCCACCAGGTTGGTCAGGCAGGACTTGCCCTTGGTGAAGCCACAAAGACCGTCTTGAATCCTCTCCCTGCCCTCCTTGTGCCACAGCATAGCTTCTAGGAAGATATGGCTGCATTAAATCAGGCCATGCCATACCATGCCACTGCATGCCATGCTGTACCACTACACTGTGCTATGCTACAGTGTACTACACTTTTCCATATTTTATCTAGGAAAAAAACGGGTGTGACCTATTTACCTGCTGTGGGCCTCGCTCACATTCATCCAGCATATAATGGTCTTGCTTAAAGGCTAGTGCCATTCATATTGGGAACTGACTTTTGGTTCAGTAGTTCCAAACTTTGATCCCAACATCAGAGAAAAATCTCAAATGCATATACCAGAGCCGCCACTATTTTTAGAATGTAGCAATTCTTTTATAAGGAGACAATTCTTGTACAGTGTATATTAACTCCTCAGAAAGACTTTCCACGTGGTAAAATAGATTTGGAGAACAAAAGCACTGAACATTGCAACTTGAATAAGACGACGATCTTTTATTGTTAGCTTTGAAGCACTGAACAATGTCTGAGACTTATTCTGCGAGAGAGAAAGGGAGAAATAGAGAATTTCACCTCCATTTACATTCTAATGTTCTCTCAAAATAGAATTCCTCTCTGGCCCTTGAATAAATACCATAGGGTAGCTTGGGGATACTGCTTTAATTTCTGTGGCTGGTGACAACAGAATGGGACACAAACAATTCTCTTTCTCCAGTGTTTATTGCCACTGCTTGGGTGGGGATTGAGTGGGAATAACCAGAGTGGGAAAACGTTCCACAGTACAAGGGCTGCCCTGGCCTGACAAATCACATTGATTCTAGTTAATAAAATGATAATCTGGCATGGCTGGCTCTAACAGTATCCTCTCTGCAGCTAATAAACCCCACACTGAATTGACAACTCTTCCCATCAGACAGTCTCATTGGGCACAGGAGCTGGTGACAGTAGTGATTGCAGGGTGATGGTGAGGAGGGGGCTGGTTGCATGGGAAGATGTAGCAGGTAATAAAATGTGACTTAGATGTAAGGTGTTGCCCTGCTCCTTGGTTTCCTAACAGCTTATTTTTTTCTAGTAATTTGTTTGATTAACACACACAAAACCCGGCAGAAGACAGAGGGAGAACTCCAAGAGGAAATTGATTTGCTGACAGAGACATACAGTTTTGTGTTTCTCACAGCTAAATCCTTTCTACTCCCAACATACATTTGCATACTGTCTCCTGCAGAATATCTGCTTTATAGCTACCTGCAGCTACCTAGCCCTGTGTGCATGTGTCTGAACTGCTGTCATGTTGCATCTAGCTGGCAGCACTGGGACAAAGCAAAATCTGAAAAACTGTCTGCCCTTTTCTTACTGTGACAATCTACAAACTGTTTGGCTATTATTAAAGTTGTCAGCATGGTGCAAACAGCTCACTGATGTTTTACCAGGGTTATGATTGCTCTCGCTTGGCATTACTGTTGGCACAGGCACATGAGGGAAAAAAAGAAGAACTTGCACACTGGCTAAGGATTGTTGCTTTTAGGTCAATTTTAATTCAATATTCATGAAAAAGGAAGATCCTTATCCTGTATCCTCAGTAACAGTCCAGTAGGAAGCCAGCTGGACACAGAGAAAGAATGATCAGGTAATAACACCACATAATGTAGGCTAGATGCAGGTAGAATTTATAGCTTTTTTTTATCTCTGTGGTTAGTACTTTAACACACAGACTCCTGTGTGTTTTTGAAGCTCAGATCAGGGTTCTATGCTGCATGCTGCATGAAAAACTAATGCAGAGCCATCATTGGGAAAATTGGATGCTGTCCAAAAAAGTTTTATTCTGTCTTATGAAAGTTTTTTTGGCAAATACTATGCCACCTGGTCAACTAATTTTGGACATATTCAGAAAGTCATGGTAAATTAACAGTTCCCATTCTATAGCACTGAGCTGGCAGGATGAACAACCAGAAGCTTGAGGACCCATAAAGTGGTTTGACACTTTAGTTATTCACATGTGTGTGAGCATGTTTGTGTGGAAAAAAGAAAGAGATAGGCTGTGCTTGGACCTGTGCAGAGTTTATTGTCTAGATTGCTCTGTGTTTTACCACCTCTTACCCCTGCTGTTTAGTTTTTCATGCTATTCATCAGAACTAATTAAATGGTATTGGTGATGAATTAAAAACACACTTCAGGAAAGTAAGGGGTTAACAAGTAATTCTGGAGAAAAAGGCAACTAAGAATTATATTTTAGATTTTCAGAACTCATTTGCTATTAGCTAAAATCCTATCCTCAATTGGGGAACCAGTCAAGGGAAAACTCAAGGCAGATGCAGTGGATGACATGACTTTTGTTGCCCACTTCATTCTGTCTGCCTCCTTGATGATTTAAATTTACAGCAATATTGTACCCACAGCTATATGTCTTGGTTGGGTCCCTTTCAGATGTGACATCTGGCCAGACCAGCATGATGAATGGTAGCTCAAGTTCAAAAAGTTTCGTTCAGATTGTGAAATCGTCACAAAACTAAGATAGTTCTCAGAAGACTGCAGACTTCAGCTCAGCTCAGCTGTGTCCTCACACTGACCAGTGGGACCTCCTCCTGGTTTGTATTTCTACTAATGCAAAGCAGTGTATGGTGCTGGGAATGAACATGTCGGCTTGGGTGTTACTGCTCAGCTGCATCTGAATGATAAGTTATGAGGGGGAAAAATTGACAGTGTGAAGTAAATCTGCGATAATTTATCCTTGCTTAGCCAATGACAGCTCTTTTCTGTGCTAGCTAAAGACCAATATCATCTTCGAGATCACCTGTGCTCTTTGAGTTTGTGATGCTCAGGCTCTACATTGGCACGGTTGATTTTCAAAGGGTGCAGTACAAGAAAACCTGATCTGCATTTGCTTGATTTGAGCTGAATGCCATGGCAATCAGAATCAATTGTGTTAATACTTGGTGGCCATAGCAGCAGTTCTAAGGTAAATTAAAAAATCCTTCTCTCATCCTTCTTACTTGGTAATTACTGAACCAGCAGGTTTTAAAATATATCCTGGAAACATCATTAAAAACATTCCTTGGCAATCTCCTGTCAAATGCATTCAGCCTAGTAACACTCAGAAACAAGATAAATCAGTAACTTCTTGGTTCCAATTCTCTCTTAGTTCATAGCTAGACTCAAAGGAAAAAAGGAACAGGAAATTTAGACGGATCGTCTATAGTTGCATTTGTGCAATTTTTTGAAATGGAAAACAGTTGTATTGTAGTTATTGATTTCTGTGGAAATATATTCTTGTATCAAAGAAAGGCCCATGCCATAGAGAGAGAAACTGCCTCAATATCATCAATTTATACAGAAAGTTTTCTACATGGGGGCTGGCACGCTTTTCTCCTTCTCCAGAGGCAAAGGTATCAAACTCAGTTGCTCAGCTCTGCTGTGAGAGGAAGCGCCTAGTCTGGCTCCAGGGGCAGTGGTGCTGGGATTGAAATGTGAATGCCATGGATGGTCACTGAGGGGGCATGAAATGAGGGTAAGATCCATGCATGAAGTGGGAAGGACGGCATATCTGACTGAAAGAGCTGCTCAGGGAGATCTGGTGTTAGGAAGGAGATTTTAGCTTTGTATGCCCTCTGCATACATGGATCCTTAAATACACAGAAGGAAGAAATGGAAAGCAGAGAGGGGAGAAGGGAATTAAGTCAATAGAATTTACCTGCTCATCTTTGGCATAAAGGCAGTGAGTAAAGTTGTGATTACAGCTGTGATCGTCTGCAAAGAAAGAAAAGCATTGCCAGAGAGAGGAGGGAGGTGATCCTTCCCCTCTGCTCAGTTCTGGTGAGACACATCTGGAATTCTGTGCCTAGTGCTGGGCTCCTCACTGCAGACAGACTTTGCCATGCATGTCTAGCAAAGGGCAACTTGAGTAATTAAGGATTTGGAGCATCTGCCATACAAGAAATGTCTAAAAGAGCTGCATGTTTTCAGCCTGGAGAAGACTCAGGGAGACCTTATCAATTTATGGCTATAAATACCTGAGGACAGGGTGCAAAGAGGACAGAGCCAGGCTCTTTTCAGTGATGCTGACTGAGAGGACAAGAAGCAGTGGGTACAACCTGAAACACAGAAATTCCATAAATATGTGAGAAACAAGGTTTTTCACTGTAAGGGTTAGTGAGCACTGAAACAATTTGCCCAAAGAGATTTGGTAATGTCCATCCCTGGAGATATCTACTACCTGACTTGATAATGCCCCTGCTGGCCTTGCTTTGGGCAGGGGCTTGGACTAGATCTCCAGAGGTCCCCTCCCACCTCCATCATTCTTGGTAATTCTGTGGTAAGGGGAATATCTTACAGAAATATGGATTTATTCACCAACTACCAACTACAAGTGCTAGTCCTTTTGTGTATGATGCTATTTTCAACAGCACTTGATTTTCAAAAATGTTTTGTGGAGCTCATCCGTTTAGAATGAAGACCCTTAAATATGATCCAGAGAGGGTCTATAGAGCCTCACTTTCCTTTCATTTCAGCATTTAAGTCCTTAAATGATGTAGATTGCCACTAAGAGTTTCATTGATGTAAATTGAAGATGTAAAAAAAAAAATAGGGTTTTAACTTTCCTGAAAATAACACAGAGAGCATCATAATGGATTTTTATTGCATACTGTTATAGAGATCAGTATGTTCCTTAGTCCCCCAATATTTTAAGAAGTTAGAAATTAAAAAGGAATCTCAGTATTTTCTTAGAAATAGTTCTAAGCAATATAAGAGGAGACTCTTTCTTACTTATTTCATGACATTTGATTGATACAATTCTCGCCCAAAAAATATTATAGGGTGTTAACTTGGTTTGATATTATGATTCTATTAAGAAAACACATGTAAAGGGTTAAAAAATGAATGATAGTGACAGTAAATCCTTTATAGATTTAGGCTGTGTCTTAGTTATAAGCACATCAATAGATGACAATACTGAATGTCATAAAGGTTAATCAATCAAGCCATTAGACTGCATAAATGCAGTCCATTCTTTAATAATTTCTTTAAAGTTCCAAGCATCATTTATAAACCCATTATAAACCACGTCCAAGTGAAATTTTAATTAGAATATAGAGTGATGTGAATAAGAACACCTCTGATATTTTAAAGACTTCAAGTGTATCTTCCTTAAGGTCCCTTTGATGATGGTCCAGGTGCTACCCATGGTACTTGCAGTTAAAGAGGACTGGGAATGATACTTTAGAAGTTGCCTTCCAGTTCATGCTTTCACACTTCAATGGGTGAACATAAACTGAATGTGGTGCATTAAATCAGCAGGGTAACATTAGGTTCTGACATCTGAGCGAGTGCCATCTTTGCTTCCTTACAAAGACAGTGATAATTACCTGAAAGACTTCTCCTTCAAATGATGAAACCATTCATATATATCATATACTCCTTTCTTGTTATGCAACAGAATTTTATAACTGAGGACCAGAAGTTTTCCCTTCATTTTATTAAAATGCACTCTATAAGGTAGCAATCCTTGGTACCCTCCAGACAAGACAGGCAAAGAGAATCCACTTAAGTAAATCAAGTAAACAAATTCCTCGCTTATCCTGAAAACAGTCAGGCATATCTGGTGTTCTCTAAGATAAAATTTAGGAAATTTCAGTATTAGTATGCAAGACTGGTCTACAGTTGTGAATGAAGCAGTGACCTGAATATAAGGCAGAAAAAAAGTTTGAATAAATATTTAGACATCAGTACATCACTTAATGCATTTCTTGCATTGTTGCCTCTTGAAGGGAAGTTTGTTGGAGAGGGCAAAGGTTGGTTTTTCATGGTCTCATCATGCCTGGCCTTTGGTATAGGCTTTGAAAAATCCTGCTATTGCCAAGTCCTGAGAACATAGGGCCAGATCAACCATCAGCTCATGTAAGGTTGGCTTTATGGACCAAGTACTACAGCTACCAGTTAGCAAGATGAGAATAGCTGTATTGGAAAGAAACTGCTGGGAGGGAAGAAAGCAGCAGAGGCTGCCAGTTGCTCTGTCTCCATTTTAAACCAGGTTTAGCTCCCTTCACCAAAATCAGCTGGAAAAAAACCCGTCACATATAGTCAATTAAAATAATTAGTTAAATACATTAAAGTCAATTTATAGTGACATAAAATTTGGCCCACTGAGGTGGCAAATAAATGTCTATACTGATAACTTCAGCTTTCCTGTGTTCACCACAAAACTTCACTTCTTTGCTCGGAGTCCTGTTAACATGGAACAAATTCTAAAAATTTGATAGATTGGGGAAGTTTGTTATTTTTACTCTCTATAAAACAATCTCTGTCTGAATTGTCTTGAATAAATGTTATGATTAATTGTGGAGCTTGTGACTCATCTTGAATGGGTTTTCCTCTTATTCACAGAGGGGTTTGGAGGCTGTATTAATCAAAAGATGAACCTGCTGGTGACGACACCTGACTACAAAATGTTTTCAAACTTTAATAGCTTTGATTGGCTTACAGGGAAAGCATCTTCTTGGAAAAAAATAAATGTTTTGCCTGGACGACTCTCCCACATCTGTGTTTTTCTAGTGGAATCCCTAAAATAAATATCTGATAGGGCCCTGAGCTCCTGGAAAGATGCCATATGCTGCATTTGGAAAGATCAGAATTGCAAAATAGATGTTTTGAAAAGAGCATACAAAATCCTTACATGGCCCTAGTGTAAATGGAGAACAAGAGCTGTCACATGGCCAAAATGTGTCAAGCATTGGGTTTGTATAACTATATTCTTTTCTAGCTAAAGAACAGTGTATGCATAGGGAATTGCAGCCCTCAGTAGTCCTCTTTAATCCATACCCATAAAATGAAAAACTGGAGTCTCCAACTGTTATCTTCATGTCTATATCCCCTCACTCTACTTCTCTTTTTAAAGTCTAGCTGGAGAGAAGGCTTTTGACTTGGAGTGCTGCTCTTAGCTCTACCAGAGCGTTTCCTGATCACACTAGCCAAATCACAGCTCAGAGCCCTCAAAGAGGGCTTTGAGATTGGCTTGCAACATCTGAGTGCTCATGGAGTTAGCAGAGATGGGCACTGCACTTTCTTTTCTTGTGTGTTTTTCTTTGCAGTCCTTAAAGTCTCTCTTTGTGTTTTATTCAATGCCTGGCTTAGCTGGACTTGAATCTTACCTTGGGCTGAAAAGCACAGCACCTGAGTAACTGGGACTCTATCCCACTCTTCATTGAGGAGTGTGTAATAACGAGCACAAACAAATTAAACATTGCTCACTGAGGGTCGCTCAATGCTCATTTCATGGCCATGGAGAGTGATGTCATAAGGAATTTTATTAAAAGTCAGTGTTTGACTGACTTCTCTGTATGCAAGTTAGAGAGGATTAGGAAATTCAAGTCAATTACTCACAGAAGCAACATTTATAGGACAGAAAATTCCCTCTTTTCCTTTCTGTTCTTTCAGTCTCTGGAACTTTAACTCTCTCGGAGTATTGCACATTTGCATTCCCTGATTGACTGAAATACAACATCAAAAAGACATTGAGCTAGGTGGTGCAGAGTCCTGCTGGTAAAAGAGTATAAGGTATAGTGTACTAAATATTGACTGAATGTACCTGTGTTTGTTTGATTTATTTTGGTGTTTCATTTTACCTCGCTTTTTAGAGCCAATTAGAGTCTTGAGCCAGATTCTCAGCTGTCATGAATTACTCAAGTAAAATGAAATCAATGAAGCTACATTGATTCATATTCACAAAGGATCCAGTCCATTCATTGGTGTCAATTGAAAACATGGATTTGGCATAGCATATTTGGGAATATTCAGCATAAAAGCATTTTCACATTATCTCTCTGACTTGCAAGAATATACAAGCATTGGAAGTGTTATGGAGGTATCAGGCTTCCTGGAATATGAACAAATAAACAAAGGTAAGTTTAGACTGCAAATTATAGTGGAAGTGCTCTCCAGTGTGAAATTTTGAAATTCTACAATGTCTCTGAGCATGCCTGCAACTAGAAATGTAGAAGAAAAAATGGTGCAACAGACAGAGAGGTGAGTCTACCTACCTGATTTTTAAATGTCACATTTTATACAATCAGAGAATCACAAGAAATTTTCTCTTTGTTCTGCAATACAAGAAAGAATATATGGAAAGTTTTGGTTCATATTAATGATAATAATCAGAGCTCCTAACATGCCCTGTCTCTGAAGTGCTCAAGGTCAGGCTGAATGGGGCTCTGGTCTAGTGGAAGGTGTCCCTGCCCATGGCAGGGGACTTGGAACTCATCAGTCCTCAAAGGTCCCTTCCAATCCAAACCATCCAGTGATTGTATGATTCTCATGGCAATGAGCTAATCGTAAGGCATGTATTAGACTCATCTTTCTGCACACAGCTTTTTTATTCCCCACAATTAATTTGCATGCTTTTTTCTCTCCCTTCAGTTATTTTCAGACTCATTATTTTCATTGTGTTCTCTTCCATTCACATAAGGAAAAAAGAAATTTGTGAATATTAGTTAAATACAGTTTTTAGACATTATTATTGTTCTGCATCCAACTTTTAGCCCATTGCTGGTCATTTCAGGTGCCAAATGACCCCTCTGATTTTGATTAGGTTCCTTCTCGGACCTTACAAGGACCTGTGCATAGGGCCTCTTGTTGCTACTGTTTTCCATGACATTTTTAATCAATCTTGCTTTATTATACCCTGACCTCTTCTGTCCCACATCAGCCAGCAGGAGGCAGGGTGCAGGGGAGTAATGGGTTTTCTTTATGATTTTGGTGCCAGTTCAAGCATGTTTTCAGTCCTTGCTCTTCCTTACGTTCATGGATTACTCCTTTCAAGTACTCTTTGAGTGGAACCTCACAAAAGTGTTCTTTTTTACTAACATCACAGAGTGATCATCAAGAGTGATTTTCATTCATTTTGTATGACACTTGAGCTTTTCCAGTAGCTTTTAGGACTCTTGTGATCATTATAGGAAGGGCTAATGGGATTGTCTAATGTGACATTCTGCTTGGTGAGACTGGATATCACCAAGAAAGCTCAACATTAAGCCTGGAATTCAGAAAGAACTTACAATTAACATCTGGCTAATAGAAAAGATACTATTTAAGGTTTTGGCAGGGAGTATTTTTTTCTGAGTAAACAACATTTGAACTTGTATGTGAACCATTTGTTAGTAATGTCTGTAGTTGACCAAGAAAACCAAGTGGTATTACAGATCACTTATCTGCTGTGATATATGTGTGATAAGGGAAAATAGAAACTTACCATGGACAAGTCTAAGTGTCATAGTCTACTAACATTTGCAAAAGGCAGTCAAGAAAACTTCTCAATGAAGACTGCTGAGGACATGAAAATGGGAAAGGATAAAGTAATTGAATAAATAACTCCCTAAAAGATAGGATACAAAGTAGGAATAAATGTTCATTTCTCACCAGGAAGGAAAATTACCAAAACAAACCCACAGGCTGTGATATCCCACATTTGCAAATGGGGTGGTAAGAGGCTGGAGCAATGAGGTAACAGAGTTTGCTGACACTACCCTTATTCAATGCTGAGAGTTGACTGAAATACTGAACAATGTCCTCACCTTTCTCAATGACCAGGTGGAAAAAAAATGGCAAATGACATTCAATCTAGATACATATGTGGGGTATAGGTAGATCTCAGCTTTGCAAGTATAATGGTGCTCTGAGCTGTCTAAGACTCAAGGATAAAGTTTTTATGACTAAGATGGTTAAGCATATGAAAATCTCAGCTCAGGGCTGAGTAGCAGCAAAAATATCCACGGAAAATGGGAAGGTAGGAAATCCTAGGAAAGCAAAAGAAACCAAAACAGAAAAAGGTGTCCTGTGATTTCAAAAATCCAGGATTTGCCCTCACCTTCAGCATGGTATGAATCTGCCTACTCAATTCAACTAAAAGATACAGTAAATCTGGGAAAAGATACTAAGCAGAGAAAAAGAAATCTGTCATATAGACAGAACTCTTTTGAACAAAGAGATGTTGAAGAGATGTAATCTCTTTGGACCACAAAAGAGATGTTGAAATAAAATAAAATCATCAGTGAATATGAAGAAGCAGAACGTAGATAGAACATTTTGGAGCATAACATGTTACAAGTGCACTTGAGAGAATCATTTAAAGGCAGTGTTATGGCAAAGTGATTGTAGCCTCACAAACCACTCGGCAAATAAGCTGGAAAGCAAGGAATGGTTGAAAATTGACCTTGTGACAAAGATCCTTTTACGTGCCTTGACCTGAGGTAAAGTGGACTGAGTCTGTTCTGAAGACAATAAAATGGAGGTGGCTAAGTGAGGGTTATTTGTCCATGATAGACATGATAAAGTCTCAGACTGGATAGATATTAGACCTGCATAGGACCCAGGATTTTGCAAGGAATGAGGGGAAAGAAAATTCAAAACAAGAACAACAAAAACCTAAAAAAAACTTCTGAACCCCGGACTTCAATATGAAGAAGTATAAAAACTGGTGAAATCTTGCTTTTCTGTACTTCTGGTATTTTTGTAGAAACAGACTTGATTTGACAGATCTTGCAATTTTTGACAATAAATTTCCACCTTAAGTGACCACATGTAATTCCATTTGCTCTTTGAAGTGCTAGGATAAGCCAGAATAGCTTTCTACCTTCACTGAAGAGATTTCCTGGCCTGTCTGCTTTAAGAACACACCAGTGAGTGGACTGGAAGTATTCCTTTTCTTGGATGGCAGGTTAGTGTGTGCCAGCAGCCTTAAAGGTGATGCTGCTGCCTTTTTCCCACACATGATTTGAGATTATCAAACAACACTTGAATTTAACACCTTGAAAACAAATACAAGGAGGTGGTTAGAGCTGCACAACATGACGCTAGGGTGTATAATGCATTGCCAAAGGCTGCTGCAGATGCTAAACATTTACATAAACACTAAATGTTTCAATTGGTTGCATGGATAAGTTCAGGGAAGAAAAACATATTCAAAGCTATTATAAAGATTCTAGCTTTGGCTCTGGGGCTTCCTGTGTTACAGATTGTGGAGCAATAGAAGAATATTCTGGGAAGCTGTGATGATGATTGCTCTGACTTTTAGCTATTTCACAAGCATCTGCTATGTTGCTGCTGGAGACAGGACGTGGGGCTAGTTGGCACCTCAGTGTGACCCAATGCATCTGCTGTTTTTCCAGACCACATGATTTCTGTGGGTTTGAGTGTTCATACCCAGGGCTACACAGAGATGTGCAGAGGATCATGAATGACCTCCTGTCTTGAAGGGTTAGAGATGGGGAAGGTGTTGACTACAACAAAACCTTTTGAGCATTGTAGTAGATGACATGCCTTGTGCCCTTTTTGACCTCTGCTGCTGTGCTGTGGCAGATAACCCCAGTAGCTGTCATTGTTGTGACTTCCTATGTAATAATAAAATATGATTGCATTTCCAATTCATATCATTGTGTTTAATTCCCTATATCGATGGAGATTTATGTTTATTGTCCTGGAGGGGCTATAGGAAGGCAGACAGCCTTTCATTCACAGCTTACTTTTCTTCCTGATGAATATACTTCTGTCCATTTCTTCCTTACTCTACACATATTTAAACCACTAAGAACACTGTAAAAATACACTATTAGTTAGTCAACTAACAGTCTCCTGGATTTTAAACAGAAGATAGAGGAAGATTTTTACAGTAAGTTTAGTTTGAAAATTCCTATAAATGGAGCTATGTGAGCACATGCTCAAAAACATCTGTGCTTATTAATTTGAAGAAATGAGGACATGAACTGGAAAAGATAAAGGACTGGCAGACACGGAGGTCAGACTCCTTCAGAGCAGAGATCAAAGGTAAAAGTGCAACCTGCTACCCTGAGTAAGTTATTTGCTCAATTCACTAAATCACATCCTGGAAATGCCACCGAAAACTTACTGGAGTTCCTTTGTTAAATAAAAAGTCTGGAAACTGTTCCAATCTTGTCCTTGGCTTGTTCTCTCCACTTGAATCATTTGTGCTTCATGTGCATCGTGTAGCCCTGGTCTGTCTTGGAACAAGTCCTGTCTTAAATCAGTGGTAAGAAAGAGGACAGTGTTTTCTGAGATGACTGCTAGAGATGTCTAGAGAATTGCTTTATCTTTTACGGATAGTGTAGCAGTACGATAAAACAAAACAAATGCTTACAAAAACACCAGGAAGCAATTAAGTATCTGCAAAAGGGGTTAGCAGAAAGAACCAGAACACAGAGCAGCACATTTCTCAGTGAATGCAAATCCTTAGAAGCACTTCCTTGGCCCGCTGTGGGTATTTTCAGGCTACTTAACCCAATGGAAACACAACCAGTTCATTCTGGGTGGGTGAACATGGCATTGCATGGAAATTTTACCAAGAAAACCTCCAAAGAGAATGTGCCTGGAGTAAGATCATATGTCTTGTTGAGCCCTGGCTTAGCACAAGAGCTCCCTTGGTACTAATCTCTTTACTGTGCTGCTTTAGTTATGCAGGTCTATTAGTGGAGCAGAGCCTTTCCTACATTCTCTCACTAAATGTCTTTGTGGTGGAGGAGAGAGAGACACTCTATTTCCTTCTTGTTTGAAGTTACACTGATGATCAATGAACAGCTTGTCCAGAAGAACAAAATTTGTTGTCCTTGTGAGCCTTGCTGGGAACAGCTTTGTTTTTGTCAACTGCTTTGAAGAATCCCACATACTGCCCAAGCTGTAATTTCATGGCACCTAAATTGTTTTCTGTTGCAAATATTGCTTAAACTAGCCATATATGCTCATATAGTTGTTTGTCTGAATGTTGCTAAGGAATCAAGCACAGTTTATGCCTGCAGCAAACAGCAGCAGCTGGAAGACAAAAAATTAGTGTGTTTAGGATCAAAATGGTTCCTTAAAACTAACTGATTTCATACGTGAAATAGACTGCAGTAGAATAGACTGAATAGACTTTAGTTTGGCAGCATCCTGTATAAAGTTCATAATTCATGGTTAAAAAATCAGATGTGCAGAAAAAAACCATCCATCTAGATTTCACTCCCCAGATGAAATCTCTTTGAGGAGAGGAAAGTTATTTCTGATTAAGAGGAATCTTCTGTCTTGATAACCCAAGAACACTCCTGCTCTGCTTTCACATTTACTGTTACATCAAGATGCTCTCTGGATCATATATCCAAAACTGTACTTTTGTATTATAAGCTTGAGAGAAATTAGAGAGAACTCAAGGGCAGTAAACCTCCCATTACTCTCAGCATGAGTGAGACTACATTTGGAGCACTGTGCCCAAATTTTGGCTCCTCAGCACAAGAAAAATATAGGTGTACTGGAGCACATACACCAGAAAAATCACTTAGTCATGTGGCTGGTGCATGGGATGTAAAAGGAGATGCTGAAAAATCTGGGGGGTTTGAGCCTTAAGACAAGAAAAGGGGAGATCTTGCTGCTGTCTGCAGCTACCTAATGGGAAGTTGGCTAGAAGATGGAGCTGAACTCCTCTCCAAGATGCATAGATGCAGACAAGAACAAGGTGCAGAGGATAAGGGTTAGCAGCCAAAAATCAGAACATGTGAAATTATGATTACATGTAAGGAAATAGGTTTAAAGTTGTTGCCCAGAGGGATTGTCAAATCTCCATTACTGGAGATCTTCAAAGTGCAACTGGATGAGTTTCTGAGAAACCTGAGCAACCTGGATGCAGCTCCAAGCTAGGGGCTGGACTATGCAACCTAAAATTTTCTAATCTAAACTGCTCTGTGGTTCTATGTTAATTCTGCTTATACATGCCATGATCTCATGGACATGCTGCTTTTTTCAGTGCTGAGCTTCCTGACAGGCATCTGCCTGGGAATTAAAAGTTAAGTTTGCTGATACTGCAGAGATAGTTGAAAAGTTATGCAAATACTCACATTGAACAGACACCCAACATCTCAGTGCCCCAGAAAATATATGTGTATATACAAAAGAATTTTGCCACTGGAATACCAGTTCCTACTTGTTCATACATATTTGTAAAGTGATGGAATTCCTTCTGGATTTCCCAATTGCCAGGTGTATTCTTGATTTGTGTTGGTTTCTATCCAATTTAATCTAGCTGAAGCTCTTGGGACTCTGCAGAGGACAAAAGGGAAATATTTATACAGGCTGTGTCTACAGGCAAGAGATACTGAAGTGATAAAAATATTCAGAAGTTACCCTATTTGGCAGGAGTTATTCTCGGTGCTACAATAACACACTATGCTGAAAAAAAAAATATAACAGGACCTGAGATCGAATGACTCACTAGCCTGAGTGTTAAGACAATATCCTAAGTGGTGGAAGTTGGTTAAAGATCTTGCCTGAATGATGCTCATAAGGGATCTCTATTTTTCAGAAGATACTTTGTGTTGAAAAAGAATTCCTACCTCAGTTGAGCACATTATTTAAACTCAGGTAGCATTATCTGGAGATACTGAAAGAAGTCTCCCAGCAGTATTCTTGAATCCGGTGTCTCTGAATCTTTTAGGTAATCTGGGAAAATTGTTCAAAAATTTTCTAGCCAAAGTAAACTTGGACTTCAGTGCTTGGAACAAGTATCATGTGCATTAGAGTAAAAGCATCTCAATCCCAATTGTTTTTCTCCTTTGCTGTTTTTCTGTTTTTTCCCACTCAAGCCTGTTTGATGGTTATGTCCTGAGTTATCTATGGTTATGGTATGAAGGGACTGCACTGTTTGGCCAGGAGCATATTGCTAAAAATATCCCTGCCTTTTTTATCTTTTGAGTTGCATCGATGTCGGTTTAAAGCGCTGGAGGTTTTGCCTGTTTCCAGGATGTATAACTGCAAAGCTATAAAAAAAATCCTGGTCAGAAAGCCTGCAAAAGTAGGGAGACACTCTAAAGTATATTCAGGTGAACGGCTACATATTAAAATATGAGTGCATGACCTCTATGGACCCTGGGCCATTTTGAACACTGAGATGAGAGAGGTTGAATGTTTGGTGAGATATTTAGATACCATAGCCAAAAGAGCCATTTGGGAAAACACAAAAACCCAACATTTTTTATACCTTCAAGCAGAATTAGCAGCATGATGATGACAATTTCCATTGGCAGATTTTCTGGCATAAGCAGAATTCAGTGGGGCTGAAGGGCTTTCAGTGGGGATTTAGAGCACGAACAAAACCCCTTCAAGTGTATTTTTCTGCAGACACAAGAGAGGAACACACAGGGTCCTTATCAGATAGTCGCTTTGACTAATCCTGGTAGACTAGGATCCTGGAACAAAGATAGAAAGCTTCTCTTTATATCTTCAACTCCCTGGGTTCACAGATTGACACCGGTGTGAAAGAAGGGAGATCCAAAGAGTCATTCCCTTTATTTTTAAAGTAACTGCACTTCCAAAAGGGAGAGGTTGGAAGAGTGATTTTGGTGCCTACATTTAAGGATCAGTATCATTATGGATGATCTGGGATATCCAAAATGTCTATCTGAGATTGATGGATATGACAACCTGGGGTGTCTCCTCTGGCACTTAGACACATCTGTTTAGGCACTTCAATTGCTCCATAGAAGTCTGATTTAAGCCCATCTTCAAAGTCTTCACTGTAGTCAGCAGAGAGGGATGAGATAAAATGAAGCATTCTGCAGAGGTGCCATCCTTTTTCTTCTGTCTAAAGAAGGAAGGAGACAGCCTAAAATTGGTCCTGTTCCCATCTGGCTGCAGTTAAGTGAGATGAATCCTGGTGCATTGGTATGAATTGTGGTGGGGCTGGATACTGGAACGGGGGAGTTCCCACTCCATCCTGCTATCTCCACCCTTCCTCTTGACTTCGACTGTGTGGCCTCACCACTTACCATGTGCCAGATCTGGTGCACAATATGTGCATTCATTTAGTCCATTAGTATAGAGCCAGAATTGCTTTCATGAGCTGAGTTAAAGATGTTTCTTGTACAAGAGATGGAGGAGAGGAAGACAGGGCAATAGTAAGCAAGGAAGGGGAGAAGGCTGGCTTGTGAAGGGGAGATCCCTCCACTTTCTGTGGAATAGGTTAATTTTATTAGCTTTTCATTAGCTTGACTGCCATGGGCCATAATCAAAGTGACGAAGGCAATAAAAATTGCCTACTGAAGGTATGGGGAAGATAAGTTTTTAATAAGTGGGCACCTTTACCAGTGCCAGTGTCAAGGGGGATCATGTGGTATGTGCTGTGACTTAGATTTTGAAAAATGAACCAAATGCTGTAAGCTCTTCCTGGATATTTCAGTCTTCAGTGGATATCTCTGTGTGAGCATAAATTTAGACTGACCTTAAGGGACCTAATGAGGTCTCAGCACTTGATGCTATGGCTACAGTCATATGTAGCAATAAATTACAGGAAATAAGAATACTTTATCACTTATGGCATCTATTCTGGGCAGGTCATTCCTTGAATATACTTTTTTTTCCTTTCTACAAGTCAGTGAATATGTCTAAACACATTATAGTGCAACACTTAATTAAGAATAAAAGAGATTTGACAGAAAGGAAATTGCTGTGAAGGTCACTCTTGATATTATTCTCAAACAATCAAAGTACTGAAAACAAGACTCTGTAGGCCCACCAAGCAGCCAAAGAACACACAGGACATGCATTGAAAAGTAGATATTAATTCTATTTTTCATATCACAGGATCATCCAATAAGTATTGGGTCCTGTGGGCCAAGGTGAGGACAGGGATTGGACAACTCACCAATTACTGTGTTGGTCAAAACAGACACAACTTGGGGGCATTAGATATATTTGGGGTTATATGAAATAAAACCAAAATCTTAAAACGTCTACCCCCATACCTCCCTTCTTCCTGGGTTCATCTTCACTTGCCATTTTCTCCACCTCCTCATCTTCAGTGGCCCAGAGGGACAGGGAATAGTGGCTGTGGTCACTTCATCACACACTGTCTCTGCCTCTCCTTCCTCCTCAGGGGGAGAGCTCCTCATACTTTTCATACTCCCCTGGCACAGCAGTCTGCCACAAACTTCTCCAGTGTGATTCCTTCCCATAGTTTGTGGTTCTTCACAGAGTCCTCCAGTGTGGGTCTCTCCAGGAAATGCAATCCTTCAGGAGCAGGCTGCTCCAGAGTGTGTCTCAAGTGGGATCACAAGTCCTGCCATAAAACCTGCACCAGTGTGAGCTCCTCTCTCCACAGGGCCACAGGTCCTGCCAGAAACCTGCTCCAGTGCATGCTTTCCATAGGACAATTTCCAGCTTCCTTCAGGCATTCACCTGCTCTGCCTGGGATCCTGCAGGAGCTGCAGGTGGATCTCTGCTCTGTTGTGAACCTCCATGGGCTGCAGGGGCACAGCTGCCTCACCATGGGCTGCACCAGGGGCTGCAGGGGAATCTCAGCTCTGGTGCCTGGAGCACCTCCTGCCCCTCCTTCTGCACTGACCTGGGGGTTTGCAGAGATATTTCTATTATGTGACTTAAGGTAATATCTGTCCATTACTTAGCTTAAGAAGTCATACTCAGTGCACCCCAGTATTTCCTGATTGATTGCCTACAGCTCTCTGCATTACTTTTCCAGCAGACATTGGGGTGATTGAAGTGCCCCGGCAGGACTAGAGTCTGCAAATGTGATACTTCCTCTAGCTGGAACAAGAAGGCTTCATCAGTAGGCCCACTTTGATCAGGGGGCCTGTAGTAGACATCAACAACAAAACTTCCTTTCTTTCCTCAGTTTCCAACTCTTAACAAACTTTCACCTGCTCATGGCTATTTTTTCTCAGCTCTTCACAATCTCTCCATTTCTTGATGTAGAGGGCATACCCTCCACCCCTCTGTCCTCTCCAGTTAGTCTGAAAAGTCTGAGGCCATTGATAGCCACACTCCAGTCATGCATTCACCTCACCAGTTTTCAGTAATAGCACCTAGGTCGTATCTTCCTAGTAGCCTGGTGGCTTCTAACTCCTGTTTGTTGCCCCGGCTGAGGGCATTGGTGTAGAGGCTCCTCAGATGGACTGTTAGCTGTGTCACCTTCTTAGAGGAACACTGCTTAATTCCTTTGAGGTATTTCACTGGAGTTTCCCTGTTGGCTCCTATTACCTCAGGACCCCTTGGCTCATCTCTGGAAGAATTCAAGTGTGCTGCAGTGTAGCCAGCACATGTCAGAGCAAGAGACATATACAGATGAACAGGATGGATGCATGAAGCTCTGCTGCTTTGGTGCAAACTCCTGCAGCTTAAACAGCTGCAGGATGAAGTGAGCTTAGTCTCAGTCTTGACATGCTTTGTGCTGAAATACATATCCACACTCTTGCTTCAGTACCCCTGCTATGAGGGGTAGGCTGAGCACTGACAACAAGCAGTTATTAGGTTCTTAAACTGCCAAATTAAGCCCATTGTTGATCATCTTGGACTTTGCTCCTCAAAATGTTGACATGTTGTGAAGTTATCTGGAACCTGTATATCAAATTTGGACATAGCTATTAAAGTATGATTTCTCTAGTGTCAAGCAGGGGCCCTTTGTGCTGGACTCTGACTGCCTGTTTATATGGCAGGAGTCATTTTTTGCCAGTAAGATGGACAAGGTCTGGCAGAAAAATCAGCGATGAGTGATAAATAGAAAAAGAGAAATAACTTCTCCATGGTGATACAGCAGATCTGGAGCAGGTCTGCAGCAGTCCATGCTGCCTCACAATCTCCATTCTATTCCTGTACTCTGCTCAGTTTCAGTGTTTTCCTCTGTCTTAAATAATTTTCACCACCATGTGAAGCAGTAGGCAATAAAGTAATTTGGATCCCAAGGGCTTATTACATTCCTAGAATTTTGCAGAAAGCCTATTTAGAGAAGGCAACACATACTTATCGATGGATTTAGGATTGCTATTCACTAGTTAGACGCTGTAACGAGAGTAGAGATTATCTTGTTCATGGAATAGTATTTACTGTGATTGGATTGAAATGCAGCTGCACTCTTGCTTCTGAAAAAATAAACTAGAGATGACAGTTTGAGCTAAATCTCGCAAAAAATTTTGTATCATAATCCTTGGGTTGGCATATAGGAAAGACATATATCTACCTTCCACGCTAAAAAAAAAAGAGCTGAGAATGATCTGCACATCCCAAACTGAGTAAATGCTGATATCGTCAAGAGTCTTGACAGTATATTCACCAAAAACTTGGCTCTATGTGCAGGGAAGTGCAGGCTGGCAGAAAAGTGCAGTATTCCCAAAGCTTTCCTGTGGCTCCTGAAGGAAGCTGCTTGGCTGTCCCAGGTCTGACAGAGCACTTCTAGTCAGTAACAGGCTCTGCTATGGTGAAGGTTCTTTTCTAATAAACATTTTTTAAAACGGGGATTCTCCTTTCTGCTTGGGGAGCAGAAAGGAGAAGCTAAAGCATTGCTTAAGTCCCCAGACTTTTGCTCCCTCAGCAAGAAAACATTGCCCCTTGGTGCCCTTTTGCTACCAAAGGATCACTTTGACACGGGTACAGTCTGATATAGTTCATTTAAAAATATTAAAGGGTCACCAAACGTAATTAGTTATATCATTATTGATGACCTGAGGGTTGGAGCTTTGGTTTCAAATCCATCAGTTTTCAGCTACTAATGATCATTAGCAAGTAAAGATAAATGAGGGATGTTATATGCTACATCTGTATTCATTTGCTATGTTCAGGCAGTACATCTTCAACTGCAGATGTGAAACTACCAAAATGAGGGGGATGACAGGATGCAAAACTGTTTTTCAGTCTCCAAGAGACAGTTTCTGGCTAGAAGAAAGTACTCATTGACAGCAACTGCTGGGAGAAAGAAATTATGAGCTACTGGACAGCAAATGACATAAAATCTCAGCAGCAAAACTGATCAGTCAGAATTTACAAGTGTGATCTCTTTTCACGGCCTTGGCAGTTAAGGCACTTTTGGGATCCAAAGTGACATTGGAAGTTAATAACCTACTTCTAGCTACAACAAATAAAATAAAATACTTCTCGTTATGATGAATCATTTTCCGGATTGTTAATTAGAAGGTCTGGCCCTAACAGAGATCCCAGAGTCTGCTTTCCGCTTCCTGCTGACTTCTGGGGACTGATTCAAATCCTATTGGAGGCAGTGGGTCGACTCAATAGGGTTTTGAATTAGGTCATTAAAATTAGAATCTATAAGCAAGTCACTTTATCTCTCTGAGCTTCTTTCATTATGTGGTCACATGGAGACAGTTAATAATTACTTACATTGGGATGTTTCAAGCATTTTTCTATGTGTCCATGGACAGTATTATAGAAGGAGAAATTATTCATTGTGCATAATCTATTATTTATTCTAAGTTATATGCAACAATATAATAGTTTATGATAGAATTAATATCTGATTCTATAGTAATTGGCAGTTAGCTGTAAAGGGTTCAGAAAGAAATGCAAATAAAACATTAACATATATGAAGTAAATGATTTGTGGGAACATCTAAAATCACATAAAAACTTAATGAACTATAAAAACAATTATGATACAGGCAGAAACAGCACTAAACTATGCTAAACCTAGTAACTCTCAGACTTGTAGTTAAGTGGCGATAAGTAAATACAAAATGCACAGCAAATAATATTGTGCAACATAATGAACATCAAGGCTCGAGAAAGAAGATCAGTTATAATGGTAATTAATTCAAGTTGGATTCTATGTTAGATTAATTCAGCCAGCTTCATTTAGGCAGTTCCAGGAAGGGCTCTTGAGCTGCTCTTATACTGAATCATTTACTTTGTGTGTAGCAGACTTTTAAAATTTATTTTTCTTTTATTATAATTATTATTCTTCTCTATATTATTTTATTATTTTGGGTAAATTATTTCACCATTGAATCAATTTGATTGTTTCCTTCTAATGGAAATGTGACATCCATATTTGTAAAAAGGTCTTTAGTTTCATAAATACTCATCTTAGAAAAAAATAGAAATATTAAACTCAGGACAGTTCATGCCTTTGGTCTGGATTCCACCCTTGGTTAAGATTCAGGGAAGTGACACTTCTCCTTTTCGTCATCCCAGCTTTTGTGCAGGGAGGAAACATTAACCCAGTGTCACACACCAGAAGTTTTCTAAGCTGATGATGGAGAAATCCCAACCCCAGGGTATGGGAGCTAAGACTCAGCAGGCTACATGTAGAAAACAACTATGGAGCAAGCAAGTAAAGAAACCTTGGTGAAATCTGCAGTAAAACCTCAGCAGGCTTTGCTGGAAGTGATACCTTTCACAGACATGCAGCGTGTTTGTTACAAACGCCAAGGAAGCTCTAAATCTTCTAAATCTTCCCTCTTTGGAGAAAACTCCTCCCTGGGCCGCACAGGGCAGCTGCAGCAAGGGATGAGAGGGGACCTGCAGAAGAGGCTGCAGCCCTACACAAACAATTCTTTCCCTATCAAACTGTCCTGTAGATCTAAGGTCATCTGCTCATTTTAGGAGATGAGAATACAATCTATGTTATTTTTGCATTTCAGGGTAGCTCTGGTGAGTGAAGAAAACAGGAAAAAGAGTGTTTTCTCTCATCATAAAATCCTAAGGTCACAACAGTGGGAGGGTAAATAAATTTCTTTTATATTTCTCATAAGAGAAGCAATTATTATTTTTGTTGATGAAACAGAAGTGCTGGTAAGTAGCATCATTTAGTATAAGGAGTTTGGGTGAGTTCTTCTTTTGTACCAAAACTTTATTTTTATTGGCATAGAACAGCAATCCTTAAATTGCCACTTAGAAATTTAAAAACATATGAAGATATAAACATAGAAAATACTTGAAAATGGGATGCAAAACAAAATAATCTGTCTCTTAATGTCATCATCTAGTTTAACTACCATAATAGAAAAAACAGCCAGTTCCCTGATTATGTCTAGTCTGTGCTTGTATGCAAATCGATTTATGTAGGCCAAGCTATGTGGGCCTGAAAATTGCCTGAAAATTTGTGTTTTCACTGCTATTAATAAGGTCAAAATTTTCTTTCCTTTATTTAGGAAAAAAATAGGCAAAAACCCCCCACCTCAGTACCTAAACAATGCTATAAAAGTGATGTGCAGCAAATGCAGAAGTTAATATAAAATCCACATGTCAATCTGTGTGTGGGAAGTATTTTGAAAGCCAAAGGCAACTCAATAAAAAAGGCAGCAGAAGCAGCATTTCAATTAGGTGAGAAGAGAGTAGGCCTTGACAGTTCATTACTGAACTGGCTCTTCCAAATACTGCCTTTTCTTTTTTTCATTGTCCCATTTAGTTCATTAGTGCTGGTCTCCAATTAGGAACAATATTTCTAAAGAGATGTCTGGTTAGTAACCTTTTGCTTTTTTTTTTCCCCCCTTCTGCCCATTTCATAAGTACAGTTGTAGAATTGTAGTGTAACTTCTGAAATATGAGGTCTGAATTGCCATTAGTGACGGTACATTAAATCACTGAGCCCCAGAGTACAAAGATGTTAAATGGTAAAGTCACAAGAAAAGGAAGAAAGAGATGGAAAGAGAGAAAATCACAGCAGACCTGACCAGTCCTTGCTCTTGTCAAATGCACTTGCTTTTCTTGCAGCTCTCTTGCCTTTAGGCACCACATAAACTCCGGGAAGAAGTGATATCAATCTCAGGCATTGATGAGGACTGTGGCAGCAGGGATCTTTGCTTACTCTGCCTGCCTGTGCATCAGTAATTTCAAGCGTGTTTGCTGTGCAGGCTGGAGAGATGTCACTGCCACCAGAGAGCTCAGGGGCAGGAAGGGGGAACCTGGCACATCAATCACCAAGGTGCCACCCCTCCTCATGGTGGGAGGTGGGACCTAGATGGTTCTTAAGGTCCCTTTCAAACCAAGCCATTCTGTGATTGATTCAGAATAACTGTTTCAAGTCCTTCTGTGCATCTGTTTTACCCTAATACGGTTTCCCCCTTCTGAACTGTTTAGATGTGAGAACAGAGCTAGGACCAGCATCAGACAAGTAGGAGAAGACAGATTTCCATTCTCCAGATACCTGTGGAGTGGAGAGCAGCTTCCTGTTTCAAAGTTACTGCTCTCTGATTTATTTTTAATCTTAAAATACGCAGCTCAACTTGGCGCTGAAAAGATCCAAAGAAATTTCACTGACTGAAAAAATGAAAAGTGTAGCACCTAATTCTTTGTTAATAAATCACCCTCTTCATAACAATATTCAAAACTATGATGGTATTCTTGAAAAATAAATTCTTGTAAATAACTCTTCTAAAAGTGTCTAATTCCTGAACGATATATGTATTTTGTCAGGGCAAGAAGGAAGTACTCAGTATAACACAAAAAACCTATCTACTCCCCAGCCACGACAGTTTTTTTCTGCTTTAACAGACACATCTATATCAAGATGCAGAAGTAACAGGAACTAAAAATTGAGCTTGGGAACTTAGTATTTCATAGGTATATTATGCTAAATGGCTTACCCCTTATTGATTCACACAGTTATTAATCAGTAAATCCTGAGTATATAATCCCACCTGATCCTTAGGTCCTTGGAAATGACAGTTAAAGCTGGCAGCTGGCTTAGTGGAAGAATGGTGGGATGAAAAAAAGCAAATGAACACCATGTTGCATTATTCATATAATTCCACTAACAGAGACACAGGACTTCCATTAACTGTTGTTGCTGAAGAACAAGACTCAGGATTTAAATGTATTGCTGAAAATACTAGTATGAGGCTGTGCAAACCCACCATCATGATTTTTCTGCATTTTTGTTACTTTGTTTCTGTTTTTGGTTTAGTATTTGTGACTTATGACAAAATATCAAGGTTTTAATATTTAGTTTCTGTCTCACTGAGACATGTGCCGCTCTTTCTGACATTTCTCCTGCATTATACAGACATATTTAAATATTGCATTTGGTCATAAAGACCTGCACAATAATGAAGAAAAAGAAGCTGGTGTGGCAACTACATGTTGCATATCACCACCAAGTAAAATACTACATATGTAAATGGCTGAGCAACACAGTATTCCTGATGTCCTGCCTTATCCAGACTTTGTTAAACACCATTATTATAGCACTGTTATTATAACAGTGTCTAGACAACACAGACAGAAGCCAGGAACCCTGTTGTATTAGCTATTAGCTTAGTTAAATGAAAGGAAGCAGGAAAAGAAACAGGAATATATGAAATGACTTGCCTACCTTCACTGAGCAAACCAGCAGAGGAATGGGACTGGACTTTACCTAACCTTTTATTTCACCTGCCATGCCTTTGGGAAGGATTCAGCTCATTTTGCATCAGTCTGTGCAAATTTAACATTAAATGTGAGCTAGACATCTAAATCCAAACATAGTCTGTATGCCATAGGTGTATGAAGAGCTGCTTATCCCTTCCTGGGACAGCAAATACGATATGGGGGGATGAACTATTCTTGGGCAATGTCTCTCTTTTCCCCTTCACTACAGAAAGAAACTGAAAATTTGAGTTCAGCTAGGTGCCTAATTTAACAAAGTTAGTTCAGATGAATCCCACCTTACTTTAATGGCTCACAGTACGAATTTCAATATCCTGGACATACAGCTTTGGGATCTTCAGAGACATATTAGTCAAGAATCCAAGATATACTCAAGGACATCTTAATTTAAATTTTTCTACCATAACGTGAATACCAAAGTAATAGATCTAATTTAAAATGTACCTTGATTCCATTCCTTGAAAGCTTTGTCCTCACGTAATATTTTGTTTTTCAGAGGTTTTATTTTCATTTTTATTTTGCCATCTCTTTCACTTCAGTAGTTACAGGACACGAATACAAAATTAAGCAAATTGTGCTACGGTGGATGAACCAGAAGTCTTTACTGAAAACAAATCCCGGCTCATTCCAGGAGCAGGCGAGTGAAACACGCGTCCTGACAGGTGGGGAATGCTGTTTAACTTGGGGCTCTACCCAAGTGACATACCACTGCATATTTTTCAGGCAGCCTTATTTTACTGTTCCAAAATAAATAGCTTTCTCTTGTTCTAATAATGTGTATTTTATGTTATATGAATAATGTATGCTCTGTGTGTGACCTTTCACTTCAACTTTTGAAGGCATAGGGTGCTCCAATTTCCTGTTTCATACCACGATGTGGACTAACAATGATTAGAGTTCCTGAAGTTGCTCATTTGTCCAATGAAATAACTTAAATTAATTCAAAAACCTTTGCAGACTTTTGGGACCTGACTTTTGAGGATTAACACAGAGCCCAAGCCACAGGATATGTCTTTTTCCCAATGTAAAAGACAGTTTCATGCTGTCAAGCTCTCTGTTTCTCAAATTCATTAATCTCACACAGATCCCAGATACAAGCCATTGCTTCACTGATACATTTTTATACTAATTCCAAATACAAGTCAGTCTATGCCAATGAATTAATGGTTGGTCAAAAATCAGTGGGATCTCACCTAATATATGCCATTAAAAAGACATGCCATCATCACAATATTTGTGATTTTTCTTTTTGGTCCAAAGGGCAACTAGTTGAAAGCTATATGGAAAGATAATGTGCTGGTAACACTGCTGATGTTACTGTGTAATTTCCAGTACATCTGGTCATTTCTGCAAGCAGATAAGCAGGACTGGGTGTGGCCACTAGATGCACAGCTCGCCACTGCCTCTTCAGGAACCCAGTCTGGGGATCTTGGAAGGCTTATTAGAAATGCTTATCTTTTATTAGGGTTTTTACAACAACGATATAATTTTAATATAAAGAATTTACAGGGGAAAACTTCTCTGCTTTCTGAATCTTTTGCTTTGTACCACTTCAGTAGCACAGTGACATCCAGTTATGGCTGATGCTGCTAAAGGGACACACAGCAACAGGAACAGAACTTGGGTTGAAGCTTCCCAGAAACTTCTCACCCCACGCAAAAGATGTCCAGAATGGCAGGTAATGCCATTTCTCTTCCATTACTGCCTTCCTCTTTACCTCTTTTCCTCTTCCTCTTTTCCTCTGCACCATCAGTTCTGGTCAAAAAATCTATTTTTTTCCCACTTTGAGTGATTTTTTCCTGCTTATACAGAGTTTCCCAAGGCTATAAAACAACAAGCACAGGAAGCAACCAGTGCAGCACTTAGAAAAAACCTCCCATCTAGAAAAATAATTTCTTTTTTACTTCAGATCACTTCATGAGTGATGTGAAAATATGGAATTTAGTAGGACAAAGATGAGAAATGAGTGGGCAACAAAGGTACTTTTGATGCTAGACAAGGAAAATAATATACAGAGACAGAGATGAAGGAACAAAAAGTTGGATTTGAAAAGAAGCAAAAGTGCCAGGAATGTATTATCACAGACTAGCTACAAATGATGGGGAAATACAAAGAACAGAAATGGTGCTTAATATTAATCAGAAGCAAAGTGTACAGGAAAGCTTTAAGGGAACAGTTTAAAGAGAAATCAGTGTTATGGAGGGGGTTAGAGAGAAGAAAGGTTTCCCAGAGGGTACAGCACCAGCATTGGGAAACAAACCTTAACCCGTGGAGCCTCCCAGAACAGGTGGAGGGGGTGAAATAGAACAGTGCAAACAATGATGGGTCTGATGCCAGAGGGAGTGATTCATGTAAAATATCACTGGATTAAACCTTAGGTCGGGGTAAGACCTGTTAAGCAAAGTTAAGCAAAGCAAGTATTTTCTTAAATCCACTCATATGCAGTTTTAAATTAACATTTATCCCTTATTAAAGTAGACTTGCTAAAACGCTAATGGCAATTTTGGCTTGTCCTGTCTGAGACTCTTTAGTTGAGCTTGAGGAACAGGAAATAAATGCCCAGTTTAGAAGACAGACTCAGGAATGCGCTAAAACTTGGGCAGTGTCAAAGTAGAGGAGTCCCAAACCAATAAACTAATATAAATAAACCAGGTGGTTCCTTATCTTTATTTGTGTTTGTCTCACAACACAGACAGCTGTTTGCTGTTTTAATTGGTAGGACTGTGAATGATCATATTTAAGCTTTTTACATGCAATACAAAACATTTCCAGGGAACATGGAACCGTACAGGCTGGTTCACACCTGAGGTTAGTACATCTTGACTAGACCCTTCAAGTTTTGATAAAACTACAGCTTTCATCTGAAAAGAAAAAATGAAGAATGGAAGTTTCTAAAAAGCTACTCTGAGCAGAGTAAAAGCCTGCTTTGTTGAAACATCTAAGACAATATCAGGAACAGGGGAAAAGGGTATAAGAATTTTTTTTTTGTGTGTTAGGTTAAGGAATAAATACCTGATTTTCTGAAAAAACTATGGTGGTTATTTCTGCACAGAGAAGTTAACGCCAGTTTTGGTCTCAATATCTGTTTAGGTCTCAATCTAGCAAAGCCTTTAGGTCTGTTGTGAAGTGATGTGGAAAAAAATCCCTCCAGAAGCTATGACCAGGAACTCATTGGGATGAAGAAATTGCTTAGAGGCTTTGCTCAGTCTTGGCAGAAAATTGATTCGTTGCTAAGGTGATGTTCATATCAGTAAGCAAAATGGGTGAGGGACTATTTTCTTGTTTTGCTGAAGAATGGCATGGCACAACTTGCAGCTCATATGCCTGTGGCTCAGCTTGGTTCTCCCCAGGGTGAGTGGGAATGCTGGCATGGCCCAGAGCTGCAGCAGGGCTGTGCTGACAATGACTGTGAACCTGGACTCACAGCTGCACCCGTGTGCTGCTCTGTTTAATGTTCTCACTATCCCCTCCTGGATTCTGCATGGGCCACTTGGTGTAAAACCCTGAAATGGTATGGCTTTTCCCATGTACTCTTAGTCGTTGCCAGATGAGGACTCCCTCCCTCTGGAGGAGGACTGGATCTCTGAGACATGGGTGCCTTACAAACCCATCCTGTTGCAGACACTGCTGATAGGTACGGCAGGCACACCTGCATCTGCATCTACACAATCACCAGAGGAGATGCAACTCGATACAACACAGGGGTAATTTCACTTAGATTTGATCTCTGTCACGGCAAGGAGAGGAGATAAAAATTGGAGCAGTCTTTAAAAACCTCGGATAAACAAATCTTTCAAATCACGGGGAAGATGTCTCAATAATAATCTTACTGGCAGGTAAAATGCTGTCATATAAAGAAGAGTTAAATGGAAGACGAGCAGTGTCTGGCTCAATAGGATATATATGCAGCCTGAACTCTGCCTTACAATAAAGACAAAATATGCTGTAAGCAGGAGCACTGTGTAATAAGAGTCCTACCACATTTCAAAGCTGCTTTTACTGAACTCTGTTCATTCATCTAATCCCTTTTCTTCAGAAGTTTTGTTGGAATTATTTTATGATTTTTTATAAAAGAAAAAAATTAAGATACAAAAAGAAAGCATCTGACTGTCTCTTGTATTATGAATTTAGGTTTGGGTTTTTTTTTGCCTGCTTTTCTTGGTGTAAACAAACTGCAGTACATTTTTTAGGAACTAACAGGCAGATATCTACATTGGGTTAAATTAAACAGTGTAAGACAAAATTAAGTAGGTAGATTTCTATTGGAAAAGACAGGTAATGCTTTCAAGTTAGTACAGATGAATTTGATTCAATAATACAATGATTAAATGTCACTTAAACTAAAATCAAACTGGACTTTAAAAGAAGGGACAAATATACTAAGTGAAAGTATTTCAAAATTAAAATTCTGGCCTCTGATGGAGGTATTCTATCTTATATTTTATGTAGAAGGTGTTATTCTGTATTTACCTGTACTTATTTTAAGCAAATAAATGGAACATGCTTAAACAAATAGATATAAAAAAAAAGAATAAAAGCCTGTTGTGTTTTTGACTCCAATAGGAAAGGGACTGAACCAATATTCTCTCTCCTGGTACAGTTACTCAGTTTGGTGCTCAGCTCATGTATATTTGGGAGGGGCTTTAGCTGTTTAAACACAGATTTAGGATGATAAGGATTACCAAGATTTCTGCATGGGACAGTCAGCTTTTGCAACTCACCTTAGGTGAATGGAATTCCTTTCTGGAGTGGCAGCTGGAGGCCAAGCGAGGTCCTCTGCCACATGTCAAATGTTGCTGGAAACCTCCTTTAGGGAACTAGATTCTGTGAGAGGTGTCTGTGATGTAGGAGCAGCTTCCCCTCCGGATTCACACACCTCCAGTTTGATGTGTACACGTAGGTGTGTACAGGTGTGTTGGCAGCTAACACTATGGCTGGGAGTATTGCTGGGAGTTGAGTACTCAGGGTTAGCTGCAGCTGCTGTCCCTGCTGCCAGAACTGTTTTGTGTTTGCCCTTCAACACAAGCTTTTTTAGCCAAAATCATACTTGGGCCTGCAGTTCAGAGAAGACCAAGAACAGAAGTATTTTTCCACTGAACAGCAGTCAAAGTTGCACCTTTTAATTGTCACAATCTCATCAATTATTTTTAGGACCTTCCTCATCTGCTAAGCACCAAGAATCTCAGCTGGCTCAATTCAGAAAAATGATGACTTGTTTTGATGGTAGGATCCAGGTGAGCCAGGTGCAGAGAAGACACTGCTAACACAGATATAAGACGAGATTCTATTGAACATGGGTGTGTAGTACCTGGGGCACTGTGCTCCCCTCCAGCAGCCCAGACAGTCTCTAAAGGGCACAAGGATGCCCGGACTGAACCTTGAGATGCCAGGCTTTGGTACACCTGTAAATGCTGCTGTCTCACCTTTGGACTGGGGGGTAAAGAGATCTGTCAGTGCACCTTCACTCTGGTAAGGGGCAAGCTGCCCCTTAAGACATACAAGTGAGGGTGACTGCCAGCAGCTCTGTGTCATTAGGAGCAAAAATTGCAGCTAACACTCTGGGTGAATTTCCAGGAGGTTGTTTACATTTCAGCTGTATTCAACAATACAAAAATTCAAGCAGAAGTCTGAGAAAATTCCAGTGGAAGCTTACTTCACTAAGTCAGTAATTTTTTCTGTCTGAGTATATGAGGATTTTATTTTGGTGTCTGCTAAAAGAAGGCTGATATTTTTAAAACTGTTTGTATTCCAAATTCCCACTGATTTCAGGGAGAATTAGCCATTTAATCCTTTCAAAGCCTGGCTCTGAGTCTCAGGGTTTCAAGCACAGCTCCTGCATATTCCCATTTCCATGCCTCCATTTCTGTGCCAATGTGGATGTAAAGCAGTAGCCTGACCCCACGATCCATCTCTGAAGGACATCAGCGCAGAAAGTGAATCAGATATTTTACCTCCTGGAGGTGTATATGGATATTCTCTGTGTGTGCAGGACGAAAGGGACAGCAGGGACAGGGGGTGGTTGTGCCTCCAGGGCAGGCAGGACTGGGAGTTCAGCCAGGTGGGCAGAGGTGTCTCTGCTGGTTTCTGGGGGGACACCCAGTGTGGAGTCTCTTCTCTCCACCAGGAATAGCCATCATCCCCAGCAGATACAGCTTTTCCCTGGGGAGAACAAGGATGTATGACTTCAGGCAGCAGTCTCCCTTATCCAGGATTTTAATGACTATGTATACCTAAGGAATTTACTAAATTATTATTGATTTAGGCAATTTGGAATATGAATTAATCTAGTATATGTTTCCTCACATCTGCATATGCCTAAATTACAGACTTGCTTTCAACAGGGATCTTTAGACCATGTTTGGTTTCTTGCTGTCCAGCAAAATGATAATATGAAATACTGGACTCTCTCATAGAATAAAGTTGCCAGTATACTTAATTTCAACTAGTTACAAGTTTAATTTTTTACAACATTCTTATGTAAGAAGGCAAACATGCTGTACAATACTAACTATAATAATATATGCAAGAATGAGATTAATACAGGATGAAAGTTGAAGCAAGATCTGATGTATTTTCACTATAACAAAACAAACTTTTAAGGACAATAGAAACATTTTCTTGTTTTTCCCCACAAAACCATAATCAAATTCTGTGTATTTCCACAGAGTATATCAATACAGAAGTAATCACATTTAGTAATGGAAATTCTGTTCTGCTGAAATAACCTGATCAGTCCCAGTGAAGACATTCAGTCTGGTTCCATGAACACTTACTTTCCCTCTCCTAATAATTTTCTCATACCTGTATTGAGGGCACAGTATGTTCTTTGTAATTTTAAAATATTTTCAGTCTTTGTTTGTCCCTCTTCGTACATTATCTAAAGGATATATCTTTCTATGCTTAACCTAAATTAAAATTAGCTAGGCTAGAAGAAAAAGAAATATCTTTTTTCCTACATTTGCCAATATTTCCCTTCTTCTCTTTGTCTTAGAATGAGTTGGAAAATGGATCTCCTATTTATTTTTTAATCATGCACACCCACAGCTCCATAAAAGAGGTTATTGCTCACCACAGTTACTCGTTAATGTCACAGTGCCCCACTCCTACTGTTCAGCAATGGGAAGAGCTTTCTAACGAAGGTGACATCTCCAGAAACCATGCTGGTTTCAGATAGTCCATGAGCATTGTTTAATAATTAATTAATGTGATTAGCTGCCTTCAAAATATATTGTTTTATTTTCTGGACTTGCTTCCTTCAATGACTGTGGTGTGATAAATGTCATCATTAAGACTCTGTAACACATGCATGGTGAGTCTCAAACCAGGAATCTCTTCTCTGTTAATTGTGCAGTTGTTATTATTTTTCCACTGGGATGAATTCCTTCAGCAGATAGAAAATTCATACTCCTCTTCTGCCTTTTTCTTTATTTCTTCTTGTTGTGCTTGCTTCTATTGTTTGTTCTTGTTTTTGGGGAAAAGATAGCATGCAGCAATGCTGTAAGAAAAGGGATTTGAGAGGACTATGAGAGTTGTAAAGGTCCTAGTATATGGCGCAGGGATTTAGAGGGAATAAGTCTACATGGAAAAGGCCAGCAGAGAAGGCCAGGAGCTCACTTTGAGGGCAGTCAGCTCTGAAGCTTTAAAGATTAAATAGCTTTGACAACATTTTTGTGATTATAGGTATTTGTTCCCCAAAGCAAACATCAAAATGTGCTATTTCAGGTTACATTAAACAAATAGTTTAACTTATGAAAATGGAGAAAAAAAGTGCATTTAAAACAAAAAAATAAGATGAATTCATGTTTTGAATTATGTCTTTGGAAGTTTAAGTTGCAAAAAACCCAAAGCAAACTAATCTAACTTTAGAAAGAAATACTTGAGAATGAACAAAAAACTTCCTTTAGATTTAACTGAAACATTTATTTGATCCAAAATACATTATATCATTCTTTAAGTAATGGAAGGAGGAAGACAAAAGAAAGGAATCTTTTAAGTCAACCTGATTGATTTTTCCTTTACCTTTTTTTTTTTTTTTACCTACTCTATCAAAAATTCATTTATTCCCACAAACATAAAGCCTTGCTAAATCTGAAGGTTAATTACTGTAATTGCTAACTGCCTCAGACCCTGGCAGGATGTGCTGATATCTGGAAAGAAAATCCATAATTTACAGACAGTATAAAAGTGCCCATGCTATGCAGATTAGAAAAATAAGAAAGACCCAGACTAGTACTCACACATACAGATAAAAAGCTGAAACAGTGCCCCCATATACTGGCATTTTCAGCCCTTGCCTTCTATGGAATGAAAAGCTTTTATGCAGCAACAAAAACAATTTTGTTTTCAGTTATAAACTCTTCATTAATTACTATGCCTATTCCAGCAATAACTGGAAGAATGAGCTGGGACCAAGGTGCTCACTGCACAATGAAATCAGGGTTTAGAGAAGGACTGAGATTTTCCAACCTAAAATGGTAAAAAATTGATGCAAGATAACTAGAAAACAAGGTTCAGAAATAGATTGGTAACAGGAGTCCCTGGGCTCTAACAAGGAAATAGGGAGTGGGAGTGAAATGCCAGGGCTCTTCTGAGGATGGAAGTGAAAGAGCAGATGAAGAAACTAGTAGCTGGCAATTGGCAATGCTTTGGAGCTGTACCTCTGCTGGAATGCTATGCACACAGCAGTGGTGCTACCATAACCCTAACAGGACGGGCAATCTGCTGTTCATCAGCAAATGGCCATGCACCTCTTCTCCAGCAGGTTTAACAGGTGCTGTAAGACCCGGTGGTATTTGTTGCCTTTCCAGCATACCATTGCCAGAAATTTTCTGGCAGACCACACAAATTCATGCTTTTCCTCTAAAGGAGGGTAAAAGTGATACTTATCATCCACTGGGAAGAGTGGGGTGTCCCTGGCACCCCTTGGCTGCCGCAGAGAGAGGACTCCCTGCTGAGGACAGGGATCATAAAATTTTGTTTCTGTTGGGGCAGAGCTTCAGCCTGAGCATGGGGATAAGCTTTAGGGTACTCAGCTTTATCTGTCGTTTGCCCTGGTCTTTTTGTTCTGGTCTGGCTTTGGCTTTTTTTTGCTCTGTGCCTGTGTTTTGTGGGCTCTAACAGCTGGCCTGGCTGTGCTTGATGGCAACAGTTGCAGCAACAGTCATTTTAATCTGGAAAACACCAGGCTGGGTGGTACAAGTAATTTATGTGCTCTCCTCCAATTTTGGGAACTGAGAACTAAGGCTTCCCTGGTGATAGAAATAGTGCAAATTAATAACAAAGAGGGAAGAGCAGCACAGGGCATGACCTAGTCCTTTGTGAAAATAAGGGAATCCAAAAGAAACGGGAAAATATACGACCTCATCACACACCTGTTCCATCTGCCCTTTCTGACAATGTATCCCTGGAGGCTCATTGAGCATGGGACTGCTAAAGACTTCACGGTATCCCAGTGGCTTAAAAAGCCCCTTGCTCTGCAGGAGAACTGAATGTTTTATTTGGAGGAAATCAATGTGTTCCAGTAGCATCTGCCTTGAAATCCCTTCTGGTATGAGGAAAAGGTGAGGTTCCAGTGCACTGCCAGTACAAATGAAACACAAGATGCTCTTCTTTCCACAAAGATTTAGTAATTGGACAGGAATGTGTGTCCTGGATTAAGACGACATCTAAGGTGGACAGCAAGATAGATAGCTAAGATGGCTAAATATTGCAGGATTCTGGTTAAAAAACTAACTTAAAACAGCCCTTTGGACTCCATACATGCAATTTAGGTAGATACTTGCATTTTGACTGTGTTCTAAGCTTATTTCATCTGATGCACCCTCAGCCCCAGGTCTCCCAGTTCAGGCTTGGTCCACTGCACTAGCTGCTGTATAAATACACGATACACTGCTCACAGCATAAAGGAAGAAAATAATCCATCAGCAGGACTGGAGATGGGGAGCTGAGGTAGCAAGAGATTAACAAGAACGTCTGACATCATGACAGAAATCTTTGGCAGTGCTGTCAGAACTCATATCTCTTCTGTCCTAGCCTAGTGTACCTAGGCATAGGGTCCATCCGTCATCTTCTGAAACAGCTCCAACTTTATCTATCAGTCCATTGCAGTAAGTGGAATTTCTTCCTGTATGTTATTTACAGAACCTGAAAATTAAAACACTGAAACAACTTTTGTGCCACACTCTTTTTCATTTCACATTTTATGGATATGTGACTTTTGTGTGGAAATTATTTTTTCCTCTTCAAGCACAGTAGTGTCTAGGAAGAGCATGCCACTCTGGCAGTCTGCTCTGCAAAGATGCTTCTTTCATTTATTTCACGAGGACAGCTGAGATAATGGCAAAGATAGGGAGGTGCCGTTGTGGTGCCAGCATGCTGGATTACAAAGATGTCATAATACATTCATATTCAGCTGAATGCAGACTTTTTATCTTTTGCCCTCAAAGCCCCCACTTTTAAGCACGTTGGGGCACAACCTCAAGGTCATTTTCTGATACTTCAGGTAGATACTGTGTGTTTTGTTCCTTCTGCTTTTATAGGTCTGAGGTCTGAGGATGGAAGGGCAGCAGGAATTAGCTGAATTAACCACACTCTCCTGTGTGCAGGTGGACAGAAGCTGAAAAAAATTGGGAGGAGATGAGATATGTTCACTAGAGAAATGTCTGTTGTTACCATAAGGGCAGCTAGAGGAGTGTTTCAGTCCTTTCTACTATGAAAAAGTGGTGTTTTCCCTATTGATGTTTTTTCTAGTATTTCTTAACATCAGTTATTCTGATGAAATCACTGCTGTTTGGGAAGATAAAGAAAGTAAAAAAGAGGCATCAGCAACTAATCAATTCCGCCCAGTTTTCTAAAGACTTGGTCAATTCACTCTGAGAACTAATTGTTTTTGTTTAAAGGTGATCAGGCTATTGCATCTCACAGTCTCTCTAAAATAACAATATAGACTTCAGGCATTTTTAACTCAAAACAGTTCAGTACAGATCAGTTAAAATTTTACCTTAGTTATGTCTTTGTTGCTAAAGGCTAAACACTCTTCTTGGGGCTGCATAGCTCATCAAAATGAGGAAAGTAACATTCACCCCTCCAAAGCTTTGGGTTTGTTAATGGTTTTTCTTTGAGACTTGAATCAGGGCATCAGTACCACAACCTGGTTTTGGGAGCACCCTGAGGGGGACACTGTGCAACCAGGACTACATCTGTACCAGCACTAAACCCTGCCAAGCAGCATATTTGAGGTATTTGGGCTCTGTCATCTCCATTGTTTAAATGTTCAATTTTCAGAATGGCTCTTGGCATGCTTTTGGCTCATGTTAAAATACCGTTCTCCTAAGTAACTCCTAGCTATTATTCAGGTGCAAACACAGGCAAAGCACTGTTCCCAGGAGACAGTGTGCATGCTGCCAATATATTCTGAAGGGCAAAAGGATAAAATGTTGTGGAAATACACAGTACTCTTCACACTGACCTCCCACACAAAGACACAGTCTAAGATTCAGTTATTATTTTGTTGGTGTTAGCATTTTCATATAGAATTACAAAATATTCCTAGTTGGAAGAGATCCACAAGAATTATCAAGTTCAACTCTTAAGCCCATATGAGGGGGACTAAACCCATGACCATGGCATTCTTACCTCCATGTTCTAACCAGCTGAGCTAATCTCAGGATACTGAGCTAATTTCAGGGTGTAGTATACGGATCAAGAGCCTGGTTTTGAACTGAGTCTCCCTGTTCATGCTTTGGTTCACATCCCATAGAAAGTTTGCAGAACCTGATCTGGATTTTTCTTGGATGACACTAACCCAGAAAAAGTGCACAACTAGCTCAGTCCACCTGCTAGGTTCCAGAAGACCATACTGAAGGTGCCCTACAAGAAACTCCTTAGATGTGCACAGTGTGAATGCTGGGTCCTGGGCACCAGCCCCTCCATCCTACACAACCCTTTCTGCTCTTTCTTGCTCATCTAGACTTGGTCTGGGGGTCCATACCTGGGTTACACACAGGTGGTTGTATGGCCACGCTGTCATGTGTATCAAAGAGGAACTACATCTCTTGTCCACCTGGAACTGGAGAAGGATCCCCATGGATTCCCATGGTGAAGGTATTTCTTATGTCAATGAGGTTATAGACGAATCCTAAATGTCATTATTGTCTCTCCTGGATGTGTAGCACAGTTTTTTGAGAGGCTGAACCTACAAGTGTTGTCATGACACTGGCTGCTGCTTTTGAAAACCTTCAGGTATCAAAGTCATTGTGCAGGACCATCTGAGTGGCCTTCAAACCCACAAAATGGGTTACAACACAGGTATAAGTGGCAACAGAAAAAGTCTCAAACAGCCAGTCAGAATCAGGGTCTGCAAAATGTGTGATCTTGATCACAACAAGATGTAAGTCAAAGTAGTGATTTCTTCTCTCAAAGAGCAGCAGGTATGTTTTGGAAACAGATATCACAGAGTTAAGCTTAGCAAAGAGTTATTTTTCTAAAAACCTTGATCACAGCCCTAAAATGTCCATCGAGGTTTGGGTTCATTTTGAGTCCGCCCTGTCAGTGCCAAGCTGATACCTGCTACATGAGCAGCTTGAAATATACCTGAGACTCTTTGAAGGCTACTGAGCATTTTTACCTTGCAATTTCATAGGACTGCTCCTGTAATCATGATTGTCCAGGGAAATTCAGTGTCCTCACAGGCTCACACCTCTTCCACTATTGTGTGTTGTCTTCGCAACTGTTACACTCCCACACATAATTAAAAACATGCAAGATTTGCCTGATGCAGGCCTGGCTTTTGTGTACTAGGACATAATTTCTGTGGGATTGCTCCTTTACGTGGGGCCTAGGATCCTGTTTGGAGGTGCCTCCTTGCCTGCTGAACCACAGTCCACACAGTTTCCCTGGGAACCTGGCCCTTTCTATGATTAGAGCTGTAATGTTGCAGGTAAGCAGAGTGGCAAAGGAAACATACAGAACGACTGTGCAAGTCAGGAGAGATGGATGGGGTGGATTTTTATCTAGCAAAATAAATTAAAAAAAGAAAAAAACCCCAAGTGAATTAGCATACTTCAAGGCATGTTTGGCAAAGGTGATGGAACTGCTGGACATAAACAAAAG